>CM062814.1:923379847-924089847 GCA_031772625.1 Pinus tabuliformis
GTGATAAAAGTTGCATTCAGGGAGGGTAACATCCAATGGAGAGTTCTAGACTCTTCGACTACCTACCAGACTTCCTCTTTGATAATATCCCAGAATTTGTGGAAGAAAGTGGAGGTAAAGCCGTCTGGACTAGGGGCTTTTCCTTCCTGAAGCTGCTTCATAGCAGATTCCACCTCCTGAAAGGTTACCAGACAAAGAAGCAATTGATTATGTTCATCTGTGATCACCTTTGGGATATGAGGGAGAATCTTGTCAATTGCTGGCTTTCTATTGGTGTTAGGCTCTTGATGGACTGATTTGAAGTGCTTGATGAGTTCTTTTTCAATATCCCCATGCTCTTCCAAACGGTCTCCCTGTTGGTTGTGAATGTGGGTGATGTTGTTATGCATTCTCCTTTGGATTGTTGAGCGATGGAAGAATTTTGTGTTCCTCTCCCCTTCCTTTAACCATCTTATTCGTGATTTCTGTTTCCATAGGATTTCCTCTTGTTTCTCTCTTTCATGGATCTGAGTCTGAAGATTCTTTTCCTGTTCATTGCGGGCTTCAGTCCTACCTTCATTGATGATAGTTTGCTGGAGGTTCTCCATTTCCTGAGTTAGGGCTTGATGAGCTTGAAAAATGTTTCCAAAGGTAGCATTGTTCCATTGTTTTATTTGCGCTTTTAGGAACCACATCCTTTGTTGAAATTAAAACATTTTGGAACCTGCAGGGGGAGGAAAGCTTTCCCATGTATATTGTACTAGATCTTTGAAATGTGGATGGTTCAACCAGAAGGATTCAAAGCGGAAGGGTTGTCCAGTGGAGTTCCCCAGTCTTTGCCATTGAAGCAAGATTGGCCAATGGTCTGACCCTGAAAATGGAAAAATAGAGGTTGAGAGGTCTCCTCCTAGGTGAATAGCATTATCTGATAGTAGAAATTGATCAAGCCTAGAGGCAATCTAATGTGGACTGGACCTTTTGTTATTCCAGGTGAATATTCCGTTGTTGTTGGGCAGGTTGATTAACCAGTTGCTTTGTATGAACTGCTTGAAGTACTCACTTTCATTGTCCAGTTTGATTTGGTCTCCTATTTTTTCTTCTAATTTGGTGATCATATTGAAATCGCCTCCCATGATCTAGAGTGGATGGGATCGGTTGGCGTTAAGCAGTGAAAGCGTGTCCAAGGTAGTGATTTTATCCTCAGCAACTTGCGGGAAATACACATTGGTAAGATGACCATGCACATTGGTCCCTCTGATATGGAAATTGGCTTGAATGAAGTGGCGGTTTGCATGAAAATATATGAACGTAATAGCCTATGCATTCCAAGCTATTGCTAATCGACCGGAGGCTCCTATAGCATCCACCGCCATTGTGTGACAGCCGGGCCATGCTTTTGAAAGAGTGGTGTTGAGAAGAGTACTATTACATTTCGTTTCTTTCATAAAGAATATATGGGGTTTCTCCTTCTGTATCAAATTTTTTATCATTCTGTATTTCCCTGGGCCGTTCAACCCTCTTAGATTCCATGATGTGAGCTTCATGGTTCAGGATTGGGGAGTGGCCTGTAGTACTTGGTGAGTTTAGAGTATATTCCAGATTCTATCAGCATTTCCCCAATGAGGATAGTTTGTTGTAGATCTATCTTTCCCCCTCTTTTATTAGTATCCTTGAATAGGTTCTTCCCATCCCACTGACTTCCTAGTTGAATTCCTAGACATCTTTGTTGATGTGCTCTGGAGAGGATGACCTCTAGACTTTCTATCTATCTCGCTGGAATCTTACCATATTGTTTTTCCTTGCATGCCTGCTCAAGGCTGAAAATATCCAAGTCTCCTAAGTCAATGCTTTCTGGCTCTTCATCCATTTGCTTGAGTTCACTGCTCTTGGTTATGATGTTCGTTGCAAGATTGGGAACAGGAAGAAGCTTATCAATGTCCGTACGATTAGATTTAGGCCAGCTCATTGATGGAGGCGGTGGAGGGGGAAGCTTGGGGTTGCTCAGGGATCTGGGTAGGAGATGAATCCAGTTTGGGGTTAGCAGAGGGCTGAGAAGGAATCTCATGAGAGGGCATGGGGGGTTCAGGGACCACGGAGTCAGAGTGATCCAGAATATCAAAGCTATTACTGGTTGAGGGATTTGGATTGCTGGCAGGGGTATTTTTAGGTTGAGAAGTAGACTTTTTGTGATTCCTTTTCTGAGAGTTCACTTTGGTAAAGCCCTCTTGGTCTATTTGCCCAGAGGCGGAGTTGGAAGAGGGTTTGGTATTGAGCGGGCAGTCACGGAATAGGTGCCCATGTGCATGACATTTTTGACATCTGAATGGAACATACTTGTAATCTAAAGTTTGTATCCATTAAAAATCATCATGAAATAAACTTACCGATTTCGAGAGAGCTTTGTTCAAGTGCATGTAAACACAGATGTGGGCATAGGAAGTGTATCTTCTATGTTTTGTTTCTTCTACAACTTTTATAAATTATCCCAGTTCATTTCCAATGTCTTTTAAAGATTCCTCATCCCAATATTCCAGCGGCAGGGAATATAGCTGGATCCAGACTGGTGTTGAGCTGAGATCTTATTTATCCAAGTTAAATCTCTCAATCCAGTCCCGTAAATAAAGTCCTGCTACATTGAAGAAGTAAGGTCCATTGTCTAAGACCCTATTTTGATCCTCTATGCAATTGAAGATAGTTGTGAAAAAGCCCTTCAGTCCTAGCTTCAGATTGATGTGTCCTTTTGGTTTCCATTTGGTTGCTATCCATCCCTGTAAGGCTTTCTGTGTTGGCCAGAACCTAATAAATTTTCCAATAAGGGCATGATCTTTCATGTATTGGATCTAGGTGTTGATTCTCTGACTGGGCAGTTCAATCTTAGGTCATTCTGCAGCTACAGGTTTGAAGGTTGCAGAGGTTACTTTGGGTTTATCATCATCTCCCACTACATGTTGCTGCATGTCTGGAGGTATTTATGTTGTACCCTGTGGTTCATTATTCAAGTCAGTGTTATGCTGATCTGTTTGTGTTTGCGGAACAGAGGAATTGCCAGAATTGTTCGAAGCCCGTAGTGCCAGATTCACCAGAAGGGGAGGCTTCGAGTCCTCCCCCATTGGGGAAGCCATTGAGGCTAAACTATGTGCTGATGGGAATTGTTGTCAGGAGTTGCAGGGTCAGTGAATCAGGGGCACCGTGCTCTGAGCAATGCTCCAACGCTGAGAATGGTAAAACCCTAGGTCTCCATATTCTTTAGAAACTAATCATAGCCACCTTCCACTTCATCCACCTTAGCCATCCCTTTTTTTCACCATCACCCTCACTAGTTTTTCATCTTATTGTTCTTATTTTTACTAGTCAAATTTCCAATGGAATATTCAAACTATTCCCTTTAGTATTAGATATATTTGAGCTTCTTTACACCAAGGAATACTCATGTTATTCCCTTTGACATTTCCTTCTAAATCTATCATCATTTAGTATTGAAGTATCTACATTGTGGGCTAAAGGTGTCCATTGGAGGGACCTTGGTTCGAAGATAATAGATTAAGTGTAATATTACATCTAAGGTATCTTAGTTCTCCATGTTTTATTTAATCATCAACTTTGAATTTGACAATCTAAGGAATTAACAAAATTGCTTTTAGATAACTTAGAGCGATTAGCATTTGTGATAGTTTGAGGGTTTCCCCCTCTAATAGAAGGGCCAACATGAAATCTTAAATGGGGATTTTTTCCTAACCTCCACAGAATTCATTAGCATTTATCCATAAAAGAGATGAAATTGAGGGACAACATTTTGTTACCATCAAACTTCCTCATATTGATCTTCAATATAGTAGTTCCTTGATGAATACTTGAAGCCTTGATGATGGGGACCTTGGTTTTAAAGAACATGATTATGATTTTTTGATTCAATATATGTGTTTTCCAGTTGTGATAAAATACTCTCCATATGTGATTAAGTCTCAACACCATGCTTCTCCTTATGTCCATAATTTCCTTGGACCTCCACATCCCTTTTAGGAAGATTTTATAATAACATGGTTTGTATTTTCTTATGTCTTCCTTATTTTTAGTCATGGAATTTTGTATTTATTCCTTGACATTTTGAATTTATTCCTTGTTTTCGTTCATCCTTTATTCCATGCGTGACAACTGGCCTTCAAACTTGGATACTCAATACGAAACATCTTATAGTTCTTCATAAGTCATGAATGAGATCTCTAGAGATGTCAGTGGTGAAGTAACTTTTAAAACGCCCTTATGATCCATGCAAGTAAATAATAATGGTCCTCTTTCTTCGTTTTATCACATTTTGAATCACCATATATAGATATTCTAATCAAAATTTATTCCAAGTGTAAGTTATGTATCTTCAAAAACCCTAATTTATAGACTATCTAGATGGATGAACTTTGTCCTAATATATTTTTGAAATTAGAGCCTTCCTCATTTTGAGTACACTAAGATGTGGGCTTTGCATTCAAGCTTGTGAGTGTGAAACCAAGATGAATATGAATGACTTGGCACTTGGAGATAAGAGAGCACCCTTAGAGGAGAAAGGGGCTACATCAAACACCAAGGGATCCCTTTTAATTGTGGATAAAACAATTTTTTTGTGCTTCATGTGGGCTAAATAGTTGGAGATTGAAGTCAACCTTGACTTGAGGATACCCTTTGGATGTGCTAGTCGTTAACCCTAGAGAAGCATATAAATAGAAGTCGAGGAGGAACCTTATTCCACATCCTAAGGGAAATGAATCATTGGAGATAAATTTGAAGTCTGAGGCAGTTGCATCCAAGGAGACCTAGCCAAAGTTGAGAAAGAGGATTAGCTTTCTTTTTCTTGTGATAGGTTGAAGGGTCAAGTAGGAGCGGAAGGTTGTTGAGTTGTTTGAGAGAAATTATGGATTGATTTGTGCATGCATAAAGTTGTTTTTATTCTCTAAATAGGTATGAAGATATAACTATTGCAAGTAGGGTCGATCCCTGTTTGGGTTTTGCATTGTGGCTTAGACTAGCTATTCGTGCGGTTGAATGAACCTAGAGTGACAGTGCAAATGGGACAAGTCTTATAGAAGGAGGAACGAATATTTTTGAGGTAGTTTGAGGTCTAGTTGTAGGATGATCTAGTGCCCTAACAAGACCAAAAAATTAAGGTCTGTAGTTACACAGGGTTGATCTTTGAGGCAGAAGAAGGAGTCCTTAAAATCATAGGTATGTATTCTCCATAAATTGATTTTGTTGCTAGTGGACGAGGTCCTAGTTAGGATATTTTCTTTGGGCATATGAAGGTATGTTTGGAGGGTAGTAGCAAGGTTTCCTTGATGCCCTAGATAAGTCTGTTGAGAAGGATTTCCAACAAGAGATCATACCTACCATACATTCAAGGAGTCATAGACAAACTCGCCAAGGTTCTCAGAAAGATGGATATTTAAACTTCTTTCAAGCCCATGTTAACTATCATACGAAGACTAAAATCGAATAAAGACAAACCTGATCACCTCCAGCAGAAAGGTGTCTACAAGGTCTTATGTTCATGTGGTAGCTGTTATATTGGTGAACCTAGAAGCATTCAAAATTAGACTAAAAGAACATGGTGCAGACATAAAAAATGGTAGAGTAAAATCCTTAGCACTGACAGAGCATTCATCAAAGACCTCTCACCATATTTGTCTTGAAGAAACGAAGTTCATCACTAATGAAAACCATAAATATAAATGTAAAATGTGGGAGGCTCTTGAAATCATTAAATATCCTCTTAATCTCAATAGGGATGGGGGCTTAGAAATAAGCAGAAATTGGGTTCCCCTGCTCTCTCAAAATCCCAACCCATCATCCACCTACCTACAATAATATCTCCTCTCTCTCCTCTCCTAACCTTCTTCCCTTCCTTCCTTCTCATATACCCATATCTTTAATTTATCTCCCATCTAACCCCCTAGTCAGGCTTCTCATTTTCACTATTTCCCATCCCCCCTTTTTTCGTCCCTTATATTCCTTCTAGTATAGCCTCCCCTATCAATTCATTAGTCATTATTTTAAAAAACCCTATTTAATATCATTAATATCTTATTATTTTATTATTACTTGTATTAATTATATTATTAATAGTAATAAGTGCATTATTACTATTAATACTATAATTAAAACTAAAGTAAAATATATAATAAAATAAATTGAAATTAATTAAAATAGAAAATAATTTTATATAATTTCAACCCTTTACCTAATTATTATCTTCATAAAAAATTTAAAAATAAACCTCAAAATATAATGAAAATCAATTTAACTTAATTTTATTTAAGAACACAATTGGAAATTTATTAAAATATAAAATAATTTATATACATCCTATGCCTTTGCTTCATAGTTAATTTAATAATGCTTCCAAAATAAACCTTAATATATCAATTAAAATATAAATTTAATTTCAAATAATTTTTTATTAAACTTTATCTAAATTAATAAGCCTTATATTATCTAGTTTTCCTTTTTATTGACTTTAGAATAATACAAAATTGGCTATAATTTCTCATTAATCATGTTAATTATTACCAAAATATTAAAAATAAAAAATAAAAATAACGTAGAAAAGTATATTTACCCTAATAATCATTAATTTATGGTTTTCTCATATTGAAACGCTGGTTGGCTCCCTCCTTTCTCTTTCCAAATTAACTCTATTTATTCCCTTCTTCTCCCTCTCTCCGTAGCAAGCATTTCCTGATGATGGGTCATGATATTGACTCAAAACATCGAAAACAAAACTGAATATTGTGGTTGCTCTCTGATCTAATAATCTAAACCCTCACCATAGAAATCTCCAAACTCTCAACGTCTTTGATAGTTGTAAGAAGGGTAAAGGAAGTGAAGCCTAAGGGTTTGTTTCTTGAAGGAATAAGGGCAACCAAGAGGGCTTATGAATCAATCCTAAGTTGACTATTGGAGAAGGACTTTTGACAGTGATAGAGGGAAGCCTCCATGTCCTACATTTGTTTTCGTTAGAGCAACACAAGAAGGAAATAGTGTGGAGAAGTCCCAAAGAGTTTTGGGCTTAAAGGACTAAGGAGCAACAAGTGGGTAGCTAAGGAGTTGTTCACAAATGGAGTCATGAACAACTCACAAGAAGACCCTATGTGTTGATTTTTTGATGTAATAATGATCAACTAGAGAGAAGATTGGTGAGCTGTGTTCAATAAACTAAAGGAGAAATATTCATTGATAGAGGAAGGTGATGTTGCTAGAGATTGGGAGGAGAAGGACCAACATATGTGTTTCGGGTATGTGGACCAAGTGGAGATGCGAAGTGCACTACATTAGCTACTGGTCAGCTGGTGTCTTGTTCAGGGTAGATTGGTTGTCATAGTTGTTGACACCAAACCCTAGTTTGTATTATTGTATCAGTGATTGTATGAGGTCCATGATACATGGTATGAGAGCCCTAGAAAGTTGTATTATAGATTGGTAATATAATTAAGGTGGGTTATTAAAAAATTGTCTATTTGTGCACTAGTTGATTTACTGTTGTATTTATTCCATTGTGAAAAGTAGTTTGTTGTGGTATTTGAGTTGGTTGTGTTAGAGATTTTAAGACCCTAACATAGATTCTCCAGTGCCATGGAAAAACAAAATGGTATCAGAGCTACTTTGAAGGGCGAATCAATTAGACTGTGTACAATGAGTACAACTCAAGAGGGAGTTGGTTACATTGTTGTTGAAGGAATAATAACAATGTGAAAGTTCTCAGTTGGTATGCGATATGAGGACAAGTTAGAAGGGTTTTCCAACTATAGTCCATGTAACGAAAGGATCAAGTTGGTTCTGATGGTGAACACGATCTTCTACAATTTCGAGAAAGAGATCAAGAAGTCGACTGACCCTAAGGAGATGGAAGTATACGAAGAGATGGATACGAGGGCCAAGTTAATCTGTAATAGCCCTTGATTTATTTTCTATGTAAAGAAAATAAGACCAGGGTCATGGGACACGTATTCCAAGTTGAATGTTGGGAAAAACATAGTGATGGGGTATCACTAGTGATTAATTTATGGCTATGGAAATTAAAAAAGGCATTGGAAAAGCAAAAGAGGCATTAATTGGCATTTATTTACGAAAATAAAGTAAAATAAGAGAAAAGGGAGATGAAAGATCACAAATTTGCATGCTGAGGAAATTGAAGGAAAAATTAAGGAAAATAAAGAAAATAGAGGCCTCAATGATAAAAAGTATTTTGAGGATCAATTCACAACTTTTGTCAGTTTTGAGCCTTTTGATAATTTTTGGGTGGAGCTCTCTTCTATTCTCTCATACTCTTTCACACTTAGAGTATTCTTGAATCATTCTTGGAGAACTTTGGCATAAATTGGATTTGGATAAATAAGGAAAAGGAAAGCATGAAAGCGCAAGGGAACATGTGGGTTAACAACTACAACATGATTTCTTTGTAGTTAATAAGTTGCATGTGTGATTTCGTTACTAATTCATGGATGCATGGTATATGCATGTGGTTTTTTGGTTATGTGTTGTCATTGGCATGTACGATTTTCTAAATTGATAATGTTTTGATCCTTTCCTTGCCATTTCCTAAATAGCCATGGTGTTGTGGGTTTTTTCCGCTTGATTATTTTATGATTGGTGCTTATAATTCCTTATGGTTGTGGGTTGGAAAAAACACTCTCGAAGCCTTGAAACAATTTGGGTTGAGATACTAGTCCTCGAGCCTAGGTCAGGACAAATTCTCTAGAGCCCTTGGTGGTCCTAGAGATGGATTGGACAAATTCTCTAGAGCCCTAGAAGATTGTGGGTTGAGTTACTAGTTCCTAGAGCCCTAGAAATCTTGGGTAAAGACTGATCTGGTTAGTGTTAGTGATGTCTGACTGTGAGGTGGAATCATTGCTTTAGGCTTGAGGTGGTTTGGCATATGGAAGCCCTAGTTTGGTTTTGGTTGGTTTATTCCATGAGATCCCACATTCATGCATGGAATATGGTATGGGGATGATTTGTTGAAAGAGAGATTTGGTTCAGCCCAATCTCTGGTCAGGTGGTACGTAGAAGTCCCTAACTTTGTCTGTATTTTCATATGTTAATAAGAGTTATTCTTCTATTTTTATTCATATATATTTGTAGTGATTATTTTGGTGATATTATGGCTGAGTTTACATGGTTTCTATGCTCGTTATTTACTAGTTATATGTTGGTTATGTGATGTATATTACTTTTGTCTCTTGACATGTTTTGATGAATGTATGGATGGTTGATGAATGCATGGAATAACAAATTTTATTGTAGCTATTATGAGAGGGAATTAGACCTTCTTGGTGATTCTCAGATAAGTCTCAGACTCCTGTTATCAAACATGCATTCATGACCTGTAGCTTACATATTTTCCATATGTTTGATGAAATTCCTAGTTCGTTCTAGTTTGTAGGTCAAGTTTATGGCTCAAGTTTGTATGTTTAGCCTTGTTGTCGTGTCATATATGATCCTGAGAATTTTCACGAAGTTTTGGGCAGTGGTCTATGTTTGGTCAATTTAGAGTGTCCTAAATTGCTATATTAATTGTCAATCCAGGAGTCGTAAACTGCTAAAGTGAGGTGCACTATATATGCAAGATAACCGATTTCTTACTTTTTGTCGTTTTTGATTTTTGGTTTGTTTTTGGGTTTATCTTGTGAGATGGAAATTCTAAAAGTCAAGTATGGATATAAATGTTCAAGGCAATGGTGACCTTTAAAAATGATTTCCAAACTTCAAAGTTTTCAAAAAGGTTTTAAAACTTGCAATGATGAAATCAATTCCTAAGAGAAAATAAAAATGTACCAATATTCTAATTAAACAAAACAGTGAGCTAGTGACTATGAAACCCAGTATCCTTGTTGTTGTATAAAAAGAAACTGAACTCAAAGAAATTGAGAAACTGCAAGCAAAGTAAACTAAATCATATTACATCAACTCATATTCTGACCCCTCACCATTCGACTCGCTCTGGCTTTAGGAGGTAATCATAAACAAATTGAGCAATCTGATATCTAATTTGCATAAAATGAAACTAATATTAAACTACACACTCATACTCCAATCCCTCACCATTTGACTCGCTCTGGCTTTAGGAGGTAACTGAAAATGACATGAGCAATTCAATAACTAACTTGCAGAAAAACAAACTAATATCAAACTACGCATTCATATTTCAATCCCTCACCATTTGACTTTCTCTGGCTATAGGAGGTAACTGAAAATCACATGAGTAATCTAATATCTATCTTGCAGAAAAGTGAATGAACAAAATTGAAAGAAATAAACAGTGCTGGAATTAGAACTAAGAAAATAAATCAGCAGAAGGACAAGATAATGCCATGTTAGTAGTCATTATAAAGCTATGTGCAAATGCTTGGGCTCCCTATTAGAACTTGAAATAAAGACACTGATCAGTTAACAACATTAGAAAGCATAAAAACTATGGACAGCAATCAACATGAATACCATAAGTAGTGCAATATATACAAGTAAACAATTATGGCATCAAGAACGTAAAGAAATAAAGCATGAAACTATACAACAGTTAACAAAACCTTGGTGTGTACAGGGGCCCTCTGCACAACCTCGACCAATCAGCAATCAACCACGAATTGAACTTATAAACAATGTCTTCTCATGTATTAAAATGCAGTCATAACATAAGGATAAAGTCACGGCACAGTGGGCTCGTAAACAGTCAAAATTACATTCAAAAAGCTAGCTAATATGCGTATGAGAACGCTTTATTTATAACAGAGGATGACACAACTACTTTCCTAAAATCTGCGCTGATAAAAAGACACGTGAATAACCACGTCCAGAAATCTAGCATTATGGTAGCCGTGGAGATTAAATCCAAGGAGGGTGGATGTTAGATTTGGTTCATGGAGCAATCCCCAGGTGTTAACACGTCTCCTGGGATTTAGGTACAGCCACGCAAGTCTTCACGTGGTGAAAAATAGAGTTCTGCCACCGTAAAACTCTTAGGTTGACCACCGCTTGACTGTCTTTGACCACAACCTTCTGTGAGGGATTCGGCTGAACCAATAGGACACGGTCCATGTCCACATCATTTGCAACTTTCCCATGTGGCCGGATTCGCCTGTAGACACCTGTAACATAGACTTCAACAAAAAGGCTGTGGAAAGTTGAGCTGGTTGCGGAAAGTGACAAGATTTCGTAGCTGAATGAGCAAAAATCTAGATCAAACAGCAGTCACAAGACATAGTTAGGAAACCATTTTATATGCTCTTTTTAAACTCATATGCAATGATTTGACAACTTAGGAGGTCCAGGTAAATGAAAAAAAGGCTAAAAAGGTGTATAGGGAAGATGCAAGTTTGGGACTCAAGATACCCCCACTGTGAAGGTGTTGCATGTTCTCATGCAACCAAAATTTTGATCATCCCCCCTTTAGTCCATGTGTTCTGAAGATTCTTCCAGTACATCCAGTCCTCTTCTCTTCTTCCTTGGTGCTACTACCATCCTGGGCTTCCTTATCAAACATCTGGATTTGAGATTGATTAATTCCCTACTCAACTTCTTGCACTTTTTCTTTAATTTCTTGTTCTTTTTCTGCCACAGTCCCAGATGTAACATAGTGTTATCATGAATGATTTTGTCCACTTTGCTTTGCTCCTTTAATTCTTCATTTTCTTGTTTAATGTGCCTGTTTAAAACCTCTAATTCAAACACTTCTTGTTTCAATGATTGGACTTGTGCTTCTTGTGCTATGTGAGGTAGAGTGGATGATGTGCTCGGGCCTGCAGCTGTCTTCTCTAAGGATTCGAGATAATCATACACCTCTTGCTGATTTGGATCTATTTCAGGTGTTTTCCTTGGGCTGACCTCAAAGTCTTTTTGAGGAGGAGGATTGATTTCTAATTCTAGCCGAGAAGGACTTATATCAACATCTGGAGGACTGGTTTCAATATTTGGCTGAGGATGAGGTGGGCTACGGCGAGTTAGAGGTTTCTCGAGTGTTTCCCCACCCAATTCAATGAAGTGGGGTCCTTTTACTTGTGTTTTCGTCCACTTTCCTCTAAGCCTGCTGCTTCTTCTTAAATACTGTGGGCTAGTACTCTCTTCTTCCATACTCTGTTTTCCTTTTTCTTTCTTCTTGGCTGTAGCAGCTTGTTTTCGAAGATGTACTAGTCTCTTAGACAACACTTGATAGTCTTCCTCTACAGATGGTTCTGGTGATTGGTATACATCTTCTATGCTCCTTTTTCCTTTCAATTTTCTCTATTTTCTATCCTTAGTTCTTTCCTCCTTCTCTTTTTGACCAGCTTCTTTAGTTTTGATAATAGGAGAGTCTTGAATTATTGCACTTTTCTCTTTTCTCCTACTCCTTGGTGTTTTTGGTGTACTGCTTTCAGGTGCCTCAGATGGCTCTTGAAAGTAGTTTCTTACTAAAAACTGTTCCCAGGTATCTTTGTTTTTCTTCAATTGGCCTTCAATTAGAATCCTCACAAGCCCATGATGATATAAATGAGGTTCTATGTCTTCTATGTTCTTCTGGACTATTGTGCACATCTTTTTTAAGCTCAGCAATAAGAACTAGGGTAGATTAAGGGTTTGGTTCTCTAAGAAGTTCATCAATAACCGAGTATGATACATGTACATTGCTCCAAAACGGCCTTCACAAGTAATGAACTTTTGAATGATTAACAGTAAGCTGGCCCACTCTTATTTTAACGCATGAACAGGAATTCCTTTTGTGAATACAGTTACGTCCATACTTGGGTTACGTAATATGACTCTCCATGCCTGCTCGTCCAAACTTTTTTTTTTAAACCAACGTTCACCTTCCTGGGGCAGGTCTGTAGAAGCTACTATGGATGCTTTGGTGACTGTGAACTTAAGGTCTCCAATTTCCACCACCTGGCCGTTGAAAGACCTTACAAAAGCTTTTGTTATCTCCTTATTGTGGCCCTTAAATTTTTGAATGAAACGTAGCCATTTTCCTTCTTCAGCAAGTCTTTTACTTGAGGGTATCCTTCTAAGAACTTGGGTCCTTCCGGTTCTGCCCTCAATAACCGACCCATCCTTCCTTTTGTTTGAAATTCGACTACATGTGAGGGGTTTAGCAGAGGTAGGATGGCTAGGTTACGAGATTTATTGGAGAAAAAAAATAGTGGCTGAAAATGGAAGTTGGAGAACAGGTAACGGGAGTTTTCAGGGACTGTAAGTAGAAACAAAGGATAGGAAGCCGAGGTGAGTTCACGAAATGGAGTGGAGGCGTATGTGAACGAGGTGGTAATGTAGCTGTGGCTTCAATAGAATGGCAGGGGAGTGAAGTGAACCCAGAATTTTTAAACTGAACGGCTGCATAGGAGATGTTAACACGTTTATGAAATGGCTATGGAAATTATGCGGTGGAGAGGAGCCGTAATTAAATAGGTCACATCTCATGATTACAAGTGGGGTGTGAAAGTGCAGTCAACTGCGAGTTAAACCCGAGAATTAATCATGAGACTGTTTAGGGAATAAATGCATGGTTCATGGAGGAATGTCGTGAAATGGTAATGGAGCTATCGTGGTAATAATTGCATATAGTGGAGCTTTAAGGTTTAATAACTATGCAAAATTGTGCCTTTGATTGCTATTTGAAAGAAATTTTTACTCATGCCTTGGAATCTTTTCCATTTGTTGTCCATTAGCCCGTAATCAACTGCTCCTTATTGATGTCTTTAGATGCTCCATGTCTTCATAACATATGCTTAGTCATACCTGCATTTTCATGATTATTGAACTAACATCTTGACTGTTAATTTGAAAAACAGAGTGGTGGCTGCGGAAACTGCTTCTGGCTGCGGAAACTGATTCCAGCTGCGGAAACTAACACAACAACCACTTGGCTGAATAAAGATAGTTAGATAATAACTAACTGAATGGAAATGGTCATGAAAGAGACTTTTATTGATGAAATGGAATGAAATGGATGAAATGGAGTGGGATGAAATGGAGTGGAGTGGAATGAAAATGAAATGGAGTGAAAATGGGAAAGAAAGAGAGATTTTTTTTTTTTTGGAAAATATAGGGTGTCAAGTGTTCCTGATTTTCACTCTATATTTTATGTATAAGACTGCCAATTAGTGATTGGTTTTCAGGCTTATACAATTTTATTTTTTTTTGACAGAAAGGAACAAAGGCTAGGCTAGTGGAGAAGAAGGATTCTTCTTCACCAGCCTTATTGCAGAATTCTCTTGAAACATTTTGACAAATTCCTCTTTTGAGAGTGGCTTATGATAAATCTTTAATCTGTGGCCATTCACAATAAGAGGAGTTTGAAATTCATCAATGTTCTTGATTCTTACCGCTCCATTGCTAAAGAATTTGTCAATCTCATATGACCCAAGCCAATGGGTCTGAAATTTACCTTTGAAGTCTTTAAACTTGGAATCAAATAGTAATGCCCAATCTCCCTCTTGAAACTTTTTCTCTTTGATGTATCTGTCATGCCACTTAGCTCTTTGATGTTGAACTAGATCAGTTCTTATGATTTCTTCTTGTTTGATCTCATCCAGCTCATTCAACTGCTCCATTCTATGCTTTTGGGCTTCTGATAGATCCATCCCCAACTGAACTGCCATCTTGAAAGTTTTGACTTGAAACTCAATGGGGAGCATGACTTCTTTCCCATAAACAAGTTCATAGGGAGAATGTCCTGTTGTATTCCTCCATGTAGTTTTGTAGGCCCATAAGGCTTTAGCAAGCCTTTCTGCCCAATCTCTTTTGTGTAGATGAACAGTTTTGGTGATGATGCTTTCAATAACTTTGTTTGTAGACTCCACTTGGCCATTTGCTTGCGGATGGTAAGGAGTAGATTTTTTATGCTTGATTTTGTATTATTCCATCAGCTTCTCCATCATGTTGGATGTAAATTGACTTCCCTGATTTGACACAATTTCTCTTGGGACACCAAAGCGAGTAAAAATATCCTCATAAAGAAATCTAACAACTGAATTTTCAGTAGCATAAAGTAATGCTTTGGCTTCTACCCATTTAGTGACATAATCAGTACATACCAATATATACTTCTTTTGTTTAGATGGTGGATTAATGGGTCCAATGAAATCTAAAGCCCATTTTTCAAAGGGTTCGATGAGTACCTATGGTTGTAATGGCATTTCATTTGAAAGAGACAGTTTCCCTACTCTTTGGCAGCTGTCACACCTTTTGACATATTCTTTTGTATCTTTGAAGAGGGAAGGCCAATGATATCCTAAAGAAAGGATTTTATAGGCCGTCCTTTTGTCAGCAAAGTTTCCACCACATGGTTCATCATGACATGCCTTGAGGATGTCAGGCCTTTCGTCTTCCCCAACACATCTTCTGATCACATAATCTGGCCCTGTTTTAAACAATTCGTTAGAAATCTATAAATATTTTGAACTCTCCTGAATAATTCTTCTTCTTTCACTAGGAAATAGATGTGGAGGTAGTTTCCCTGTAACCAAATAGTTAGCAATATCTGCATACCAAGGAGTCTTAGTAGTTACTACAAATAAATATTCATCTGGAAACTTATCCTCTACAAGAGAATATTCTTTAGTATTTTGGATCCTAGATAAGAAATCAGCTACTGTGTTTTGTTTCCCTGGTCTATCCAACACAGTAATATTGAATTCCTGTAAAAGTAAGAGCCATCTTGTAACTCTGCCATTAGTAACAGGTTTGTTCATTAGATATCTAATCGCAGAATGATTAGTATGGAAAAAAGTTTCATAGCCTATTATATAATGTCTAAACTTATTGATTGCATGAACAACAGCTAAGAACTATTTTTCAGTGACAGTATAGTTTAACTCAGTGGGAGTCAAATTTTTACTGGTATAGTAAATGGCATAAGGAACTAAATCCTTTTGACCCAACACAGCTCCTAGAGCTGTATCTGAAGCATCTGTAGAAATATGGAAAGGAAGTTTCCAATTTGGACCTCTCAAGATGGGTGCTTCAGATATTCTTGTTTTCAAAGTTTCAAATGTTGATTGACAATCAGGATCCCATTTGAATTAACAGTCTTTTGTAAGTAATCTGAAGAGTGGAGATGCTATTTTGGTGAAGTTTTCTATAAATCTTCTATAGTACCCAATAAATCCCAGAAAACTTCTGACATCTTTTTGACAATTTGGAATAGGCAACTTGGAGATGACTTCAACTTTTGATCTATCAACTTTAATCCCATCCCCTGAAATGTGATGTCCCAAAACAATACCTTTAGTAAACATCATAAAGCATTTTTCATGACTCAATGAAAGGTTTGTTTCTTTACATCTTATAAGGACTTTTTCCAAATTCTCTAATGCCTCTTCAAATGAATTACCATAAACTATAAAATCATCCATATAAACCTCTACACAATCATGGATTAGATCAGAAAATATTCCTAGTACTGCCCTTTGAAATGTTGCGGGTGCATTACATGATCCAAAAGGAAGCACTCGGTAAGCAAAAGTTCCCCATGGACAGGTAAATGTGGTCTTATTGTGATCTTCAGGTGCTACCAGAATTTGATTATAGCCACTAAAACCATCCAAAAATGAAAAGTACTTTTTGCCTGCTAGAGTATCTAATACCTGATCGATAAAGGGCAAAAGAAAGTGATCCTTCAAAGTTGCTTTATTCAATTCCCTGTAATCAATGCAGACTCTCCATTTACCATTCTTTTTAGGTACTATAACCAAAGGAGAAACCCATCAGCTATCTGAAATTGGATAAATGAAGTTTATATTGAGTAGTTTTTGGAGCTCTTCTTTCACTATCTCCCTAAGGTTTGGATTCATCCTTCTCTGAGGTTTTCTGATTGGTCTACTATTTTCCTCGATGTAGATGTGATGAATTCAAGTCTTAAGGTCAATACCTTTCATATCAGTATACTCCCATGCAAATGAAGTAGAATATTTTTGCAAGATTTTGGTTAACTCTCCCTGTTGTGATTTTTCCAAGTTTTTGTTGATATTCAATGTTTTACTTGGAAAAATCTCAATGGCGAAACTACCAAACCTTCCATAGATTAAAGAGACATTTGTCTAGATGATAGATACTCAATGTCAAAATCTAACTGAAATTGTGTGTGGTCATATTCTGAAGATGTTTCAAAATTTTCTAATGTGTTCAGAATTTGACTATCTTCACTGATTTCAGAAATGGTAAAGACAGATTGTATAGTGTCCTCATCATCGACCCATTCATTATCTCCTACTTCTGTAATTTCTTTCGCTGGAGGATACAATTGAATTTCTTTGTCGAATTACCATAAAAAAATATACATATCCCTAGATCTACAACTGATAAAAGCATCAGCTGTGGCTAGCCAAGGTCTTCCTAAGATGAGTGGGTGCCCTCCTAGATTACTCTTGGGAGTTAAAATCATGAAACCTACTGGATATTCCCAAGAATCTAAGGAAACCGAAATGTATTCTAATACACCATCTGGTTTGATAATTGATCGATCTGCAAGTTGCAGTAGAGTAGGTGTAAAAAGAAGATTAGGAAGTTTTAGCTGTTCCATAGTCTGTCTACTCATAATGTTGATAGAAGCCCCTAAATCAATCAAAGTATTTGGAATTTCTACCCCATTGATATGTTTTTTGACAATTGGACTACCGGGATCTACATACTTCTGCATGGTAATTTTTTCCATCATGATATCTGCAATTTTTCCTACCAGGTGGATTCTTCTTGTATCTCTTGGTTTCCTTCCTGATCTTTTGAGACTCAACTCCTTTATTGTTTTTTCTAGAATAGGAATCTCTCTAATGGCTTGTAGCAAGGGAATCTTGATACAGACATTCTTTAATTCATCTAGAAAATCATAGTCAGGCAACAAGATTTGTTTTTCCACTCCTTTGTCAATTTGTAATCTTTCAGGAAAATGAGGTGTAGATGAAGATGCAGGTTGTTCAACTATAGGAGTTGTGGGGGTTGACTCTTTTTCTTTTTCTTTTTGAGTGCTTGGGTTTTGAAGAGATGCTTCAGAACCCTTATTGGCTTCAAGAGAATCTTCCTCAGAAATGCTTTGCTTTTGAGCATCTATAGAAGGCTTTTCTAAAACTCTACCAGATCTGAGTTGTACATCATTGAGAGGAACAATCATATAGGTAGGAAATTGTTGTCCTTCTACCATGTAAGCATTTTGAGGGTTTTTATTATTGGGGTTTGGCAATGGCTAGGAAGGTAATTGATTTGTCTTTTGTTGGAATGGAAGCAAGAGTTGGGAATTTGGATTTTGTTGAGAAGGTTGTTGTTATTGTGGAAATGGCAATGAAAGTTGTGGATTTTGATTTGGAAGTTGTGGATCTTGTTGATTTTGAAAAGATGGAGGATATTGATAGAATTGAGAAAATCCCCCATAAGGATTTTTCATACCTTGTACCCATGATTGAAATGGATTTTGAGGTTGGGACCAAGGTTGTTGCCAAGGATTCCAATTTGGTGGGGGTTGAAAGTTTGTGGGGTTGTTAAACCCTTGATTTTGTTGCCCCTGCCAAGGTCTCCTTGAAACAAAGCAGAGAGACTCAACTGAATTTGGGTCTTCTTGAATGACAGCTTTGAGCCTAGGAATTGAAGGAAAATCCTTGATCTCATGGCTTTCTGAACAAATCATACATGTTTCTACAACTTTTGCATCCAAGGGGCATTCCCTTAGAGCATGTTTCTTCCTACATTTTGGACAAAAGATGGCCAAAGCTTCAGCTTCTGCTTTCTTCTTGTTTTGTATCTTAAGGGTGTCTAGTTGCTCACTAAGGCTCCCTAAAATATCAGTTTTGAACTCATCAAGCATGTTGCCAATCTCAACCCTACTTACTGATCCAGTTGTAGATTTGTTTGCTCTAATGAGAGAAGGATCTCTAGGCCCTTTTCCAGTTTTATATTTTCCCCTTGAGAGATGGACACATAGCTTTGCTATATCATGAAGTGGAAGTTGAGATATATCTCCTTTTCCCATCATGTTCAAAATATATATCCATTCATCTATAATGGCTTTCAATAGAAGGGTTTTCAAGGTTTCCTCATCTAGGTTATTCATTTTTTCTCTTTTCAGGTTGTATTGAAATCTTTCAAGTAAATCCTCCAAGTTTTCATCTTCTTTTTGCACCATTTTGAATACCTCATCCTTATGATTGGTGGGCATACAATAGTCCAGGTATCTATCCAAAAATGTTTGTTTCATATCATTCCAAGTCCTAATAGATTGAGTGACTAATCCCATGAACCATTTTAGAGCAGCTCCCTTCAATGTTGAAGGAAACAATTTGAGTTTTTGACAGTCTTCCATATAATCATAAGTTCGGCACACGACTTCAAACTCAAATAGAAATGTTTCAGGATCCTCACTTCACAACCCATAAAAGTTTGGGAGGACAGATGGTGAGATGTTTTTCATTGTTGTTCGAGATTCCTCATCAACTATAGGAAATCCAAATGAGTTATCTCCATCCCTATTTCCCCCATTGTTACCTCTACTTCCTCCATTGTTTCCTCCTCTACCTCTACCTCTACCTCCTCCAAATCCGTTTACTACTTCCTCTGTCATGATAGTTTCCTCAGAGATTTCAGAGTCCTCTGGTTCTTCTACTAATGGCAAACGAGGAGGAATTTCTCCCTCTTCTTCCTCAGGTGATTCTACTTCCTCGATTACAATTTGTTTTCCTGTAGAAGTAAAGAAAGGGTCTTTTCCTAACTCAGGTTCGGTGGATAGTGTGGGAGAGTCTGCTAATTCAGATGTTGCCCCTTGAATTCCAGGAATCGTAAGGCTAAGAGTGTGAGTTGGAGATGATGGAGGTGTATCTTGTCTATACCTTGAAGTAGATGGAGTTGTAAAAATCGAACTCTTGGCCCTAGCTATAAACCTTCCCCTAGAATCTCTTGCTCTATGCATGTCATTTTTTATTTTTCTTCAAGTCGAGCTAATAATTATCTTTCTGATCTTTTAGATCACTCTAGGAGCAAGAAGATAGCATACTCAAGAAATTATTGAACCAATAACTCTCTTTTCTGATCCTCCGGGTCACCCTAGGTGCAAGAGGAGAGCATACTTTAATAAGTTATCAATTTTTACCTTCCTTGAAATTTTCTTGTTTTTCTTTTTTTTTAAGAAATTGGCTACCTAGTTTCACTTCCCCGGCAACGGCGCCAAAATGTTTGGTCAATTTAGAGTGTCCTAAATTGCTATATTAATTGTCAATCCGAGAGCTGTAAACTGTTGAAGTGAGGTGCACTATATATGCAAGATAACCATTTTCTTACTTTTTGTCGTTTTTTATTTTTGGTTTGTTTTTGGGTTTATCTTGTGAGATGGAAATTCTAAAAGTAAAGTATGGATATAAATGTTCAAGGCAATGGTGACCTTTAAAAATGATTTCCAAACTTCCAAGTTTTCAAAAAGGTTTTAAAACTTGCAATGATGAAATCAATTCCTAAGAGAAAATAAAAATGTACCAATATTCTAATTAAACCAAACAGTGAGCTAGTGACTATGAAACTCAGTATCCTTACTGCTGTATAAAAAGAAATTGAACTCAAAGAAATTGAGAAACTGCAAGCAAAGTAAACTAAATCATATTACATCAACTCATATTCTGACCCCTCACCATTCGACTCGCTCTGGCTTTAGGAGGTAATTATAAACAAATTGAGCAATCTGATATCTAATTTGCATAAAATGAAACTAATATTAAACTACACACTCATACTCCAATCCCTCACCATTTTACTCGCTCTGGCTTTAGGAGGTAACTGAAAATGACATGAGAAATTCAATAACTAACTTGCAGAAAAATAAACTAATATCAAACTACGCATTCATACTTCAATCCCTCACCATTTGACTCGCTCTAGCTATAGGAGGTAACTGAAAATGACATGAGTAATCTAATGTTATGAAACCAGCTCAAGAAAAGATAGAAAAGATAGATCAACGCCTTAGAATTCAGCCTCTTCGAGGGGGCAACCTCCTTTACATTACATAAATGAACATTTCTTCGATGATACAAATGAAAAGACCTCCTTTCTATATATAGGAGTCTAAGGGGTCATAACATAATCAGAGCCGACATAACAATAATAATGTAAGGGCACAATAATAACAATAGTGGGCTTCTATGGGGCACAATAGTAACAATATGGGCACTACATGGGTACATCAATATAATAAGTGGGTTGTACTAATAACAATAAGGGGTTACACTAGTAGTATAGGGGCCTAACATCTAATATCTATCTTGCAGAAAAGTGAATGAACAAAACTGAAAGAAATAAACAGTGCTGGAATTAGAACTAAGAAAATAAATCAGCGTAAGGACAAGATAATTCCATGTCAGTAGTCATTATAAAGCTATGTGAAAATGCCCGAACTGCCTATTAGAACCTGAAATAAAGACACTGATCAGTTAACAGCATTAGAAATCATAAAAACTATGGACAGAAATCAACATGAATAACATAAGCAGTGCAATATATACAAGCAAAGAATTATGGCATCAAAAATGTAAAGAAATAAAGCATGAAACTATACAGCAGTTAACAAAATCTTGGTGTGTACAGGGGCCCTCTGCCAACCTCGGCCAATCAGCAATCAACTACAAATTGAACTTATAAACAGTGTCTTTGTTATAGACATTTTTGGGCACTGCAACCCCAATCATAAATGTCCATAAACCAAGGGCTCTTAAGTCCCTAAAAGTGTTGTTCCAACTCCTAAAAGAACAAGGTCAGCTGATTACATCATCTCCCAGAAGTTCTCCATGAAAAACTACTCAGAACTGGTCAAAATTGGACCATCTCACCTGCTCCATGGTCAAAGTGCACTGCATCCAACCTAAATGCACACGGGAGGTGCGTTGCATACTGAAAAGCCCTTCTATGGGGTGCGATGGGCAAGAGTGGACAAATGGCAGGGTCAATCTGCAAGGTGGAGGATCATGGAATCTTCCAGAAACTTCTCCTGTGACACTTTCCTCTCTGCATTCGCCCAGGGATGACTAAGAGATCATCAATCTCCAAATGGAATCAAGAATTATCAGAGAGAGGACACTAATCAAATCTCAAAAGCTGACTCACCCCCCTTGCAAACATCTATATATGGATCCCTCATCCCAGAGATCCAGAGGCTGGAATTTTGTATCTTTAAAGGAAGTGCTACTAGTTTCTTGGTGTAACATCATAGTGTTGGGTGATCTAAGCTTTTCATGAGGTGAAAAAGGGCTTTCTTGCTGAGAGGATGACACTGGGTCAGAACAATTGATTGTAATCCTCTTTGCTATTCTTGATTATTAATAAATCTATTCAAGTTTTCCTCCACATTCTTGTATGATTGATGGTATATGCATTTGTGTGGTCAATATATATCTGGTCCTATATTGTTTATGATAGTAGATCTATCTTCTTGGATAGTGTTATGCTGCTTTGATTCTATAGGTGCTCTTTGAAGCTAGGTAGACGAGGAAGCGATTGGCAAAAATCTATCAGAAGGGAGAGGAATCAAGCAAGGAACCAAGCGCAAGACAAAGGTTGGTCTCCTTTATTCCCCTCTTATCTACTTCTCATAAAGGAAAACGAAAGTGGTTTTAGTTTGTTTGTTTCTAAGGTAGCTACTAGCCTTAGTGGGACTAGCAGCTCTGCATAGACACTAGATTTCTCAATAACAAAATGGCGATTTCACTGGGGAGCGAATAGATTGTTTGTTTGTCTATATTTGTTTTCTTTATAAACTTACAGACGGAGCCTGAAGTCAAGCCAGCTAGCCTTCGAACTGCATTTTCTATGCAAGTGCAAAGTAGATCAATGTTGCTTCAGTCTATCTTCGGGTTTTGTTTATGAACTGAACAATCGATTTACAAGCTCTCTAATTGCCCTTGTGGTGGCTCTAGTAACCTCTTTAGATCTACCCTTGTGATTTATTTACTGATTACCACTTGCTTGGCCTAAATCCTTGAACTGAGCTGCAAACTGTGACCCGGAACCCAGTTGAAGTCTCATCCCTAGACCATCACACTGTCTCTTCTTTGGAATCTGGATGCATCGCACTTCCCGTGTGTAGTAGGTGTGCTGCATCTCACTTTCCATGTGTTACAGGTGCGCTGATCAGACAAGACCTCTTCTGCTCTTAGATTTTGGTTTTTGTGTTCACTCTTTTCAGCTCTATTCAGGAGTTTTGCTGTCTGTAGTTAGTATACCTCTTTTGGAACCCCCTTCCTTGCCATTATTTCGCCTCCATTGTGCAAATAACTATAAATTTTTTTATGTATTTTGAGCCATTTTCAGTTCTTTTTTACAAAGAAGTAGCGTAATTGAACTGTCGTTTCTTGATTTGGAAGTGTCGCAAGTGTTGTTTTCAGTCATAGAAGAGAATCTGGTTGTTCTTGATAATCGATTACACTGTTACTCTTGTATTTGATTTGAATTAGTAGTTTTTCAAGTGTGGAAAGCAAGTTTTCAATTCCAAATAACGAAGTGTCGTCATTGTCTTCATTTTTCCTTGAAAAGAAACTTGCTAGTAATGTCGCTTTGAAAAATAATTCAGATTTACGCTTAGCTTTCTTTTTATCATTCACACATTAAGAAGGCTGAAAACAAATACATGCATGTGCATTTGCATTTAGACTGTTTGTTGGTTTGGTTTAGGACAGTCCATATAGTGTGTGCTCTCTGCTCTATGTTGAAAGAATATCATCTCTCTTTCCTTAGTAGCTAGGATTTTCATTGCAAAAAGAAGATTAAACGATTGTTTATCATCTTAGATTGCATTTTAGGAATTGTATATCTACATCACGCGGTGAACCTCAAAGGAAAATTTCTTAAGCAAGATCAACTATAAAATAAATTTAATGAATCTAAAAACGCTTTGGAACCTAACGCACAACATTTAGAAGTCTAGGCTAGAGACGTACTCTGGCGTCGTAAAGCCTGGTAACTGTTGTTTTCATTGCTGGTTGGGTGATTCCTCCACTTTGAGACGACAAGTGCCAGTACGGACTTGTTCTCCCACGTACCATCGAGTATATATTGGGAGACCACAATAGGATTTATCCTTTATCCATAGGAAGCCGTGTCTACCGCCCTATCGATCACAATGCACTGAACACAGCATTCGGGAAGATTGACTGCCGTACCATAAAAAGTATTCTGCAGTTTTGCTATTGGTTTGGTAATACTTCTGTCTAGATTTCCAGAGCAGTCTCTTTCATTCCTTTTCAGACTCCTTAAAGGAAAGGTCCATCTGAGCACTTGTCAATTCAAGCTCATTAAAAATCGAAGGTGACTAGAGTCATCTTTTGTTTTTTCTCGAATCTTAAAAACTGAAAGAACAAGTTGTGTCAAAGTGTCTAAAATTTATTTTAATCGGAATAAACATCACCTTTCCTACGTTGGTCTTAGGTTGAGAAAAATGGAGTCCACCAACCAAGGATTTCCCCTTGGAGGAAATCCTAGTCTTTTCTCCTCGTGGGGAGATGTTGGTGCACCCCATATGGCCACATTGTCGCTTCAAGGATTGACAATCGGCTTACCCATATGGCTCTTCGCGACCTCTGTCACTCAGAACACCGTGATTCTTGAACAATCAAATCAACAACTAAACGATACTAGAGTTACCCCCCAACCTTCTACTTCATCCAATTCTCCCTCTCCTCCTTCCTCTTCGCTTGATGAAGCTGGTAAAGCCAAAAATCAAGTAACCGAGAAGAAGAAGGAGAAGAAGAAGAAAGAGAAGAAGAAGAAGGAGCCAAAGGTGAAAAGGGGCAACCAGGCATCATCTAGCGAAAATCCACACACTGCACCGTCCAGGCCTAAATCACCATGTGTCATTTGTAAAGGAGACCACTATCATCGAGATTGTCCTTGCATCCCTCGGATCTTAAGGGAACGGTCTCCTCGTTTGCACAATCCGGTGTTATCAACCTCTGATGATCATGTTGAAAATACACCGTCAACTAGTGAAAGTGAAGCCCCTGGAAAAAAAGGAAAATGTAAATTTCCTTGTAAACTGTGTGAAGGCGATCACGCCGTCCACCGTTGTCCTTTCTTAGACGAGGCTAAAAGAGTTTTGGACGACCATCCGGTTTCACCGTTAAGACTTCCTCTTGGATATAAGAAACTCTTACCGAGTTTGTCACTAGTTGAAAATCTGGATGACACGCCATTGTGGTCAGTCGAAGCATCTATCATTGAAGATGAATTATCTGAATCCACACCAGACGAAAGTCAAAAGGTCGAGGCGGCAGTTGACCTAGTCTTGCCTTTATAGGATCCATCTTCAGATGATACAGTCACCAGAGAGAACAAGAATGACACCGTCCAAATTCTCTTCGTAAGCACAAACTCCGATGAACATGGGGGCAGTCTACCCATTCCTTTACTGTAGGAAGGAAGTTCGTCAAAGTCATATCCGGCCGTCTATTTGGTCCCACCTCCAAGCAACCTAGTTGTTTCCTTCGATTGGAATCTACTAGGTATACCCCACTTACCGGCTAGTGTACCATTTCGAATCATTGCTCAAATATATAGAATGGTCATGGCTAGTACCATCATAGATGAAGGGGCTTCTGTGAGTATCCTTTCCTCAACTTCTTGGAAGGCGCTTGGTTCACCATCGCTTTTGCCTGAAATGAGAAATCTAACAGGCTTTGACAAAGGAACCAGTCGACCGTTAGGGATCCTTCCCAATGTGCTGATAACATTGAGAAGGAAAACTGTTCACATGAACGTAATGGTAATCCAAGGACCCCTGG
Organism: Pinus tabuliformis; assembly: GCA_031772625.1. NCBI lineage: Eukaryota > Viridiplantae > Streptophyta > Pinopsida > Pinales > Pinaceae > Pinus > Pinus tabuliformis. The sequence goes on from CM062814.1 coordinate 923,405,578, forward strand.
ATTATAATCTACTCCTTGGATGCGACTATATTTATTGCATGGGAGCCATTGTCTCCTCACTCTTTAGAGTAATGTGTTTTCCGCATGAAGGAAGAGTGGTCAAGATCATAGACTAGCTTTCATTCCTTGGTTCACACATAGCAAATAGTCAAATACCATCCTTGAATGGTCTTTTCACACAAGGAATGTCTCATCAATCCCCAATCCGTCCACCTGATGAGCGCGAGTGATTCGGAGGACATGACTGAAACCCAGGGGGCATGCACCCTGGTCTGTTTCAGCAGGAAAACCTTGGGCATAGAGTAGGTTTTCGTCGAGGATATATGACTGGTTGACACCCCCGTCCATTTAAGAAAATGGGGTTAGACCGGAATAAGATACCTCTGTTTGAAGGTAGGCCTTTCCCGATAGAAAAAATGTTTTGTCTGCAAATTGAAGGGTAACCTGGAAAAGGTAGGCCTTTCCCGATAAAACAAATGTTTTGTCTGCAAATTTAGGGGTAACCTGGAAACTCTACTTCACTATTACTGGGGGCATGCAAACCTTTTGGCATGCAAGCGAAGAGCGACCATTTATTTTTAAATTTGTAGGTTCTCTAACCCTTTAAACTCGTAGGATTGGTTGTTTCCTAACTTGCATAAAGAAAGGATGCGGGGCAAAGCTTTGTAAGGTGCAAGCTCCATAAAAAATGGCATCTTAGATGACACATCCTTATTATACGACTGGATCGAGTAGTTTTAACACAAAATTCAAGCTCGTTAAAAAATAAACATAAGCAATGAGCAAATGTTCCCCCAGAGTTTAAGATCATTAAAAAATGAACCAATTTCCGGTAAATAACCATTGTGAATGCATTATCATCGGCCTTTGAAACCTTGGTCGTTTTCTCATCATCACCTCCACTCTATTTTGGCCGATCATTCACCTCCATTTGATTGTTTACCCTTTTTGAGGAACAGCTGCGAAGAGTGATCCTGTTAGCCATCCTTGTGACACTGTCGTGTTTGGAAAATTCCAAACCTTACCTGGAATTAGCTGGTACCCAAATTTATCACTCGTTCCTCAAAAAACGAGTCTCCTTTAAGCTCTTTTCAACTGACTCGTAAAATATGAAAAGATTGCCGAGCGATTGGCCTCTCCAGCTCGTTAAAGTGACTGGAAGTGCTATCCCTCCTTTAGATTTTAATCTTTTTGGACCTGAGGGATTATTACACAAAAAGATCGAGTGCTTGTTTCGTTCGGCTCGTTAAAAGTACCGAAAATTCATCCTTTTTGTATTGTTTTATACTTTTTCGGACTTAAGGGATTATATGACGAAAAAGGATTATTGGAGTTTTCTTTACATCCCTTTTTCAGACTCTCTAAAATTGAAAAGGACCAATTTATCTTTGTCATTAAACTCGTTAAAACCGAATAGCGACAAACTTGTCCATACAGACAAGAACAAGTTTCACTATTGCTAGTCTCGTTAAAACATAGCGATGGGTTTGCCCGAAGGGCAGATTATAGAACAAGCATATGTTATCCTCCTCAAGCTTGGCAAAAATAAAGAGGTATTGTTCAGCAATGACTGGGGAAAAATTGGGAAGAAAACTTGAAGAAACTTTATTGGTAGCAAGTCGCTCTTGAACATGACACTTTCACTCCGCATCCGAGTCGGGTTGGGTTGTTCCATTCACTGGTCATATCACCATGGGTCCATCATGCCATCCATATTTGCAGTTAACGCTATCAATCCATCATGTCAGTGTCACTGGTATGTTCAAGAGAAGTCGCTCAGAGAATTCACCTGTGTCTCATCCACTGCAATACATTTACGCTCCATTCTTTCATGACCGCCACCCTAAACCTTCTATCACCAGATCATTTTCACCTCCATTAAAATCATTTGCTCCGTTCCGTGTCATTGATGTGGGATTCACTAAGGCCCTCCTATGATGGATCGCTTCTTGTCGACATCAGCTCATTATCCAAGAAGTCGATCTAGGAACAACCCTTTCAGTACTTTGAAGCTTGCATGCCTCAATGGCAAGTTTCTCGGCGACATGTTTACATCAATGGCCTTCGACCGAAAGATTTTGCATGGTTGTACTATAGTACCTTGAGGGTCATCATCATTATTGGTGATTCCTCTCACGCCTGTTAACAGCTTACATCATTGGCTGGTAATTAGGCGATGTCTTTCCATGTTCGACTCCAGAACATCTCTCACATGGATCGACTTGTACTTTGAGTGAAGATCAAACGAGATTGAAGACCCTGGATCTAGTTTCATCCATCTGAGCTGCGATATATATTCAGGAAAAAAAGACATCAAATTTGCATCATTTCTACACAGATAATCATCCAATCCAAGGGATGATGGCTCTACCAGAATCATCATTCTGCACACAGACGATTGTATGTCTTATGTACATGAAAATGAATTTATAAATCTGAGCATGGGAATGCCCGCCTCAGCTAGATCATGAAAATGTTATGAAGATAATGTGTTGTATTGTATCTTATTACAGGTTTCCTTCCAGCTTGAAAAAACTTCGGATCCTCATGATAAAGCATTTCACCCGACATCAAAAAAGATTAACATCCTCATGCTTTAGGGGGCAACTGTTATCGACATTTTTTGGGCACTGCAAACCCAATCATAAATGTCCATAAACCAAGGGCTCTTAAGTCCCTAAAAGTGTTTTTCCAACCCCTAAAAGAACAAGGTCAGCTGATTACATCATCTCCCAGAAATTCTCCATGAAAAACTACTCAGAACTGGTCAAAATTGGACCATCTCACCTGCTCCATGGTCAAAGTGCGTTGCATCCCACCTAAATGCACATGGGAGGTTCGATGCATATTGAAAATCCCTTCTATGGGGTGCGATGGGCGAGAGTGGACAAATGGTAGGGTCAATCTACAAGGTGGAGGATCATGGAATCTTCCAGAAACTTCTCCTGTGACACTTGCCTCTACATTTGCCCAGGGATGAGTAAGAGATCTTCAATCTCCAAATGGAATCAAGAACTATCAGAGAGAGGACACTAATCAAATCTCAAAAGCTGACTCACCCCCCTTGCAAACATCTATATATGGATCCCTCATCCTAGAGATCCAGAGGCTGGAATTTTTTATCTTGTAAGGAAGTGCTGCTGGTTTCTTGGTGTAACATCATAGTGTTGGGTGATCTAAGCTTTTCATGAGGTGAAGAAGGGCTTTCTTGCTGAGAGGATGACGCTGGGTCAGAACAATTGGTTGTAATCCTCTTTGCTATTCTTGATTATCAATAAAGTTATTCAAGTTTTCCTCCACATTCTTGTATGATTGATGATATATACATTTGTGTGGTCAATATATATCTGGTCCTATATTGTTTATGATAGTAGATCTATGTTCTTGGATAGTGTTATGCTGCTTTGATTCTATAGGTGCTCTTTGAAGCTGGGTAGACGAAGAAGTGAGTGGCAAAGATCTATCAGAAGGGAGAGGAATCAAGCAAGGAACCAAGCACAAGACAGAGGTTGGTATCCTTTATTCCCCTCTTATCTACTTCTCATAAAGGAAAACGAAAGTGGTTTTAGTTTGTTTGTTTCTAAGGTAGCTACCAGCCTTAGTGGGACTAGCAGCTCTGCATAGACACTAGATTTCCCGATAACAGTCTCCTCATGTATTAAAATGCAGTCATAACATAAGGATAAAGTTACGGCACAGTGGGCTCGTAAACAGTCAAAATTACATTCAGAAAGCTAGCTAATATGCGTATGAGAATGCTTTATTTGTAACAGAGGATGACACAACTACTTTCCTAAAATCTGCGCTGATAAAAAGACACGTGAATAACCACGTCCAGAAATCTAGCATTATGGTAGCCGTGGAGATTAAATCCGAGGGTGGCTGCTAGATTCAGTTCATGGAGCAGTCCCTAGGTGTTAACACGTGTCCTGAGATTTAGGAATGGCTACGCAAGTCTTCATTGGTGAAAAACAGAGTTCTGCCACCGTAAAACTCTTAGGTTGACCACCGCTTGACTGTCTTTGACCACGGCCTTCTGTGAGGGATTCGGCTGAACCAATAGGACACGGTCCATGTCCACATCTTTTGCAACTTGCCCATGTGGCCGGATTCGCCTATAGACACCTGTAACATAGACTTCAACAAAAAGGCTGCGGAAAGTTGAGCTGGCTGCGGAAAGTGACAAGATTCCGCAGCTGAATGAGCAAAAATCTAGATCAAACAGCAGTCACAAGACATAGTTAGGAAACCATTTTATATGTTCTTTTTAAACTAATATGAAATGATTTGACAGCTTAGGAGGTCCAGGTAAATGGAAAAAAGGCTAAAAAGGTGTATAGGGAAGATGCAAGTTTGGGACTCAACAGTCTAGAGGATCACCTAGAATTTTGGCTCAAATCTCGATACTGCACCCTCTAAGCTGGATAATTTGTGTCACAACCGTACTCAGGAAATGTTGTGCATGTAGTTGGAGGCCTTAAACCACACCCAAGATTTTTAATACATGTGTTTGGGGGTCTAGGTCAGTGAAAAGGAGCCCTAGCTGAAGGTTTGGTCACCTGGGGTCGTTCTTTGGCCCCTGAGTAACCTCTAGCCCTGAGGGTTGTTGTGAGTTGTCAGTTTGTGGTCATTGCATAGGACACACTTCCTTAACTGGAACTTAGAGTTCGGGTCATGTCATAGTAACTCTTTGTCTCATGTTTACCTTGTAAAGCTAGTAAAATTGGGTGAATGTGGGAGGGGTGGTTACATAATCATCCTAGATGGTGTCAAGGATCCTCTAATACCTCATCTGTATGAGAAGAACACTACCCATGGGATGTGGAAAGCTCTTCAGGATTTATTCCATAATAAGAACAAGAATTGACTATTGATATTGCAAGGTAAGTTGAAGTAACCAAGATGATACATGGTGAAGGAGTGACATCGTATCTGACGAGATTGTCTTAGGTTCAAGATGATCTTGCCACCATCGGTGAGATTCTTACATATTATGAGATGGTGAGGATTGATTTGAAGGGGTTTACTCTAGATTGGAATCCATTCATCAAAGGAATCGTTTCTAGAGAAAAGTTGTCAGATTGGAATAGGTTGAGGGATGACTTTGTTCAGGAAGAATTGTGAGATGAGGAGCTTCATTCGAAGAAGAAGGCTTTTGATGATGACATGGTTCTCATAGCAATGATGAAGGGAAAGCAAAAAAAGGACATAAGTAAGTTAAATTGATTCAAATATAGTGAGTATGGTCATTTGACGAAGTGTCCAAAGAAGCAAGGAGATAATCAGAAGAAGAAGGTGAAGGAGTTTGCAGGTGTCACCACTTCTACTGAGATATATGATCTCTCTAGGATATTGGAGAGTTAGGATTTTTCTTTGATTTCTTATTTCTCTGAAGGTGCCATCAAATAAACTGCATGGTACGTGGACAGTGGTGCGTCGAAGCATATGAAAGGTTTCTGTGATGTGTTCGAGACCCTAGCTGTGTGGGACTTGAAGTTGCACATGATGGCGGGTGACAAGAGTTAGGAGATAAGAAGATCGGGTGCTGTGCCATTTAGAATGGATTCAGGTCATTTTATGTGAGTTCAATATGTAATGTATGCACCAAATCTCATATATAATGTTTTATCTATCTCAATGATTAAGCAAAAGGGGTTTGACGTGATTTTATAAGACATGAAAGTGAAGCTCAAGTCGAAAGGCTCTAGATCTAGTGGAGTGGTCATTGGAGTTAGAGATAATAGTATATATAGGCTGACAAAAAAGCCTATAGATCATGAGAAATAAAAGTAAGGGAAAATTCAGGTTCTAGAGGTTCAGAGGGGGTCGACTTCTAGTGGGATTTTGCAAGTTCAAAGGGAGAAAGTGCAACCCAAGAAAAGCGTGTGATGGGTGGGGAGCAAGGGTGCTTCTACAACTGGAAAGAAGGAATTGTGGGAAGGCCTAAAATCATTTTAGGAAAATAAGAAGCAATAGTCTTCTCGTGGTAGTGGCACCTCCAAGAAGGGCGTAATTCATGCTACAAGCTATGTTGGAGTTGTGACTGTCAAGATTTGGGGTAGTCTCACTAATAGTGACAATGATGAAGAGTTACTTCCAAGTCTTGGAATTACCTCCCTCACTAAGAGGGAGTGTTGATATTGGTAGCTTGAGAGGTACTCCAAACTCAAGGGAATAGGGTTGTGGAGGAATTGGAACCACAAAAGGGCTTTGTGGGCTAAGTACCCAAGATGTGGGCTTTGAACCCAAGCTTTTTGGTGTGAAACCAAGATGAATATTGATGACTTGGAATTTGGAAATGATAGAGCACCCTTAGAGGAGAAATGGGCTACTTCAAGCACCAAGAGAGACCTTCTCATTGTGGAGAAAATATTTTTTATGTGTTTCATGTGGGTTAAATTGTTGGAGATTGAAGTCGGCCTTAACTTGAGGAGACCCTTTGGATGGGCTAGTCGTTAACCCTAAAGAAACATATAAATATAATATGAGGCGGAGCCTCATTCCACATCCTAAGAGAAATGAATCATTAGAGATACATATGAATTCTGAGGTAGCCACATCCAAGGAGACATACCCAAAGTTGGGAATGAGGATTGGTTTGTTCTTTCTTATGATAGGTTGAAGGGATAAGTAGGAGTAGAAGGTTTCCGAGTTGTTTGAGGGAAATTATAGATTGATCCATGCATGCATTTTTTTCTTTGAATAGGGATGAAGATACAAAAAACTATTGCAGGTAGGGTCAAGCTCTATTTGGGTTCTGAAATTTTGCTTAGAATAGTTGGAAGGGTGGTTGAATGAACCTAGAGTGATAGCACAGGTGGGATAAGTCTTGTAGAAGGAGGAGTGAAGATATTTGAGGTAGTTTGATGTTTGTTTGTGGGATCATCTAGTGCTCTAACGAGACCACAAATTTAGGTATATAGATGCACAGGGTCGAACTTGGAGGCAGAAGAAAGAGCCTTTAAATTCAGAGGTATGAATTCTCCATAGATCAATTTTGTTACTAGTGGATGAGGTCCTAGTTAGGAAATTTTTTTTGGGCATATAAAGGTCTATTTAGAGGGAAGTGACAAGGTTTCATTCATCCCGTAGATCAATATGTTAAGAAGTGCTTTGAAAGATGTAAGAAGGGAAGAGGAAGTGAAGCCTAAGGTTTTATTTCTTGAAGGAATAAGGGAAGATAAGAGGGCTTCTAAATCATCCATAAGTTGATTGTTGGAGAAGGACTTCTGATAGTGATAGAGGGAAGCCTCCATGCCATAAGTTTGTATTCATTGGAGTAGCAGAGGAAGGAAATAGTGGGAATAATTTCCAAAGTTTTGTGTTCTTGAAGTACAAAGGAGCAGTAGGTGGGAAGCTAAGGAGTTGTTCACAAACGAATTTGTGACCAACTGACAAAAGACCCTATGTATTGATTCATTGATGGACTAATGATCATCTAGAGGGTAGATTAGTTAGCCGTGTTCAGTGACCTAAAGGAGAAGGATTCATTGATATAGGTATATTGGGAGGAGAAGGACTAGCATATGTGTTCAAGGTACATGGACCAAGTGGAGCTATGAAATGCACTACATCAACTAGTACGTCAGTTGGTATCTTGTTCAGGGTAGATTGGTTGTCATAGTTGTTGACACCAAACCCGAGTTTGTATTCTTGTATCAATGATTGTATGAGGGCCATTATCCCTAATACGAGAGCCCTAGATAGTTGTATTATATATTGATAATATAATGTAGTTAGGTTGTTGAAAAATTGTAAAAAGTTGTCTATTTGTGCACTAGTTGATTTATTGTTGGAATTATTCAGTTGTGCAAAGCATTTTGTTCTGGATTTTGAGTTGGTTGTGTCAAATATTTTAAGACCCTAACTTAGATTCTCCAGTGCCATGGAAAAGCAATGGTCCTCCACTTGGGAAGAAATAATATCCATTTCATTAGGTTCTCTCATCATAGGGGAAAAATTCCATTGAATCTTGCTCTTAGTGAGCCACTTACCTTAGTGAAAAATCTACCGTGATTTGAAAATCCAGTAGAGTTATATGGTTTGCTAGTGGGTATCATTTGTCTTGGTGCCCATGAAATGATACACTATATCATGTTTAATGTATTCAATATTGAGTTCTACATGGATCATCTCCTCATTTTCCTCTGATGGTTTCTAATAGAGGTGGAAAATATGATCGTAGCAACTCCACATTAAATATTGAGTGTGATCCAAGGAGAGTGGCAATACATAATTCAAAATCATTTTCACCTATAGACTTTGTGGTTGTGTAAGACCCATATTGTATTGGTTTGATCTTAGTATGGGGATCTGCAAGGTGCTCTTTTTTTAAATGCAACCAAACTTATCACCCACCTGAAACTTATGTGGAACCTAATGCTAGTCATATCACTATTTGTACTTTGCATTGGATTTCTATAGGATATCATGAACATAATATTGGAGGTGATATATATTTTCAAGAAATTTTGAATTTACATTATCTTCCTTAGCCTAATCATGTTAATACCTCGTCGATACAAATGCAATGGGAAGAAATACATCAATCAGGGTCAATGGCAAGAACCCCAAGCACACCTAGAAGGGATTGTGGCCAATAGAGTCAAGGAGGGATCTTATATAGCTATGTAGAACATATGGAAGGACTTCATCCCATGCATATGGATGCTTGGATTTGTTCATGTGAAAGATATGCACAATCATCCTGTTGACCTTTTATGTTTTTCCATCTATTTAGGTGTGAAAGGAAGTTGATTTCATCAACTTGGTATCCATTAGAGACCTTAGTTTGGATCAAAATGTACTCAAGAACATGTTATCCCTATTTTAAATAATGGTACAAGGTAGCCTAAAATGAACCCAAACATGCTTAAATAAGATTTTAGTAGTGGCTTCAACTATGATACTCTTCTTGCATGGTGCCAAAATTTCCATCTTAGAGAATCGATAAAAAACCACAAACACACAATTGTGACCATGATTGGTGGAGGGAAAACCTAACATGTCCTCGATGGAGACTAACCCCAATTGGTGGGTAAAAGAGTGCAAAAACCTTACTTCTTGATGGATGGTTTGACAATGGCATGGGTAGTGCACAATATGATATACCCGATGACATCTTAATGAACCCTTGGCTAGTAGAAATACTTTCAAAGTACTATTATTGTCTTCACCACACCAAAGTGCCCTTTTACTTGAATGTAATATGCCTTTGAAATCAAATTGGAACTCTCACTTGAAGGAAAAGAAAGGTGGCCTAGGTATCACAAGAGAACATCTTAGAGGTCAAAATATAGAACTTGCTTTGACATAATCATCATATGGTATGTAGCAGTGAAGTCAAAGTCATTGTTGTATAATTTTGGCCACCCAAAAGTATTGTTGCCATAGGTGGTTAACACCACAACCAAGGGGAAAAAGATGCAGTCTATAATTCAATTGGTTCTTTTGTTCTTGCACTTGATGTTCAAGTGGAATTTTTGCAAGTAATATAGAACCATTTTTAGGGCTATCATTATGAACATTCCATATGTCTACATGAATTGCAATGGCTTGTGATCATTCTAGATGATTGTCTCATTATCCAAAATATGATGCTTCCACTAGAGAAATGCCTACATGATGGAGAACATCTCCTTGTTATAGGTGGGGTATCCACAAATAATATCAGGGGGTTTTTCACTATGATAGGTCATTAGATGTCCCAGTTGAATGCCAACTACATTGATAGCATATTGTTGTAGTACTCAACAACCACCCATTTAATTTTTATTTTATCCATATAATAAATTATGGGGACCCTTTCTTGCATTTTCATGTAGGCTTTAAGTGTGTTTACTTCATTTCAAGTCTAATAGGCCTTTTATTTACAATTTGTTTAAGTAAGTTTTTCTAAGCACCTTAGATTAATGAATAAATCATAGCCCCTGAGACCCAGATATTCATTATTATTATCAATGATTGTAGTTATTCTTTTTTACATATATTAGAGCTTTGATATCGGAGGAATTCTTTAGAATCCCCGATATCCAAAGTCTCGAACTATATTAAGTGGTTGTAGTTTCTTTCCAAGTAAAAAAATGGATAAATGCCCAAAGGAAGGACCCACCTCAGTGCTTATTCAAAACTCAAAATATTTGTGAATATCACTCCTCCTTTTAAATTTCCTGCCCCCTCTCTATTACAAAGGCTAGCCATATTAGAGGTTTCATTTCGAAACTCTTTTAAAACAACTCTAACATTCCTTAACTATCGATCTATGATAAGATCCAATTTCTGATAACTAGACCCAATATAATCATAGATTTGATTTAATGCATAATCACATCTGCTTATTGGAACTATTGTTATGTGCTACCATGCAAAACCTCTGATCACTAATTAGGTGTCACCTCTGATATCGAGACCCGATATTGTATTAACTCTGATCTCATCACAATATCACATTCGTTTAATCAGAGCTTTTGTAATGAGGAACCATTTGAAATTGTCGATAAATGGATGCGATATTGATATTAAATTGTGTTAATTGTGATTTTACGTCTGTCATATTGCTAGTTTGCAGGGTATGTCATGCCACAACTGTTTTAAATCTCCAATTATTGATTTGATTATGGATTTGATACACTATTTAAAAGGAATTCATTACGACATTGCATCTGCTCCATCAACGTTTTTCATTTGTGTCCATTGTTAAAACTGCCAATGTCCATTTCTCTGATACCATACGATTCTCGCCACATGTCATCTTTAGTGGGGCATTGTTATAATAAATGAAAATATAATTTCATTGGTATTACAGGGACTTTATTGTGTTAAGTTTCAATTCGATTTGCATCTGTGTTTAATAAAAGCTCCATTCTACTGTAACATGGATGAACCCAGGGTCAGTAAGGAGAAAGTAATATTTTGAGCTAGGATTTCTACCATGTGCAACAACAGAGTTCTAAATGGAAGAGATTGTTGTAACAGAGATTGAAAAATACTCGACTAAAGAAATCCTCAAATTGTTTCCATATGTAAAATTGGTAACATAAGTATGGCAAGGATGACTTGGAATGCCATTGGCATTTCCTAATCAAACTACATAGATAGTTGTTGATTCTGAGACGTCTCTCTAGCATAATCATTCATTTACTTTCAGCACTGAACAATGCATTATCCACTGCATAGAGGCATGCACGACTCCATCATCCCCCTGAATTAAATCCAGTGACAGATATATGAGAGAGTGAGTAAATGAGTGAAGAGTGAAGTTGTTGCAATTGAAAGTGACTACTATCTTTTACTTTAATTTTAGTATGGTTTTTTAAAACCACTTCAACATTCTATGGCACTTTTCTAGATTTATGTTTAGATTACAATCTATAAATCCCCTTCATTGTTATGAAGGGTGGGTTAGGAATTTCTGCGAGAAAGCTTCTAGTTTGCACTATTGTATCTTGAAGAAGTCTTAATAGAAAGAGGAACCACTGCTATTTCATTGATGAGTTGTGTTAACGATTGTTAGGTGCTATTATCTAAATGTCAGAACTCTATTTATCATTGGAATGGTTACTATATTTGTGTTTTCCATATGCATTTCTGAAATTGATTAAGCTTTATCACTATTGATATGTTTAATTAAAAACTCTTAAGTATATGAGTGAACAAGACTATCTGATATGTGTGATGTATTTCAACAACTAATCTAGTTAACTATTTAATTAGATTAGTCATCTTTATATGTTTTAACCTCACAAAAGATTTGATAATCTGTATTTTCATATTTAATGTGAGATATTTATAAGTCACATATCCACAAAAAGATTTCACAGGATAGAATAGTTTAAGCTTATATATTTATGTTTCTTAGTTTCACTTACATAATCAATCCCACACTTATACATTTCACATCCACATTTTTGTATCTTTTATTAAGGGCAACTGGTCCCATAATCCCAGTCGGAGCCACCATTCCAAACAAAGGAGCTGCACTAAGTTCCTGACCAGGTGGTTTTCCCCGATGTTGAGGTAAATATTTTCAAGCCTTCAACATTTTTGGCACTAAAAGGAGGGCCTTCAGACTATGAATGGCAAGAAGATACACTCTTAAACAAAAATATCATTCTAAGAGTCATCCTCCCTCAAAATCACCACCTACTTCCAGATAACATTCTAAATATCCTAATCCAAGATCTAAATTTGTTCAAAAACCCACCAAATGCCTAGCAGACATGCAAAGTCAGTTGACCAAACTTATTTTCAAATACTAACTGAATCTCTTGAAATTCAGTCTTTGCTAAAAAAACTAGAAGGAATTTTTATTTCTGGAAAAAAAACATGTCCAAAATGATATATCCAAAGGAACTGTTTTATCATCCTTACAATCTTCTAGTGTATTAACTAGATATCAGAGTGAAAAAATTGGATTTAAACCTTTTGAATTACCATTAACCACTCATCAGAGAAAGAAAATTACTCTAGAAACTCATTCTTATACTAGTAAGATCACAACACCTTTTCCCCTCTTACTCCTTTTCTTGGTCCTTCCACTTCCTCTACCTCTTTGCCTTCTTATAATCAACCTCTCATCCTATCCATTCACATTCCTCAAATACAATCATCTAGTGTAACTATAATTAGTAGCACTAAGGAACATCTTCCACAACGAATCACTCACCATCATCTCCTCATCTTCTACTACTTATTTTTCTCCTAGTACTCCCAGAATGGCCCAAAGACCATGGAATAATCATGGGGCAGTACAGATGGCTCGACCATTACACCCTCTTCCCAAACACCCAGAGTGGTGGCTTCCCAAGTTTAATCTTGATGATGGTCTCCCTGCAGAAGAACATCTTCATAATCTCATGATAGCCATCAATATGAATGAAGTCACCGAAGAGGATTGTGTTGTCAGACTCTTTCCATACACATTTGAAGGATCTACAGGATCCTGGTATTTTTCTCTTCCTTCTGGATCAATAACGAATTGGGATATGTTCGAAAAAACAATTTTTGTTGAAGTTTGGGGATGATCAAACAATTTCCACTTTGATTAATGATTTATCAAATCTTAAAACCAATTCAAACGAAAGAATCAAATATTTTAATTCCAAATTCAACAAATTGATAAATAAGATCCCAACTACTTCTAGACTAGGGATTGACGTACTGATTGAATGGTATATCTTTGCTCTTACTTCAAACATTACTATGTTCATAGATAGAGCTAACAAACAGTTCTGCTTCATAAAATGAAAGAATCTCTATCTGTAGAATAAAGAATACTTTCCCTTGAAAAGAAAATTGCCATCAATGAAAGAAAGAAAATCAAAAAATTTACTTTTAAGGATGAATCCAAGAAGAAAGCTCACAAGGATCCTTTTGACTTAGAAGGATTACAAAACATTCTAAAGACAATGTCAAATGAAATGGTAGAAATTAAAAAGAAAGTAGCTGAAACCTCAAAAATTCCCTTTCGGCCTTTCAAAAGGACTCATCCATCACAATCAAAACCACTTTCCATTATATCAAATGCCGAATTTGATCAAGATGATGAAGAGGAAGAATCAACTTTATCTGTTAAAGGATCCCAAGAAGAAGAGTTAGCAGAAGCTTAAGGTTTATTGGATTTCATCCTAACTAATTCAAAAAAAGAAGAAGAATAAAAGGCCCTACTAGTAAGTACTAGAAGTAAGGGACTTGTTGATTCATCTCCAACAAATAAAAAATAGAAGTCTCATGCTCCCCCTAATAAGGACAAAAGTGTAATTAACAAATCTTCTACTCCTTCAGATTCTCTTCCAACTACTTCCAAATCTCGTTCTTCATCCAAGACTTTGATAATCTCTGATACTATGGAATATAATATTGTTGAGGACATGAAAAAGTTTAAAGCCAATATTTCTCTTTACGAGGTTAGTAAATTAAAATATCAGCAGAAGTTTTTATTTAAAGAATTGAATGCATTTCCTAAATATTCATTACCTACTATTGTCATTACAAAAGCCTCAAAAGGAAAAATCAAACCACCTAATGTCTCTTCAGATAAGATTGATTCATCAGATATCATTTTGATCAGAGATAGATAAAATTCTCATACTCCTCCCTTCTTATTGACTTTTGAGATTTTTAACAATAATGTTCATAATTGTCAAGTAGATTCTGGTGGATCATCAAATGTCATGCCTTATGAGGTATGTCTTAAATTAAATATCTCACCACAGAAATCTGTTGTCTAGATTGTTCAATTAGATCAGACAAAATTCAAAGTTTTAGGAGAAATTAATATTGTTTTAATAAGGTTAGCTTCCAATTCAAAGGTTTGTCAAATAATAGATATATTAATTGTGGACATTCCTGAATTTTATGGTCTAATTCTAAGTAGAGACTAGTCTTACTTTGAAAATGATTGGTCATGCATGTGGCTTCCCTACAATGGAAAACCCGATCAAATTCGTGTTGATAGGGAAAAACACATGAAACAACCAATGACTGATTTTGATGAGGAAAACGAATCAGTTGTTTTTACAAATAACATCCTTGGAAGCTATTCTTTTGAATCCTTCTTTGGAACTTTTCTAGAACAAAATTATCCATTTTTAGTTGATTATGTTACATCTCAAATAAAAAATTATTCACAAACAGATTCATCTGTGTGTTAATATTGTAGACAACATTGTAAATAAGCATGACAATTTATTTTGGATTCCTTATTTTGATGGTTCAAAATCCAGCGAAGGTGTAGGAGTTGGCTGCATCTTGGTAAATCCTAAAGGTGAGAAAACTATGCTTTCATGCAGATTAGAATTTGCTTGTACCAATAATACTGTAGAATATGAAGCATTGGTGCAGGGTTTACAAAAGGCTATCAGTCTTGACATCAAATACCTTAAAGTGTTTGGTGATTCAGACATTGTCATTAAAAAAGTTAGAAACACTATCCACTATGTTTCTAGTCACCTTAGACATTATTAGTCTTTGATTCAAGACCTCCTTACTCATTTTACATTTGACATAGCTCCCATCCCAAGGATACAAAATGCTAGTGCTGACCTCCTAGCAAAGGTTGCTTCTAAGCTCATTCCACCCGAGTATTTTAGCCTCAACAAATTTTCTATTGAATTAGATTTTTTCCCATCCATTCCAAATAATATCACCAGTGGGCATGTGTTTAACGATGATCATGATATTATGAGTTTCTTAAATTTAGAAGTTTCTTACTCTGATCAAGTCATTTATGAAGATGAGAATGACAAGATGCAAAATAGGTCTTCCAATGAAAATAACTTACCCAAACTTCTAGTCAAATTGGAAGACTTATATGACTTAAAAGATAGATTCAAAAGAACCACCAATTGCAAAACTCAGAGTTCTACCATGAGATTTGAATTAGTAACCATATGTTCTGATCATAAGCCTCAGAACATTAACTTGGGCCTTGCAATTTATCCAGATGAAAGATATGCTTTCATTCATTTGTTGAAGAAGTACAAGGATGTTTTTTCTTGGGAGTGTGATGATATGAAAACCTATGATACAACCATCATCCAACACATTATTCCTATGCTTCCAGATGTCAAGCATATTCAACAGAATCTAAGGAAGATCCACCCTAACTTGGAAGCTCAAATTAAAACTGAATTGAACAAGCTTCTTAAATCTAAAATCATTTTTCCAGTCAGACATTCCAAGTGGGTCTCAAATATTGTGCCTGTTAGAAAGAAGAATGGAGACATTCACATTTGTATTGATTTTAGGAATTTGAATAAATCTTGTGAAAAGGACAATTTTCCTTTACCCCCAATGGAGCAAATTTTACAATCTGTTGTTGGTTCTGAACTGATGTCCTTCTTAGATGGTTTTTCGAGATATAATCAAATACTTGTACATGCAAATGATATAATGAATACCACATTCAGGACCAAGTGGGGGACATATGCTTATCATAAAATGCCTTTTAGATTAATTAATGCTGGAGCTACTTTCCAAAGGCCCTTCTTCTCCTGGTTCCCTTGCAACACCTATAGATTTCTCAACCTCCATTTGAGACATGATATGACATTCTTATTTTTTTTTATGGCTCATAATTTAACCCTTTTATATTTTATGGCAATATTTTTTGTGAGCATCTTAGCTACAGTTTTACTAGGATTAACACTAAGTATTACAATAGGAACTGGAAAATAAATGCTTTGTCATGGCGAAGATATGGATATTGTCAGCCTTATGGTTCCTTTTGGTCAAAAATATTGTTTTTCTACCACGGGTCTGGTTTCCCTAGTGGCAAACTGTAATGAAAAAAAATAAAAATAAAGAAACTATAATTTCAACATGCCAAAATAATATCAAGGTAGATGAAAACAATTTAATAGTTGCATAAATTTTCATTTTGATGTGAAGAAAATGGAGTAAGATAGTATTTAGATTATACATTTTAAAATGTTTCCCCTACCCAAATTAATGCCATATGTATGCTAGATATTCCATTAGAATGCATGTTTAAATTAAAATCTTTCCTATTTCAAACATGATATAATCTATAGAATTATGAATTGTTGGTGGTGAAGTGGAAAAAAGAGATCTAGAGCAAATACCAACAACCACCTGATCTAGGGTTTTGCTTTAGGGTTGATGCAGTTGGTTACCATGGTGGGGCAAGGAGGAGGGAGTTCTTCTCCCTCCTACAGTCAAGTAGTTGGGAACAGAAGCAAGGGAGCTGGTTCCCACCGCTTCAAGAACCAACGTAGGTGGCAATAGAGATTATGAATAATGAAAAATAAGAAACCATCGAACCTCAAGAACAAGAAGAGAACCATGAGAAAAATAGTAAGGAGAAGAGGATAGAGGGTAGCAGTCAGAAAGTTTCTCCCATGAAAACATCAGGGGCATGTAAACCCAAGGCGACCACTATTCCTCGAGTCTTTTTAAGTGACCCAGCACTGCAGGTGCACAGAGAACACATGGCAGAATATGCTCTTATCTGTAAATTTATGGGGATCTGGCCGATGGAGAAGGCTTTGCAAGCATGGATAAGGAATCACTAGAAACCAAAGGGGAAAATTGACCTTCACCTTGGGTCCAAGGGTTTCTTCACTACAGTGTTCACAAGCCTAGAGGACAAAGACAGAGTGTTTGAAGGAGGACCCTATTTTTACGCATCTGCAGGCCTTTACTTGAGACCATGGGTAATGAACTTTGTCCTAGAACAAGATAATTTCACCTCGGTACTGGTATGGATAAGACTCTACTCCCTTCCTTTAGATTATTGGCTACCGCAATCTCTAAAGGCTATCGGTAACAAGCTAGGGCATTTTATAAAAATCTCATATACTATTCTAAGAGGCAAATACACTTCCTTTGCCTAGATATGTGTGGAATTGGACTTATCTGGGGCACATCCGAATGCAATCATTTTGGAAGTGTATGATGAGGAATGGTTTCAAACGGTAGACTATGAACACATCCCATTCAGATGTCGTAAGTGCCATGAACACGAGCACCTATACAAGGACTTCCCTTTGAACAAGTTGGAGAGCAACATGAAAGCCACTATAGGCAAGGATCCCAAAGGCTTTACTAAGGTAGGGGGTAAAGGGAAAGGAGGCAAGATATACCAAAAGAAAAGTACTGAATACGAATAACCGAACCACAATAGTTTCAAGGTTTCAGAAGAAGAAGTCGAAAACAATGGGACAAACCAAGAATCGAAGAATATTCACAATGAGAAGGAAGGGAATGCTAACTTGGAGGAGATACCAGAAAACAACAAACAAACAAATGGTTTTCCAAATACGATGGAGCTCAGCAAGGACCATGAGATGACTCCAAGTGAGGCAGGAACGGAAGACCATGAACTGTAGGAGATTCTAGAGAGGGAGAATTTAGATCTAGAAAATTTTCTGGAGAAGGGAATCACCAAAGGGGTTGACTCTCTGCCAAAATCAAAGTTTGACAGGGTTCAACAGCTCTTCCTCTGGAGATCATAAACAAAGTGCTCTGGAGTCAAAAGAAACCATGACAGCCATGAGAATAGGGTAGTGAAAACGATGGAGGATACACCGATGCTTTCTTCAAAGAACTCGGGTAGTAAAAGAGGAAGGAAAAAATAGAATGAGTTGTTGTCCAAATGTGGGAGACTTATGATTAGCTTAGGTAAGATGAAGGATTTTACCAGTTACTCCTTTACAAACATTTCTTAATGAAGCTTACAACCTAGAACATTAGGGGTCTAGAAAGTAAAAGGAAACAAAGAAAACTTAGCCTTCGAATAAAAGAAGAAAAATCAGATATGACTTTTATTCAGGATACAAAATGTTTGATGGACAAGATTAGGGAGATACACAACAAATGGTTAATCAAGTATGGGTATCTAGAGGTAAAAGAAGATAACTCGGCGGGGGGATTCTCACTCTATGGGATCTTCAAAACCTTGGAATCCTGGATGCTGAAGCTTCTAGGAATTATTTATCGATGGTGATTCAACCTGTGGGGGATAAGGAGATCTACATGATCACTAATGTCTATGGCCCTCAAAAACTAGAAGACAAACTAAATCTTCTCACATCCCTTGAGGAACTGAGGGAGAGACATCCTGATATACCCTGGATTCTGGCAAGGGATTTCAATATGATCAGATATCTTACAGAAAAAAAGGAGGTACAAGGAAACTAGGCAGGGACTCCATTGCCTTCCAAAACTTCATGAATAACATGGGGCTAGTGGACACAAAAGCAGCAAATGGCATTTTTACTTGGAATAATAAGAGAGGAGGAGCTTCTCAAGTTGCCTCTAAACTAGACAGATTCATAATCTCAAAGGAACTCCTTATCAAAGGCCTTGATATGTCAGCTTTATCCTTCCCTTCGGGGGCTCAAACCACTAGCCTGCCCAGATGGAAGCTACTTTTATGGGTACACCAAGGAACAGACCCTTTAGGTTTGAAAATATCTGGCTTACTCACCCTGACTTCACCAACAATATTGACAAATGGTGGATAGAAGATAGTCTAGTTCAAGGCACTAAAATGTTCATACTGCAGGAGAGACTCAAGCAGATCAAATCTAGGCTTAAAGATTGGAATAAACAAGAGTTTGGCAATATTTTTAAAGCCAAAAAAGAAGTTGAGAAGAAAATCCAAGAGATTAATCAGATCAACATCTTAGAGGGTTTTACTGAGGAAAGGAAAATTCAGGCTGGTTCTCTTCAGAATGAATGGGAAGATCGGTGTTTGCAAGAGGAGATTTTATGGAGACAGAAATTGAGGGTGCAGTGGATTAAAGAAGGAGAAAGAAACATGAAGTTTTTTCATAGATCAACTTTGGATCACAAATCTCATAATATAATTTCCAAACTTAAAGATTCTCAAGGGAAAGAGCTTGTATCATACATAGAAATAGAATTTGTCCTAGTTCATCACTTCCATAGCATAGCATAGGAGCCTCTTGTTGACAAATCTCGATTCATTAACAAATTCACAAAGTTCATTCCTAAGCTTGTAACCAGGGAAGACAACCACAATCTTAATAGGCCAGTGCCTGAAGAGGAGGTTAGTGAGGTTATCAATGAGATGCAAAACTGGAAAGCTACTAGCCCTGATTGTTTCAATGTAGATTTCTTCAAAGCTTGTTGGAAAATAGTCAAACAAGATATCCTTGAGGTTGTGGAAGACTCTAGAAGATCCAAAACTATTTTGAAAGCTCTTAATGCCTCTTTCGTAGCTTTGATTCCAAAGCAGGAAAAAGTTGTGAGACCGGATAGATTCAGACCCATAGCTTTATGTAATGTGGTGTACAAAATTATCTCCAAAGTGATTGCTGACAAACTAAAGCCTCTTTTTCTTGCTCTCGTTTCAAAGGAGAAAATTGGTTTTGTGGAAGGAAGATAGATTCTCAACAACATCATACAAGCACATGAGGTGATACACTCTCTTAAGAGCAAGAAGCAAGCTGGTATGATAATGCAACTAGACCTAGAGAAATCTTATGATAAGCTAAGTTGGGCATACATCAAGGAGGTGCTAAGAGCTTATGGATTCGACCACAACTGGATAAGATGGGTTATGGCCCTTGTATCCTTGGTTAGTTTCTCAATTCTGCTTAATGGATCTCCCTCTAGAAACTTTATACCTTCCAGGGTCTCAGACAAGGGGATTCGCTCTCCCCCTTCCTCTTTGTTCTCATGATGGAAGGAATAGGCAGAGCAATCAAAATAGCAAATGGTGAAGGAAGAATCCAGGGTCTGAAACTTACCCCGGATGGGGATGCCTCTACTCATCAACAATTTGTGGATGCTACCATGCTGCAGGGCATTCCTATAGTCAAAGAAGCCAGAGCATTCAAACAAATCTTGAATGACTTTGCTTCGGTGGCTAGTACAGAGGTAAGCCTTGAAAAACAAAGGTTTTTTTCTTCAATACTGACATTGCTATTCAGAGGAATCTCACTAGAATTCTAGGGTTTCAAAGGGCTCAGTTACCTTCCAAGTACCTTGGAATGCCTCTTAATGACAAAGCTCTGAGTAAGGGAGTGTGGGAACCGGTCACCAATAAACTTCTGGATAAAGTCAGGAAATGCATCTGTAGGTATTTGAACTTGGTGGGGTGTCTTGTGCTTACAAAGGCTATTCTACAGGCTATAACCATTTTCATTTTTTCAGCTCTCCCTACTCCCAAATGTGTTATACAACAAATCAGGAGTATTCAACGAGATTTTCTTTGGGGCAAAGGGGGAGAGAAAAAGAAGTGGGCATTGGTAGCTTGGTACAAGCTCCACAAATCTAAGGCCCATGGAGGTTTGGGGCTTCATGACCCTGAAATTCTCGGCAGAGTTTTGAGAGCAAAACTTTGGTGGAGGTGGCTAAAGGAATCGGCAACCCCTTGGGCAAAGCTTTAGAAGCAGAAATATGCAAAGAATTGGCAGGAGAGGGATCATATCAGGATGTCAAGGCTCATCAAGGGCTCCCACATTTGGAACCTTGCTTGGGAGAATAGAGGCATTGTCCAGCAGCATAGTTTCTGGGAGATCAGAGCTGGGAACCTTGCACGGTTTTGGCAGGATAACTGGCAGTAGGAACCAAATTTGTTTAGATAAGAACTAACCACTCTCAAAAATGACACTGATAACAAAGGTCTACTCATGGTAAGTGAATTTTTGGATCAGGTAAGGGATAATGGCAAATGGTGAATGTGGAAGAATCTTGGTTACAGTGAAGAGAGTCCTTTGGGCGGATTCCCTGGCTCTAGACTTGGAGAAGAGGAATATTTTAGTGTCTTCCTCATCTGACCAACTAGGATGGGGCCGAAACACCGAAGGCACCTTTAACCTCAAAGAAGCTAAATGCATGGCCCTAGGTTTTGATTATCCAAACCCTGACCGGGTTTGTAATAACCTTTGGAGGAACCCGCAATGGATGAAAGTCAAGTTATTTATGTGGTTAGTTCACCAAAAGAATATTATCACTAGGGAGAATCTTCTGAAAAGGGGATTTTTTGGCCCATCTAAATCCCATCTATGTGGATTATAGGAAGAAACAATCGAGCATTTACTAAACCACTACCCCTTCACCTCTACCTTGTGGGATTGGGCGGCCTCAGTCTTCAGGCAAACTGACAGAGACAGACTCAGCATCACCAACACATTGAAGAATTGGAGGAAAGACTTCTCAAGTAACGAAATCATTAACAAGGCTTGGACTCTGGTTCCAGGCTTTATTATCTGGGATGTCTAGAAAGAACGCAATGGCAGGATTTTCAAGAACAAAACCGGCTCGACCCAGAATATCATTGGCCAAATTCTACGACAGATCAAAGATACAGTTGGAGCCCTTATGTGGAAAATTCCTAAGGACCCCCCTTTGGCCCAGGAGGCTCGCATTCTGAGGTAGTTGGGTCTCCATTCTCTGGTTCCCCTTGGCGCTGTTAAGGGTGTGAGCAAAACAACTGCTGGTAAAGATATCTGGCAACCTCCTCCTCATGGTTTTTTGAAAATAAATATAGACAGGGCCTCTAAGGGCAACCCAGGGATGGCTGGATTTGGAGGTGTCATAAGAGATGAGCAGGGGAGCATAAAGGATATCTTCCACAGTCATTTGGGGACTGCCACTAATAACATGGCAGAGCTCATGGCCTTAGAACAGTTCCTGGAAATTCTGATTGAGTTAAATTTACACAATGCCATCATAGAAGCTGACTCAGAATTGGTCATTAATGCAGCCAAGAAAATGTGCAATGGAATGACACCTGGAAAAGTGTCGAAACATTGGAGGCTCTCACAAGTCTTTCAGCGCATTCACTCCCACTTGCGAACCCTGAGAACAGTCAATTTTGTTCATGTGCGAAGAAAAGCCAATATGTTAGCTGATCGTCTAGCGAATGAAGGCATGATATGCAAGGAGAGTTATATCTGGTATGACTGGGAGTCTATACCCTCTGGTAAATTGTGGGAAGATTGTCATAGACAGGCGGCCAAAGATATAGAGTGCTTCTAGATCATGAATAATGAGTAGGAGGAAGACTAGCGGGAGTGGGAAAGAGCAGAAGTCCTGAGCCTAGTTGAAGTGCCGGAGCGAATCCTAACCGTAGATCCCACAGTCAATGCTTACGCCATAGCATAAACAGTGTGCTTGGAGGGAGTGGAGGATGGGATAAACAATGTGCTTATTGATGGGCCGCAGACCATAGACTCTGTTGGCCTTCGATATTGAATGGATATCAGGCTTCAATTTGATCGGTAGTTAAGGGTTTGAGTAGACTCGATATCTTTTTAGACCAAGGTTTTAATCTATATTGGGTCCGTAAAAGCTGGTAAATACCGTGTAAGTTTCTGCTGCGATGACTTGTGGACCTTTTGATCAAATGGGTTTTGGTCAATGGTGTAGATTCACCATACAAATCAGTTGATTGGAGTGATTATATACCATCAGATTGAAGGAAAGGTAGATGGTGGATCTCGGCAGATTGGAGAAATTTTCAACCGTCCAATCCCACAGTCAATACTTACGAAATAGCATAAAAAACATGCTTGGTGGGAGTGGAGGATGGGATAAACAATGTGCTTATTGATGGATCGCAGACCATAGAATCTATTGGCTTTCGATATCGAATGGATATCGGGTTTCAAATTGATCGGAAGTTAAGGGATTGAGCAGACCCGATATCTTTTTAGACCAAGGTTTTATTCTATATCGGGTCCGTAAAAGCGGGTAAATATCGTGTAAGTTTCTACAGTGATGACTTGTGGACCGTCTGATCAAATGGGTTTTGATCAACAGTGCAGAATCACCATGCAACTCATTTGATCAGAGTGATTATCTACCGTCCGATTGATGGAAAGATAGATGGTGGATCTCGGCGATTGGAGAAATTTTCAACCGTTCAATGGAAAGTTTGATCGACGGTGGGGTTTGAGGGTTAAGTTTTGGGGATTTTGAGCAGTAAGATTTGAAGGAGAAGAATTGCAAAGAGTTCAGAAATTTGTTCTTTTAGGTTTTGCCCAAGGGGCTTTGGTGGGTATGATTGTAAGGTTATGGGTTCAAATGTCCCGATTGTATGTTTGATCTTATACTAGTTTGTCTTTTGCTGGTATTTACACTTGTAAAGATGTGTACCATATGTAATATTTGTTCGATTAATTGAAGGATCCACTCTTACTTGACCCCAAAAAAAAACATGATATAATCTATAGCCATCGATCGAACCATGCTTAAGCCCTAGGATCTATCAAAATTACATATTAGAGGTAAGTACTACTCATTTGATCTGATATTGATAACCAACATTGATTGGTATGGATTTGAACTATTTGATCCATCTAACCTCACATTAAGATTAAACTAAAAATATGTGATCAACTAGTTAATGTGATTTCTAGTACCAAAGTTAATAAGCCCTATGAATGAGTTGGAATTAATTGATAACATAATGGGATCACAAAACCTTGAATATATATATATATATATATATATATATATATATATATATATGGTTATATATTTGGTTATGACATTACGGGAGAACGAAATAACAATTATAACATTAAGTGGTTAAAAGATTATTAAACGATTTTAATTAGAAAACATTAAATAAATATGATGATGCTATTTTAACTAATATTTTAATAATATATCTTAAGAAACTATAGTATCATAAATGGAAAACCAAGATAAATGAAATAATAATGTTATATTTATTAAGATTATATATTTATTATTCATAATTTATTCAATACCGAATACATAATTTGTTTTGCATATGGGACTAGCATTATATGAAAGATAAATATTATAATTGTTGTTTAATTAATTATTATATTTTTTTATGTAATAATCGGTAAAGACATTTTTTTTATAAACCCATTAATATATAAGAGATTATATAAAAAATAATAATTGGATGAGAGGGTGAAAGAGATTATTAATTAGTCATCAATATTTTTTTTGTACGGTAAATATTTTATCTTTTTCTAAACTAGAGTGTACATAAAAGAGATAAGCATTTTATGTCAATCTTTTGCTATAAAGACTAGATCATAGCAAAAATTGCACTGTTCGAAAAGAGGCATGAGATGTAAACATGTTCAAAAAGATTGAAAGACTAAGATGTAAACTGAAAATTAGGTTAAATAGGCTAGTAGAATAAACTATGAGAGAAAAATTCAAAATATGCAAAGACATGACATAGACACTAAGTAGATGGATCACAATTAGTGGCGACAAGGTAAATTGGTTCTTCATTATTTTTGAGATTGATACCAGTAGGAGGAGGGATGCCCAAATGCTTCTCAATGTGATCCAAATGTCGTCCAAGTCCCTTGACTGATGGTGGAGGTGCTTCAAAGAGTGGAGGATATCATCTCTATGCTCAAATTAATCCATCAAAATGCACACAAGTAGAAACTTTAGGTGCTAATATAAGTTGATAGCATACACATATTGGTTGAAGTAGCCTCGCGTATGGCCTATGTACAACACCCAATCAACTGGCTTAGTGAGAACCTAGGAATCCAAAAGTTGTTGATGCACTAAGGCTCCATCACATTCCATGTGAATGATCTCCTCCTAAATAGGGACTGGAGTAAGGTTGTTGAACCTGGTAGTTATTTCTTCCAAGTAGTGGTGGGTACGATTGCATCCCTGGGAAGCCTGCTCCTAATAATAAGTCGCCCGTCGATAAACGTGCACGCTGATGGGGCATAGATAAAGCTACAAAAAGAAGATAGGACCAAAAGGTCAAAGGGAAAGGGGAATAAGCAAGTGGCTAAGAGGGAGAGGCCACATGCGGAGGGGCATGAAGAAAATTGTAGGAGGTCTAATAAAGGCATAAGGTTAGGGAGGCAAGAGTAGACAACAAACCATGGAAAGGGGAAGATATACAATGAGGGGAAAGGCCAAGGTTGAACAGAGTAATAAACTAGATGATGTGCAAGACTATTGGAGGTGAGTTTGGGAAGACATTTGGGACAACAATTGAGTGAGAGATGCTTGGGGAACACTCAGTCGAAAGGGAAGACAAAAGAATGTCTGAAAAGATACCACACCGTTGAAAAGAAACAATATTGTGGAAGGAGTGCAAACCATAGATAATACAAATGATCAACAAGGATATCCACTACCTAGAAAAACTTTTATGGCCCTGCTCTGAAAACATTCTTCGAAATCCACTGCATGCACTGTAATTCAAGTTGGAGAGGGAAACTGCAAGAATAACTTAGTATACCATGGAACCAAATGCACAACACCTCGAAGTATCTATCCAAGGGAAGTTAAATTTTCAATTGTGGAATGATAACTAAGATTCTACATTAAAAGGACTGGTCCTATATAATTATCTCATAAAAGTGGGTTGACTAGCGCCCACAAAGTGAATTATACAAGTACTATGAGGGGATGACAGACAGGGAAAGAAAAAACCTATACCATCTAAGAGGGAGTAAAAACGTTGAGAGCAAGGGAGTGAATGACATGATAACGTAGTTAGATTTCACATGAACCAAGCCATGGTAGGCATAATGAGGTAGCCAGTAATCAATGTTAGTGGCATAGTTCATAGTGGTTCAGGTGTCCAGTGATGCAATCACATGATGTATCTTCGAAATAGGAATTAATAAGACACGATTATAGGGGTGTGTTGCCACATCTCTCAACCACTTGACTTGGTGGGGCAGTTTTTTATGCACTGAGACTCCATCACATTCCATGCGAATGATCTCCTCCTAAATAAGGATTGGATTAAGGTCGTTGAACCTGATAGTTATTTCTTCCAAGTAGTGGTGGGTACGAGTGCATCCCTGGGAAGCCTACTTGTAATAATAATTCACTCGTCAGTAGACGTGCACGTTGATGGGGCATAGATAAAGCTACAAAAAGAAGATAGGACCAAAAGGTCAAAGGGAAAGGGGAAGAAGCAAGTGGCTATGAGGGAGAGGGCACATGTGGAGGGGCATGAAGAAAATTGTAGGAGGTCTAATAAACGCATAAGGTTAGGGAGGTAGGAGTAGACAACAAACCATGGAAAGGGGAAGATATAGAATGAGGGGAAAGGCCAAGGTTGAACAGAGTAGTAAACTAGATGATGTGCAAGACTATTGGAGGTGAGTTTGGGAAGACATTTTGGACAACAATTGAGTGATAGATTCTTGGGGAGTACTCAATCGAAAGGGAAGCCAAAAGAAAGTCTAAAAAAATACCACACTCTTGAAAAGAAACAATATTGTGGAAGGAGTGCAAACCATAGATAATACAAATGATCAACAAGGATATCCACTACCTAGAGAAACTTTCCATAGCCCTGCTTTGAAAAATTTCTTCAAAATCCACTGCATGCATTGTAATTCAAGTTGGAGAGGGAAACTGCAACAATAACTCAGTATACCATGGAACCAAATGCGCAACGCCTCGAAGTATCTATCTAAGGGAAGTTCAATTTTCAATTGTGGAATGATAACTGAGATTCTAGATTAAAAGGACTAGTCCTAGACAATTAGCTCATAAAAGTGGGTTGGCTAGCACCCACAAAGTGAATTATACAAGTACTCGGAGGGGATGACAGGCAGGGAAAGAAAAAACCTAGACCATCTGAGAGGGATTAATAACGTCAGGAGGTAGGGAGTGAATGACATGATAATGTAGTTCGATTT
The DNA here is from genome assembly GCA_031772625.1 of Pinus tabuliformis. Lineage (NCBI taxonomy): Eukaryota > Viridiplantae > Streptophyta > Pinopsida > Pinales > Pinaceae > Pinus > Pinus tabuliformis. The sequence continues at coordinate 923,432,697 of CM062814.1, forward strand.
CACATGAACCAAGCCATGGTAGGCGTAGTGAGGTAGCAAGTAATCAATGTTAGTGGCATAGTTCATAGCGTTTCAGGTGTCTAGTGATGCAATCACATGACGTATCTTCGAAATAGGCATTAATAAGACACGATTATAGGGTTGTGTTGCCACATATCTCAACCACTTGGCTTGGTGGTGCAGTGGTATCCTGCCCCCCCCCCCCCCCTCGCCCACCCAACCCCCCACCCCTTTTCATATATCGTCACTGCATCCGGGAAGGAATAAGTATATTACATGACACATAAATGGTCAATTCTATTTATACATATTGGTTATAACTATAATGATAATTTTGGTCTCCTCGTGGGGTGACTAGGTGGTTGGTGCAATGGTATGTTATCCCCTCCACCTAGTTTCAAATCCCATGAGGGGGCATCTTTGGCCCATTCTAAAAAGGATCAAGGAGTAGGCTCCCCAACCCTCGTGGAGTCCCAACTCTTGCTAAGTCATAAATTCTTGATATATCTGGCTTACGAGCTATTGGATATACTCTTGCGTTATAGTGGTAGTTGCTAGGTTTGATCTTGGGCATCACCTAGATTACTCCAATAAATTACTGATTCACCATAGTAAAAAAAGAAACTAAATAATAAATTTGAATATCTATTAATATTTTATTTAATAAGTTATTTTAATAAAAAAATATAATGACTAAATTATCTCAAATGATTAAATTATATACTATACGAGATCTTATGAACAAAAATTTAATCCTCAATTATATTTCCTCTTAAATAAATTAATAATATTACAAAAAAATATAATTTTCATCCTTCAAAAAATTTTTATTATCATTATATGTAAAATATATTAACTCTATAAATCTATAACATATAGGGTAATTAAAACATTTCACTTATTAATAATATAATTATGGAATGATATTATTATCTAATACTCACAACTCTAACTTTTCTTTTTAAAGAATAGTTATAAAATGAAAGAGGTAAAGAAACAAAGAAAACTTAAAAAAACAGAATTAACTAAAATAAAGAACAAAATTACAATTATAGGATTGTCACCATTCGGGTCGTGAAAACCATATGGGAAACCAACATAACAGTAAAAACACTGCAATTTAGCATCTGATATGCAAAATATTTATCCAAAAATAATAATTCTAACCCTCCAATCCATCAAATTTTCATATTAAACTTAAATATCATTTTCAATCCCAATATGAACCGTTGATCGACACTATCATTTTATTTTATTTTAAGAAAAAACGATGAGTCAAGTAAATAAAAATGTTTTTTAACTATATTATTTATTATCTATAATATAATAAACCAAGCTCAAATATCAAATTATCTATGAGGTTTAGCAAATTGTGCAGTAAATACAAGAGAAAATTCTAACAAAAACATTAATATCTATGGAACAAAAAAGTAAATGTAAAGTGATGAAAAGATTAGATGGATTTTATGACTATATATAATTTTTATTACATTCTATATATATGTATATTTTATATTAAATGTTTGAGAATATAATTTGAGTGGGTCTAATTGTTAAGAAAATGTGTTTCCTCATAAGAGATTATAGGTGCAAAGTCATATAGGTATAGTATGTATGTTTTTTAGACTTTAGCAGACAAATTGTTGCATAGAGTTAGGTCACTTATCCCACAAATAAGGAGGTCTCATACACCAATTTAGTGTCTAGCTTGGTTGTGACCCTACAATTGGATATCATATCATATCATATCAATATATACTATATTATATGCTACATTATATTCTTTTTTTTGTAATATCCGACCAAGATTTCTATTGATATTCAAAAAACAAAAATACAACTGTTGTTCTTTGTAACATTATGTTGACCTTGTCAACCATTCCAAAAACTACTAACCTCACAAGCCCAAGAGTTACTGACATACTTTTTCATTAAGCATCAAGAATTTAGTGTACGTATAGCCCTAGCAATTGTCTAGACATGCAAAAAATGCCATAGTTTCTGGCAATTTGAAGTAACGACTACACAACTAATGACCATTGGCAAAAACCGGCATGCTAAGGTGATAGAACAAACACAATATAAAGCAGCAACAAAACATTAAAAACACATGAGATGAACTCTGGATAGCAGAAAATCATAGGTGGAATCATTCATCAAGAATGATTACTGGTTGGTTTGGAGAAGAATTTCCACTGACCATATTGACTGGTGTAGCGTTGATGATCACTTCTCCATTCTAGGGTGCTATGGAATCAATATTTGAATCTGAATTGATGTAGCGCTCAATTTTATTCAGACGAACCACAATGTCATCCATATCATATCTGATATCCCACATTATCCTTTTCAGTTCCTCCTGACCCACAAATAGCTTATAATTATCAACATGTTTGTCTCTCAGCACCATGTGGAGCAGAGAGTCCATCTGTCGGTATGAAAATATTGAGTGCAAGAAATATAGCCTGCGTTTTCTCCATTTACCTGGGTCTGGTACCCACTTTGTTTTCCTTTCACATACTTCAAAATCTGAATGGTACAGTCTTTCACCAAACTCTTGTGCTTCCAAGGATTGAATTTCCCTTTGAACCTCTAGAGGCACAACATCAAAGAAATTTTCCACAGAATCCCAACCAAAGAGACATCGTTTTCTGGATGAGGATGTCAGAGATGAGCCTCCCTTTCGACTGATGAGTCATTGTCATTCTGCCATCGGACACAAAAACCTGCAATAAATATTCACAATTTTTTTTGGGACAATCCATAATAGAATTTTTTATGAACGACCAGGTAAGGTCACGACATAAATCTCCAAATTACCACAAACCAGAACGCAGATAATTGTGAGAAGGACCCAATATAGACATTATCCAAGTACTTATAATAGTTAATGTTTCGGTCGAACAAGACACTGTACCAAATAGAGTTCAGAACTAAAGACAATTTATCCTCCAATGAAGTCATAAATACCCCTTGGACAATTCGAAGGCAAACACTATCAAAACCAAATAATAAATGAACCATTGTACCATACCCCGACAATCAATACTGGGAAGTTAAAGGATATGCCCGAAGGATCGAGATATTGTAAATCAACTGATGGGAGCACTACGACCAACTCAAAAGAAGGCCCAAATGAGGAACTGTGCAAAAAGCACACAAAAAACATTTGATGCTTCCCTTGACCCCACAATCCTTTGGATAACAAGGTTTGAGAGAAAATTATAGATAGAAAACCGCCCAAAGTAACCACCACCCATGACAATATCCAACACCATAACCTGAATTGGGATGGAACACAAATAACATGGAAAAAAGATAGACCATATGCATTTAAATGACCTAGACTGACCGCATGACCACCCTAGGTCCAAATAAACCAATGAATACTTGTTAGACGTTGGTCACAGAGAGAATATAACAATATTTTGACTTGAATGTAGCAGGTCCAAGGAAATTTGGTTGATAGCTTACCAGAACCCCTGGTCTGAATATGGAAATGGAAAAAACTTGTGAAAATAATTGACCACAAAAAACACAATTAGCCAAAGCATTCTCTGAGAGAGTTATAATAGTATGGTGTGACCCTAAAGACATTGGTGCTCTCCGCCACCCTACCTTGTCAAGAGAGTCTGTATATAACAATGTCGACGAGACTTTGCTAATCCATGAATCAAAACTGGGTCTATGTCATAAATTCACCAGATGCCAAGTGTTAAACCTCAAAATTTGTTTTGCATACCTGAAAACTTGCATAATTTGTCTATCATAAATGTAGGATGATCACCTATCAGGGAAAATCCACCCTACCTCCAATCCCCTACAAGTATGCTCCTCCATTTCTGATTTGAAAACCTCCACAAAATGTTTGATGGTGTGATCAAAATCGACTTCCTTATACCACACCCTCATGAAATAAATGTCGCAAATAACCCACCATATGGCCTCCTCGCATGACACCTTTATCCCTCTCCAAGTGTCAAAGACTTGCCAAGTGGATGGCTTGGAACACTCCTCTAGGGTCGCCTCCACCTTGGCCACCCAAACGCATTGCATGTCACACATGATCATTTTTCTTCCCATTTGCCAGAAAATAGCCATCCTAAATTTGCCGGTGATTTTCCGTCCAAAAAACACCCCATCAAGGTTCACCTATCAATTCATTAACATAACCTATAATATGCTACATTATATTTATCATACATACAAAACACATATTACAATTTTGAATTGTCTTTAGTGCGACTTTTTGGAAGCTTTTCCGGTGGGTTTTTCCGGTCTAATTTCTCTAATATCCGGTAGGAATTTATTGAAATCACAAGTTTGATGGGTAAACCCTGCACAATCCAAGTGCCCAAGGGATTTTTCAGGGTGCTGAATCCATATATACAGTAAAAAAAACAGTTTAAATAACACAAATCAAGATTTCATGTCAATTTTTTCCAATAGATTCCAACACTAGAAAGTCCAAAAAATCACACTAAAAACAACTCCTTAAAATTTGTTTTACATATAAATAATACATATATATTAATTAGATTCTAACATTTATATTTATAATAATTAGACAATATTCATTAATTTTGAATCCAAATTAATATAGAGTAATTATAAATACCAACATTATTGCTATGATAATTTTATAAATAAAATATATTAAAAGCATATATTATTTTTAATAATAATCATGTCCAATCTTCTTTTATACTAATGATATTAGAATCCATCACCCTTAATAGAATATGAATAAAGATGAAGTGACCTAAAATAGATGAATTAATATGAATAAAGATGAAGTAATCTAGAAAGAGATAGAAGTATTTGATATGATGACGCATTATTAAGGGTTCAAATTGTTTTTATTTTTAGTGGCATAGTTCATAGTGTTTCAGGTGTCCAATGATGCAATCGCTTGATGTATCTTCGAAAGAGGAATTAATAAGACACGATTATAGGGGTGTGTTGTCACATCTCTCAACCACTTGACTTGGTGGGGCAGTTTTTTATGCACTGAGACTCCATCACATTCCATGTGAATGATCTCCTCCTAAATAAGGATTGGAGTAAGGTCGTTGAACCTGATAGTTATTTCTTCCAAGTAGTGGTGGGTACGAGTGCATCCCTGGGAAGCCTACTCCTAATAATAAGTCACCCGTCAGTAGAAGTGCACGTTGATGGGGCATAGATAAAGCTACAAAAAGAAGATAGGACCAAAAGGTCAAAGGGAAAGGGGAATAAGCAAGTGGCTAAGAGGGAGAGGCCACACATGATCATTTTTCTTCCCATTTGCCAGAAAATAACCATCCTAAATTTGTCGGTGATTTTCTGTCAAAAAAACACCCCATCAAGGTTCACCTATCAATTCATTAACATAACCTATAATATGCTACATTATATTTATCATACATACAAAATGCATATTACAATTTTGAATTGTCTTTAGTGCGACTTTTTGGAAGCTTTTCCGGTGGGTTTTTCCGGTCTAATTTCTCTAAAATCCGGTAGGAATTTATTGAAATCACAAGTTTGATAGGTAAACCCTACACAATCCAAGTGCCCAAGGGATTTTTCAGGGTGTTGAATCCATATATACAGTAAAAAAAAAACAGTTTAAATAACACAAATCAAGATTTCACGTCAATTTTTTCCATTAAATTCCTACACCAAAAAGTCCAAAAAATCACACTAAAAACAACTCCTTAAAATTTGTTTTACATATAAATAATACATATATATTAATTAGATTCTAACATTTATATTTATAATAATTAGACAATATTCATTAATTTTGACTCCAAATTAATATAGAATAATTATAAATACCAACATTATTGTTATGATAATTTTATAAATAAAATATATTAAAAGCATATATTATTTTTAATAATAATCATTAATCATTGACCCTATAATTAATGTCCAATCTTCTTTATCTTCTTTTATACTAATGATATTAGAATCCATCACCCTTAATAGAATATGAATAAAGATGAAGTAATCTAAAATAGATGAATTAATATGAATAAAGACGAAGTAATCTAAAATAGATGAATTAATATGAATAAAGATGAAGCAATCTAAAAAGAGATAGAAGTATTAAGGGTTCAAATTGTTTTTATTTTTAAATTGGTTACATAACGAAACTTGGAAACTAACTTTTCAGATGATAAAAATGAGAGCAAAAGAGGAACAGAGGGTTGGATTATTTACGTTGAAGAATAATTTTCATAAACCTCGAGTTGTTTATTCAAGTAAACCAGTAATAATTTTACGAAGTTGATGTTAATCTCTCAGTTATAATTTTACGTAGTTTGATATATGACACTAAGTTTGTAAAAAAATCACATATCAATATTTTTGCTGCATAATTTCAAATTTGAAGGTTTCCTAGTGAAAGATTCTTTTATTTATAAGAATTATTATTGATAGTAAGCAAGCATGGTCTGAAATTTGGAAAGAGATTATTGATTAAAGAATGCTTCACATTGGGATGTATAAGGATGGAGTATTCATATTTTAATATTTTAATTTTGTATATATCGAGGATTTATTTTCAAACTACCACATTGAAAAATATAATGAGAGTTTCATACATCATCTTTTAATCAATTTTATTAGAGTTTAACATAGTAATCAAATAAGGGATAATTCAATTTTTCTTGACATCAATATGTTGTAACTATTGTATTACCAAAATATATTCATCTATTTGAGACACATACAAAGCATTATAACTTAATTGAACAACAGATAAATTAAGTTTCAGAAAATGGCATAATGTATATACATATTCAACAGATAAATTAAGTTTCAGAAAATGGCATAATGTATATACATATTTCATAGGCATATCAGATATGACACCATCTTGAGCACAACAAAAACTTAACATCTCATCATTAGGTTTGATTATGAAGCTTTGAGGTAAACAACATGAAGTTTGTATGTTACTTATCTGGATTCATTAGATTTTTTATTTTGTTAATTAGTTTTGTTTTGTTGATGAAACTAGGAAACATAACTTTGTACATAAATAAACTTATTCATAAGCATTAGTATAGATATTTCATTATACACACTTTAGGAACTTTTGAATTTTCCTCTAATTAGGTACAATTAGGGTTTCAAAATTTATGAGCATCTAAATGAATAAGTTACAACCTTAAATAAAGTCAAACCTTATCCTTGACAACTCTAGTAAGTCTTCATGAGAATCATATAGTAATTAATATCTACCTAATGTATGATGTCATGATGAGCTTGGGAAGTATCACAATGAAGACCTTTTCTTATTAATAGGCTAAAAGGGATTCACTTATAGTAATCATCTCTTAGAGATGTTTGGATGGAAAACTCTAAATTGCTTATTTTTTATTAAATCAAAGTCTCATATTCATACTTAACATTAAAATATAGATAGTTTACATGTTTGGTAGAGTTAAGATTGCGAGGGATGACATACATAGTGAAAAATAATTATGACGTAAGGACATCTAAGTTATATTCACAACCAGACATCCTCCCATTATGTTATAAGTAAAGAAGATATTTTCTATGTAACTAGGAAATGGAGACACCTCTGCTAAGGCTATAGACACTCACTTGTAGTGAAACAATGTCTGTGGTACTAGGCCGACTAACCTAGTGCATTAACATCATGTTATAGAAAAAAGTCATATTATTTCATCTTTTCTTTATTGTTTACGAGGCTATGGATGCCCACTGGCATTAGAGCAAGGCTTATGATATTGGGGTGACTACACATAGGCTATAAATGATTTTCAGTAGTGTAGCAACAGTAAGAAGGTGAAAGTGAATTCTCATATGTATTTATATATTATATTTCTCGATAATTAGATGTTATATCATAATGAACTCCATCTTACACTTTAAGTAAGAAATATTACTGGTAAATAAAAGTCCATTATAGAGTAATTCGAGTTAAGACAATGAATAGTTAAAATTTTACATTTAATACCTAGCCATTATGATTGATTACCTTAAATAATGAATATAGAGACTAAAATAAGAAAACCAAAGTCTTATATTGTTAATAACCCGTCTTATCAGTCTTAAGTAAAGAATACCTTTTCTTATTAATAGGTTGAAGGTGATGCACTTATAGTAATCATATCCTAGAGATGGATGGATGTCAAATGATTACTATAAGTGCAGATAAGTAAACTTTTTCATGCCCTAAAACTTTCAACTAACCTTGTTGTCTACAGGAAGGATCTTTCTAGCATGAAATTATGAATTTTTTGTAGGTATACATATTTGTTGAACTAAGGTGGATGCAACAATGTACATATCCCTCCTCATATAGTTGTATTACATTATTATTTGTGGTTATTCATACATAATGAAACTTGGAATAAATCTTTATCACTAGTTTGAAGGGAAAAAGTACCATTGACTTTAAGTTGGAGTTCACTATTGACAATAAAGGGGTATTAATAGGATTTAGAAAGTGGTATTTACAATAAGACTTTTTAGTTTAGTATTGAGAGCAAAAGGTTTGATGTTCAGAGGTACAACGATTCCATGCCCAAAAACAAAAGGCACATGGTTTGCATTTATTGGTTCCTCATAGGGAGACACTATCCCCAGTTGGAATCAAATGTTGTAACTCAAAATGACCCTTTAAAATATTTTCATTTCCGAAATGTATTCGAGTCTTTGACCTTCTTTCCTTAACCTTATCACCTTTTCTATTCTCAAGATTCACTATTCACCCTTCCTTATCTCTAGGCATATAACAAATTTTCCTATCATACTTTTTAAACCTTCCTCTACCCATCTTAACAGATTACATGTGACCTCTAGTTACCATTACCACATAACATTTTTTTTCAAATTATATCTAGGTCATCTTACTATAATGTGGTATTCCATCTACAATAGGAACCAAATTATTAAATATCCATTTAACTTAGTGACCCATAAATTGCCGTGGATATTCCACAAGACAATTCATCACAAGAGATCTAATAAAAATATACTTAAATACGAAGTCTACACTATGAGGGTTTATTTCTATTCATATTTCTAGATCTGTAAATTATTATTTATTTCGTATTCGTGAAAATTATAATTATGCAAAAATAGTGAAAAACAAAATAAAAACTCAAAAACCATGATTAACATTATAATTATGCAAAAAATAGAGAAAAATAAAATAAAAACTCACAAACCATGATTAACATAAGATATAACCTGGGAAACACTTTCCGGAGAAAACTCAACTAGAAGGTGAGGTCGGTCTTCTCTCTTTCTCTGAATAGAAAATCATCGCAAGTACAAAGAAGTAAGGTATATGGATCATGGACTACTATAGTGCACAAATCATCTATTTTTGCTCTCTCCCTATCCCTCTCGATTACTTTTCTCATCTATGGAACAAAATGCACTCGGAAAGAATGGAACCCCTTTTCCTCCTAGTGGCCTGGTTATAACACAACCCAATGGCCTAGTAGTGGTTAGGTTCGACTCCTTCAACTATTCAATAGAGTTATAATATGGGCTCTTCTAGAGACTATTTCATAATTATCATGTGGCTAGCCCCTTTTCCATGAGTAATGAGAGTTTTCGTGGCATCCTCTTGAATTATGGTGCTCAATTTCAACTAGTCAACTTTTGGGAGGCATAATTTCTCATACGAGCTCTGATTGAGGTTATTCTTGTGTCATTGGAAAGGCATCTATGTGTAGATAATATAGGTCCATGGTAAGGTAGGGACCACAAAATGTATTCATTTACGGCCTCAAAATGGCTCCTAAATTTTTTCACTCTAAATTTTCCAAATTAGGATTGTTGATAAACATGGTCATGTGAGTTGATTCCTCCATTTTTTCCACTATGAAAGCATCAATATGGATGAAAAAAAATATAGTGATCCAATTTGTATCACTTAGTGTTGAGGGACAAAGTCCCCTAGGGTCTTGGGTCAATACCCTAGCAGAGCGGGGGTTATCTACAATGAAAAACAAGCATTCCATATAGCCATGATACTAATATAAGTAAACTACGTGAAGAGAGGTGCACCTGGGGGTCCTTCGTTTGGGTAGATCCAGCCAGGGTCCAAACCCTCTTGGAGTTCCTTTTGATCCTTCAACCTGCAAAACAATCAATTCAAGGCAGCATAGCAGTATATGAACCAAGCATCATAAGGAAATCAACTTCATAGCACATTGAAAGGTAGTTAGTTATACAATTGAAACAACCATTCATATGTAAATCATAACATTAATATCATAAGCATGAAGAAGATTAATATCAGGAACAAGACAAGTGTTTATTTTGTGTAGATAACTAAAATACAGTAAGGAATGATTTCACCTGAGTCTTCCTTTCGCAGGCTCCAAGCACAATCGTCCTCCGAATTCGTCCAATCTCAAGCCTTCAACGAACTCCTTCCATGACTCACACCAAATTATCTCAAGTAGTGAAATAACATCAAAGCTCAAGGAAACAAGGGTTTCCTATAATGGGGGGAAATGTTGAAAGCACAAGGATCTTCAAACCTAATCAAGGATAATCTCAGCAGAGTGATTTTTCTCTCTATTCTCCCCTCCTTTAGGCCTTCCCATTGAAGCCTTTTTATACTTCTCCCAAAGTAGTTTTTTAGTTGGGAACTCATTGGGAACAGTTGGGCCACGGGCACTAATAAGTAATCAACAGGTAAAACCTGTGATCTCCACCTGAAATTAAGGAGATTTAAATTTTTTAAGTGTTTTAAGACATATACGCGGGTTGGGTATACACAGACTCACGTACACACGCGTTAGCTAAGGGCAATGTCACGTATAGGGAGTAAAACACTGTTTTTTAAGTATTTGGACCAGGTCTGGAAGGAGGGGTTGCCCTAGGCCATGAGTGCAGCATCACAAACATCAAGAGTGATATTTGGAGCTATAACAGATGCCCCCTAATATATGAGGTCAGAAGGGGTACATGATGACCGAAATGTATTAAGTAAGTGCATGGAAAGGAAACCTGTCAAAAACTGAGAAGGACTTCACCAGAGTTTAGCCTGCCAAGTCACAAAACAAGATCAGAAAGAAACACTGTTTGAGGTGGGCATACCCATGCTTAGAGAAAGTAAAGCATCTACGCATATCAAGTACAAGCGGATCCATTAAGTATACAAGTATAAAAGACTGGAAAATACATAATGGATCATATGATCATGATCGAACAGGTACATGTCTAAATATCACATATAAGAACATCAATGATGCTGAAGGATGGAGCTGATCACTGATATCAAAGACTGATCCCAAAAGTACCAAATGAACATGATGGAGTAAGATGGTACTACACTGCAAACTCAGGTGCCATATAGAATGTCTCCATGAATGACTGCAACATATAAGGTGGAGTGGTATCAACTAGCAGCAACAGGAGCAACTGTCAAGTGAACCAATGAATGCTGATGCAACTTGAGGTCTTCACCAACTGCCGTGGTACATTTCTACACCATGGGAATAAATGATCTAAAGTAGACCATGTGAGAAATCGTTTGATTACCGGTCATTGATGTATACCGTTAACAAACGTGAGACTACTCACCGATAATGATAATGAGCGTCAAGGTACCCAGTACAATCTAACAAGTGTGAATAGATGAGCTAGAGTCGAACACCTGTAAGAATCTATCAATCAGGAGACAATGATGGTTTCCCACTGTCGATAGCGAAGGATCTGCCACTAATGACTGCAAACCCCAAGGTACTACCAAATGGACTCTAGATCTTTGCCCCAGAGAAATGAATAGTAGTCGATAGGGAAAGATCTGCTAGAAGGAAGGAATTAAGGCATCCTTCATCAATCTAGCGCGAGTGTAACCCATAGGCCAATAATGTGGAAGGAATTAGACAAAAAAAGACGTAGTAACATGACCAAATCACGTTTCTGGGGTACACAAGATGTGGCTAGTGCATGACAGAAACCCTCTGAACCAACCAATAATGAAAGCTAACACAGAGGTGAGGTATCCACCAATAGGGTCAAATGGAAACCAAGGTACTGCACGAATCCCAATGTGTGATAGTGTAAGCTGATTTCGAACGCAAGGGAAACAACTCAGACAAAGACCCTTGATACTGATCGATGTTGAGCACAAGGTGACCTATCAATAATGAAAATAAGGTTAGGGTGTGGCTCTAGGCCTATCCTCAGAGCAAGATGTCATCGTCGATAAGGAAAAGACCCGCTAGCAAGAAGTCAATGGAGACCTTCTCAAACCAGCATGAGTAAGGGACCAATATAATTGATGTGATGATAGACAAGACACTGACAACCAGGGATGGCCTACTGAAAAATGAGTCAAGAGACACCGCAGAGAGGCCAACTCAGACTAACTTCCCTTGAACAAAAGCATGACTCAATGTGACTATGTGGCAACATATGATGACTCTGTATAAGTTCGTCATGCAGGAGGCATGAACAAACCCTCCATATGATTGGAAGAGATAACCAATCGGTGGAGAACTGACTCAATAACAAGGTTAAGGCATACCTAAGTCAAACTAAATCCCGCCCAAATGGAGGAGACTTTGCTTTGAGTGCTTTGTTCAAGGGTGACACGACTGACTCTAGCTGCCAATAATAAGTGGAAATATTGTCCCATTCCCGCTCTTTTTGGAATATATAATTTTTTTTCCTTTTTCTTTAAGCTGCAAAAAGAATAAAAGAATGCTATAGTATAGTGGAAAGAACGAGTGTCCGTGAAACAGATAATCTAGTTCCTGGGATTGGAACAATCCTATGCTCAATGCAGGGAGGTAAAAACTGGTCAAAGACATTCAAAGGTGTGTGCCTTCCATGGGTCAAGGTGTGTCAAGTTGCAGAAGTCAAAGGGATGCAAGTTTGATTTTGTAGATGTCATGGCCAAAAGTTGGCTTAAACACGAGTCCAAGTGAAGCCGGCTCAAGGCCAAAAGGTGCAAATGGTAAAAATGCAATGCAGTAGTACAACTCAACACGAAGGAGCCTCTAGGGTATAAGGCCAGAATGAAGCGAAGAAGCAAAGAGGAATGAAGCTTCAGCGCATAAGTCATGGTAGGACTAAAGAAGACTCCTGAGCCGAGAGACAAAAAATCAGCATGAGTGCCAAGTGACAACAAGGTACTAACTAGGGAACCCATGATAAGGTAGGCTCTACCACTCAAGTCATGATACTTCTAAGAAATGAGAAGGTTCTGCACCATAACTTGGTGGGGTCAATCCTAAGGCCAAAATGGGAAAGGAAACTGATAAGTACACAATGCAGGTGGAAAAACCTAACCTATATGCCAGTTTCGAGAACCAATACCTGTCAGAACGGATCAACCATAAATTTCCAAAGGAGAAATCTTCCAAGTTCTGTAAACATAAATAGGAACACTAGACAAGAAGTTAATACATCCCACATATAAACTTCATATAAAATATTGTGTTATAGAATTCAAAACTTGAAAATGCATACCTTATACATACAATATGGTATAGGGAACCACGCAACCTTGCAGCTTACGTATAATAGTTCTTCTGGACAAACCCCTTGCAGGGCTCAGGCCAAGGACTCTTTTGGTAGTCAAAACTCATGGCTTCAAAGAGTTCCTCCTGTGAAGGAAAATCAAGTTCTGAGAAATCATGAGAACTACAAGGATCAAAAGAGGGAACTAAGGGGTCCCATGTCCCTATAGGGAGAATCTCTTGGTCAACTGTCAAGACCAAGTCCCAAGAAGGAGAATAATAAGTCAAAGGATCCTTCTCAACAGTGATTGAACATTGAGGATACAATGCCACATAATTCACCTGTGGCAGGGTAGAGTCTACTTGAACACTTGGAACAAACCAAGGGGTATTCTGTAGTAAGGTTGAATTAGGGTGGTAATTATCAGATACAAGTTGATCAATAGTGACAATATTCCCTTCATGAGGAAAACACATCACTCTAAAGAGTGAAGACACCACAACATTCATAGAATAGACATAATCACGCCCAAGTAGCATATTAAAGTCTAAAGGGATATCAACCACCATCATATCGATTAAGACAGTCTTCCCACCTAAAGTAATAGGTAATTGAGGAAGAACACCCATAGATTCACCAGGTCTTCTATTAGAGGCTAACAACTGACTCTGAGTTGTCAACAATTTTGGGGAACCCAAAGCTTTCCAAGTCAAAGAGGATATAATACTTGAAGAGGATCCTTCATCCACCATACATCGATAGACATTTGTGGAATTAACTCTGACCTTTATTTGGAAAGGTGCAGCAGAAGGAAGACGAGGCTTGACAAGACTATCCCAATCAAAGGAAACACTCCTAGGACTTGGAGGGGGAAAATTCGAAGAGACCTGAATGCCCCCTATACCAGAAGACTCTATACTAGAGATCAAATAGACTCTTTTGTTAGGCACTTCACCCCTCAAAAGAGGAGTGTAATCAGTGAGCGATTGCACTGGCTCAACCACATTATCAACCAATGGTTGATGGGATTGATGAGAAACCATATCAGATCTAGGAGTAGAAGTAATTTCAGACTCGGACCACATCCTTTGTACCTCTGGAATACCAGTGCATAAATGAGTAAGATGGTCTCCCTTGCATATCTTACAAGGGAACTTAGGTTTAAAACTTCTACGTCCAGGTTTCTCATCAACCTCCATTCTACCAACATGACTAGCAGTGGTTTGTGGAGAGTCCTGAACATGACTTGCAAATGATCCTAACTCTTTACTAGTATGACTTGCAATGACTAGATTTATGCCCCTAGCATGACTTGCAGCGGCTAAAGACTCATCTTCAACATGACTAGAAGAGGTTGATGATGAAGTGCTAGTATGACTTGCAGTGACTAGACTCGTGCCCCCAGCATGACTCATAGCGGCTGAAGGCTCATCTTCAACATGACTAGCAGAGGTTGATGATGAAGTGCTAGTATGACTTGCAGTGACTAGAGTCGTGCCCCCAGCATGACTCGCAGCAGCTGAAGGCTCATCTTCAACATGACTAGCAAAGGTTGATGATGAATGGATAACATTATTCTTCTTCTTCGACTTCCTCTTTCTCCTCTTTTTAGATTTCTTATTACAAAAAGGAGGAGAAAAAGGAATCCTAGATTTCTCTTTGAAAGAAGATGAATGATTAACATCCATGCGATGCCCCTAAAATAAAGTATTCAACTGAGAAGCTTCAAGAGCATTTGGAATATTCGGAGTGGACCACAGCTAAACGGGTAGTCCAACATTCAATCCAAGAATATTCAAAGTGGCCATCAAGCGAGTACCAACGTTTCCAAAGAAAGGAAAAGCACAAGGATCCCCTTTTGGGAGGGTACCTTGGTTGGTTTCCACAGGAATATTGGCCATATCTAACTGATTCGCAGACCCTTCCATTACGAGAATGTACAAATGACTTTTCAAGGAAGATAGACACACAATCAAAACCTTTTCCCTTGAGGAGGCAACTCCACAACTTTCGAAAGAACGACCAAAAGTCTTTCAAGATCAGCGGAGTGGCAAGTCAGTCACTGAGGATACAAAGTCCAACAAGTGACTAGACAAAAATACCTAAAGCCAACTATATGCAAAGAGCAAAGAGCACTCAACTATAAAGTCCCTAAAAGAAGTCAGCCAGTCAAACAACTTCCAAGTATTTCTGCTCCGGGTGATGAGGATCGGACACCAAAATACAAGAAAGTGAAGTAAGGGACCTTCCGAAGATAGTTTGGGATAATGACAGCCCAGGCCTACCAGCGAAGGTATTAGAGGAAGTTACGCTGACCTTCTAACAACAGCCTGTGCCGGTGCAAGCCCCTAAGATTTGCAAGGGTGCCCTCCAGTAGTACCGTTGAGAGTGATACAACGTCAACCTCAGGTGCCACGGGATTCCCCTCCGCAACCACCTATGTAGATCCCTAGGAGAAGCAACTAAGGTTACGAACTCGTGTCAAAAGTCAGGCGGAACAGTCTTGAGGTAATATCTGACAAGTAGGAGAGGGGGTATCTCTCTTCCTTATCTTCAAAAACCCTCGTGCTTAACTCCCAGATCCGGAGCTTTCCTGGTCCTCCTAACGCTATTGGATTTGCACTCACTATTTAGACTCCCATGTTTGACAATTTAAATGGCCTTGGATAGTTTTCTCTCCACACGCCTAATCCAAGGCCGTAAAATATCCTAAAACTTGTTGGTGTGTCTAAATTGACAATTATAAAAAAGTTCTAGTGTATTTTAATTAGCGCTTGTTTTTAAATGGGCTGTTCTTCAGTCAAGGGATAAGCGAAAATGAAACTTGTGGTGTTTTGGCGCAAAAGAAATTAATAAAAACCAAACTATATGCAAATGCACTCGTTTTGTTCTTCGATGAGAGAAATTTCTACTAGGTTCTAAGGAACTTCTAAGAAAGCAATAAATTTTTCTTTTCTTTTCTTTTACTCAAGCTTCACACTCACAAAAATTAACAAAACTATGGATGCCCTAAAAGATGCACAAATTTATCCTAATGCAATGAGTACATGCTGATACAAAACTTAAGAATACTCTAAATCAAAGAATTAAAGTAACTTGTTTATCAATTCTAATTAGCCACTTAAGACGTTTAGATAGAATATCAGTTGCTAATGCTCATTTTGTCCAAACACTAAAAGCAAATTTCAAGACAAACAAAAATGCACTTTCACTTGCAAAAAATAAACTAAATCAAAACAAGGCCAAAGAAAGCAAAAACCAAGTTTTCAAGAAGTTTTCTTCAAAAGAAAAAACAAAAATGACTTTTCAAAAGTGCTCCAAATACTATTGAAAACTTTGAGACCGAAGAATAAGCAACCAAAACACTTTGAAAGTTATCAACTCAAAATGGGTGAAAACTCAACAAAATAGGTGTTTCAAAATGCTCTCAACAATCAAAAAGCAGCAAAAAAGAGCTTGGTGACAACGATCAAAAGATCAAGAAAGACAACTCTCAAAATTATCACACAACAACTTTCAAAAAGCAAGAAAAGTAAATGGCCACAAAGTGCAGTTTTGACAGAAAGCAAGAAGATCACAAAGATAAAGTTTGCCACAAAGATTGAAAACAATCTTTCTGCTCTGGAAGACCAGAACAACCAAGATTCTCAGAGAGAAATCTCGTGTGCTCAAACACAAATGATGACACTTGCAACCAAACAAAACAAGACCAAAACTTTCCACAAACGGAGAGAATTCGAAACAAGAAACTTGCTGTAAAAACAGAGACTGACAACCAAACTTGACTACTCAGGAAGCACTCAGACTAGCAAACAAATAAACTGAACAAGAAATATTTGCAAAAATCTTGGAAAATTATGGTATACGCGACTGTGTCAATTCACATCTGCGTGGATACGCTATTCAACCTAAGGAAACCTGCATATACGCGGGTTCACTTGAGGAAACTTGCATACATACGCCTCTGTAACCTGGCAAAACTGCGTATATAACAGTTCACAAGAAAAAGCAAAAAAGGGGTCTGAAGAAAATGTTCAGACTTAAAGTCTGAGTTCCTATAGGAATAGACAACTCAGTCACAGCAAGAAAATCAAAGGCTGAGCCCTGATTGGCTTAAATTAACCCAAACTAGGAACAACAATACTGTTGTCCCCAGCGAAGTCGCCAATTCTGTTGAGGGACAAAGTCCCCTAGGGTCTTGGGTGTAGAGCGAGGGTTATCTACAATGAAAAACAAGCATTCCATACAGCCATGATACTAATATAAGCAAACTACGCGAAGAGAGGTGCACCTGGGGGACTTCGTTTGGGTAGATCCAGCCAGGGTCCAAACCCTCTTGGAGTTCCTTTCGATCCTTCAACCTGCAAAACAATCAATTCAAGGAAGCATATCAGTATATGGACCAAGCATCATAAGGAAATTAACTTCATAGCATATTGAAAGGTAGTTAGTTATACAATTGAAACAACCATACATATGTAAATCATAACATTAATATCATAAGCATGAAGAAGATTAATATCAGGAACAAGACAAGTGTTTCTTTTTTTATAGATAACTAAAATACAGTAAGGAATGATTTCACCTGAGTCTTCCTTTCATAGGCTCCAAGCAGAACCATCCTCCGGATTCGTCCAATCTCAAGCCTTCAACAAACTCCTTCCATAACTCATACCAAAGTATCTCAACTAGTGAAATAACATCAAAGCTCAAGGAAACAAGGGTTTCCTATAATGGGGGGAAAAGTTGAAAAGCATAAGGATCTTCAGACCTAATCAGAGATAATCTCAGCAGAGTGATTTTTCTCTCTATTCTCTCCTCCTTTAGGCCTTCCCATTGAAGCCTTTTTATACTTCTCCCAAAGTAGTTTTTTAGTTGGGAATTCATTGGGAACAGTTGGGCCACGGGCACTAATAGGTAATCAACAAGTAAAACCCGTGATCTCCGCCCGAAATTAAGGAGATTTATTTTTTTTAAGTGTTTTAAGACATATACGTGGGTTGGGTATACACAGACCCGCGTACACACGCGTTTAGCTCAGGGCAATGTCGCGTATAGGGAGTAAAACACTGTTTTTTAAGTATTTGGACCAGGTCTGGAAGGAGGGGTTGCCCTAGGCCATGAGTGCAGCATCACAAACATCAAGAGTGAGATTTGGAGCTATAACACTTAGTATTTTCATTATTACTTTTACTAAGACTAGTATTAAATCTCTCTTTTTTCCTCTAATATATTATACATTCATATTTAATTAAAATGCCATTATAAGATTATTGAAGTGATCTAATCGTGATTCCTATGTTATATTAAGCCACCTTCTCCATCTTACTTGAATAAATAATTATTGTCATAAAACTTCCACTTAACTAAAATTAAAATTATTATACCAGTATTAAATTCCATTTATTTTTCTAATACATTTTATACTTCATAAATTGATCCCAAGTCCTTCATAAACTACTAAAACATTGACAAACTTTCCCTTTCAAATAATAATATGGTATTTGACATTATGAAAATTATTAAAGTTATGAAGGTACAAAAAAATATAGCCTGATCATGGTGGTAACATGGTAGAGCGTGAAAATATAATTACAAGGAGGGGGGACAAGCTTACCACTATCACCCCACACCACCTTGCTGCAACATGAATTCAACATGATTCCAACTAAACATTGCACATTCAATCCACTCCACAACATGACGATGCAATTGAAGTCTCCCGAGGTGGTTAAAACTTGTAAAAGGCTTGCACATGGAAGAAAGCTTCTCATTTTGGTTCACAAAGGGTACAAAGTTGCCACTCTAAAAGTATTACTTCTACTCAACATTGTTGTTTCCTATCCTTAGTGGGGGGTAGCTATAACTCCCCTTGACCTGGCCTCCCCTATCCTCCCCTTTCTAAGGTCTCTTTTCGTCTACACATTAGTTTTTGTTGTGGAAAATAACTTGTGTTTTAGTATATTCAATCGAGGAGGGTGGTGGTTGTTTGGGGTTGACAACACCAACATGATGATGAGATCTGAAATCTATGTTTTGGCTACATATTTGATTGACTGGGTTCACACTATAGTCACTTTCAATGGCCCTAAGCATAATTTATTCAAACTCAAATGTCTTGACATAAGATTGGTTTAGTTGGATTCCCATTTTTTTTCGATCTTTGTGTTTTACATTCCATATGATCTATATACTTATTTAACTTTTGGTACTCTTGGTGCACCTGCTGATGATATAGAGGTGCAACCTCGCTCTATGTGGCTAAAACCTATGCTTTTCTTCCACTCATCCCTTCTTTCCTATACGTTGCTACCTCCCTATTATTTCACTCTCACTAGTGCCTTTTCCATATTCAGGCTACCTCTTTTAGCTAGCCTCTACCCCCACCATGTTGTCTTTGTCTCCCTTGTCCCTCCTATGTGGCCACTCCCTTCTTCCCTCATCATGAATTCTATCCATGATTAACCCAAAATTCCTCGATAGAGGTAAAGAAACCATCACAACTCCTCATTTAGGGCAGAGGGAAATGTCAAGGCCCATTGGCGAGCCCATTCTACAACTTAGCAATATCATGCCCATACCCCAAACTACGTAGCGCTAGAGATTGATTATGCATCCTCATAGATCATGGATGATCAGGATGAGTACATAGATTCTATTATTCTTTCCTCAACCACTGAGTGGCTCCCAGATCCAAGTCACAGTTGAGGAAGGGAGAATCAATATCTATGGACAATGGAGTTATATTAGCACATCAACGCCCTTCTCAGCAGAACTATATTGGAGCGAGATGATGCCAAGTGGGAATTATCTATGCAGTTGGATGAAATACAAATTGAGCATAGGGAAATTTCGCTAGAACACAAGGACATGACCCTTCAGCTGGCTAGACTCGATGCCATTATCTCTAGAGAAAAATTCCCTTCTTCTCTCGGTGCCCTTGGAACACCTATAAATGCCTCAACCTCTATTTGAGACATGATATGGCATACTTATTTGTTTTTGATAGCTCATATTTCATCCCTTTTATATTTTATGTCTATGTTGTTTGTGAGTAGCCTAGCTACAATTTTGCTATGATTAACACTAAGTATTACAATAGGAACTCTAAAATTAATGCTATGTCATGACAGTGTTATGAATATTGTCAGTCTTATGGTTACCTTTGTACAAAACTATTGTTTTTCTACCACAGTCTAATTTCCCTAGCGATAATTGCAACGAAAAAAACTCTAATATAATTGCATATGATATAATAACTTTTGACTCATCAATAAAATTTGAAATTAAAAAAAAAAACAAATATAAGGTCAACACGCTAAAATAATGTCAGGTAGTTGTTGAAAATTTAATAGTTGCATAAGTTATCATTTTGATGTGAAGAAAATGGAGTAAAGTAGTGTTTAGGTTATACATTTTAAAATGTTTACATTCCTAAATCAATGCCACATGTATGCTAGATATCCCACCAGAATGCATGTTTAAATTTAATTCCTTGCTATTTCAAACATGATATAATCTATAGCCATTGTTCGAGTCAAGGTTGGACCCTAGGATCTATCAAACTTACATATTAGAAGTAAGCATGGCTCATTTCTTGACCCGATATTGATGGCCAACATTGATTAATAGGGATTTGCACTATTCGATCCATCTAACCTCACATTAATATTAAACTAAAAATACCTTTAATCGCAACCAGTTAATGTGATTTCTAGTGTGAAGGTTAATTATCCCAGTGACTGAGTTGGAATCATTTTATAAATTGTGAATCTATATTTTAAATTTTATATTGAGAGGTTTAAAGATTATTAAATAATTTCTATTAAGAAACATTAAATAAATATGATGATGTTGTTTTGACTAACCGTTCAGTAATATATCTCAAGAAACTATATTATTATAAATGGAAAACCAAGATCAATGAAACAATAATGTGATATTTAATTAATAAATATATAATTACATAATTATAGTTCATGATTTATCCCATATACAATAAATAGTATAATTTATTTTTCATATGAGACTAGCAATATATGAAAGATATATATTATCTCTCTTTTCATAACCCTTTTATAAGAGTATTATATATATAAATAATAATTTTATAAGTAAGGTGAAAAATATTACTAATTAGATATTAGTAATTTTTTTTTGGGTAAATGTTTTATTTATGTTTAAATTAGAATATATATAAAAGAGTTAAGTCTTTTAGATTTATATTTTGTTAGAAAGATTAGATCATAGATAAAATTGCACTCTTCGCAAAGAGCCACGAGATATTAAAAAGTTCAAAAACACTGAAAGAATGAGGTGTAAACTGAAAATTAGGCTAGTTAGGCTACCAAAATAGACTATAAGAGAAAAATTCAAAATATTTAGGGGCATGACATAGACTAAGTATGTAACAGTCCCCAATTGATTTTCCATGTAAATAAAATAAGACCAAGGTCATGGGACACATATTCCAAGCTGAATGTTGGGAAAACACTATAATGGACATTACTTGATATTAATTAATGGCTATGGAAATTGGCAAAGGCATTAGCAAAGCCAAAGAGGCAATAATTGACATTTAATTATAAGAAATAAGGAAAATAAAAGAAAATGAGGGTGAAGAGACATTGCATGTGAGGGAAATTAGAGGAAAATGAAGGAAAATGATAAAAAGGCACCTAATAATCAGTTGACATCTTTCACTCATCTTTGATCAAGATCAACAAAGGAGGAGCAAGCACTTAGATAAGCTAGCAAGGAAAGCAAGGGTGCACAAGGGGAAGCTTGGACAATGGAAAGTAAGGACAAAAATTAGCTATGGATTGTAGATAACATTGTGCATGTGAGATTTAGCTTGTTGGTTTTTTGATGCATGGAATATGCATGTGATTCTCTGGTTATGTGTTTACATTGGCGGGGATATTTGCTTGGATTGATATTGGTTTCAACCTTTCCTTGCCAATTCCTAAATAACCATGGTGTTGTGGGTTTCCCACTTGTTTTTTATGATTGGTGCTCAAGTTCCCTATGGTTGTGGGTTGGAACAAATGCTTTGAAATCTTAGAACAATTTGGGTTTAGCTACTAGTTCTTGAAGCCTCTAGGTTAGGAAAAACGCTCTAGAGCCTTGTGGGTTGAGTTATTAGTCCCTAGAGCTGCAGGTTGGAACAAACACTATGGAGCCTTGATTTAGTTGTGGGTTGAGATACTAGATCCTAGATCCCTAGATAGCTTGGGTAGAGATTGATATGGTTGATGTTAGTGATTTCTGGACCATATATGTGAGATCATTGTGGTTGACGTTTGAGGTGGTATGACCTCTAGAAGCCCTGATTGGTTCTATTTTGGTTTAACCCTTATGATCCCACATTCAAGCTAGGAATATGGCACAGGGGTGATTGACTAAAAAAGAAATTTCGTTCATCCCAATATATGGTCAAGTGGTATGTGGAAGTCTCTGACTTGTTTGTCTTTTTCACAAGTAATGTGAGTTATTCTTCTAATGTAATGAATGAGCACACATACTTCATATTATGTAGATTTTATGGCTGATTTTTCATGGTTCTTATTCTAGTTATATGTTGGTTATAAGCATGGTACTATGATGTGCTATAACCATGGATTTTTTTCTTGATTTGATAGTTTGTTGCATGGTTAATGAATGCATGGGCTAAAAGTGTTGTTGCAACTAGATTAAGATGGCATTGAGCCTTCTTGGTGATTCTCGGATGAAGTTCAAAAGTTTATGACCAAATATGCATTCATGACCTATAGCTTATATGTTTACAATATGTTTCACGAAATGTTTGTTGTGTACTAAGCATGTCTTGGTCAAGATCTTGTTCAAGTTTGAATGTTTGGCATTGTTGTCATATTAATCATGATTCTGGAAGGTTACGGGAAGTTTTCGGTAGTGGTCTGGAGGCTAGCATGGGAAAGTGGCTCAGATCTCAAAACCGTTGCCACAAAACTAGAGTTCTTAGGTCATAACCACATGGAAGCATGATTTATGAATGCATTTATAGCCTCATAAGCGCATGCATGAGGTGTTATGGGTGTGTTTATGGAGTTAGGTCAGTGAAAAAGGGTTCCAGCTTAGGGATTGATCACCTGGGGTGGTTACTTGGCTCCTGAGTGGCTAGTAGTCCCTGAGGGATGTCAGGAAGTTTTCAATATATAGGTCCCACTTCCATCACTTGAACTTGGAGGTCAGTTCATGTCATAGTAGCACTCATATAATGTTTACCTTGGGGATCTTGCAAAAGTGGGTAAATATGGGAGGGGTGGTTACGAAATACAAGGATCACAATTAGTGGTGACAACGTAATTTGTTTCTTTAGTATTGCTAAGATTTCCACCAGTGGGAGGAAGGATACCCAAATGCTACTCAATGTGATCCAAATTCTTGTCCAAGTCCCTCAAGTGATGGTGAAGGTGTTCGAAAGGATGGAGGATGTAAGCTCTATGCTTAAATTGATCCATTGAAATGCAAACAAGTAGAGACTCTAGGTTTCATTATAAGTCAATAGCATACATGTATTGCTTGAAGCATCCTCGTGCATGGCCCATGTCTGACATCTAATCAGCTAGCTCAGCGAGAACCTTGGAATCTAAAATTTGTTGATGTGTTAAGGCTCCCTCAAATTCCATGTGAACAATCTCCTCCTGAATGGGGCCTAGAGTAAGATCCCTGAACGTCGTAACTATTTCTTCCAAGCAATGGTGGGTATGAGTATATCCATGAGAAGCCCGCTCCTAATAATAATACACCCCTCAGTAGAAATGTGCACACTAATGGGGTGTGGGGAATGCATCAACAAGAAGATACGACCAAAAGGTCATAGGGAGAGGGGAATAAGTGAGTGGCTAAGAAAGATAGGCCACATGGGTAGGGGAAAGGAGAAATGGTAGGAGGTTTGATAAAGGAACATGGCTAGGGAGGAAGGAGTAGACAACAGACCATGGAAATGGAGAGACAAGGAATGAGGGGAAAGGCCAAGGCCACCCTGAGGGGTAAACCAGAGGATGTGCGAGACTCTTAGAGGTGAGTTGGGGAAGACATTTAGGACAATAATTGAGTGAGATATGATTGGGGAGCACTCAGTCGAAAGGTAAACGAAAAGAGATTCTGGAAAAAGACCACACTCGTAAAAAGAAACAAGACCCTAGAAGGAGTGCAAACCACAAATAACATAGAATCTCACCAAGGATATCCAATGCCTAGAACAATTTTCCACGACGCTACTCAGAAAAATCATTTCAAATTTTGTTGCATGCACTGCAATTCGAGTTGAAGAGGGAAACTGGAACACTAACTCAATATATCAGGGAACCAAATGCACAACACCTTTAAGTATTTAGCTAGGGAAAGTTAAATTTCCAATTAAGGAATTATGACACTATGATTCTAGAGTAAAAGGATTGGGCCTAGCTAAAGCTCATAGAAGTAGGTGAGTTAGTGCCCACAAAGTGAATTATACACTTACTCAAATGGGGCAATAAACAGAGAAAGCCAAAACCTAGACCATTCGAGAGGGGGTAATAATGCTAGGAGGGAGGGAGTAAATGACATGGGAATGTAATTAAATTTCACATGATCCAAGCCATGGTAGGCTTAGTGAGGTAGCTAGTAATCAATGCTAGTAGCATAGTTCGTAGTAGTTCACGTGGCCAGTAATGGGATCAGATGAGGCATCCTCGAAAGAGGCATTAATAAGACATGGTTATAGGGGTGTGCTACCACATCCCTCATCCACTTGGCTTGGTGGGGAAGTGGCATCATGCACCCCCCCCTCCCTTTTGAGATATCATCACCCCATCCACGAAGCCATAGTAAATGATAGGACACATAAATAGTCAATTCTATTTATACACTGTAGTTATAACTATAATAATAATTTTGGTCTCCTCGTGGGATGACTGAGTGGTTGGTGTAATGGGATGTTATCCCCTCCACTTGGTTTCAAATCCCATGAGGGGGAATCTTTGGTCCATTGTGATGAGGCTCATGGAGTAGGCTCCCCACCCTCATGGACTTTTAGCTCTTGCTAAATCATAAATTCTTGGTATAAGATTGTCATGAAAACTATATCGAAATCTAACATAAAAATAAAAACACTACAATTTAACATTCGATATGCATAATATCCATCAATAAAAAAATAATTCCAAACCTTCAATCCATCTAATGCACATATTAAACTTAAATATCATTTTTCAATCCCAATTTTTGAACCCTTGATTGACACTATCATTTTAAATTTCATCCAATGTTTTATTTTAACAAAAAAAAACTATGTGTTAAGTAAGAAAATATGTTTTTGTAACTTTATACTCCAATATTAAATTATCTTTGAAGTTTAGCAAATTATACATTTAATAGGAGAGAAATTTTCAAAAAAATAATAATATATAATAAAAAATTATTTATA
Source organism: Pinus tabuliformis (assembly GCA_031772625.1). Taxonomy (NCBI): domain Eukaryota; kingdom Viridiplantae; phylum Streptophyta; class Pinopsida; order Pinales; family Pinaceae; genus Pinus; species Pinus tabuliformis. The sequence continues at coordinate 923,458,585 of CM062814.1, forward strand.
TATATATATATAATATTAAAGGTTTATTATATATACACATAAACATAAATTTAATATAATAATATATATTATATTATATAATACATTATATTCATCATATAGGCAAAATGCATATTACAATTTGTTTTACATATTCAATATATATATGATTCTAACATTTATATTTATGATAATTAGATTATGTTCATTAATTTTGAATCAAAATTAATATCTAGTTACATTATATTCATCATACATACAAAATGCATATTATAATTTGTTTTACATATTCAACATATATATGATTCTAACATTTATATTTATGATAATTAGATTATGTTAGTTAATTTTAAATCTAAATTAATATCTAGTTATTATAAATACAAAAATGGTGATAATATATAAATAATTTATTATTTTTAATAATAATCATTAATCATTCATCCAATAATAAATGTTAATTTTTTTTATATTAATGATATTAGAATTTGTCATTCCAAATAGAATATGAATAAAGATGAAATAATCTGAGAGTAATGAAATAATATGAATAAATATGAAGTAATCTAAAAGAGATAAAGTATTTAATATAGTGATACATTATTTAAAAAATTAATATTAATAAAAAATAAAATATTTATAATTATATGTTAAATGTTCTTTTATGGATGATATTAGAATCTTTTATTCTTAATAAAATATAAATAAAGATGAAATAATCTGGAAGTAAGGAAGTAATATAAATAAATATAAAATAATCTAAAAGAGATGAAGTATTTGATATGATGACACATTATTAAAGAGATGAAGTATTTGATAGGATGACACATTATTAAAGAGATAAAGTATTTGATATGATGACACATTATTAAAATGATTAAAATCAATGAAAAAATAAAATATTTATAATTATATTTTAAAACTTAAATTCTCAGATTGTTTTTATTTTTTAAGTACTAATTCTAATTTTTATAAAAAAATGATTATATAACGAGAAACTTAGAAACTAACTTTCCATGATAAAAATGAGAAAAAAAAAAAAAATCGGTTGGACTTTTACTACACTGAAGAATAATTTACGCTTAGTGTAGCCCAAGGGGACAAATTTTACAGCAGATCATCAACTAATGGTTTGGTTTCGCCTCTTGCATTGTGGATTCAGTCCATAGTTTTAAAAAAAAAAAAAAATTGGTTGGACTTTTACTACACTGAAGAATAATTTACACTTAGTGTAGCCCAAGGGACAAATTTTACAGCAGATCATCAACTAGCCAGTGGTTTGGTTTCGCCTCTTGCATTGTGGATTCAGTCCATAGTTTTATGTATTTGCATAAACCTTCTTATATAATTCAAAACCTTATTGTTTTTGTCTATACAACTATAAACCTTTGTAATATTTTAGTAATTAATTATATTATTTGCAAACTTTGATTTCATGATGATTTAAGTTCATCAGTAAAGTAAAATATACAATATTTTATGTGTTGTGTTAACTGATAATTTGGGTTTTGATTAAATGTATTTTGGGGTTTGATTTTGTGATAAGTATGATATTATTATTTTTTATATTATAATAAATATTTTTATTGGAAATTATTTCTTATATTATAATAAATATTTTTATTGGAAATTATTTCTTATATTATGATGAATATTTTTATTGGAAATTGTATTTTTAAAGGTTTATAGTTGTTGTTGTGAGTTATTAAGAACGTGATAAATTTATTATTTTAAGATATGCAATAAATTTATTTTATTAATTTAATGTTCTTATTTTTTTTTTCTAAGTAAAACTGATCTATTAATAAAAACATAATGTACAAAGAGGCACCGGCCTCTGCGGTACTGGGTCAGTTATATGACCATTTTAAACATCAAGCCTTGATATCACGACTGCCCCAGTTGGGGAAACCAGTCCGAGAACGAGGTAAGGAAAGTTCATTTTACCCTCGCAAGGGCTACAGTTTCAAAAAAAAAAAAAAATTAACCAAAAGACTGTAAATTTCAGTAATACATCCATAGTGAAACCCACTGTTTAGCTCAAAATTCTCCACAGTGAAACAACTCATGAGAACCAATGCTCGTAACCCGAGCTGGAAGCGAAATTCAAAATTAACCATAATAAAAAGAAAATAAGCAAACCGAACTCAGGGCCCGACACGTGACCTGGCATGCAGCAGCAAGGTGGCTTTTGTTGGTTTTTCCTCCACGATCGAACACCAGCCATATTCTTCTGAGCCAGTATCCGCTGCATGCCTACCACCTGCAGTGTCCTCCGTTTGAATTCCTTTGTCCTTGCGGGTGGCTTCGCCTCCCAGAGTCTACTGTCGGCTGCTGGACGGGTTGTCCCTGTCTCTCAGCGGGTGGCTGGAGCTCGGCTCCCCTTGAAAGATGCCGAGCTTTGGAGGATCCTTGTTTGTTTCCGGGCTGAGCTTTGGTTCAGGGCAGGAGTCAGTGACCTCTCTGAAATCCACCGTGATGGTGGCAATGATGAGCGGCCTGTCCATGGAGCAGCGAAACTGGAATTGTGCTTGCTGGGAGGAAGCAGTGGTAGCGGTGTGCTGGGCGAATCCCCTTGAACGCCGAACCTCGTTGGTGCCCAATCTGCCTCGGCCGTTGCGGGTGTCCGGGTATCTGCCAAGGAAGCGGGAATTGGAGGGGCTTGGGGGAGGGGAGGCAGACGGGGATGTGGCGACAGAAGGGGGCAATGACGAAGGGTAAGTGGCGCCACCCCGACTACCACCTCCCCTGCTTCTCATTCTATGGCGTTGGCGCATGATTCTTCGTCAAGAAAGCTATAGCGGGCGATGAATTGCAGGGTCAGGAGGCGGGCCAAGAACGGCAGAGGGGATGTTGTAAGGAGCAAGGGAATTCAAATCCGTACCAGAGGAAGGGGCTGAGACCGCAAAATGCAGGTGGCAAAGAGAGGACTAAGAAAAATGGTGACCATTGCCCAGGTCGACGCAGCAAAGGAGTCGGCAATGTCTTCCCGTAGTAGTGCGAAGGCTCGGCTCTGCTGCAAAGGGATGGCAAGAACAACGGAGAGGTCGAATAGGTGAATGTGGGGGGATTTGCTCCATATTTCAGAATTTGTAGAGAATTTATCGATTTCCCAAATTGGTTAATGGCGCCAGCCAAGGAGCCGGGACTTGCCTTAATTTCCCATAGGGGAAGGCGCAGGTTGCCATGCTGATTAGCCACCTGCTTGTTCAACAGCCCATGCACATTAAAGACTTATCTAACACCTGCATCTGGGGTGCTGCATCCATTTGCACCAGCATGGTGTATTCCTGTTGGTGTGTGGCATCTTTTATAATTTCGAGCAAACCTGTATATAGAGTTCTGTCGCTTATCACCCCTAGATTAGCTAAGAGGTCGGCCACTTTGTTGCCATTTCTCTTGATGTGTTTGAAAGTGATTGCTTTATTAGTTGCAAGCAAATGCTCAATGTGTTGTAGACGAGCTGCAAGTCTCCAGCTACAGGATAGCTTGTTTACTGGAGTTCCCTGTATAATTTGTTGGGCCATGTTAATAAGGATTTGAGAGTCTCCTTCTATGATTAAGGGAAAGTAGCTATGTTGTTGTGCGAGATTTAGACCTTGCCACAGTCCCTCCAATTCCGCTGAATTGTTTGTGTCCCATCCTGAGGTGCCCAGGTAAAGTAGTAAAGGATTGCCATAATGATCCCTGAAAATTCCTCCTGACCTAGGTTGCCTTTAGAAGCGCCATCAAAGTTGAGCTGGGTGAATCCTGCGGGCGGAGGGCACCACTTGCTGGAAGATTGGTGGGTAGGGATGGATCTGGAGGGTGGCTCCTGAGTCTGGATGAGCCTGAGATTCCAATTCATCCATATATTTCGTTCTTGCGGTTCGATGGGGAAGTCCTCCTTACTCCAAGATTGGAGTGCTAGAGTTTCCTGAAGGTTGCTGCACATATTATTCCATATTATTTCTATGGGGGTGGCTTGATTCCTGAAGATACATCGATTCCTCTCCTTCCAAATTGTCCACATGATGATGCCTGGTACGATTTTCCATAGTGCATTAAGCAGGGGACTCTTATACGGGTTTTTGGCCTAGTGACAAATGGTTTTGGTGATGTCTTCTCTATCTCTGCCATCTTTTTGACATCGGAAAATTATTTTCTCCCAAAGTTTGTTTGCCAATATGCAGGAATCCATGAGATGTTGTATAGTTTCCCCCTATTGCTCGCAGTTGGGGCATCTTGAGGGGCCATGAAAATTTCTTTTCCTTAGGTTGTCCCAAGTGTTTTGTGGTAGAGTAACCAGAGAAAAGTGGAGATTTTGGGCCAGATTTTAGGGGACCACACTTTGTCCCAAAGAAGGTCCTTGTTGGCCTGAGGATTGATTATAAGATTGTATGCCTCATGTGTAGTAAAGGTGCCACGTGGTTTGTATCCCCAATGTAATATGTCCTTTTCTTTAGAAAATCTGATTCACCTATTGGTTAGCTCTGTGTCCAGCTCCTTATACATTATCTCTGTACCATTCCTGATAATGAATTCTGCTTTGCACCATTGTTGGTATCCCTGATCGAGGGTGGGGATCCAATATTGGTTGACTGTTTCCCAACGATGTACTTCATCCTCCGTTGTTGGTGGAGGTGAGATTAAGCTGTGGAGTTTGGGTCTTTGCTACCATGAATCCTTCCAGAAACGAGCACTATTGTTGTCCCTTATTTCCCAAAAGTTGTGCTGATGGATCATATGTCTATGCATTCTAGCCGAGTCCCAGATTAGGGAGCCCTTGTCCATGTCTGTAAGCTTGATTAGTTCATCATTCGATCTGTGATTGGCATACTTGGCTCTCCATAGGATCACCCAAGGTGTGTGCGGGGCTGAAAGCCACTTCCACCAGATTCTAGCACCCATGACTGCATTACTGTGTTGAGGGTCTCAAAGACCGATTCCCCCAAGGTTTTTTGGGAGGTAAACGGTGTCCCACTTGACCAGTGCCCATTTGCGATTATGTCCCGCCGAACCCCATAAAAAGTTCCTTTGGAGATTTTTGATTTTTTTGAGAACCCATTTGGGCACTGCTAAAACAGAGAACAGATAAAGAGGCATAGATTGCAGTATAGCTTTGATGAGGATTATCTGGCTAGCCATGTTTAAGGCTCTAAAGGTCCAAGAGGTGAGGTGGGATTCAAGCTTGTCGAGGAGAAGTTGCCAAGAGGAGTGCTTGAGGGCAGAATCTGTTAGGGGAGCACCAAGGTACTTGGAGGGGAGAGAGGCAATAGAGAATCCCAGTATGCGAGCTATGGAAGATTGAGTTATGGCAGGAGTATGGAAAAAGAAGATCTGGGATTTGACTGTGTTGATACTGGCACCAGAAGCAGTGGAGAAATCATCAAGGAGGGATTTGAATTTTCTAGCTTCCTGGACCAAGGGATGCCCAAATAACATGTTATCGTCCACAAATTGTTGGTGGGTGATGGCAGGGAGTTGTGCAGGGAGATTCCTCTAAGAAGATTCTCTTGAAGGGTGTGCTTTATGGTTCTACCCAACCCTTCAGCCATTAGAACAAAGAGGAAAGGAGATAGGGGATCCCCTTGGCGGATGCCTCTTGAGGGTTGAAAGGGGGTGGAGGGTATACCATTAACTAGGATGGAGAAGAAAGCTAAGGAGATTAAGCTCATGATCCAGTGAACCCACACAAGTGAGAAACCAAACGATGTTAACAACAATTGAATGTACATCCAACTCAACTTATCAAAAGATTTGGAGAGGTCAATTTTTAGTAGCATACCTGATTTTTTATGGTGCTTTAGAGAGTGAATGATCTCATGGGTGAGGATGATTCCGTCCATGATTTGCCTTCCTTCAACATAGCCCGATTGTTCTGGCGAGATGAGCAGGGGAAGCAATGGCTTCAAACGAGAGGCTATAACTTTGGAAATGATTTTGTAGATGACATTACAGAGGGCTATAGGCCTGAATTTGTCCAGTGTATTAGAGTGTTCCTCCTTGGGGATGAGAGTGATAAAAGTTTCATTCAGGGAGGGTAGCATCCAATGGAGAGTTCTAGACTCTTCGACTACCTGCCAGACTTCCTCTTTGATAATATCCCAGAATTTGTGGAAGAAAGTGGAGGTAAAGTCGTCTGGACCAGGGGCTTTTCCTTCCTAAAGCTGCTTCATAATAGATTCCACCTCCTGAAAGGTTACCAGATGAAGAAGCAATTGATTATGTTCATCTGTGATCACCTTTGGGATATGAGGGAGAATCTTGTCAGTTGCTGGCTTTCTGTTGGTGTTAGGTTCTTGATGGATTGATTTGAAGTGCTTGATGAGTTCTTTTTCAATATCCCCATGCTCTTCCAAACGGTCTCCCTGTTGGTTGTGAATGTGGGTGATGTTGTTATGCATTCTCCTTTGGATTGTTGAGCGATGGAAGAATTTTGTGTTCCTCTCCCCTTCCTTTAACCATCTTATTCGTGATTTCTATTTCCATAGGATTTCCTCTTGTTTCTCTCTTTCATGGATCTGAGTCTAAAGATTCTTTTCCTGTTCGTTGCAAGCTTCAGTCCTACCTTTGTTGATGATAGTTTGCTGGAGTTTCTCCATTTCCTGAGTTAGGGCTTGATGAGCTTGAAAAATGTTTCCAAAGGTAGCACTGTTCCATTGTTTGATTTGTGCTTTTAGGAATGCAGCCTTTGTTGAAATTGAAACATTTTGGAACCGGAAGGCGGAAGAAAGCTTTTCCATGTATGTTGTACTAGATCTTTGAAATGTGGATGGTTCAACCAAAAGGATTCAAAGCGGAAGGGTCGTCTAGTGGAGTTCCCCGATCTTTACCATTGAAGCAAGATTGGCCAATGGTCCGATCCTACAAATGGAAGAATGGAGGTTGAGAGGTCTCCTCCCAAGTGAATAGCGTTATCTGATAGCAGAAATCGATCAAGCCTAGAGGCAATCTGATGTGGACCAGACCTTTTGTTATTCCAGGTGAATATTCCGTTGTTGCTGGGCAGGTCGATTAACTAGTTACTTTGTATGAACTGCTTGAAGTACTCACTTTCATTGTCCAGTCTGATTTGGCCTCCTATTTTTTCTTCTAATTTGGTGATCATATTGAAATCGCCTCCCGTGATCCAAAGTGGATGGGATTGGTTGGCATTAAGCAGTGAAAGTGTGTCCAAGGTAGTGATTTTATCATCAGCAACTTGCGGGAAATACACATTGGTAAGATGACCATGCACATTGGTCCCTATGATATGGAAATTGGCTTGAATGAAGTGGCAGTTTGCATGAAAATCTGTGAGCGTAATATCCTATGCATTCCAAGCTATTGCTAATCCACCCGAGGCTCCTATAGCATCCACCGCCATTGTGTGACAGCCAGGCCATGCTTTTGAAAGAGTGGTGTTGAGAAGAGTACTATTACATTTCGTTTCTTGCATAAAGAAGATATGGGGTTTCTCCTTCTGTATCAAATTTTTTATCATTCTGTATTTCCCTGGGTCGTTCAACCCTCTTAGATTCCATGATGTGAGCTTCATGGTTCAGGATTGGAGAGTGGCCTGTAGTACTTGGTGAGTTTAGAGTATCTTCCAGATTCTACCAGCATTTCCCCAATGAGGATAGTTCACTGTAGATCTGTCTTTTTCCCTCTTTTCTTAGTATCCTTGAACAGGTTCTTCCCATCCCACTGACTTCCTGGTTGAATTCCTAGAGATCTTTGTTGATGTGCTATGGAGAGGATGACCTCTAGACTTTCTAGCTATCTCGCTGGGATCTTATCATATTGTTTTTGCTTGCATGCCTACTCAAGGCTAAAAATATCCAAGTCTCCTAGGTCAATGCTTTCCGACTCTTCATCCATTTGCTTGAGTTCACTTCTCTCAGTTATGATGTTCGTTGCAAGCCTGAGATCAAGAAGAAGGTTATCAATGTCTATACCATTAGATTTCCAGGCCAGCTCATTGATGGAGGTGGTGGAGGGGGAAGCTTGGGGTTGCTTAGGGATCTGGGCAGGAGATGAATCCAGCTGGGCGTTAGTAGAGGGATGAGAAGGAATGTCATGAGAGGGCATGGGGGGTTCAGGGACCACGGAGATAGAGTGAGCCAGAATATCAAAGCTATTACTGGTTGAGGGATCTGGATTGCTAGCAGGGGTATTTTTAGGTTGAGAAGTAGACTTTTTGTGATTCCTTTTCTGAGAGTTCACTTTGGTAAAGCCCTCTTGGTCTGTTTTCCCAGAGGCGGAGTTGGAAGAGGGCTTGGTATTGAGTGGGCAGTCATGGAATAGGTGCCCATGTGCATGACATTTTCGACATCTGAATGCAACATGCTTGTAATCTAAAGTTTGTATCCATTCAAAATCATCATGAAATAAACTTACCGAGTCCGGGAGAGATTTGTTCAAGTGCATGTAAACACAGATGTGGGCATAGGAAGTGTATCTTCTGTGTTTTGTTTCTTCTACAAATTTTATGGATTATCCCAGTTCATTTCCAATGTCTTTTAAAGATTCCTCATCCCAATATTCCAGCAGCAGGGAATATAGCTGGATCCAGACTGGTGTTGAGCTAAGATCTTCTTTATCTGGGTTGAACCTCTCAATCCAGTCCTGTAAATAAAGTCCTGCTGCATTGAAGAAGTAAGTTCCATTGTCTAAGACCCTGTTTCAATCTTCTATGCAGTTGAAGATAGTTGTGAAAAATCCCTTCGGTCCTAACTTCGTATTGATGTGTCCTTTTGGTTTCCATTTGGCTACCATCCATCCCTGTAAGGCTTTCTCTGTTGGCTAGAATCCAATAAATTTTCCAATAAGGGCATGATCTTTCATGTATTGGATCTGGATGTTGATTCTCTAACTAGGCAGTTCAATATTAGGTCATTCTACAGCTACAGGTTTGCAGGTTGCGAAAGTTACTTTGGGTTTATCATCATCTCCCACTGCATGTTGCTGCCTGTCTGGGGGTATTTCTGTTGTACCTTGTGGTTCATTATTCGAGTCAGTGTTATGCTGATCTGTTTGTGTCTGGAGAACAGAGGATTGTCAGAACTGTTCGAAGCCCGTAGTGCTGGATTCACCAGAGGGGGAGGCTCCGAGTCCTCCCCCATCGGGGAAGCCATTGAGGTTGAACTATGTGCAGAAGGGCGTTGCTGTCAGGAGTTGCAGGGTTAATGAATTAGGGGTGCCGTGCTCTGAGCAATGCTCCATCGCTAAGAATGGTAAAACCCTAGGTTTCCATATTCTTCAGAAACTAATCATAGCCACCTTCCACTTCATCCACCTTAGCCATCCCTTTTTTTCACCATCACCCTCACTAGTTTTTCATCTTAGTGTTCTTATTTTTACTAGTCAAATTTCCAATGGAATATTCAAACTATTCCCTTTAGTATTAGATGTATTTGAGCTTCTTTACACCAAGGAATACTCATGTTATTCCCTTTGACATTTCCTTCTAAATCTATCATCATTTAGTATTGAAGTATCTACTTTGTGGGCTAAAGGTGTCCATTGGAGGGACCTTGGATCGAAGATAATAGATTAAGTGTAATATTACATCTAAGATATTTTAGTTCTCCATATTTTATTTAATCATCAACTTTGAATTTGACAATCTAAGGAATTAACAAAATTGCTTTTAGATAACTTAGAGCGATTAGCATTTGTGATAGTTTGAGGGTTCCCCCCTCTAATAGAAAGGTCAACATGAAATCTTAAATGGGGATTTTTTCCTAACCTCCACAGAATTCATTAGCATTTATCCATAAAAGAGATGAAATTGAGGGAAAACATTTTGTTACCATCAAACTTCCTCATATTGATCTTCAATATAGTAGTTCCTTGATGAATACTTGAAGCCTTGATGATGGGGACCTTGGTTTTAAAGAACATGATTATGATTTTGTGATTCAATATATGTGTTTTCCAGTTGTGATAAAATACTCTCCATATGTGATTAAGTCTCAACACCATGCTTCTCCTTATGTTCATAATTTCCTTGGACCTCCACATCCCTTTTAGGAAGATTTTATAATAACATGGTTTGTATTTTCTTATGTCTTCCTTATTTTTAGTCATGGAATTTTGTATTTATTCCTTGACATTTTGAATTTATTCCTTGTTTTCATTCATCCTTTATTCCATGTGTGACAACTGGCCTTCAAACTTGGATACTTAATACGAAACATCTTATATTTCTTCATAAGTCATGGATGAGATCTCTGGAGATGTAAGTGGTGAAGTAACTTTTAAAACACCCTTATGATCCATGCAAGTAAATAATAGTGGTTCTCTTTCTTCTTTTTATCACATTTTGAATCACCATATATAGATATTCTAATCAAAAGTTATTCCAAGTGTAAGTTATGTATCTTCAAAAACCCTAATTTATAGACTATCTAGATGGATGAACTTTGTCCTAATATATGTTTGAAATTAGAGCCTTCCTCATTTTGAGTACTCTAATATGTCTTCTCTAAAATTCCACAGGTTTGTCTATTTGATGTTCCAATTGAACGTTATTGTAACTTTCCCGAAACTTGTTGATTTTTGGCCTCTTCCCAAGAGAAAACTTGTATGACATGCCACATGCCCAATACTTCAAATGTGATTTTGAAATTTTTATCTGAGTTAATTTGGTATGACTTCTAAAATTTCTAAAAGGTTCTTAGTGTGAAGTGTTCTAGGAAAGACTTATAGCAAAAAGCAATAATGACACATTTGAAGTAATAAAACTTTGTGACCATAACTCTAATACCAAATTTTATGATTGTGCCTTAAAAATAATATGAAACCAATAATTACAGTCTAGTTTAAAGGGCATACCTCATTTTACAATGAATACAATGTATCAAAAAATATTTGATGATCGTAAGGATAGGTCTCCTGTGTGTGTGTGTGTGTGTGTGTGTGTGTGTGTGTGAGTGAGTGAGAGAGAGAGAGAGAGAGAGAGAGAGATAGGGTACAATCAAAATTAAATAGAATAATGAAAAGATTTAGTTTACATAACAATAAAAATGTAATAAATCAATATATATATTTATTAATAAGGGGTTTTACGGTTAACATGGGACTTATATAAGGCTTAACACTCCACCACAATGTTATCAGAAATCATTTCCTCAAATCAACATAAACTACAACATCTCTTTTGACTTTATGATATGGGTTGTACAAAGAATAAAATGAAAGGTTGCAAAGGAAATGGAACACATAGAAAAATAGGTATAGTAGAGAGATAGTAATATAGTGAGAATTCAACTTCTATTAATTAAAAAAAAAAAAAATAGAATATTGTAGAATACAAACTATCTATAGTGGTGGTAGCTTATCTCTAAAGATAGAGGGAGAGATGGAAATTATACTCATTCATAAAGGTTATTATAAGAGGTCAAAATATCATATTTTTAACATAAATAAATAATCCTAATCCTAGCCACCTTTCGAGGAACTAACCTTAGAATATGAATTGCTAGAAGGTTTATGAGCACAAAGGTGGTTAGTTGGTACACCAACCTCCCAGGGGTGCAACCTTTGCACAAAATCTCCATTTGGGGTGCATAGTAGCTCATTGGAAAGAACTATTGAGGCTTACAATTTTCGTCAAGGCCAAGGTATGGAAACCTCTAGCAGCCCAAATGGTTAAAAAAAATCATTTACTGCGTTTGAATAGCTCAAAAACTTTGGGAGCTGAAAAATCATACAAAATTGAGTAAGAAGATAGAGAACCATTGAGTTAGTGGAAGTTGTGGGTAGTCATTAATATCCACCTAGATTAGTCCTTATTGCATTTGGTAGCTTGGGAGGTACTACAAACCCTAGGGTATAGCGTTGTGAAGGAAATGGCATCGCAAAATGGCTTTGTGGGCTAAGTACCCAAGATGTGGGCTTTGCACTCAAGCTTATGAGTGTGAAACCAAGATGAATATTAATGACTTGGCACTTGGAGATAATAGAGCACCCTTAGAGGAGAAAGGAGCTACTTCAAGCACCAAGGGATCCCTTGTAATTGTGGATAAAACAATTTTTTTGTGCTTCATGTGGGCTAAATAGTTGGAGATTGAAGTCAACCTTGACTTGAGGATACCCTTTGGATGGGCTAGTCGTTAACCCTAGAGAAGCATATAAATAGAAGTCGAGGAGGAATCTTATTCCACATCCTAAGGGAAATGAATCATTGGAGATACATTTGAAGTCTGAAGCAGCTACATCCAAGGAGACCTAGCCAAAGTTGAGAAAGAGGATTAGTTTTCTTTTTCTTGTGATAGGTTGAAGGGCCAAGTAGGAGTGAAAGGTTGTTGAGTTGTTTGAGAGAAATTATGGATTGATTTGTGCATGCATAAAGTTGGTTTTATTCTCTGAACAGGTATGAAGATAGAACTATTGCAAGTAGGGTCGATCCCTATTTGGGTTTTGAGCTATGGCTTAGAGTAGCTATTCGTGCGGTTGAATGAACCTAGAGTGACAGTGCAAGTGGGAAAAGTCTTATAGAAGGAGGAGCGAATATTTTTGAGGTAGTTTGAGGTCTAGTTGTGAGATGGTCTAGTGCCCTAACAAGACCAAAAAATTAAGGTTTATAGTTACACAGGGTTGATCTTGGAGGCAGAAGGAGTCCTTAAAATCAGAGGTATGTATTCTCCATAAATTGATTTTGTTGTTAGTGGATGAGGTCCTAGTTAGGATAGTTTCTTTGCGCATATGAAGGTATGTTTGGAGGGTAGTAGCAAGGTTTCCTTGATGCCCCAGATAAGTCTGTTGAGAAGGATTTCCAACAAGAGAGCATACCTACCATACTTCAAGGAGTCACAAACAAACTCACCAAGGTTCTCAAAAAGAGGGATATTGAAATCTCTTTCAAGCCCATGTTAACTATCATACGAAGACTAAAATCGATTAAAGACAAACCTGATCACCTCCAGCAGAAAGGTGTCTACAAGGTCTTATGTTCATGTGGTAGCTGTTATATTGGTGAAACCGGAAGCATTCAAAATTAGACTAAAATAACATGGTGCAGACATAAAAAATGGCAGAGTAAAATCCTTAGCACTGACAGAGCATTCATCAAAGACCTGTCACCATATTTTCCTTGAAGACACGAAGGTCATCACTAATGAAAACCATAAATATAAATGGAAAATGCGGAAGGCTCTTGAAATCATTAAACATCCTCTTAATCTCAATAGGGATGGGGGCTTAGAAATAAGAAGAAATTGGGTTCCCCTACTCTCTCAAAATCCCAACCCATCATCCGCCTACCCACAATAATATCTCCTCTCTCTCCTCTCCTAACCTTCTTCCCTTCCTTCCTTCTCATATACCCATCTCTTTAATTTATCTCCCATCTAACCCCCTAGTCAGGCTTCTCATTTTCACTATTTCCCATCCCCCCTTTTTTCGTCCCTTATATTCCTTCTAGTATAGCCTCCCCTATCATCAATTCATTAGTCATTATTTAAAAAAACCCTATTTAATATCATTAATATCTTATTATTTTATTATTACTTGTATTAATTATATTATTAATAGAAATAAGTGCATTATTACTATTAATACTATAATTAAAACTAATAAGTAAAATATATAATAAAATAAATTGAAATTAATTAAAATAGAAAATAATTTTATATAATTTCAATCCTTTACCTAAATATTATCTTCATAAAAAATTTAAAAATAAACCTCAAAATATAATGAAAATCAATTTAACTTAATTTTATTTAAGAACACAATTGGAAATTTATTAAAATATAAAATAATTTATATACATCCTTTACCTTTGCTTCATAGTTAATTTAATAATGCTTCCGAAATAAACCTTAATATATCAATTAAAATATAACTATAATTTCAAAAAATTTTTTTATTAAACGTTATCTAAATTAATAAACCTTATATTATTTAGTTTTCCTTTTTATTGACTTTAGAATAATACAAAATTGGCTATAATTGCTCATTAATCATGTTAATTATTACCAAGATATTAAAAATAAAAAATAAAAAATAAAAATAATGTAGCAAAGTATATTTACCCTAATAATCATTAATTTATGGTTTTCTCATATTGAAATGCTAGTTGGCTCCCTCCTTTCTCATTCCAAATTAACTCTATTTATTCCCTTCTTCTCCCTCTCTCCGTAGCAAGTTTTTCCTGATGATGGGTCATGATATTGACTCAAAACATCGAAGACAAAAATGAATATTGTGGTTTCTCTGAGATCTAATAATCTAAACCCTCAGCACAGAAATCTCCAAACTCTCAAGGACTTTGATAGTTGTAAGAAGGGCAGAGGAAGTGAAGCCTAAGGGTTTGTTTCTTGAAGGAATAAGGGCAACCAAGAGGGCTCATGAATCAATCCTAAGTTGACTATTGGAGAAGGACTTTTGACAGTGATAGAGGGAAGCCTCCATGTCCTACATTTGTTTTCAATAGAGCAACACAAGAAGGAAATAGTGTGGAGAAGTCCCAAAGAGTTTTGTGCTTAAAGGACTAAGGAGCAACAAGTGGGTAGCTAAGGAGTTGTTCACAAATGGAGTCGTGAACAACTCACAAGAAGACCATATGTTTTGATTTTTTGATGTAATAATGATCAAGTAGAGAGAATATTGGTGAGCTATGTTCAATAAACTAAAGGAGAAATATTCATTGATAGAGGAAGGTGATGTTACTAGAGATTGGGAGGAGAAGGACCAACATATGTGTTTCGGGCACGTGGACCAAGTGGAGATGTGAAGTGCACTACATCAAATAATGGTCAGCTAGTGTCTTGTTCAGGGTAGATTGGTTGTCATAGTTGTTGACACCAAACCCTAGTTTGTATTATTGTATCAGTGATTGTATGAGATCCATGATCCATGGTATGAGAGCCCTAGAAAGTTGTATTATATATTGGTAATATAATGAAGGTGGGTTGTTAAAAAATTGTCTATTTGTGCACTAGTTGATTTACTGTTGTATTTATTCCATTGTGAAAAGTATTTTGTTGTGGTATTTGAGTTGTTTGTGTTAAATATTTTAAGACCCTAACATAGATTCTCCAGTGCCATGGAAAAACAAAATGGTATCAGAGCTACTTTGAAGGGCCAATGAATTAGAGTGTGTACAATGAGTACAACTCAAGAGGGAGTTGGTTACATTGTTGTTGAAGGAATAATAACAATGTGAAAGTTTTCAGTTGGTATGCGATATGAGGACAAGTTAGAAGGGTTTTCCAACTATAGTCCATGTAAGGAAAGGATCAAGTTGGTTCTGATGGTGAACATGATCTTCTACATTGCTGTGAAAGAGATCAAGAAGTCGACTGACCCTAAGGAGATGGAAGTATATGAAGAGATGGATACGAGGGCCAACTTAATCTGTAATAGCCCTTGATTGATTTTCTATGTAAATAAAATAATACCAGGGTCATGGGACACGTATTCCAAGTTGAATGTTGGGAAAAACATAATAATGGGGTATCACTAATGATTAATTTATGGCTATGGAAATTGGCAAAGGAATTGGAAAAGCAAAAGAGGAATTAATTGGCATTTATTTACGAAAATAAAGGAAAATAAGAGAAAAGGGAGATGAAAGATCACAAATTTGCATGCTGAAGAAATTGAAGGAAAAATGAAGGAAAATAAAGAAAATAGAGGCCTCAATGATAAAAAGTATTTTGAGGATCAGTACACAACTTTTGTCAGTTTTAAGCCTTTTGATAATTTTTGGGTGGAGCTCTCTTCTATTCTCTCATACTCTTGCACACTTAGAGTATTCTTAAATCATTCTTGGAGCACTTTGACATAAATTGGATTTGGAAAAATAAGGAAAAGGAAAGCATGAAAGCGCAAGGGAACAGGTGGATTAACAACTACAACATGATTTCTTTGTAGGTAATAAGTTGCATGTGTGGTTTCGTTACTAATTTATGGATGCATGGTATATGCATGTGGTTTTTTGGATATGTGTTGTCATTGGCATGTACGATTTTCTAAATTGATAATGTTTTGATCCTTTCCTTGCCATTTCCTAAATAGCCATGGTGTTGTGGGTTTTTTCCACTTGATTATTTTATGATTGGTGCTTATAATTCCTTATGGTTGTGGGTTGGAAAAAACACTCTCGAAGCCTTAAAACAACTTGGGTTGAGATACTAGTCCTCGAGCCTAGGTCAAGACAAATTCTCTAGAGCCCTTGGTGGTCCTAGAGATGGTTTCGACAAATTCTCTAGAGCCCTAGAAGATTGTGGGTTGAGTTACTAGTTCCTGGAGCCCTAGAAATCTTGGGTAAAGACTGATCTGGTTAGTGTTAGTGATGTCTGACTATGAGGTAGAATCATTGCTTTAGGCTTGAGGTGGTTTGGCATATGGAAGCCCTAGTTTGGTTTTGGTTGGTTTATTCCATGAGATCCCACATTCATGCGTGGAATATGGTGTGGGGATGATTTTTTGAAAGAGAGATTTGGTTCAACCCAATCTCTAGTTGGGTGGTACGTAGAAGTCCCTAACTTTGTTTGTATTTTCATATGTTAATAAGAGTTATTCTTCTACTTTTATTCATGTATATTTATAGTGATTATTTTGGCGATATTATGGCTGAGTTTCCATGGTTTCTATGCTTGTTATTTGCTAGTTATATGTTGGTTATGTGATGTATATTACTTTTGTCTCTTGACATGTTTTGATGAATGTATGAATGGTTGATGAATGCATGGAATAAAAAATGTTATTGTAGCTATTATGAGAGGGAATTAGACCTTCTTAGTGATTCTTAGATAAGTCTCAGACTCCTCTGATGAAACATGCATTCATGACCTGTAGCTTACGTATTTTCCATATGTTTGATGAAATTACTAGTTCATTCTAGTATGTATAGGTCAAGTTTATGACTCAAGTTTGTATGTTAGCCTTGTTGTCATGTCATATATGATCCTGAGAATTTTCACGAAGTTTTGGGCAATGGTCTGGAGGATGACCTGGAATTTTGGCTCAAATCTTGATACCACACCCTCTGAACTGGATAATTTGTGTCACAACCACACTCAGGAAATGTTGTGCATGTAGTTGGAGGCCTTAAACCACACCCAAGCCTTTTAATACATGTATTTTGGGGTCTAGGTCAGTGAAAAGGAGCCCTAGCTGAAGGTTTGGTCACTTGGGGTGGTTCTTTGGCCCCTAAGTAACCTCTAGTCCTGAGGGTTGTTGTGAGTTGTCAGTTTGTGGTCATTGCATAGGCCACACTTCCTTAACTGGAACTTAGAGTTTGGGTCATGTCATAGTAACTCTTTGTCTCATGTTTACCTTGTAAAGCTAGTAAAATTGGGTAAATGTGGGAGGGGTGGTTACATAATCATCCTAGATGGTGTCAAGGATCCTGTAATACCTCATCTGTATGGGAAGAACACTAACCATGGGATCTGGAAAGCTCTTCAGGATTTATTCCATAATAATAACAAGAATTTACTGTTGATATTGCAAGGTAAGTTGAAGTAACCAAGATGATACATGGTGAAGGAGTGACATTGTATCTGACGAGATTGTCTTAGGTTCAATATGATCTTGCCACCATCGGTGAGATTCTTACATATTATGAGATGGTGAGGATTGATTTGAAGGGGTTTAATCTAGATTGGAATCCATTCATCAAAGGAATCATTTCCAGAGAAAAGTTGTCAGATTGGAATAGGTTGAGGGACGAATTTTTTCAAGAAGAATTGTGAGATGAGGAGCTTCATCCGAAGAAGAAGGCTTTTGATGATGACATGGTTCTCATAGCAATGATGAAGGGAAAGCAAAACAAGGACCTAAGTAAGTTAAATTGTTTCAACTATAGTGAGTATGGTCATTTGACGAAGTGTCCAAAGAAGAAAGGAGATAATGAGAAGAAGAAGGTGAAGGAGGTTGCAGGTGTCACCACTTCTACTGAGATATATGATCTCTCCAGGATATTAGAGAGTTAGGATTTTGCTTTGATTTCTTATTTCTCTGAGGGTGCCATTGAATAAACTGCATGGTACGTGGATAGTGGTGCATCGAAGCATATGAAAGGTTTGTGTGATGTGTTCGAGACCCTAGCTGAGTGGGACTTGAACTTGCATATGATGGTGGGTGGCAAGAGTTAGAAGGGGATAAGAAGATCGGGTGCCATGCCATTTAGAATGGATTCAAGTCATTTGATGTGAGTTCAATATGTAATGTATGTACCAAAGCTCATATATAATGTTTTATCTATCTCAATGATTAAGAAAAAGGGGTTTGACGTGATTTTCTAGGACATGAAAGTGAAGCTCAAGTTGAAAGGCTCTAGATCTAGTAGAGTGGTCATTGGAGTTAGAGAGAATAGTCTATATAGGCTGACAAAAAAGCCTATAGATCATGAGAAATAAAAGTAAGGGAAAATTCAGGTTCTAGAGGTTTAGAGGGGGTCGACTTCTAGTGGGATTTTGCAGGTTCAAAGGGAGAAAGTGCAACCCAAGAAAAGCGTGTGATGAATTGGGAGCAAGGGTGCTTCTACAACTGGAAATAAGGAATTGTGGGAAGGCCTAAAATCATTTCAGGAAAATAAGAAGCAATAGTCTTCTCGTGGTAGTGACACCTCCAAGAAGGGCGTAATTCATGCTACAAGGTATGTTGGAGTTGTG
The DNA here is from genome assembly GCA_031772625.1 of Pinus tabuliformis. Lineage (NCBI taxonomy): Eukaryota > Viridiplantae > Streptophyta > Pinopsida > Pinales > Pinaceae > Pinus > Pinus tabuliformis. Next base: position 923,477,157 of record CM062814.1, read on the forward strand.
AGTGTCAAGATTTGGGGTAGTGTCACTAACAGTGACAACGATGAAGAGTTACTTCCAAGTCTTGGAATTACCTCCCTCAATAAGAGGGAGTGTTGATATTGGTATCTTGAGAGGTACTCCAAACTCAAGGGAATAGGGTTGTGGAGGAATTGGCACCACAAAAGGTCTTTGTGGGCTAAGTACCCAAGATGTCGGCTTTGCAACCATGTTTTTGGTGTGAAATCAAGATGAATATTGATGACTTGGAATTTGGAAATGATAGAGCACCCTTAGAGGAGAAATGGGCTACTTCAAGCACCAAGAGAGACCTTCTCATTGTGGAGAAAATATTTTTTATGTGTTTCATGTGGGCTAAATTGTTGGAGATTGAAGTCAGCCTTAACTTGAGGAGACCCTTTGGATGGGCTAGTCGTTAACCCTAAAGAAACATATAAATATAATACGAGGCGGAGCCTCATTCCACATCCTAAGAGAAATGAATCATTAGAGATACATATGAATTCTGAGGTAGCCACATCCAAGGAGACATACCCAAAGTTGGGAAAGAGGATTGGTTTGTTCTTTCTTATGATAGGTTGAAGGGATGAGTAGGGGTAGAAGGTTTCCGAGTTGTTTGATGGAAATTATAAATTGATCCATGCATGCATTTTTTTCTTTGAATAGGGATGAAGATACAAAAACCTGTTGCAGGTAGGGTCAAGCTTTGTTTGGGTTCTGAAATTTTGCTTAGAATAGTTGGAAGGGTGGTTGAATGAACTTAGAGTGATAGCACAGGTGGGATAAGTCTTGTAGAAGGAGGATTGAAGATATTTGGGGTAGTTTGATGTTTGTTTGTGGGATCATCTAATGCTCTAACGAGACGACAAATTTAGGTATATAGATGCACAGGGCTGAACTTGGAGGCAGAAGAAAGGGTCCTCAAATTCAAAGGTATGAATTCTCCATAGATCGATTTTGTTACTAGTGGATGAGGTCCTAGTTAGGAAAGTTTTTTTGGGCATATAAAGGTCTATTTAGAGGGAAGTGACAAGGTTTCATTCATCCCGTAGATCAATGTGTTAAGAAGTGCTTTGACAGATGTAAGAAGGGAAGAGGAAGTGAAGCCTAAGGCTTTATTTCTTGAAGGAATAAGGGAAGCCAAGAGGGCTTCTGAATCATCCCTAAGTTGATTTTTGGAGAAGGACTTCTGATAGTGATAGAGGGAAGCCTCCATGCCATAAGTTTGTATTCATTGGAGTAGCAGAGGAAGGAAATAGTGGGAATAATTTCCAAAGTTTTGTGTTCTTGAAGTACAAAGGAGCAGCAGGTGGGAAGCTAAGGAGTTGTTCATAAACGAAGTTGTGACCGATTAACAAAAAACGCTATGTATTGATTCATTGATGGACTAATGATCATCTAGAGGGTAGATTAGTTAGCCGTGTTCAGTGACCTAAAGGAGCAGGATTCATTGATATAGGTATATTGGGAGGAGAAGGACCAACATATGTGTTCAAGGTACATGGACCAAGTGGAGCTATGAAGTGCACTACATCAACTAGTACATCAGTTGGTATCTTGTTCAGGGTAGATTGGTTGTCATAGTTGTTGACACCAAACCCAAGTTTGTATTCCTGTATCAATTATTGTATGAGGGCCATGATCCCTAGTATGGGAGCCCTAGATAGTTTTATTATATATTGATAATATAATGAAGTTGGGTTGTTGAAAAATTGTAAAAAGTTGTCTATTTGTGCACTAGTTGATTTATTGTTGGATTTATTCAGTTGTGCAAATTATTTTGTTCTGGATTTTGAGTTGGTTGTGTTAAATATTTTAAGACCATAACTTAGATTCTCCAATGCCATGGAAAAAAAATGGTCCTCCCCTTGGGAAGTAATAATATCCATTTCATCAGGTTCTCTCATCATAGGGGAAAAATTCTATTGAATCTTGCTCTTAGTGAGCCACTTACCTTAGTGAAAAATCTATCGTGATTTGAAAATCCAGTAGAGTTATATGGTTTGCTAGTGGGTATCATTTGTCTCGGTGTCCATGAAATGATACACTATGTCATGTTTAATGTATTCAATATTGAGTTCTACATGGATCATCTCCTCATTTTCCTCTGATGGTTTCTAATAGAGGTGGAAAATAAGATCGAAGCAACTCCACATTAAATATTGAGTGTGATCCAAGAGAGTGGCAATACATAATTCAAAATATTTTCACCTATAGACTTTGTGATTGTGTAAGGCCCATATTGTATTGGTTTGATCTTAGTATGGGGATCTGCAAGGTGCTCTTTTTTAAATGCAACCAAACTTATCACCCACCTGAAACTTATGTGGAACCTAATGCTAGTCATATCACTATTTGTACTTTGCATTGGATTTATATAGGATATCATGAACATAATATTGGAGTTGCTATATATTTTCAAGAAATTTTGAATTTACATTATCTTCCTTAGCCTAAACATGTGAATACCTCGTCGATACAAATGCAATGGGAAGAAATACATCAATCGGGGTCAATGGCAAGAACCCCAAGCACACCTAGAAGGGATTGTGGCCAATAGAGCTAAGGAGGGATCTTATATAGCTATGTAGAACATATGGAAGGACTTCATCCCATGCATATGGATGCTTGGATTTGTTCATGTGAAAGATATGCACAATCATCTTGTTGACCTTTTATGTTTTTCCATCTATTTAGGTGTGAAAGGAAGTCGATTTTGTCAACTTGGTATCCATTAGAGACCTTAGTTTGGATCAAAATGTACTTAAGAACATGTTATCCTTATTTTAAATAATGGTACAAGGTAGCCTAAAATGAACCCAAACATGCTTAAATAAGAGTGTAGTGGCTTCAACTATGATACTCTTCTTGCATGGTGCCAAAATTTCCATCTTAGAGAATCAATAAAAAACCACAAACACACAATTGTGACCATGATTGGTGGAGGGAAAACCTAACATGTACTCGATGGAGGCTAACCCCAATTGGTAGGTAAAAGAGTGCAAAAACCTTACTTCTTGATGGATGGTTTGACAATGGCATGGGTAGTGCACAATATGATATACCCAATGACATCTTATTGAATCCTTGGCTAGTAGAAATACTTTCAAAGTACTACTATTGTCTACACTGCACTAAAGTGCCCTTTTACTCGAATGTAATATGCCTTTGAAATCATCTTGGAACTCCCACTTGAAAGAAAATAAAGGTGGCCTATGTATCACAAGAGAACATCTTAGAGGTCAAAATATAGAACTTGCTTTCACATGATCATCATATGGTATGTAGCAGCGAAGTCAAAGTCATTGTTGTATAATTTTGGCCACCCAAAAGTATTGTTTCTATAGGTGGTTAACACCACAACCAAGGGGAAAAATATGTAGTCTATAATTCAATTGGTTCTTTTGTTCTTGCACTTGATGTTCAAGTGGAATTTTCACAAGTAATATAGAACCATTTTTAGGGCTATCATTATGTAACTTTCCATATGTCTACATGAATTGCAACGGCTTGTGATCATTCTAGATGATTGTCTCATTATCCAAAATATGATGCTTCCACTATAGACATGCCTACGTGATGGAGTACATCTCCTTGTTATAAGTGGGGTATCCACAAATAATATCAGGGGGTTTTTCACTATGATAGGTCATTAGATGTCCCAGTTGAATGCCAACTACATTGATAGCATATTGTTGTAGTACTCAACAACCCCCCATTTAATTTTTATATCCATATAATCAAAATTATGGGGACCCTTTCTTGCATTTGCATGTAGGCTTTGAGTGTGTTTACTTCATTTCAAGTCTAATATGCCTTTTATTTACAATTTGTTTAAGTAAGTTTTTCTAAGCACCTTAGCTTAATGAATAAATCATAGCCCCCAAGACCCAGATATTCATTATTATTATCAATGATTGTAGTTATTTTTTTTTTAAATATATCAGAGCTTTGATATCAGAGGAATTCTTTAGGATCCCCGATATCCATAGTCTCGAACTATATTAAGTGGCTGTAGTTTCTTTCCAAGTAAACAAATGGATAGATGCCCAAAGGAAGGACCCACCTCAACGCTTATTCAAAACTCAAAATATTTGTGAATATCACTCCTCCCTTTAAATTTCCTGCCCCCTCTCTATTACAAAGGCTAGCCATATCAGAGGTTTCATTTCGAAACTCTTTTAAAACAATTCTAACATCCCTTAACTGTCGATCTCTGATAAGATCCAATTTCCGATATCTAGACCCAATATAATCATAGATTTGATTTAATACATAATCACATACGCTTATCGGAACTATTGTTATGTGCTACCATGCAAAACCTCTGATCACTGATTAGGTGTCACCTCTAATATCTAGACCCGATATTGTATTAACTCTGATCTCATCACAATATCACATTCGTTTAATCAGAGCTTTTGTAATGAGGGACCATTTGAAATTGATGATAAATGGATGCGATATTGATATTAAACTGTGTTAATTGTGATTTTACGGCTGTCATATTGCTAGTTTGCAGGGTATGTCATGTCACAATTGTTTTAAATCTCCAATTACCGATTTGATTATGGATCTAATACACTATTTAAAAGGAATTCATTACGACATTGCATTTGCTACATCGACGTTTTTCATTTGTGTCTATTGTTAAAACTGCCAATATCCATTTATTTGATACCATACGATTCTCGCCACATGTCACCTTTAGTGGGGCACTGTCATAATAAACGAAAATATATTTTCATTGCTTTTATAGGGATTTTATTGTGTTAAGTTTCAATTCGATTTGCATCTGTGTTTAATAAAAGATCCATTTTACTGTAACATGGATGAACCCAGGGTCAATAAGGAGAAAGTAATAGTTTTAGCTAGGATTTCTACCATGTGCAACAACAGAGTTCTAAATGGAAGAGATTGTTGTAACAGAGATTGAAAAATACCAACACGTGGGCATCAAATTAATCATTCGGCTAAAGAAATCCTCAAATTGTTTCCATATGTAAAATTGGTAACATAAGTATGGCAAGAATGACTTGGAATGCCATTGGCATTTCCTAATCAAACTACATAGATAGTTTTTGATTCTAAGACGTCTCTCCAGCATAATCATTCATTTACTTTCATCACTGAACAATGCATTATCCACTGCATAGAGGCGTGCACGACTCCATCATCCCCCTGAATTAAATCCAGTGATAGATATATGAGAGAATGAGGAAATGAGTGAAGAGTGAAGTTGTTGCAATTGAAAGTGACTATTGTCTTTTACTTTAATTTTAGTATGGCTTTTTAAAACCACTTCAACATTCTATGGAACTTTTCTAGATTTATGTTTAGATTACAAGCTATAAATCCCCTTCATTGTTATGAAGGAAGGGTTCAGAATTTCTGCGAGAAAGCTTCTAGTTTGCACTATTGTATCTTGAAGAAGTCTTAATAGAAAGAGGAACCATTGCTATTTCACGTATGAGTTGTGTTAACGATTATTAGGTGCTATTATCTGAATGTCAAAACTCTATTTATCATTGGAATGGTTACTATATTTGTGTTTTCCACATAGGTTTCTGAAATTGATTAAGCTTTATCACTACTGATATGTTTAATTAAAAACTCTTAAGTATATGAGTGAATAGGAATATCTGATATGTGTGATGTATTTCAACAACTAGTTAACTATTTAATCCGATTAGTCATCTTTATATGTTTTAACCTCACAAAAGATTTGATAATCTGTATTTTCATATTTAATGTGAGATCTTTATAAGTCACATATCCACAAAAAGCTTTCCCAAGATAGAATATTTTAAGATTATATATTTATGTTTCTTAGTTTCACTTACATAATCAATCCCACACTTATACATTTCACATCCACTTTTTTGTATCTTTTATTAAGGGACACTAGTCCCATAATCCCAGTCGGAGCCACCATTCCAAAAAAAGAAGGAGCTGCCCTAAGTTACAGGTGGTTTTCCCCGATGTTGAGGTAGATATTTTCAAGCCTTCAACATTTTTGCCACTAAAAGGAGGGCCTTTAGACTGTGAATGGCAAGAAGATACACTCTTAAACAAAAATATCATTCTAAGAGTCATCCTCCCTCAAAATCACTACCAACTTCCAAATAACATTCTAAATATCCTAATCCAAGATCTGAATTTGTTCAAAAACTAACCAAAATGGCTAGTAGACATGCAAAGTCAGTTGACCAAACTTATTCTCAAATACTAACTGAATCTCTTGAAATTTAGTCTTTGATAAAAAAAAAACTAGAAGGAATTTTTATTTCTAGAAAAAAACATGTCCAAAATGATATATCCAAAGGAAGTGTTTTATCATCCTTACAATCTTCTGGTGTATTAACTAGATCTCAGAGTGAAAAAATTGGATTTAAACCTTTTGAATTACCATTAACCACTCATCGGAGAAAGAAAATTACTCTAGAAACTCATTCTTATACTAGTGATATCACAACACCTTTTTCCCCTCTTACTCCTTTTCTTGGTCCTTCCACTTCCTCTACCTCTTTGCCTTCTTATAATCAACCTCTCATCCTATCCATTCACATTCCTCAAATACAATCATCTAGTGTAACTATAATTAGTAGCACTAAGGAACATCTTCCACAACGACTCACTCACCATCATCTCCCTCATCTTCTACTACTTATTTTTCTCCTAGTACTCCCAGAATAACCCAAAGACCATGGAATAATCATGGGGTAGTACAAATGGCTCCACCATTACACCCTCTTCCCAAACACCCAGAGTGGTGGCTTCCTAAGTTTAATCCTGATGATGGTCTCCCTGTAAAAGAACATCTTCATAATTTCATGATAGCCATCAATATGAATGAAGTCACTGAAGAAGATTGTGTTGTCAAACTCTTTCCATACACATTTGAAGGATCTACAGGATCCTGGTATTTTTCTCTTCCTTCTGGATCAATAACAAATTGGGATATGTTCGAAGAACAATTTTTGTTGAAATTTGGGGATGATCGAACAATTTCCACTTTCATTAATGAATTATCAAATCTTAAAGCCAATTCAAATGAAAGAATCAAATATTTTAATTGCAAATTCAACAAATTGCTAAATAAGATCCCAACTACTTCTAGACTAGGGACCGATGTATAGATTGAATGGTATATCTTTGCTCTTCCTTCAAACATTGCTATGTTCATAAACAGAGCTAACAAACAGTTCTTCTTCATAAAATGAAGGAATCTCTATCTGTAGAATAAAGAATACTTTCCCTTGAAAAGAAAACTACCATAGATGAAAGAAAGCAAATAAAAAAATTTACTTTTAAGGATGAATCCAAGAAGAAAGCTCACAAGGATCCTTTTGACTTAGAAGGATTACAAAAAATTCTAAAGACAATGTCAAATGAAATGGTAGAAATTAAAAATAAAGTAGCTGAAACCTCAAAAATTCCCTTTCGGCCTTTCAAAAGGACTCATCCATCACAATCAAAACCACTTGCCATTATATCAAATGCCTAATTTGATCAAGATAATGAAGAGTAAGAATCGGCTTTATCTGTTGAAGAATCCCAATAAGAAGAGCTAGCAGAATCTTAAGGTTTATGGGATTTCATCCTAACTAATTCAAAAAATGAAGAAGAATAAAAGGCCCTACCAGTGAGTACTAGAAGTAAGGGACTTGTTGATTCATCTCCAACAAATCAAAAACAAAAGTCTCATGCTCTCCCTAATAAGGACAAAAGTGTAATTAACAAATCTTCTACTCCTTCAGATTCTCTTCCAACTACTTCCAAATCTCGTTCTTCATCCAAGACTTTGATAATCTATGATACTATGGAATATACTATTGTTGAGGACATGAAAAAGGTTAAAGCCAATATTTCTCTTTATGAGGTTAGTAATTTAAAATATCAGCAGAAGTTTTTATTTAAAGAATTGAATGCAATTCCTACATATTCATTACCTACTATTGTCATTACAAAAGACTCAAAAGGAAAAATAAAACCTCCTAATGTCTCTTCAGATAATATTGATTCATCAGATATCGTTTTGATCAGAGATAGATAAAATTCTCATACTCCTCCCTTCTTATTGACTTTTGAGATTTTTAACAAAAATGTTCATAATTGTCAAATAGATTCTGGTGGATCATCAAATGTCATGCCTTATGAGGTATGTCTTAAATTAAATATCTCACCACATAAATCTGTTGTTCAGATTGTTCAACTAGATCGCACAAAATTCAAAGTTTTAGGAGAAATAAATATTGTTTTAATAAGGTTAGCTTCCAATTCAAAGGTTTGTCAAATAATAGATATATTAATTGTGGACATTCCTGAATTTTATGGTATTATTCTAAGTAGAGACTAGTCTAAAAAAATACATGGTTACTTTGCAAATGATTGGTCATGCATGTGGCTTCCCTACAATGGAAAACCCAATCAAATTTGTATTGATAGGGAAAAACACATGAAATAATCAATGACTGATTTTGATGAGGAAAACGAACCAGTTGTTTTTACAAATAACATCCTTGGAAACTATTCTTTTGAATCCTTCTTTGGAACTTTTCTAACACAAACTTATCCATTTTAGTTGATTATGTTACATCTCAAATCGAAAATTATTCACAAAAAGATTCATTTGTGTATTAATATTGTAGAAAACATTGTAAATAAGCATGATAGTTTATTTTGGATTCCTTATTTTGATGGTTCAAAATCCACCGAAGGTGCAGGAGCTGGCTGCATCTTGGTAAATCCTAAAGGTGAGAAAACTATGCTTTCATGCATATTAGAATTTGATTGTACCAATAATACTGTAGAATATGAAGCATTGCTGCAGGGTTTATAAAAGGCTATCAATCTTGACATCAAATACCTTAAAGTGTTTGGTGATTCAGAGATTGTCATTAAACAAGTTAGAAACACTATCCACTATGTTTCTAGTCACCTTAGACATTATCAGTCTTTGATTCAAGACCTCATTGCTCATTTTACATTTGACATAGCTCCCATCTCAAGGATACAAAATGTTAGTGCCGACCTCCTAGCAAAGGTTGATTCTAAGCTCATTCCACCCGAGTATTTTAGCCTCGACAAATTTTCTATTGAATTAAATTTTTTCCCCTCCATTCCAGATAATGTCACCAGTAGGCACGTGTTTAACGATGATCATGATATTATGAGTTTCTTAAATTTACAAGGTTCTTACTCTGATCAAGTCATTTATGAAGATGAGCATGACAAGATGCAAAATAGGTCTTCCAATGAAAATAACTTACCCAAACTTGTAGTCAAATTGGAAGACTTATATGACTTAAAAGATAGATTCGAAAGAACCACCAATTGCAAAACTCAGAGTTCTACCATGAGATTTGAATTAGTAACCATATGTTCTGATCATAAGCCTCAGAACATTAACTTGGGCCTTGCAATTTCTCTAGATGAAAGATTGCTTTCATTCATTTGTTGAAGAAGTACAAGGGTGTTTTTTTCTTGGGAGTATGATGATATGAAAACCTATGATACATCCATCATCCAACACATTATTCCTATGCTTCTAGATGTCAAGCATGTTCAACAGAATCTAAGGAAGATCCACCTAACTTGGAAGCTCAAATTGAAACTGAATTGAACAAGCTTCTAAAATCTAAAATCATTTCTCTAGTCATACATTCCAAGTGGGTCTCAAATATTGTACCTGTCAGAAAGAATAATGGAGACATTCACATTTGTATTGATTTTAGGAATTTGAATAAATCTTGTGAAAAGGACAATTTTCCTTTACCCCCAATGGAGCAAATTTTACAATCTGTTGTTGGTTCTGAACTGATGTCCTTCTTAGATGGCTTTTCAGGATATAATCAAATACTTGTACATCCAAATGATATAATGAATACCACATTCAGGACCAAGTGGGGGACATATTCTTATCATAAAATGCTTTTCAGATTAATTAATGTTGGAGCTACTTTCCAAAGAGCCATGGATATTTCTTTCAGAGGTTTGATTAAAAAATCAGTTGTAGTGTATCTTGATGACATTACAATTTATTCCAAACAAAGGAAGAATCATTTGCATGATTTGAAGCAAATCTTCGAAAGATGTAGGAAATTTGGAATCTCCTTAAATCCCAAAAAGTCATTTTTTTCTCTTAACAAAGGAAAACTTCTAGGTTTTATTGTCTCTAAAGAAGGGATATGTATAGACCCTAATAGAATTAAGGCAATATTTGAAATCTCTTTGCCTCATAACAAAAAGTATATGCAATCCTTCCTTGGGAAAATTAATTTGTCAAAAGGTTTGTCCCATATTTCTCTCAAATTGTACTTCCCCTACAAGCTATGATCAAGAAGAAGTCAATTTTCAAGTGGGGACTCACTGAAAGAAAAGCATTTGAGGCAATAAAACAAGCAATCATTGATGCCCCTTTGTTATCAACCCCTGATTTTATTAAAAAAATTATTCTTTATACTTTTGCTTCCGAACAATCTTACGCAACAGTCTTAACTCAACCTAATGAGCAACAAATTGAAGCTCCAATCTCATTCTTTAGTTCAAATCTTTAGGGAGATGATCTTAATTATTCATAGGTTGAGAAGAAAGCCTTTGCAGTGTTCAAATCCATTAAGGATTTCAGGCCTTTTCTCTTAAAGACACACACTAAAGTAATTGTTCCTTTCCCTGCTGTTAGGTAATTACTTTAAATGGTTGTAGTTGTTTTTTTGTCTTCTTACATATATCAGAGCTTTGATATCAGAGGAATTCTTTAGAATCCCTAATATCCAAAGTCTTGAACTATATTAAGTGGTTGTAGTTTCTTTCCAAGTAAACAAATGGATAGATGCCCAAAGCAAGGACCCACCTAGACACTTATTCAAAACTCAAAATATTTACGATATCACTTCTCCCTTTATATTTCTTGCCCCTCCCTATTACAAAGGCTAGCCATATCGGAGGTTTCATTTCGAAACTCTTTTAAAATAACTCTAAAATCCCTTAACTGTTGATCACTGATAATCTTCAGTTTATGATATCTAAAACCGATATAATCATACAATTGATTCAATACATAATCATATCCTTTTATCATAACTATTGTTATGTGCTACCACGCAAAACCTTCGATCGCCAATTAGGTGTCACCTCCAATATCCAGACCTGATATTGTATTAACTTTGATCTCATTACAATATCGTGTTTGTTTAATCGAAGCTTTTGTAATGAGTGACCATTTGAAATCATTGATAAATGGATGTGATATTGATATTAAATTGTGTTAATTGTGATTTCACATCTGTCATATCGCTAGTTTGCAGGGTATGCCATGTCACAAGTGTTTTAAATCATTGATTAATGATTTGATTATGGCTCCAATACACTATTTAAAAGGAATTAATTATGGCATCGTATCTGCTCCATCAACATTTTTCATTTGTGCCCATTGTTAAAACTGTTGATATCCATTTCTCTGACACCATACTATTCTTGCCACTTGTCACCTCTAGGGGGTCGCTGTTATAATAAATGAAAATATGTTTTCATTGGTTTTGCGGGGATTTTATTACGTTATGTTTCAATTCTGTTTGCATTTGTGTTTAATAAAAGTTTTTTTTTTACTGTAACATGGATGAACCTAGGGTCGATAAGGAGGAAGTAACAGTTTGAGCTAGGATTTCTTAATACTTTCTGCCATGTGCCACAATGCAGTTGTAAACAGAGGAGATTGTTGTAACAAATATTGAAAAATACCAACACGTGCACATAAAATTAATCATTTGGCTAAAGAAATACTCATATTGTTTCCAGTTGTAAAATTGGTAACAGAAGCATGGCAACACCGACTTGAAATGCCATTGGCATTTCCTAATCAAACTGCATAATCAGTTGCTAATTGTGAGACTTCTCTCCATGAGCATAATCATTCATTTACTTTCAGCACTAAACAATGCGTTATCCTCTACATAGAGGTGTGCACGACTCCATCATCCACCTGAATTAATGACAGATATATGAGAGAGTGAGGAAATGAGTGAATAGTGAATATGTTCTAACTGCAAGTGACTATTGTCTTTTAGTTTAATTTTAGTATGGTTTATTAAAACCACTTTAGCATTCTATGGCACTTTTCTAGGTTTATGTTTATATTACAAACTATAAATCCCCTTCATTGTTATGAAGGAAGGGTTCAAAATTTATGCGAGAAATCTTCTAGTTTGCACTATTGTATCTTGAAGAAGTATTAATAGAAAGAGGAACCACTTCTATTTCACTTATGAGATGAGTTAACGATTGTAAGGTACTATTATCTGAATATCAGAACTTAGTTTATCATTTCAATGGTAACTGTTTTCCATATACATTTCTGTAATTGATTAAGCTTTATCACTACTGATATGTTTAATTAAAAACTCTTAAGTATATGAGTGAACATGAATATCTGATATGTGTGATATATTTCAAAAACTAATCTAGTTAACTATTTAATTATATTAGTCATCTTTATCTATTTTAACCTCACAAAAGATTTTATAATCTATATTGTCATATTTAAATTGAGATCTTTATAAGTCACATATCCACAAAATTCTTTCCCGGGATAGAATAGTTTAAGTTTATATATTTATGTTTCTTAGTTTCACTTACATAATCAATCCCACACTTATATATTTCACATCCACTTTTTTATATCTTTTATTAAGGGAAATTGGTCCTATAATCCCAGTTCGAGCCACCATTCCAAACAGAGGAGTTTCCCTAAGTTCCAAACTTGGTGGTTTTCCTCGATGTTGAGGCAGAGATTTTCGAGCCTTCAACATATATTTAGAGGCATTTGTCTCAGGATAATTAAAATAAATAAAATAAATAAATAAATAATAAAATAAAATAAAATATAAATATATAAATAAAAATTGAATGTATAGCAAGCTAAGGAGTGGTCCAAAGAAGAGTCGATGTTTTAGATCGCTTAATGGTTTTTTTAGAGTCATCAAGGCTAGTATATAGCAAAGACCAAGAATATATGAAGTTTTTTTAGAGTCATCAAGGCTAGTAGATCTTGAATGAATTTGATCTTGGCTAGGTCCACATGCACCCCATGCTCATCCATGATGTATCAAAGGAAAATTGCAAGATTCAAAATTTGTTTTAAAGTGTAGAAACTTGGGTGAATCTTACTAGTCCCTACTATGAAAACTATAAAAATTTTGGAAATATTTTTGTAAAAATACTCAAATTTATAATTATTTTATATAGTCTCTATAAACTTTTGTTGAGTTTTAGGGTAAAATAGTTTTATCCTATAGAATTTGGGTGAATAATTTTTAGAAAAAATGGAAATTTGCGATTTGTTTTTGAGAAAAAATATGGAAAATTAGCCCATCTATGAAATTTTTCCCCTAAATTTTTCCTTGGATTATTGAATTCTCTACATGCAAAAATGATCATTTCTCCATATTGGAATAAAACTTATGTTGTTACAAGTTTCTCAGGATTTATTGAATCTACTGCAAATGTTCCACCCAGGTTTTGGTAAAGATTAGGATGTTCTCCAAATATACAACCACAAAATAGTTTATGAAAATCCATAGGGTATAATAAATCATCCTCTCGAATGTTGTTGGAGCATTAATCAAACCAAAAGGCATGACCAACCATTAAAAATTTCCTTCTTTATATTTGATTCAAGGTTCTCTTCGATACATTGGTTTGTTCAATTGGAATGTGGTTGTATCCTAACTTTAAATGAATATTACTAATGAACGTGTCACCCTTAACCTAATCAATAAGGTCATCAACTTGGGGAATTCGATATTTCTTACCAGTATCTTTTTCAAGGATCTATAATCAAATAGAGTCTCCATGTGCCATCCTCCTTCTGCGCCGACATAATTGGGCTCAAGAAAATTGAGGAGCTTGGACAAATGTGGACCTTTTAGATGAGCTCATGAATCTAACATTTAATTTTTTTTTTCTCTAGAAGAGAGCATATATATTGGGGCATTAGATAAAGCAACACTAGGTATTGTTGAAATTGTAGCAATGAATGACTTCTTTAACTTGTGCCTTAGTCAAAGATGCTAATTCAAATTCAGTCTCATAGATACTTGAGTTCGTTGTCAGTTAACATGTGTAATGTGGCCTATCACTAGTTTATTATCAGTTAATTTGAGTTAGATGGCATGTAATGAGATGCGGTCTAGTTGATGGATAAAATTAGCTACCTAGTGGAGTTAAGCTCTAGTGTCTGCCAGTTAATTGATCTCTAGTTCTAGAATAGAGATAGACTTGAGTTCCTAAGTTTAGTTGAGTAGTTTGAATTTTGTTAATTCAACTGAATCTAAGTTAACTAGTTGCAACTGCTAAATTTAGTCCTAGTAGGTCTTGCAATTCGAATTTCCTATTGATATTGATTGAAGGCATAGATCTATTTATTCGTTGTACACAATTTTTTGTGTGCAAATATTAAGAAGAAAGTAGATCAATTATTTTGGGAATTGCGCAAGGAAATAGGAGAAATTCTTATTTTTAGGGGCAAAATTGTGCTAGGAAATAGGAGCTCCTAGCAGGCCTTATTTTCCTAAGTGTTGGGAAATTCTTATGGATAGTTGATCAGTATTGAAGGAAGCTTTAGGATTGAAGTAGATTCTTTCTAATAGATCAGATTTCTCAGTTGATTTAATACAAGCAAGTGGGGTTTTTCCTAGTTGGGTTCTCCATATAAATTTTTGTGTTCTATGTGTGATTGTGTTTGTATTCATTATTTTATTTTTGTGGTATTTTGGTAGAGAAAGCTTGTGTCTTTTGTAGATCAATTTGCGATTATTAGAATTTGCAAGGTTTGTAGGATTTTCTACATGGTATCAGAGCAGGAAACAAGATAGAAATCAAGTTCCTTGATCAGATTCAAAGCGTATTGAAGAGAAGATCAATTATTGTAGTAAATTTACAAGTGCAAGAATCATGTCATCCTATGGCTTGAGGAAAAAGCATGCACTGGAAGGGACTTCGAATTTTTGTGCATGGAAGGACATAATGGAGGTTGTATTAGATGATAATGGGGTTTTGGAATACATCAATACTGATATTTCTAGACCTATTGCATCATATGCCTAGCAACTAACTCAATGGAGGAAGGAAACTACCAAATCTAGGAAGATGATCCTAGAAGGAGTTATAGACCATATTATTCCAAATTTGCATGGGAAGGAAACTCCATTCTAGATGTGGAAGGGCCATACTAATATGTTTGAAAGTAGTAGTGATGCCAAAAAACTAGTTTTGAAGAACAAATTGAGGAACATTCGAATGGGAAAGGATGAGCCCATTATTACATATCTATCCAGGTTTATTTAAGTGAAGGATGAACTTGGAGGTCTTGAAGAGACAACTCCATCACCATAGCTTGTGAAACTTTCTCTTATTGGGCTTCACAATCCCAGTAGAATTTCTAAGATGCAGTTAATGGTAGAAATAAGATCCCTAATTGGGAGAGATTGTGGTCAAATATTGTGGAGGAAGAGATAAGGAAGAACACAAGGGATAGAGTCTCATCTAGGAAAAAAAGGAGGATAACTTTTCTTTAACTCACAAAGGGAAGAAATCCATGGGAAAGAATTCCCAAGGTCAAACCAAATCTAGTTAGAATGGTGGCAAGGAAAAGAAGGATATTAACAAGATCAAGTGTTTTTAGTGTCATGATTTTGCACATTATGCTACAAAATTTCAAAACAATAAAACCAACAAGCATCATATAACAATAGTAGGAGGAGAAGCACTCTCTTCTCTTGGATTTCTCTTTGAGAGCTTGCATGGCAAGATCAGTTCGAGGTAGTGTGTGGTACATTGACTCAGAGCCTTCATTCCACATGATAGAGGATAAAGAATGCTTCAACAGTTTGGAGGATAAAGACATGAAATTCTATATCGAGCTTGGACATGATGACATATACATGACCAAAGGAATTGGTACTATGACCTTTAAGAGGGATTTTGGTTCCCTTCTCCATCTCAAGAATGTGATGTATGTTCCAGGAATGAAGAAAAACCTTGTCTCAGTAGTAGTCCTTGAAGAGAAAGGGTCTGATGTAGTATTCAACAAAGGGAATGCCTACCTCAAGAATTCTACTTTAGGACAAGTCGAGCAGATTGGGGTTAGGATCGAGAAACTATAAGAATTAGAGGTTGATGGATGTGCAACCTTGAGCAACAAGGCAGAGAGTTCTCAAAGTAGATATGTGGTGGTTGAGCGAGAATAGGATAAAGCTCTCAATATGAAGCCTAAACCAGTATCTCAATTTCAATCTAAGCTAGTTGGCAATTGGGTTGACCAGAAGGATGATGATGAGGACTATAGCCTACGGTGAGTGGAGGCAGCCACCCAGTCATAGAATTTTAGTATAGGGAGGGTTCGATCCAAGTGGGTAGATGTTTTGGTTAAGGGAGCTCAAAAGAGAGTTGAGTCTTCTAGCATAAAGAAGAAGACACCCAGACACAAAAGGTACGTCGCTCTTTCTAGTTCAGAGGGAGCAACTATAGCAACAAAGAAATTGGTAGAGCTGAAGATAGATCCAGGTGGATGAGGTTCTTCTAAGAAGCCCTTCCTCACTAAGAGGGAGTACTGAAGTTATAGCAAGGAATGGCTTCTTTGACTTGTGCCTTAGTCAAAGATTCTAATTTGAATTTAGTCTCCTAGATACTTGAGTTAGTTATCAATTAACATGTGTGATGTGGCCTATCACTAGTTCATTGTCAGTTAATTCGTATTATATGACATGCAACGCGTTGTGGACTAGTTGATGGCTAAAATTAGATGCCTAGTGGAGTTAAAATCTAGTGTCTATCATTTAATTGATTTCTAGTTCTAGAATCGAGAAAAAATTGAGCTCTTAAGTTTAGTTGAGTAGTTTGACTTTATTTAACTCAACTAACTCTCAGTTAACTAGTTGTAGCTGCTAAATTTATCCCTAGTAGCTCATGAAATTCGAATTGCCTATTGAGATTGAATAAAGGAACATATATATTTATTCAATATACACAAGTTTTTGTGTGCAGATCTTGATAAGCGTGTAGAGAAATTCTCTTGGGAATTGCACAAGGAAATAAGAGAAATTCCTGTTTTTTAAAGGCAAAATTGTGTTAGGAAATAGGAGATCCTAATCAGCCTTATTTTCCAAAGTGTTGGGAAATTCTTGTGGGGAGTTTATTAGTATTGCAGGGAGCTTCAAGCTTGAAGAAAATTATTTGTAATAGATCATATTTCTCAGTTGATTTAATACAATCATGAGGGATTTTTCCTAGTTGGGTTCCCCAAAGAAAATATTGTGTTCCTAATGCAAGAGCATTCAGCCCAATAATATCATTATATTTTAGTAAGACATACGGGGGTCTTGTGTTTCCAAGGAAGTTGGTTTCCTAAATGTGAAATAATGTAATTATTTAGGCTTTTGAGTGATTTTAATGAGAATAGGATTTAATTGAATATTGTGAGACATATTTGTAAATATTCTCAAATGTAGGAGAATATGAGGGATTTAGGATAGTTGGGAGATTGAGGGATTTGAGAATTAATTGTAAAACTCAGATTAGGAGTTAGTTCATGATGTTGAGGATTGGAGAGGATCCTTAGGGATGAGGAAGAGATTTTAGGATTCCGTTGAGGAGTTTATGGATCTAAACCAAGAATTTTTTTTAGAATCCCTTTGTATAAATGTAAGCCTAAAAGGAAAATTCAAAGGTCAGATAGGTTAGATTGTTAGATAGATAACCAAGCTAATTAGAGGGTGACTGTAAGCCTACGGGCAGATTGTAAACAGAGGCCACCAATTAGAAGAATCAGGCCAGAGAGGGACGGAGTCTCAATATGTAATCATTTGTTTATATATATATATATATATATATATATATATATATATATATATATATATATATATATATATATATATATATTGATATATTGATTCAAAACTATATAAGTGTGTGATTCGAATATGGAATGATAAATTATGTGTGTATTAGAGATTATGTATAGCATATGTATGTAGACAGAGTTCGGCGAAGACAATGAAGAAGAACAAGACAGAGGATCGTAATGGAGTGTGAACCGATTGCAGAACCAAAGTAATGTTCTGGAGGGGCTATGTTAAATAACATGCGAAGTTAAGCTCAGGAGGCAGTCGCACAGCAGAACAGTGGAAGGACGAAGAACCATTGAAATAACCAAACTGCGGAGAAATATTGAAGAAATGTCATAAAAACCCAAGTAAAGAGATGGACGAGAAATAACGCATTAATGCACAAGAACTATTGGATCTAACAAATCAATGGACGGGATCAAGTCGCATGGAACGGAGCTATTAATATCGCATCGTAACTTATCACAAGAGTGAATGAACCGGCCTTAAGGGAATTGTGATTGTGACATGCGATGTCATTGTCTACAATTGGATCAAATGTTCTGATCAACGGTGGAGGGTCATTTTTAAATCCCACATCACAAAATTTAAATGGTGAGTGAATTAACATTGGCCATAGGCAAGTGTGGTATGCGATTGTGATGTATGATGCAATCAGTGATTTGATCGCATCACAAATTTTACATGGTAATGTACCAGGCCCTAAGCAACGACGATATGCGACATTGTGAAGTGCGATAGAGCGGACCCGATAAGAAATAGACACAGTTGTATAGTGTTTGAAGTTCGACTGTGTTAGCGCATCTTAGATGCGATAAAGATTCATGTGTTAGTATGAACGTGAATAATTCTGATAGCGATAAGGCCTGTATCAAGAAATGTGTAAAGACTATGGAAAAGCGGAAAAGGTATGTTTTATATGAGCTTCTGTTATAAAGGGTTTATAATAGGAATAACACCGATAGGTGATTTGTGGGTTAAGTCTGTGAATAACCAAATCATAAAGGTTTTGTGGGGTTTGGTTATATATATGCACGGTACATTAAAGTTTAATGAAGTTGGGTATATGTGTGGGCATATGATAAGAAGGTTTATGAGGGTGAGTTATAAAGTTCCGATATATAGGATTAATGAAGGGCAGACTGTGTTTAGTTAACAAGTCATTCTACAAAGATTTATTAAAGGGGCCTTAACCATTAAGGATTGAATATTTAACTCGGCAGAGAGTTAAAATTCCTGGGGCAAGACAGATATATGCATATTACATGCATACTGTGGGTATACGCGGGTTTTCCTGTGTCCTTTTGGTATCAAAGTAGAATTATAATTGAAACATTTGGTATTAAGGCAGCACAAAGAAATTATGTGTGAACATTTCTTTAAAAGAGATTAGAACAGAGTTATATTTTGAAGGTGCGTATACAGGCGAATGGTGATGTGTAAGAAGGCAAGGGAGATCAGATTTTAATCTGACAAATAGTAAGCACACAAAGGTAAGGTATAGAAGAATATTGGGAGAACTTGCAGATGAAAGAGATAGTCTACAATCCATTCAAAGTACAGAAGATGGTGGAACAAGATCACACAGAGATCTTGAAGGTGAGATGACATGTTTTGTTTTGATTTGATTTGAAGATTGGAGAATGTGTGGTTTTTATATTGACACACAGGTGACAGCATAAGGAGGTGAGAAGGTTGCAACAATCTAGAGCAAGGAGTGCTCAAATTGGTTCCAGAGGAAAGAACCAGAGAAATGCTAATAGACTAAGCTTAAGCTTAGTGAGGAATAGATAGCAAGAAGGAGACTTGTTACTGCAGAGGTATTGTTGCAGATCACAAAGGCAATTCCACAAAGGATGTGGGTAGAATTGTTGAGTAATGAAGGAAGTTGGTAAGACTTTCTAAGTGAAAGAAGAAGTGGTGAGAACCAAGTATTTCATGGTGATTGAAATACAAGAGGACAATTGTGTTCTTAGAAGGTGCAGATGAGTTGAAGCCTAGAAGGAGTAGAGAAGAGTGCTCAAAGGAGGTTCCAAAGATAGAGAACCAAGTTCTTGCCAAAAGACCGAGTACAGAGGAAATCTTGGTGAGGTAAGTGGCAGAAGGGAGGACTTGCTGGTGTAGTGGCTTTAGTGTATCTCATAGTGAATGAGTGAGGAACTCATGAAGATAGAGATGGAGGAGGAAATGACTACTGATAATCATAGTAGAGGTTCTGAAGAAGAACACAGCAGAAGAAATATGAAGAAGGAAGATGCCAAGGCAAATGGCAAGAGGATGAGTCAAGAGGAAATTGACAAAGAGATTGCTGAGATGAAAGAACAACTCGATGTATTGATGATGATGCTAGAGGAAAACCAGAGACAAGGTTGGGTTTTAAAGAAGAAGCCAGTGAAGTGGCATAAGTTACAGAGAAGGCTACAGCAGAGGCAAGTAAGGTGGCTGATGGAAAAACTTAGAGAAGCTAAGTTGGGAATGGAAGTGTCTATTTGTGAACCAGAGCAGGGTGAATTTCTTGGTGAAGATGAAGACTTGAAGACTAAAACTTCAAGTGAGACCAAAGGATCACATGATTTTAAATCTGACAATTTGTGTATGTTTGCAGGTGAAACATGTGAAGGACGACAATTTGTTGATATTGACATAAAGAAGGAAGAAGATAGGAAGAATCTAAATTCTATTCTAAAAGAAGAAGTAGATATCAAGCAATCGAGTAAAGGACTTGATGAGATTGAGGAGAATACCATCAAAGTATTTCTAAGTTATGTAAAGGACTTGGAATAGTAGGAGGAATTGGTGATTGAATCATCAAATGAGGTCATGAGGTCTTGTGGTTTTACAACTGACAAGGTGTGCATGAATGCAGGTATTGCAGAAGATAAACCATTTTATGGAACTGTCTTGAATGAAGCTGAAAGTTTCCAAGCAAAGTATGATGATGACTATCTTTCGAATGAGGATCAAGTTGAGTTATTACAACAGAAGGAGTTCATAAATTTCGTGCTTAGTGGAAGAAATATCTTCAGTAGAGATGAGACAGTTATGTCCTATGATAAGAAATTTTCTATTGAAAATAATAATGAGGAATTGATTTTCTTAAATGACCAAAGGGAGAGTGATGGACATACATCTAAAATTATCACAGAGATGGAGGATCATAATTTTATTCTAATCAAGAAGGAAGAATTGTTGTCAATGAGAAGCTATACTTGTGACAAAGAAGAGGATAGTAAGGATTGTACAGAGCTTTTAGGAGAAATTTCAGGTGAGATGGAAAATTTATGGCAAGAGTTAAGTCTTTTGGAGAAAAGGCTAGAAGACCAAAAAGTAAGTGTTCAGATTGTAAAATTAGAACTAGATGAGAATGAAGAAGTTCACTATAGTGGATAGGGACAAAAAGACATCATTGAAACAAATGGCGTGGAGGAGAGACTAGCTGAAGGTCTTGAGAATTCTGCTGAGAATTCAAAACAACATATTGATGTGCTAACAGAGGAGGAAGAATTAGAGAAGAAAGTCGAATTGTTGCCAAAGGAAGAAAAGGCACAGAAGCCTTATGGTTTTTATTTTAATAATTGTTTTATGAGTGCAGGTTTAGTTGCAGATGCTGGAGAAAATGTGGTACAAGTGAGCAGCGAAATAAAAATGAAAGAAGAATATTATGTGGAAGAATTTAATCCATGGAACAAAGATGTTCAATTGTTGAAGAGAATGTCGGACAGATAGGATTTCATGCAGAAAGGAATAACCATGAAAGAGGGTAAGGATGAAAGAGAGATAGCAAGAATAAGTGAAGAACAAGTAAGAATTCGACAACTTCAAGAAGAAAAACAGCAAATTGAAGAGTTAGTAGACAGCAGCAACAACGATCTGAAACAAAGAGAAAGAGGAAGAAGTAAGTGGTAGAATATGGACCAGTCCAAAGATGTGCTGGAAACGAAGATTGAAGAATTATGGCAGCTAATGATGAAACAATTCGTATGGAGGAAATTGATAGTAGCAGGAAGCATGATCAATCAGAGTATGAACCTGATTGACAAGAAGAGGAAGATGAAACATAAGACAGAAAACATACAACAGCAGCACAGGTGCAACAAATTTGGGCAATTACAAACTAAAGTTTGGGACCCTGGAGGTTTTCTATTTAACTTATGAACACACATGATCTAGAGATCATGAATATTTTCTACTTTGGGAGTCTGATGCAGGAGCATTCAACCCAATAATATCATTATATTTTAGTAAGACATAGGGGGTCTTGTGTTTCCAAGGAAGTTGGTTTCCTAAATGTGAATTAATGTAATTATTTAGGCTTTTGAGTGATTTTAATGAGAATAGGATTTAATTGAATATTGTGAGACATATTTGTAAATATTCTCGAATGTAGGAGAATATGAGGGATTTAGGATAGTTGGGAGATTGAGGGATTTTAGAATTAATTGTAAAACTCATATTAGGAGTTAGTTCATGATTTTGAGGATTGGAGAGGATCCTTAGGGATGAGGAAGAGATTTTAGGATTATGTTGTGGAGTTTATGGATCTAAACCAGGAATTGGTTTTAGAATCCCTTTGTATAAATGTAAGCCTAAAAGGAAAAGTCAGAGGTCAAATAGGTTAGATGGTTGGATAGATAACCAAGCTAATTAGAGGGTGACTATAAGCCTATGGGCAGATTATAAATAGAGGCCACCAATTAGAAGAATCAGGCCAGAGAGGGACGGAGAGTCTCAATATGTAATCATTTGTTTAAATATCTATATATATATATATATATATATATAGATACAGAGATTGATTCAACACTGTATAAGTGTGTGATTCAAATATGGAATGATAAATTCTATGTGTATTAGAGATTTTGTATAGCATATGCATGTAGGCGGAGTTCGGCAAAGATAGTGAATAAGAATGAGATAGAGGATCGTAATGGAGTGTGAACCGATTGCAGAACCAAAGTAATGTTCTAGAGGGACTGTGTTAAATAACATGCGAAGTTAAGCTCAAGAGGGAGTCGTGCAGCGGAACAGTGGAAGGACGAAGAACCATTTAAATAACTAAACTGCAGAGAAACATTGGAGAAATGTCGTAAAAACCCAAGTAAATATATGGACGAGAAGTAACGCATTAATGCACAGGCACTGTTGGATGTAACAAATCAATGGATGGGATCAAGTTGCATGGAACAGAGCTATTAATATCGCATCACAACTTATCATAGGAGTGAATGAACTGGCCTTAAGGGAATTGCGATTGCGACATGCGATGTCATTGTCGACTGTTGGATCAAATGTTCTAATCAACGGTGGAAGGTAATTGTTAAATCTCACATCGCAACATTTAAATGTTGAGTGAATTAACCTTGGCCATAGGCAAGTGTGGTATGCTATTGCGATGTCCGATGCGATCAGTGATTTTATCGCATCGCAAATATTACATGGTAATGTACCGGACCCTAAGAAACGGTGATATATGACATTGCAAAGTGTGGTATAGCGGACCCCGATAAGAAATAGACACAATTGTATAGTGTTTGAAGTCTGATTGTGTTATCGCATCTTGGATGCGATAAAGAGTCACGTGTTAGTATGACCCATTTAGAATTATGATAGCGATAAGGCCTGTATCGAGAAATGTGTAAATACTATGGAAAAGAAGAAAAGGTATGTTTTATATGAGCTTCTGTTATAAAGGGTTTATAATAGGAATAGCGCTGATAGATGATTTGTGGGTTAAGTCTATGAATAACCAAAGCATAAAGGTTTTGTGGGGTTTGGTTAAATATATGCACGGTACATTAAAGTTTAATGAAGTTGGGTATATGTGCGGGCATATGATAAGAAGGTTTATGAGGGTGAGTTATAAAGTTCTGATATATAGGATTAATGAAGGGTAGACTGTGTTTAATTAATAAATCATTCTACAGAGATTTATTAAAGGGGTCTTAACCATTAAGGATTGAATATTTGACTCGGAAGAGAGTTAAAATTCCTGGGGCAAGATAGATATATGCATATTACATGCATACTATGGGTATATGCGGGTTTTCCTGCATCAGTTCCTATTCATTATTTTCTTTTTCCAGAATTTTGGTAGAGAAATTTATGTCTTTTACATATCAGTTTTCTCTCACTGGAAATTGCAAGTTTTCAAGGATTTTCTACAGGTATCAAGTAAATTGAATGCTTTTCCTAGTTGTGTAGAGCCACCTCCATAGGTTAAGGGAAGATATCTATGTATCCGTATACAATATCATATACCTACTTCTGCTATGTAGATAGGCCCTATGGAAAGGTTGTGGTGATTTCACTCACCTTCGTTTCACCTTTTAATCGAGCCATGAAGAGGAAAAACTTTGTAGTATGATAGGTTACTATTTAGCATTGTTTTACTAATATCAATGAAATTGTAGTAGTCAAAACTACCTTTTGTACCCTATATAGCTAACCTTCTAGAGTAAAAATGACACTATAGGGATTAGAATCACAAAGACCATGATGTTCCCACATATAAAATTTTCCTAAAATAACATCACAAACTTTGAGTGGGGAAACATCTAAAAATACCTCATCTTTCAAGAGCTTAATGTCATGGGATAGGGAACATTGCTAGCTATTGTGCATGTCTCATCCTTGAATCAACCACCTAATAGTGTATCATGGTCAAATAAGTGGCACTATGAGAAAATTCAATCTCTTGATGACCTCAACTAATATTTGGCTCTTTTAGCTCCCACTATTAATAATGAAATTTAATGGGATCCTCTTCACCCACATATATGAATAGAAGATGATATCCCCCTCCTTAGAGTCCTTTAACTCTTCTAGTTGGGTATTTGCAGTCACGATGCTTTCATTTGTTTCTATATCGATGATCCACTTTCCTTCATCCTACCTAAAATTAGAATCTGAGCTAGATTATGTTTCCTTTTCTTTAATCTCAACCAACTATGATTTTTTTGAGTGACATTCATCAATATTGTGGTAGGATATTTTCTAGAATTCACACCACTTTCTAGTGTCCTTTAACTTCTAATTACCCTTGTTTTCCTATTTCTTGGGTTGATTGTCTTAAGATTAAATCCACTTGAACAATCTCTTTTTCTATAAGTTAGGGTCACCTTGTTGAGTCTTCTATTCTTGTGAA
Source organism: Pinus tabuliformis (assembly GCA_031772625.1). Classification (NCBI taxonomy): domain Eukaryota; kingdom Viridiplantae; phylum Streptophyta; class Pinopsida; order Pinales; family Pinaceae; genus Pinus; species Pinus tabuliformis. The sequence goes on from CM062814.1 coordinate 923,502,201, forward strand.
TCTGTGGACCTAGATCTTGCTTATTCCTTAGATTAAAATTTTACTCAATTTTTATATCATATCAATAAATAAATCAAAATGAGTATATGTACAAGAAATCCATATCTAATTGGATGTACCTATGTAGAACCCTATGGTACTTCTAAACTAGTTTCTAGTTGGAGTACTTGATACCAATATTTGAACACATGTTATGGACAATATTGGTGTACTCAAACATTGTCTAATATCTCTTATTTCATATATGTCCATCTCATGTATTGGTCATCACATTTCCCTACATGGTAGAATTATCCTTGAGGGTATCGCTGGAGGCTTCCTAAGTAATTTCCTCCTTGAATTTCATAAACTCATCTTTGTTGTATCTCTCCTAGTAACCTTCCCACCAATCTTTGGCATGGGGAAGGGATTTTAGGAGTGTGAAGGTAATATTTTCATTATAAAAATAAAAATGGACAAAGTAATATCCCTCTAATAGATTTAACCATTTCTCAAAAGGATGTACATCTATCTGGCCTTTAAATAAGGGGATATAAAAGTTAACATGTAGCTTGAAGGGTGTCACACCTCCAAAGTTGTTGCTTCTTAAAGGTGTCTTAATTGTTATTAGTAGTCATCACAGGATCTGGGAGAAATTGTACACCATATCACTCCTCTATCACATGAGTTATTCCTTGAGTAAAAACTTGATAGGACCTCCTACTCGGTCATATTTGTTTTATTCCACCCTTAGAGGCCACTTGGGTTGGCAAGAGTGATCATTTCCAAGTGAAACTAGCTTGAGACCCAACTCTCTATACCTTGACCTTGTCAAGGGCATGACATGAGAAATAATAAGGATCATATTGATTTCACACCACTTATCTAGGCTATACAAGGAGCTAAATGAAAACCAAGGAAGAAAACGGAATCCACAGAAACATTACAATGGAGATCACTTTTATTAATAAATAAAATAGTATAGTACTATAAAAAAAAAGTAGCTAAAATGTTTGTAGCTTGTCTCTAAAGAGAGAGAGATGATCGCTACAATCATTAGTAGAAAGATATTACAATATGTTAAAATAATTTCCTTTTAATATAAATAAATATCCCTAAAGGTCTAAAACCCTAACCCTCGAAGATGAAGCACCATAAGATTTGTTGACTCAAGGGTGGTTGGTTTATACATCAACTTCCTAGGGTTCCATCTCCTTTGGGGGCACAAAATAGATCATCGAAAATAACTATCCGAGAATAAAAACTTTTGGCTAGGGATAATGTATGCCATGGAAATCACCAACCCACTAAATGGCCATAAAGCATTTTTTAGGCCCTCAAGAGCACCACAAGAATTTTGTGACCTGAAAAGCCATACCAAAAATACCAAGAAGATAGAGAACCATTAAGTCAATGAAAGAGTTGTGTGGACATTGATATCCACCTAGATCACTTTGGACCTCGGTTGGTTAACCTACCCAAGAATTTATGAATGTCTAAAATATACCTAGAGTTCTATTATTCAATAAGGAGGATTGGTATTCATTTTTATCCAAATTGAGATATTTAATTTTGGTTCTAAACCTTAATTTGAAACTTTAATTGTGGCTTCATATAGAGGCCAATGTTAATTTGGAAGCTTGATGATAAATTCAAACCAAGGGACAAGTTTCCTCTTTTCGAGAGGACCAATTTTAACTATTGAATCATTCAATTTGGATAAGGGAAAGTGTATTTTTTAATTAAAGCCCACATGTGCACATTTGATCAGTTCGACCTTAAAGCAAATTGGAAACCCTTGGAAATCTATAAATACAAGTGACCTTAACCTCATTTGGACATGATCATGAAGAAATATTCTATTCTCTTCTTTAGTTTTGTCTTGTATAGTTCTGAGGCAATTCATGGATATTGGCACGCAAAGGTCCAAAATTACAGGGTCCGAAGCTCAAACACTTGTCTAAGGTATTTGGTCACAACTGCAGGTTTATAACAAGAAATTTGTTGCTACAACTACAGGCACACAGGCTCATGTGTGAAATTGGAGGGTTTCAACCACATGCATATCTCATCCTATATGTGGTTGGGACCTAGGGTTAGATTTTATCAGTCAATAGCATATTTCACTCATTGACTGTAGGGTTCGACAGTTGACCGCAGACAGTGACAATTGATCACATGTTTCTGAATTAGGGTTTTGATTATTGGCATTGTTGGGTTCATCTTATGATGTTGTTTATTTGATTTTGATGGATAGGATTGTGATTGAAGATATGGATTATTGTACTCTCTTTTGTTGAATCATTCAATGACAATCTAGTAAGAAGAATAATTTGAAAGGGTTTTCCCCGTAGTGGGTTATTCCCTGGTCTCCAACCATTCCTGGTGTCTCTATGTTTGAATCCTTTTCTTCTATTGTTCATTTGTGTTCTATTGCATTAATGATAATGTTTATATCCCTATATAATTGCATATGTTGTTGAAAGATGTTATAAATCTAAATAATTTTATGATGTTATAGGGTGAATTATATATGTAAATTATGAAATGTGATTATCTAATAAAAGAATAATATAGGCCTAAGAAAAATTTAATATGGTATCAGATCTACACTGAAGAAAAGTCATTGAAGATGACCCCTATGAAGACACCTTTGATGGAAGCAAGAGAATATGGTGGAGACCTAAAATAATACTAGGGTTTGAAGGAAACCTTAGGCAATTTGACTATTACAGTTTGATGGATATTATGAGGTTAGGGTTTGGAAGAAACCCTAGATCATGACAAAGATTTGAGATATGAAATTTAGAAACCCTAGCATGATCATCATGATCAAGATGTTCAAGAACTTACGACATGTTTGATCTAGTCTTAGATGGGATAGTCTTATTTAGGCCTATTATTGTTGAAGTTAATGAATATATTGAAGGCAACATTATCATATCGATAATAGATGGTAATGACCCTTGAAGGCTAGTTCAAGAGTGAGTTGATCTCCTCTCACAAGATAAGTACCTTTTATATTTATTCTACCTCTTTTTGATTCTATTCTTGTTTGAGTTTATTACTTTGATTATTACTTATACTTCCCGCATGTATATTTGAGTATTTGGATACTTCTAACTCCTTGATGAGATGTGATAAGTGGATCCTTCTTGAGGATCATGGCTAGCACATGAAGATCTAGCATTGGAGAATATCACCTTCACAAATGGCTCACACATGCTTATGAAAGTAATTTTGATTCATGGTACTTATGATGAGATGGTGCATTTAGTATTGATTCATGGTGAAACTACGAAGAAACATTGATTTTTGATATATTGGTATACTTGATATTTGACAAGCATCTTTTATTCTATACATAATGAATATTCTAATCTTAAAAAGAAGGCTAGCACATTGATTCTTATACATGGTAGCTTGATACTATTGATAGTGTTTGTGATAAGCATGATAACCATGATGATAGAAGTGTAACAATATGATTATTGCTCAGGATCTCCTTGTTGACCTTGGCTTAGTAATTTTTACAATATGGAAAAATTGAATGACCTGATTTGATGATTAAATGTAAAAGAAGTAATGAAGTGATTATGATCCTTAAAGTATGATGATACACTTTTCAGTTTCCCTAATCATATGACTCTAACCCTTGATGAAAATTTGATGTCATGTTCATATGTGATGATGAAGTAGTTGATGTTAACATGTTATGGTCATGATGGATATGTGTTTTAGAACCTGATTTCATGATCTAACAGTTCTGTTGATGCATGACAATATTATGATAAATAGGTCGATGTCTTGAATGATGATGATAGAAGTGGATTCCCATTTAGAGGGATAAACTCTCCATAAGACCCCTACAAATATTATCGTTTGCATTAGATGTATAACATATTCTTTATTGTTGAATTTTTGTTATATAAATAGACAAATATTTGATGTCGTTGGTCTACAGCTAGTTCGGGTCTAAGAAGAGAGGGGTTACCTTAGTATAAGCCCCAACCACTTGGAATAAATCTTATCAGTGTGGTTATAAGCCTCACAACCACACGAAAGAAGGTCCATGGGTGTGGTCGTGCTTGTAGGTCACAAAATATGAAGCCTCATGCTTGAAAAAAGAAGTGCACTTGGAGTATGATAGTCCTTCAAACATGCAACAAATAATAGAAAGTCTTGCGAGTAGGGAAGTTTGAATGTTTAACCTACTATAGAGAATGTGAATGTGTTGAGATAACTTATGTCTATAGGGGATAAATATATGCATATTAGTATGTTATTTAGATTTGATTATTGAAGCTAGTATATAATAATATTTGATAACTATTGCAAGGGTTTGACAAGATTTGGCTTATTGGCTTGACTTAGTATAAATGAAAAGATTGGATTGGATGATTGATGATGATTTAGAAACGTTGACTTGATTCTTGATAGTTCATATATATCTTTTGGGTTATGGTCTAATTGAACTCACTGTGATATCAAATTAGAGTTTTGATTTGATAACTGATGGTTTTCCTTGATTAAAATGCTATGTGGGCACAATGATTTTCAGTGACTAATATTTGCATTCAATAATTATTTTTTATTGGCTTCATTAGATTTGGCACATTGGTTGAAGTATAAACAATTGTGATTCAACATGTAGTAATCTCACAATGGTTGGATGGAACTTATATAACTTGGCCCCAATGTATGCATTCATATTTAGTGGCAAAAATGATTCAAGATGTGATCATGAGGTTGGCTTGATAAATTTTTGCTTGATATTTCTTGGTAAATAATAGTTGTTGACATGGAAATAGTATTTGGATGTGAGCTCTACCTGACACCTGGTTCGAAGAATGTGTCACAGTGATGTTGACAAAAACTTTCATATTAGTTTCGATCTAGATTCTAAGGCTTGATAAGTTGACTTAGTTAATTTGATTGCATAATGTTGATTTGTATGAGGTTAAGTGTATTGGTTTGATCAGTATAATGTTTGCAGATATGATTGTATGGTTTAAAAAAAGATTCCCAAGCCTGGTATGTCTGCATTGACAGTTACCTGGTGAAGCCAGAAAGATGTGCCAATCCAAACCTCTACTTCAAAAGCGGTACAAGGTATGACTTTGATTTTGGTTTTATATACTGATGGTATATTCTTGATAGGTAATGAACCTCTGATTATCAAAGTAAGAGGGAGTTCGACTCTAAAGTTCGAAATGATGAATCATGGCATGATGAATTACTTTCTAAAGTTTGGAAAAGAAAATATATATCATGAAGTTGTTGAAGAGGTTTTTTTTTAAGTGGAAATACAAATCCTTGGACACTCTAACTGAATTTCAAGAAGTTATGAAAAGATATTGTTGAACTTGACTTGGCAACTAATAATTGATTAACGCATTGATGTTTCATGTGAATACGCGTTCACACACACACACATGTGTGTGTGTGTGTTGTGTGAATATGTGTGTGTGTGTGTGTGTGTGTGTGTGTGTGTGTGTGTGTGTGTGTGTGTGTGTGTGTGTGTGTGTGTGTGTGTGTGCATGTGTGTGTGTGTTGCATAAAACCTGATTGAGTTGCTTCATACACATTGAGTTGTCATTGATAACCCTTCAAGATATTTGCATGGGACGATCAATTTTTTGGTCTGATATATTCTTCCTGTGATATGTGACTACATGGATGTACTAAATATGTTTTAGATCATTATTGATAAGATGAGCACACCTAAGTGCTGCCTTAGAATGAGATTTTCCATGATATTTTGATGAAAATTCTGTAGCATTAAGTATGATCGAGGTTGAGTATGATGATGCTGACATGGCTAGCTGTTAGATAGGTTGAAGAAGCTCTTTGGAGAGCTTTCTGAGCAGGCACTGGATATGATAGGGATACATTGTGATAATAATAAATGTGATCCGATTGGTAGAGAATCTTGTATATAGCGGGGACTGAGATATCTTTAGCTAGTGTTGTTGTATGAGACAAGTTTAGGCTTGTGGTTGCTTCCTCCATGAGAGGGTGGATAAATAAGGTATCCTTTTTGTGATATATATTTTGTTCTAATATAATATTTGATTTGATGTTTTGCATGAGTAAGAGATTGTTGCTGTTGCGACATGATGATTAAGCCGATTCTAGATATGAGAACAATGATATGTTTTTGATCTACAAAGAGAAAGAATGATTGAGAACACTGAGCCAAATCTTCCCTCACATTTGAACTCCTCAGGTGACAAATTGAGATAGAGGGCTCCTAGGGTTAATGGATCTATAGACAATAAGGTCATAGATGTTTCACCCCTATTTGTTACCCATAGGGTCAAAGATGTTAGCTCCCATATCTTGGTCTATGCAGAGTATACATAATTTTGCATCATACCCACAAGTTGGGCTTGTTGGGAATACCTCTCCCCATCTGGCCTATGGGTTGAGAGTGTACTTGGGGGTGTACAACCCAAGCCGATTCTGATGCAGGTGTTATACCACATGCCTATTAAGGGTTATTATTATGAAGGTCAGTGGGAAACAGGATGGTTTGAGATGTGCTCCCCTATATCACCTATTGCACGATATGGGGTTGAAGATGTTTTTCTCCCCCATGAGATTCTAGGTTGAGATGTGCTCCCCGATGTGATTTTTGGGTTGAGATGTGCCCCCGTATGTAGTTTTGGGTTGAGAATAAGTTCCTCGATGTGGTTTTAGGTTGAGATATTCTCCTTGATGTTGTTTTATATTGAGATAGGCTCTATGATGTTGAAGTGGGTCATAGAATTGGCTCCTCACTGATGTTTCCCGGGTAGGAGTATTGGGCTCCCCATTGGCAGTGATTCTGGGTGGTAGCAGTGGATCCCCGATGGACAGAGGGTGGTAGCTTAGGCTCCCCTCCAATATCAAATTATTCTTCTTTTAGATTCTAAAATGTTCATCATATGAGAAGAGACAATCAAGAGATGAGCAGAGAAAAGTAGTGATGACATTTGATGACAAGATACTTGAAATTGGATATGGTTTGATGATTGGATTATTTCGATGATTACATGATGCAATCAGAATTTGTCCTTACCTAAGAGTGAGTTTTAATTTGGTAGCTCAGTGACAAATTCAAACCATGGGACAAGATTCTTCTTTTTGAGAGGACCAATTTTGACTATTTAAGTGCTTAATTTGGACAAGGGAAAGTGTATTTTTGAATTAAAATCCACATGTTCACATTTGATCAAGTAAATCCTAAAGAAAATAGGACACCCTTGGAAATATATAAATACAAGTGACCTCAACCTCATTTGGACATGATCGTGAAGCACTCTTCTATTCTCTTCTTTGGTTTTGGCTTGCACAAGTCTAAGGTACTTCATGGATATTGGCTCGCACAAGTATGAAATTACAGGGTTTGAATATTGCACACGTGTCTAAGATTTTTTGTCAAACCACATGCTTGTAACAAGAAATTTTCAGCTACAACCACAGGCACACATGCTCATGCGTGCAGTTGGAGGGTTTTAGCCACACACACATCTCATCATCCATGTAGTTGGGACCTAGGGTTTGGTTTTATCAGTTGACCACAAATTTCTCTCATTGATTGCAAGGTTTGACAGTTGACCACAGAAAGTGATAGTTGATTGCATGGTTTTGAATTAAGATTTTGATTATTGGCATTGTTGGGTTCATCTCATGATGTTGTTTAGTTGATTTTGCTGGATAGGATTATGATTCAAGATATGGATTATTGTACTATATATTTTTGAATAATTCAATGATAATCAAATAAGAAGAAGAATTTGAAAGGGTTTTCCCCGTAGTGGGTTTTTCCCTAGTCTCTGACCAATCCTAGTGTCTCTATGTGTGAATGATTTTCTTCTATTGTTCCTTTATGTTCCATTGCATTGATGATGATGTTGTTATTTCTATATAATTGCATATGATGTTGAATGATGTTGTAAATATGAATACTATTATGATGCTATGGGGTGAATTCCATATGTAAATGATGAAATGCAATTATCAAAGCAAAGAACAATATATCCCTAAGAAAAATTTAACAGCAAATTGTCTTGTTAAAATTGGAAACTAGGGCCAAATTCCACCTTAGGACAGCTCATATAATGGAGATGATTATTGCATTGGATTCCTCTTTTCGAGAGGCCCAATTTGGATATAAATATCATCTCATTCGGACAAGCATAAGTGAAATTTTGAATTTATTCTCTCTCATGCACAAATTGTCAAGGTCGACCTCAGCCAAATGTAGGCTCAAGAATCCCAATCAATGTGTCTCCTCACCCTCAACGAATTGTATAAATAAGAGTGAACTCTCTCCTCATTTGGAAATCACTCACACACATCATTCTTCTCTCTCTTCTCTTGTTTGTTTTGTACAACCCCTCTCTCTTCTTCAAACGTGTGGTAGGAAGCCGAAAATTTCAAGGTTAAGTGCAGGCCAAAATTTCAAAGAAACGGACCAGGGTTGACAAACATTGACCAGGGCTCATTTGACCATCTTTAACTTCAATTTTTAGGGCAGAATTTTGATTTTCCTAAACCAAGTCGTTGGGCACAAAAACTGAGGTGTTTTGGGCAGTTTGACCTGTGCATTGACTTTAGATTTGACTACAGAAATTACAACAATATTTCTCTATCTTTTGACTGAGTTTTATCGAAATTTTTTATGTTGACTTTGACTCTCCTTGAAGGTCGAATTGGACTATTATTGAACAAGCTGCTTGGAGGATGTTCTGGCACTGATTTGACCAAGAGTCACTTTTTGGTTAGGGTTGCAGTTGACTATTATGGACTGCTGATTTTGAAAGGGTTGTTTTGTCTATGTATTGGTCAAGTGAATTTGATTTATGTACTCTCTCTCTCTTTTGAACTATTTCATAATAATAAGAAGATTTGATCATAGGGTTTTCCCCACATTGGGGTTTTTACCTTGCATCTGCCAAATCTTGTGTCCTCTTGTCTTTGCTTGTATTCTGCACATGATTTTATGTTCTATCTGAATTTACTGTCAATGTACTTAAGTTAATGTGATTGCTACAGGATATAATTCGAAATTTTCATTGGGATGCTAATGGAACATTGACGTAAATTGTACGAAATCATAGAAAATACCATTTTTATCTAAAATTAACATGGAATCAGAGCTCGGTGCATACAAAGCCCAAGCAAGGGTGAGGAAAAGAAATCACTAACGGAAGTTGTTGGACAAGAACTTGGAACTAGTCCCAATGATGACTACATCTTACTTCAAAATTGAGGACAAGCTTAAGGACAAATCCAACTATCATGCATGGAAGATGTCTCTAGATTTTACTTTGGAAGAAATTTATGCCATGGACTATGTTAAAAGAAGAGTAGTGAAGCCTCCTTCAAAGGCATCTGTAGCTGCACAAACAAACTATATGAAAGGTGAGGTTAAAGCTAAGAAAATTATTGTTGATTCTATTCACAAGCCTTTGGTTGCCTATATTTTTATTTTGAAACATCTAAGGAGATGAATGACAAGTTGGTTGGGATGTTCAAAGTAAATAATGCAAATCAAGTTCTCGTTTTCAAGAACAAGTTGAAAGACATCAAGATGGATAGATGAGAATCCATTCAATCCTACTTCATTAAGATTACCGAAATCAAGAATGATCTCCTATCTATTGGAAAAGTTATTGGTGACAGGGAGCTCACTGATATTCCACTTGGAGGCCTTACAAGAGAATGGGATGTGCTCAACACTACCATCCTCAACAATGGCAAGATTCAAGGATTTGATGAATTATTGGCTAGATGCACTCAAGAATAAATAAGGATGATGGAAAGAGAAAAGCCCTCAAACAGAAACAATCCTATCGCCTTCCCCGCTCATGCTAAGAGGAAGAAAAATGTTGGTCCAAGAAGACAGGGTCAAAGGTTCAAGCTGGGATTCAAAGAAGGAAGAAAAGGAAGATGCTTCAATTGCAACTTCGCTAGAAAGTTTCCTCACAAGAAGGATACTCTAAGAGATGATGAAAACCATAAAACAACATCAAAGGCAATGGAAATAAAAGGGACAATAGGTTCAACAACAAAGGAAAGAGGTGTTGAGAATGCAACAAGATGATGGAGCTTAGTGGAAAGAAGTCGCCTTCACTAAGTGGGCCCGCAGGGTATTTTTGGCGCAAAGTCTATTTTTAGGCTATGTCTATTTTTAGACATATGGATCATGGTCTATGAGTTGCAAGATGCTGTTTATGGATGATTGGTCATGTTGGGAAAAATAGATGGACTTCTATTTCTAGTTCACAGTGGAGTGATCAGAGTCTATTTTTAGATTGCCAGGCTAAAAATAGAAAAGTCAAATATTATTGTCTCATAATAATATTTGGGCTATAAACATTATCTTATCCTCTTGGAGCACTTCAATTTGAGCTACAGATGTGGCACATGCAGCTGTCAGAAGGAAATACTCTTTTCTTATGGGTTAGTTGAGCTATTGCATGCAGGTTTCAGTTAGAACTCATGTGGTTGAGTTCTGTGGAGTTGGATGTGGAGTTGATGGAGTTGTGTTCAGTTTGACTTGGTTAAACTAGTTGTAATTAGTCTAACTGCAAATAGACTAGTGATGAGTGATGTGAATTAATTGATTAAATTAATTCACTAATTATTAACTCATAATGTAACTGAAGAATACATCAGTTAACTCAGTGCATGTACGGTTCAGTGGAGACAGGTGTTAGAGGTTGAGATTGCTATCAGTTGTGACTATAGTTGTGCATGAGATCTTGCACAATCAATGGATTGAGTATGCCCATGATGATTGCACAATATATGCCTAGTGAAATAGCCTGTGCTCACGTGATTTTTCACTTGGTATTTTGCAATAGAGGCATGCAAAGCAGTGGAGAAGATTTGAACCTGTGACTTGTTGGGATCTGAGCTAGTTTTGTGTGTAACAGGTGGAGATAGTGTTGGATACTTGAGAGGAGTATTGTACTATGTATTGTTACATGTTCTCAATCATTAATATGTAGATAGTGTGGGGTTTTCAGCTGTAAGCTTTCCCCGGGTTACATACTGTGTTAATGTGTGCATGCGATTGATGTTTCATTGTTTTTTATGCTGCTAAATTGATGATCAACATAGAGGAGGTTATGTATTATGCATGTATTCCGCAATAGTGTATAATCGGGATAATTCTATGAATAAGTGTTTATTATTCAAAATTTCTACATGGTATCAGAGTTGTTGATCATCAAATCTACTATTCAGAAAGTGTTTACATTCTATTTCTTCAGGCAGAGTCTGTAATCGGGCCACATAGCCTCTGGATTCATCCTTCCTTTGGAAGGTGAGATATCCGGTAAAATCCCATACAGTCAATCTCTGTACGAGAAATAATTTGTTCTCACGAATTCTAGATTAGAGGCGGTTGAGTTTGGAGCTGGTGGAATTCGAATTTGCAGCAGTGTTTTCTTGGTGTCAACGTTGCAATGTCTTTCAATGGATTGCGATTGGAGTATGCTCTTGAGGACAGCTCAAACTATATTGCATGGAAGGACAGGATGGAGGCAGTGTTGGATGATAATGGGCTGAAGGATTACATAGAGGCTGATGTCCCAAAGCCTACTGATACTGCACAAGTTGATGCTTGGAAAAAGAAGACCGCAAAGTGTCGAAGGGTTCTGTTGGAGGGCGTGAAGGATCACATTGTGTCCAACCTGCATGGTAAGACTTCTCCATACTTGATGTGGAAAGCGTTGACAGATCTATTCCAAAGCAAGAGCGATCAGAGGAAGTTGGAGCTCAAGGATAAACTCAGAAACATCAAATGTGAGAAGGGAGACAGTATGCCCAAGTATCTCACAAAGTTCACTCAGTGCAGGGATGAGCTGGGAAGTGTGGGGGTGACTGTCAATGATGAGGACTTGGTGAGCTTGGCTCTCCTTGGTCTTCTGAAGAGTTGGCATTCCTATCAGGACTCTGTCAATGGTCAGGAGAAATTGCTAGGATGAGAGAGACTTTGGTCAGATCTTGTGCAGGAGGAGATCAGGCGGAATACCAGGGACGGATCTTCATCAAAGGGAACTGATGAAGAAAATTGCGCTTTGGCTACCAAAGAAAAGAAGGGGAAGAGCAAGAAAGCTTCTCAGTCTAGTGCGAAAGGCAAGAATCAGGACATGTCCAAGGTGAAGTGCTTTCACTGTCACCAGCACGGACACTATGCCACTAATTGTCTGCAGAAGAAGAAGAACAAGCAAGCTGTTGGATCTGCAGCAGGAGAGGCTCTAGCGTCACAGTTTGAGCTTGATTTTTCATTGATTTCATGCTTGGTTTCAAGTGTGATGGGATCGGTGTGGTTCTTGGACAGTGGTGCATCTTTTCACATGACAAGAGATTGAGATTTGTTTTTTTATCTGGAGGACAAAGATCTTGGAGAGCACATCGAGATGGGCGATGATGGTAGATACAGTGCGACCGGCATCGGTACCATTTCCTTTGAGAGGGAGTCTGGTAAACCCTTCGTATTGAAGGAAGTGATGCATGTTCCAAGATTGAAGAAGAATATTATCTCTGTGGCGATGTTAGAAGACAAGGGATATGATGTTGTTTTCAGTGAGGGAAAGGCTTTCCTGCGCAGCAAGACAACTGGAGAAACCTGGAAGATAGGGGTTCGAGTGAGGAACCTTTATCAGTTGCATGTAGATGGTTGCACAGCAATGGCATGCAAGGCAGAAGGATTGGTGAGCCGGGATGATGGCGAGATGTGGCACAGGAGATTAGGTCACCTTCACCATGGAGCCTTGAAGATATTGTAGCGGATCACTACAGGGCTTCCTAAAGGCACTCTTACATAGTCAGATCAGTGCAAGGGGTGTACTTTGGGAAAGTTTGTGAAATCCACCTTTCACGAGAAGGATAGTTGCGCCACGATGATCCTTGAGAGAATTCACACAGATGTGTGTGGACCTTTCTCAGTAGCTTCGATAGAAAAACACAGGTATTATGTGATCTTTGTTTATGATTTCTCTTGTAAGTGATGGATCTTCTTCATGCAGAAGAAGAGCGAGACATACTCAAAGTTCTGTGAGTTCAAATCACTGGTCGAGAAGGAGTCGGGGAAGAAGGTGAAGGCTCTTAGGAGCGATAATGGTGGTGAATACATCTCTGGCGAGTTCAAGGACTTTTGTAGTGCAGAAGGGATTTGAAGAGAGCTCATATCTCCCCATAACCCACAGCAGAACGGGGTTGCTGAGTGGAAGAACAGAACGATTGTGGGTGTTGCATGGGCAATGTTGCATGATCAGGGCCTACCCCTTCACTTGTGGGCGGAAGCATGCAATACAATAGTTTATGTGCAGAACCGTTGTCCTCACAGGATACTTGGCATGAGTACACCCGAGGAGGCTTATTCTAGTAAGAAGCCTGATCTTTCTCATTTGAGGATTTTTGGTGCTAAAGTTTACATGCATGTGACGAAGGATGCTAGGAAGAGGTTGGAGCTGACCGCAGAGGTTGGGATATTTGTGGGGTACACTTATATGCCCCACAACTATCGTGTGTATTTGCCAGACAGTGGCAAGACTGTTGTGCGACAGGATATAAAATTTCAGGAGGAGAAAGCCATGAAGTGTTCGCTTGAGAGGGAGCCACACTTGCATGCAGATGAGGAGCTATTAGTTCTAAAGGATGAGCTTCAGGACATGGATCAGCCACAGGACAAAGTTCATGGAGTGGAAGAGACCACTTATGCAGCACCAACCATCAGAGGGTGAAAGTGCTTGACAAAAGCTGAGCGACTGGCTCAAGATGCAGAGAAAGTTGTAGGACCACCTACAGCCCAACGCAGGTAGAGACAGTCACCCAATCGGTACACTAGATACATGGCTCTTATGAGAAAATGTGTTGTGACTGAGCCATCCTCTTTCGAGGAAGTTGTGGAGGATCCCGCATGGGTAGACGCCATGGTGGAAGAGTATGATTCGATTGTCAGAAACAGTGCATGGGAGATTGTTCCTAGACCGGAAGGGAAATCAGTGGTGGGTTCGAGATGGATCTACAAAGTTAAGCAGGCAGTTGATGGGAGTGTGGAGAAGTACAAGGAAAGATTTGTTTCCCGAGGCTTTTCACAGATAGAGGGGATCGATTATGAGGAGACCTTTGCACCTGTCGCAAGGTATTCTTCCATACAGACGATTCTTGCTCTCTCAGCGCTGATGGGGTGGCACATTCATCAGATGGATGTGAAGACTAAGTTCCTCAACAAAGTCATTGAGGAGGAGGTGCACATAGAATATCCCGAAGGTTTCGAGATCTTCAGCAGCAAGTCGCATGTGTGCAGGCTCAAGAGAGCGTTATATGGGTTGAAACAAGCACCACGTGCTTGGTACACATGGATAGACAGTTATTTCACCAGACTTGGATTCTCCAAGAGTGAGGCAGATCCTAACCTATACCATATTGTGGAGGAGGGTAAGTTTCTTATCATTGTGCTTTATGTAGATGATTTGACTCTAATGGGTGATGAGCTGTTGATACTTTCATGCAAGGATGATCTTGCTAAGGAGTTTGAGATGAAGGAGTTGGACCTCCTTCATTATTTCCTGGGATTGGAAATCTGGCAGCGCAGTGATGGACTATTTGTTTCTCAGGGTAAGTATGCTCGGGAGATACTGGAGAAGTTCAACATGCATGGCTGCAAGCCTGTTGATACTCCTCTTCCTGGAGGTTGGAGGAAGGAGGATGCCACTTCAGCAGAAAAAGTGGATGCCACTGTTTATCGACAGTTGGTGGGGTCATTTATGTATCTGGTCAATACACGACCCGATATATGCTATGCTGTTAACCAGCTTTCACAAGCTATGGTTAAGCCAACCAAGCTCTTCTGGAAGGCAGGCAAGCATGTATTCCGTCATTTGAGAGGCACATTGGGATATGGTTTGTGGTACAGATAGGAGGATGAGGTGAAGCTATGTGGCTTCACGGATGTAGATTGGGCAGGGATCCCAACGGATAGAAAGAGCACATCAGGAGGGGTCTTCAGTATCGGGTCGACAAAAGTTTCTTGGTACAGTAGGAAGCAGATATCCGTGGCACTAAGTTCAGCAGAGGCCGAGTATATGGCAACAAGTTTGGCTGCACGCAGGGCTATATGGATGAGGAAGATCCTGGTCCGTTTGTTCGGTTCTTACTTGGAGCCTACTGTGATTTACTGTGATAGCTAGAGTTGCATTAAACTCTCGGCTAATCCTGTATTTCATGATAGATCTAAGCACATTGACATCAGGTACCATCATATCAGAGATTGTGTGCAACGGAGAATCATGTTACTTTCATACATTCCAACGGAGGATTAGGATGCTGATATCTTGATGAAGGCGCTCACCAGGAGAAAATTCGAATACCACCAAGGCAAGATAGGGGTTGTTGATAATCCATATCTTGTTGAGAGGGAGTGTTGAGAATGCAACAAGATTATGGAGCTTAGTGGAAAGAAGTCGCCTTCACTAAGTGGGCCCGTAGGGTATTTTTGGCGCAAAGTCTATTTTTAGACTATGTCTATTTTTAGACATATGGATCATGGTCTATGAGTTGCAGGATGTTGTTTATGGATGATTGGTCATGTTGGGAAAAATATATGGACTTATATTTCTAGTTCACAGCGGAGTGATCAGAGTCTATTTTTAGACTGCTAGGCTAAAAATAGAAAAGTCAAATATTATTGTCTCATAATAATATTTGGACTATAAACATTATCTTATCCTCTTGGAGCACTTCAGTTTGAGCTATAGATGTGGCACATGTAGCTGTCAGAAGGAAATACGCTTTTCTTGTGGGTCAATTGAGCTATTGCATGCAGGACTTCAGTTAGAACTCATGTGGTTGAGTTCTGTGGAGTTGGATGTGGAGTTGATGGAGTTGTGTTCAGTTTGACTTGGTTAAACTAGTTGTAATTAGTCTAACTGAAAATAGACTAGTGATGAGTGATGTGAATTAATTGATTAAATTAATTCACTAATTATTAACTCATAATGCAACTGAAGAATACATCAGTTAACTCAGTGCATGTACATTTCAGTGGAGACAGGTGTTAGAGGTTGAGATTGTTATCAGTTGTGACTATAATTTTGCATGAGATCTTGCACAATCAATGGATTGAGTATGCCCATGAGGATTGCGCAGTATATGCCCAGTGAAATATCCTATGCTCACGTGATTTTTCACTTGGTATTGTGCAATAGAGGTAGGCAAAGCAGTGGAGAAGATTTGAACCTGTGAGTTGTTGGGATCTGAGCTAGTTTTGTGTGTAATAGGTGGAGATAGTGCTGGATACTTGAGAGGAGTATTGTACTATGTATTGTTACATGTTCTCAATCATTAATATACAGATAGTGTGGGGTTTTCAGCTGTAAGCTTTCCCTGGGTTACATACTGTGTTAATGTGTACATGCAATTGATGTTTCATTGTTTTTGATGTTGCTAAATTGATGATCAACGTAGAGGAGGTTATGTATTATGAATGTATTTCGCAATAGTGTATAATCGGGATAATCTGTGAATAAGTGTTTATTATTCAAAATTTCTACAAGAGGAATGCTCCCACTACTTGAAATGGAAATGGTCGTCCTGCCAAGAAGTCGAGAAACTCCAGATATGAAGAAGTTAATGTTGTAAATAAAAAATAATTTTATCTTATTTCTTCCCTCGCCATCACCTCTCCTCCGAATACATTGGATCATTGGTTGATTGATAGTGGTGTCTCAAGGAACTTCACTCGGTACAAAGAGGCTTTCTCAAAGTTGATTGAAAATAAAACAAATATGGAGATTATACTTAGGGATAATGCCACTTATCCCATGAAAGGCATTGGGATTGTTACTCTTCACTTAAATTAAGGTCAAACCCTTCATTTACAAGAATTATTGTATGTACTTGATCTGAGAAAGAACCTGATCTCTATTTCTGCAATGGAAGATAAAGGTTTCAATGTGATATTCATTGATTGGAAGGTTCAATTTTGGAAAAGGAACCCAAGAGATGCATTCACTCTTGGATTTAGGGTTGAAGGTCTCTATCAGGTTGGAGGAAATCTGTTGGGAGCCATGACTTGTGATACTTCTCTTCAATATAAATTATGGCACAAAAGATTTGTTCACCTTCATTAGAAAGCCTTAATTGATGTAAGGAAGATGGTCACAGGTATGCCCAAATTCAACTTAGATCACGAAGGAGTGTGTCAGGGTTGTGCAAATTTAAAACATACAAGGGAACCATTCTCCTCAAGTAAAATTCAAACTACCGATATTCTTCAATTGGTCCATTCTGATCTATCAGGTATGTTGCCCATGACATCTTTGGGTGGATATTTTTACTATGCAATTTTTTTGGATGACTTCTCTTGCAAAAAATGGATCTATTTCTTAAAGAAGAAGGACGAAGTGTTCAAATGGTTCCGCTCTTTCAAATCCTTGGTCAAGAATCAAACAGGGAAGAAGATCAAAATATTGAGGACCGATAATGCGACCAAATATGAGTCAAATGAATTCAATGATTGTTGTATAGACGCTGGGATTAAGAGGGAGACCACTACTACATATATGCCTGAGAAAAAATGGAGTTTCTGAAAGGAATAATTGAAATATTGTAGAAGCCACCCATGTCATGCTTCATGACCAAGGTCTACCGAAGTTCTTATGGGGATAAGTTGCCAACACCAATATGTATGTTCAAAATAGATGCCCACATCAAGCATTGGACTTCAAGACACCCGAAGAAGTATACATTGGTAATAAACCTGATGTTTATCATTTTAGAATTTTTGGTTGTCCCATATATTTTCATGTGCCGAAAGAGAAAATAAACAAGCTAGATGCATTTGGGAAGAAAGGAACATTTGTGGGCTACAGTGAAACTTCGAAGGCATATAGAATATATGTGTCTGGTCAAAGAGAAGTGGAAATAAGTCATGATGTCACTTTCTATGAAGATTATTCCCTTACGAAAATCTTAGATCTTCTATCCCTAGGAAGGATAATGATGATGATGTAGGAAAGTAGGATGAATCTCCAACAGATGATCGAATGCCCGATGTTGAAGGTTCGATGGATCCCATTGATCCACCTCCTAGTGAGCCATCTACCTCAAGAAAAATACCTTTGTGGCTCAAAGATATTCTTGAAGAAGATGTTAAGAAACATATTTCACTAAGGGAGACATTTCGTGAAAGCAAGAAGCTGAACAGGTACCAAGGGTACTTAGCTTCCATGAGTACCATTGTACAATCTGAGCCTTGTACATTTGAAGAATCTATGAAACATCAAGTCTAGAAGGATGCAATGAATGATTAATATGAGTTGATCATGAAGAATGATGTATGGGCTGTGGTTCCTAGACCCAAGGACAAGTATGTAGTCACTTCATAATAGCTCTACAAGATCAAACATGGAGCTGATGGGAGGGATGAAAATTTCAAGGCCATATTTGTTTCTCGAGGCTTCTCTCAAAAGTAAGGAGTAGACTACGATGAGATATTTGCACCAGTTTCCTAATATACCACCATCCATTCATAATCATAGCCCTTGCTACATCGCAAGGATGGAGTCTACACCAAATGGATGTCAAAATTGCTTTATTGCATGGCTCTCTTAAGGAGGAAGTCTATGTAGAACAACCTTATCGGTTTGAAGTTCAAGATCATAAGACACATGTATGCAGGTTGAAGAAATCCCTCTATGGGTTAAAGCAAGCCCCCAGGACTTAGTATGAGAGGATTGATAACTATCTTATGAAGCTAGTATTTACAAGGAGCGATGTTGACCTGAACCTATACTTCAATGTTGAAAAGGACAAGCCTCTCATTCTGGTCCTTTATGTGGATGATCTCTTCCTAACAGGTGATGACCCTCTCATTCATCAATGCAAGAAGGATTTGGCTTCCGATTTCAAGATGAAGGACCTAGGATTACTGCACTACTTCCTGGGACTGGTGGTCTGGCAAAATCTAGGTGAGATTTTCGTTTCTCAAGGAAAATACATTGTGAAGCTACTTGAGAGATGTGGGATGGTGGATTGCAAGTCCGTATCTACTCCAATGGAACTCAACTTCAAGAAGATATGTGGAAGTGTTGTTGGGCCCAGATTAGTGAACCCTTCCGAGTATCGCCAACTTGTGGGGGCCCTGATGTTCTTAGTCAACTCTCGTCCTGAGATATGCTTTGTTGTGAACACGTTGAGTTTATGGTCAAGCCTCATCACATTCATTGGATTGCTGCTAAAAATATCTTGAGATATCTCTGGGGCACAATCCACTGTTGACTAAGATACACTTTCGAGAACTTGAGTCTACATGGATATTCAGATGTTGACTGGGCTGGTAGTGTGTGATCGTAAGAGAACGTCTGGGTGTTGCTTCTCTTTGGGGTCTGCTTCAATATATTTGACGAGTCAGAAGAAAAAAATTGTTGCTCTGAGCTTCGCTGAGACCGAATACTTTTCTACGAGTATGGAATATTGTGAAGTTTTTTGGTTGAGGAATCTCTTTAGTGAGCTATTTGATTACGTGATAGATACCATTGTGATCTTCTGCGACAACTAGAGTGGGATTTGCCTATCAGAGAATCCTGTGTTCCACGACCGCTCCAAGCACAATGATATCATGTACCACTACAATGGGGAGAAATAAGGCTCCAGCACATCAAGACGGATGAGCAGATTGTAGATATTCTCACGAAAATTTTGGGGAAGGTCAAATTCTTAACCTGCCGAGAGAGAATCGGAGTGGTGGAAAGACCCTCCTATGAGGGTCCCGTATGAGTTGGACACTGAGCTTTGGGAGTTCCTAGGGGCTTGGGTTACTTCTTGGAGCTATGAGTGACCATAGGGTGAGTGGTTCACCTTCCCCTAGTGGTGTGTTAGATATAGGGTGAGTGGTTCACCTTCCCCTGTGATACCCCATGATGGTTGACATGTGTGTAGGGTGAGTGGTTCACCTTCCCCTACGATTTCAGACACATGTATGTAGGGTGAGTAATTCACCTTCCCCTAAAATTGTCATATGCATAAGATGAGTGGTTCACCTTCTCCTATGGAATATGAGTAGGATGAGTGGTCCACCTTCTCTTATTGATGCCCTATCACACCTACTACCCATGGAGTCTAGGACTCATGGGAAGTACCTCCCATTTGGCCAATGAGTTGGGAAAAGTGGTTAGGGACCATAACACTATTGATGGATGCATCATGTACTTATGTACTCCCTATGACTAGGATGCATGGTGTTCAACAACTTGATATGGGATCAAGGACTTGATTTTATTAGTGGAGAGTGGTAAGCTCTTGTGACTCACTCTTGAGCACTTCTTATTCATTATTACTTCATGGTTCAGTAGAGTAGAGTAGTGATGACATAGATGGTAACTGATGACAGGATGACATGATGATGATAGATGGATTGATAGGTGGAATTATCCCTAGTTGAGAGGGAGTGTTAAAATTGAAAACTAGGGCCAAATTCCACCTTATGACAACTCATATGATGGAGATGATTATTGCATTGGATTCCTCTTTTTTGGAGGTCCAATTTTGATATAAAGATCATCTCATTCGGACAAGAAGAAGTGGAATTTTGAATTTATTATCTCTCATGCACAAATTGTAAAGGTCGACCTTAGTCAAATGTAGGCTCAAGAAGCCCGATTTTCCTAGGTCGAGTTGCTGGGCACAAAACCACGGCGTTTTGGGTAGTTTGACCTGTGCATTGACTTCAGATTTGACCCCAAAAATTACAGCAATATTTCTCTCCTTTGACCGAGTTTTACCGAACTGTTTTGGGTTGACTTTCACTCTCCTTGAAGGCTGAATTAGACTTCTATTGACCAAGCTACTTGGAGGATGTTTTGGTGCTAATTTGACCAACGTTGACTTTCTTCTTAGGGATGCAGTTGATTGTTGTTGGCTGTTGATTTTGACAGGGTTGTTTTGTCTATGTATTGAGCAAGTGAATTTGATCTATGTACTCTCTCTCTGCTAAACTATTGAATAATAATAAGAAGATTTGATCAAAGGGTTTTCCCCACATTGGGGTTTTTCGCTGGCATCTGCCAAATCTTGTGTCCTCTTGTCTTTCCTTGTCTCCTGCACATTATTTTATGTTCTATTTGCATTAACTATCAATGTAATTAAGTTAATGTGATTGCTACTGGATATAATTGGAAATTGTCATTGGGCTGCTAAGGGAACATTGAAGTAAATTGTGCTAACGCATAGAACATACCATTTTTATCTAAAATTAGCATGTCTCCATAAATAAAAAAAAGAATTTTTAGCAACCTATTCATGGTACAAATTAGAGCAAAAACCCATAATAGAGAAATCTTGGCACACAAACAAATGATCACCGAATCCTTCAAGAAATAACTTGATCAAATAATAAAAAATTATACATAAGTATAGATCTTTCAGTAATGAACATATGTCATTAAATTTATAGGTCATGTCATGTTTTAGAAGATGACCCTCTCTCACCTTATCCATGTAAAAAGATGGAATAAGAATCACTATAGAGGGTGTGGACAAAATATTTGATGTGTTAAACCTAAAGAACCCTTAACACACTTTAGGACAATCTCAAACTAGAATGATTTAGCTTAAATAAACTTAAGAAAGTGGAAATATGTTGATGTTACAAAAGATAATGCCAACCCTACCTTTTGAAAAATTTAAACATATTGCATAAAAGATCACTTTACATCTTTATACTAAAAAGAAATCGTTATAGAAAAAACCCAAAATACATAGAAAAAAATAAATTTATTTCCATTATTAAAAAAAAAACAATTTGCAATATAAATTTAATGATTAATTATGAAAAAAACCATCAAACCCATTTAATTTATCTAAATTTATAAATTTAATTAATTTCTTATTATATATAAAACAATTTCACTAACTTTACAAATTAGAAAAAATATTCTAAAATTGCCATACCATACACATATAATTAATCCCTTTGAACTTTTAATCTCATATCACAAGTGATTTGGTATATGTGAGTGAGGTGATGTTGTTGCTCATAACATGATTATGTAATGAGACCAAAATTTATTGAAACCACTTATTATAGATGACATTTCTCTATGCTCTTTCATTTCAAATTTGAGTGTTATGCACCTATCAAGCTAACCTTTCACAAATATATACATCGAATTGTGCAACTTACAATTTATAATATATTTATTTTTAATAATATTATCATTATATCTGAAGAAATGAAATGGTGAAGTGGTTGGAAGAAGAAAATGCAAATAAATAAAATAATTTGTTATATATACATATATATATATATATATATATATATATATATATATATATATATATATATATTACTGTAATTTATATTCATCATCACAAGAAGGTTACATCAATTTCTAGAGTTCATATAGAGTCCACTAACACAATCAACTAGTAGTAGAGCAAAATTTCTCATGCATATAACATTTAACCTAACAACTAGTAGCAGAGAAAATTTCCTAAGGCCATGAATAATAATTACAACAATTAACCAGTTGATCTACAAAAACTCAAAGCAGGGAGATGACATATCAACATTGCCATAGACCATATAGGCAAGTAAAGTGCATAGTGGGCACACTGAAACTAGCAATAAGAAATCAAAAGAAGCAATGAACTATACTCCATAGTAGCCTGAGATCATCCAAAACCAAACCAATTCTCTGTAGAAAGTAACCAACAGATGCACCGTAACGATTACAATATACCATGAATCACACAATATTAGGAGGTAATACAACCATCCTTAAAAATCACAAGCCTTTCTACTAACATAGATCAAATAAAACATCCTCCACTAATAGGACAATAATTTTTCAAATGAAACAATGTCCATGCATTGCAACTAAACCAAAATTCATACCAAAAGGAATTGTATCCATTTTTCTAAAGAGAGCTAGTAGAGTTGTGTTTCCAAAAGATAGATTTTGTTTTTCTTCATCTACAAAGAGAAACAAGCAGATAGAAGAACTAAAAACCCTCCAGAGACATCCCATAGCGGAATTCAGAGATACATGGTGATCCAAAATGGATTTTGGATAGACTCCTAAGTCTAAGTGTTCCTCACATAAGAAAATGAAAGTCCAAGGAAGTTCTTGGACATAGCCCCATTGCAGAGATCTTTTCATTCTAAATCTACGACAACTTGAATGGGCAAAAAATGGACTTAGGATGCATAAGTTATCGCTCAAAGAAGATTCCCTTTGTTCCTTAGAAAAAGAGGAAAAATCCCCTAAAAATGGCTAAAAACCCTTATAAAGGGAAATCGCATCGGAGAAGGGTCAAAGAGCGGAATTAAGTGGAAAGGGGAGAAACCCCTGATCACTGATCCACCGATATGATGTATCGGACCGGAGGCATACACATATGCAATATTAGGACCCTGGATCTGAAGATTGCAATCATGCGATACGTCAATCGCCAATGATCGGATAGGCGAATCGGCACCAATGATGCCATATGGAAAGGCCCCGGGACATTGCGATATGTGATTGCGACAAGTCGCATCGCAATATCGCGTCGGACCAGTACAACAGAGTAGGGCCGATATACATATGACTTGCGATAGGCGAACCCGATGGATTCTATAGGCACAGGTTTATAAAATTTGAGTTCCAGTAACAGGACTCCTAGTGTATTAATGCTTTTTAGTGTAAAAACCGAAACACATAGGAAAGACGCCGAAGTGATAAAAACGGACCCAAAGTGGAATTCTAATCCCGATTGCATAAATTTTGAGTTTCATAAAGGCGGATTTTGGGTGGGCCTCAAGCGGTAAATGGTTTTTGGTTGGCTCCACCGAATCCCACACAATGAACGATGCGTAGCTTGGCGGAGGAATAGGGAAACTGCCTTTTAGGGTGGGTAACCTCCATATCCTTAGGCCGCCTGAAATTGAATGAGGACCGTTGGATCAATGGTGGAGCTGTGAAAGTGGCCCAAGGCGGACCTGATGTGTTTATAGGGTGGATACAATAATATTTGAAGTCTAATAAAAAGGATTTTAACGGGTTTTTCATTGTTTTCCCGTGTATTTGGGATTTCAACCAAAACCCTAATGCGATGCTATATAACGCCTAATGGCGGACCCGAGAGGGATTTTAGGGCCGATTGAACAGAATTTCATGTCCAGAATACGCGTCCGATAGTGTATTTTCTAGGAATCTCCGTGTATGGCAATTTTCTCAATTTTCAGGTTTCACCTATGAAACGACCCCGATTCCTTTTGTAATAGCTCCTAATCATCATTCCACGCCACAAGAAGGTGTTTTGGTAGACGATGAGGTGTTTGAAAGCCACAGGGCCACAGAGCTAGATGGCCAGTCGAACAGATAGTGCAGAGAAGCCACAGAGTCGCAGGGGAATGATTGAACGTAGAGAAACGACCAGGGAAGCCAAAAAGCCAAAAAAGTACCTCAAAGGCGGCAAAGAGCTCAATTGAGAAGAAGCAGTTGCAAGCTGAAGGCAGAGAGCAGAGAGAGGCCAAAAAGATACTATGCAGAGCAGTTGAGGGAGTCTCTGGGGTCACTTGGAGTTCAAGTGAAAAGCCAGAGAGCTGAAGGTTGTAGAAAGCCAAAGCCAGAGCCAAAGAAGCTAGAGCTGAAGAGCCAGAGTTAGAGCCAGAGCCAGAGCCAGAGCTAAGAGCCAAAGCCACGATCCAGAGCCAAGAGCTAGAGCCAAGAGCCAAAGCCAGAGTCAGAGCCAGAGCCAGAGCCGAGAGCTAGAGCCAGAGCCAGAGCCAGAGCTAGAGCCAGAAAGCCGAGAGCTTCAGAGCCAAGGATAAAATGGTGTCTAAACCCATTATTTCTGTGTAAAATAGTGGAGTCGAGCCAAGAGCTTGTAAAAGGACTTTGCCATAATCCCAGAGAGCCTAGTTGAGTTAACTAGAGCTCACGGAGACATAGCCCAAGAGTTTTGGGTGAACTCCTAATTAAATTGTTGTTCTGTGTGTTTTGTTTTATTGCTACATTGTTTACTATTATACATATGTTGTATCAGCATAACAACAGAATATTAAAAGCACATAAACAGTTCTAAAACAGACATAAGCATACACCTTATTTTCAAGCACATATTTAATTCCGCATTGGTTAATCATAAAGACTTGGGAATAAATAAGCTTTGGAAGTGGGAGAGGTTCTTGTAAGTTAGACAAGAAGCCTAAGTGCCCCATTTTCAGATCACATGGCTCCAAGAGAATCCAAAAGAGATGGAGCATAAAAGAAAACAAAAAATACCATTGCTCCATGCACCAGAACATAGATAAGATGTAAACTCTCCTGAAGAAACCAGTTGTAGGACATATTTGAAAATTGAGGACAAAAATACCTAAAACTGCCATTGCTAGTCATGATTCGAAGAAATTAAAGTAGGTGTTTGATCACTATCATCCGAATGATTTTTAATATCACTAGAAGCAGAATCATTCACAAAAAAACTTTCCACACGAGCCAAACATTGGTCCATATTATCTAGGCAGAAGCATTGGTTTCTTAGCATATGCTTAATGTCCTCTAAAGAAGAAAAACCATTATAGGTCTCCACTTGTTTTTCCTTAAAAATAAGGTGCAAGAGAGTTGTCATTTATTGATGAAGCACCAAAGAATTCATAAAATGGAGTTTCCTTTTCCGGAACCTACCAGGATCAGGGACCCATTTCATATCCTCCCTTGTTGATTCAAAAGTTGAGTGATATAGTCGTTCCCCAGACTCTTTCGCCTCCAGCAACAAGATTTCCTTTCGTACCTTGAAAGGAAGAACATAAAAAAAATGTTGCAACAAAATCATAAGCAAAAGGATGAACCCTTTTGTGACCAATGTTATTACCAACACCCCTTCTACAACTCATTCTCTGCCTAGGAGGCATGAGGAACAATGCTAAAGAACATTATGGATAAATACGAGAAGAACATCTACAAAGAAGACTAGAGAAAGGATGAGGTATATGACCATTAAACCCATATTTGAAAACAACTATGTCGTTACCCACACACCACACTACAGGATCCAAAGCTAGAAAATAGTCGAAACTATCACATTGCAAAGACATAACACAAGGTAGAGATAACCAAAGAGAGTTCGTAAGAATGAGAATTGACACATCGACACTAGGAACCAGGCCCAGACCTCTAATAAAAACTTGAATTTCACCAACAAACCCTTGCCACTGAACCTTTTGTACATATTGAAAAAGACACGGAGAGACAAGGGCCAAAGCTTCAAGCACGAGGTTCTTCTGAAACATAAAAATACCATTAACAACAAATACCCACCAGGGTAACAAATAATTTCTCAAGAAATCAAGAATTAAAAAGATAAACTGACCACATTCATGACTGAGATCCAATACAAAAGAATTTAGGCCTAGGAAAATCTAAAAGAAACTCATCAATGCATAAAGGAATAGTTAGGTATGTGTGAGACCAAGAAAGGCCCATGAATACCACTGCTGCAAACAAAGAATGGAGGGAGATGCTACCAGGAAGGAACCAATAATAGAGAACAAGGATAATTCTTTTCCTCCTACATAAAACATGTACACCAACCAACCGCTCATCATACTTGGGCATTTAAAGCCACAACCGACACACATATCAAACAAAGGGAAATTAACTACCCAGTGCCACATCATTACACCAAGAAGACAAGTGTGAGGGGAGAACACACTACAAAGTGTCCTTGACATGATGAGAACCACCCCCATCGGCGAAGCAGTTTGTATTATTTTTTATTTATTTTTATATCTAGCTGAATCGGCAACGACGGTGGTATTGTACTCGCGTTACATCGGGTCAAATCCCACCGGCTGCCACTATAACAGCTAGGAGGAACTGCCCAGCCCGTAAGGAACAACCCCTCAGGATAAGACGAGACATGAACCCGTGACCTACATAGTGGCACGAACAACTTAGCAGACTGTTCGCTGACCACGAGACCAAACCCCTACGAGCGGAGTTTGTATTATTTTCAATAAATAATATTTTAATAAAAATATCATGTTGATTATATAAATGAATTTTTAATCAAAATATCATTCACAGTATAAATGAATTTTTTTTTTTTTTTAATTTCACATTTATATATTTATATATTTTATTTAATTAAGCTTTGAGGGTTAGCTCAATTGGCCAAGGGCTTGCTGCTAAAGCACCTTGCCATTGGGAGGTCACGGGTTCAAATATCCTCTATGCCCTCGAGGTTAGGATTTGATTAGTTTGGTCGGGGGTTGTGATCCCTTTAGGTGGATCTACCCTAATTTTTTGAAGGAAAAAAGTATTTATTTAATTAATTGTTATGTATTATAATAAGTTAATTTACATTTTTGTCACAATTTTTAAGCTAATTATTAAATGAATCTATATCAAATATTATCCAAAATGGATCTTGGATAGACTTCTAAGTTAGAGGAAAATGAAAGTCCAAGGATGATCTTGGAAATAGACCCATTGCATAGATCTTCTTATTTTGAATCTACTGCAACTTGAATGGGCTAAAATGGACTTTGGATGAAGAAGTTATCACAGAAAGAAGATTGCCTTTGTCCTTTGGAAATGGAGGCATTTCTTCTAAAAATGGCCTAAAAGGCTCCTTAAAGAAATTGCATCGCAAAAGGCCAAAGGGAAGGACTTAACACAAAGGCGGAAGGATCCCTGATCAGCGATCTCCGATATATCGGATCGGAGGTAGGCCTTCGCCTGATATTCGGACCCCAGACAAGGTGACATGCAATAATACGATAATGCGATTGTGATATCGGTGATCGGCGATCGACGGATCGGCGGTCGGCATACCCAAAGGGCAGACCCCCGAGCCGTTGCGATTGCGATTAGCGATCAAGACCCAGACCCAATAGGGATTATGGACCCAATTGCATAAAATTTGAAGTCCGAGAACTTCATAATTTCAATGTATTTCCCATGTATTTGGATTTTGGTCATTATGCCATGCGATAATGATTTGCGATATAATGGCGAACCCGAAAGATTTATAAATGTAGCCATATAAATTTTGAAATCTGTGGTAAGTGGGATTTCGGGCGGGACTCAAGCAGTAAGTGGTTTTGAACGGGCACGACCTGAACCCATACACTGGCCAACACGTGGCATGGCTGAGGAGAGAGAAAACCGCCTTTTCGGGCGGTAACCTCCATGCACATAATCCACCTGAAATAGACTGTCAGCCGTTGAATCGGCAATCACGTAGATCAATGGTGGGCTTGCGATAGCCATAAAAGGCAGACCTGAAAGGGTTTTTAGGGGCAATTCAATAATATTTGAAGTCTGATTAAACGCTCCATGAGGCATTTTTCTGTGTATTTCCAGTATATCTCTGTGTATTGGGAAATATGGTTTTTTTCGGGTTTTCACCTAAAGAAAGGCCCCTGATTCCTTGTGACTGCCCCTAATCCTTGTGCCATGCTGCAAGAAGGCGTTTTACAGGAAATGATGCAGTTGTAACGCGGAAAGAGCCACAGAGCCAGATGGCCAGTCGAAGAGACAAGGAGCAAAAGAAGTGTTATGAAACCAGCTCACAAAAAGATAGAAAAGATAGATCAACGCCTTAGAATTCAGCCTCTTCGAGGGGGCAACCTCCTTTACATTACATAAATGAACAATTCTTGGATGATTAAAATGACAAAACCTCCTTTCTATATATAGGAGTCTAAGGAGTCACAATATAACCCAGCTGACCTAACAATAATAATATAAAGCCACAAAAATAACAATAGAGGGATTCTATGCGGCACAGTAATAACAATATGGGGACAATAGGGGCACAACAATATTAATAAGGGATACAAATACAATAGTAATGGGGTAATCACTAGTATTATAGGGACCTAACATGCCCCTCTCCTTCAAAAAAGTGTTGTCCTCAATGCTTGAGTAGTTTTGGATGCTTCTGTATAAAATTCTCATCCTCCCATGTGGAATCTTCAGCGGATAAGTTCTTCCACTTGATGAGATATTCTGAAATTGATCGATTTCGTAGCTGTCGAGTTATTGTCTCTGTGACTGCTTCCGGTTCCAATATAATTTTCCCTTCCTCGTCAAGTTCTGGCAATATTGTTTGAACTGGGAGCTTGTCGCCTATAACCTTCTTTAAACATGAAACATGGAAAACTGGGTGCACTCGACAAGCTGCAGGAAGGTCCAATTTGTATGCCATAGTACCAATCTTTTGCAACACCTTGTATGGACCATAATGCTTTGGTGATAATTTATTATCCTTCTTAGCTTGCTTCAGGGACATTTGTTTATATGGTTGTAGCCATAGGAATACCCAATCACCTACATCAAAACTTCTTTCGCTGCGATGTTGATGTGCCTGTTGTTTCATTCTATTCTGTGCCAACACAAGGTTATCCTTTAAGAGTTGGAGGACTTGTTGTTGATGTTCGATGTGATGTTCCACTACTTGAACCTTATAATTTTCTCTTAAATATGATGTGATGGATGGTGGTTGATATCCATAAAGTGTCATAAATGGGGTCATTTTTGTTGCTGTATGGAAGGACGTGTTATACCACCATTCAGCCAGAGGCAACCATTTGACCCATTGTGTCTGTTTATCAGAGACAAAGCAACGAATATATCCTTCCAAACATTTGTTTACTATCTCAGTTTGCCAATCAGATTGAGGATGATAAGATGAGCTATGAGCTAACTGAGTACCAAGACAAGAAAATAATTCTATCCAAAAATTTCCAGTGAAGATGGGATCTCTGTCACTTACAATAATCTTTGGATTTCCATGTAGCTTTTGAATTGTTTCCATAAATGCAGTAGAAACTATACTGGCTTTAAATGGATGTGATAATGCACAAAAGTGTGCATACTTGGTAAGTCTGTCAACTACCACCATGATGACACTCTTTCCCTCAGACTTGGGTAAACCTGTGATAAAATCCATTGAAACCTCCTCCCAATGTTGGCTTGGAATGGATAAAGGTTGTAATAGACATGGGGTATTAATTGCTTCAACTTTATTTTGTTGGCAAACCAAACATTCCGCCACAAACTTTTGAATATCCGATTTAAGGTCATCCCAAAAAAATTCCTTCTTAACCCTGTGGTATGTTTTTAAAAATCCTGAGTGCCCTCCTAAGGGAGAAGTGTGCAATTCCATAAGAATATTTTGTTTGAGTTGGGAATTCTTACAGAGGTATAAGCGATCTTTGTACCATAACGAATCATTTTGCCAGCTAAATGTATCAGATGTACTAGAATCTTGTTGTAACTTTCGAATAAGTGCCCAAACTTCTTCATCATTCTTCCATTCCTCCCTTGCTTTGTTATCCAATCTGGTTGGATAATAGAAATGGCGCACAACAATGCTTCCACATCCTCATCCTTTCTTGAGAGTGCATCTGCCACCACATTTTGCTTCCCTTTTTTGTAGATGATTTCAAAGTCATAACCCAACATCTTTTTGACCCACTTTTGTTGCTCTTCATAGGATAATCTTTGTTCTAAAAAGTATTTAAGGCTATCATGATCTGTTTTTACCTTGAAGTGTCTTCCCATTAGGTAGGGTCGCCATTTATTAAGTGCATGTAGTATTGCCAACATTTCCTTCTCATAAATAGCTTTGTGTAAAAACTTTCCCTTGATTGGACAACTTTCAAAAGCAATGGGTCTTTCATCTTGCATTAAAACAACACCAATTCCATTTCCTGAAGCATCACATTCCACAATAAAGGTTTTAGTGAATTCCGGTGTAGCTAAGACCGGTGCTTGGCACATTGCCTCTTTAAGATGTTCAAGGGCCTTTGTTGCTTCTGGAGTCCATGAAAATGCATCTTTCTTCAATAATGTTGTTAGAGGTGCTGCTATTCTCCCATAATTCTTAACAAACTTGCGATAATACCCTGTCAACCCAAGAAATCCTCGCAAATGCTTTATGGATGTGGGGATTTTCCATCCCTTAATGGCTTTAATTTTGCTAGGGTCTACCTTAACTCCTTCATGAGATACAATATGACCCAGATATTCCACCTCTTGTACTCCAAAGAAACATTTGGATCTTTTTGCATATAATTGTTTCTCCTCCAATAGTTGTAGCACCCTGTCAACATGTTCAACATGATCCTTCCAAGACTTGCTGTAGATTACTATATCATCAAAAAATACTAACACAAATTTTCTAAGGAAGGGTTTGAAAATGGAATTCATCAAACCTTGAAATGTAGAAGGTGCATTAGTAAGGCCAAAAGGCATGACCAAAAATTCATAATGACCCTCATGAGTTCTAAATGTTGTTTTCGGAATGTCTTTAGTCTTCATTCTGATTTGATGATATCCTGAATGAAGATCCAACTTGGTGAAGTAAATTGATCCATGTTATTCATCCAATAATTCATCAATGACAGGAATGGGAAACTTATCTTTAATAGTGAGCTTGTTGAGCTCCCTATAATCGGACACATGCGCCATGATCCATCCTTCTTGTGCACCAATACTACTGGAGCAGAGAAAGAACTTTGACTAGGTTGAATTATACCAGCCTCTAGCATTTCTGCAACCATACGTTCAATTTCACTCTTTTGGGCATAGGGATATCTGTATGGCCTGATGTTTGGAGGAACACTTCCTGGAATCAGATGAATAGCATGATCATGATCACAAATAGGTGGGAGACCTTTGGGAGTCTCAAATACCTTGGAATGATTTTCCAAGACTTTTTGGAGATCTGGAGAAATATATGATTCCAATGTGGAAACATCTAGCGAACATAATTGTGAAATTACACCTCTTTGTTCCTTTTTTAGAAGCTTTGTCATACCGTTAGAGCTGATTATCTTTCCCGATTTCCCTGCAATACCCCTTAATTCAACTTCCTTTCCTTCCGCATAAAATTTCATGAAAAGTTCTTGAAAATTAAAAGATATTGTACCCAAGGATTGTAGCCATTGGACTCCTAGTACAACATCAACACCTCCCATTAGAATGGAAAGCATTGGGCTAGTCAATACATATTCTCCCATGGATAGCTTGATATTATGGTACTTTCCAAAGCAATTTATCGTTCCTCCATTTGCAACCATCACTTGACACTCTGGCGCTGGATATAGGAAGCAATTCAATTCTTTTGCTACCTTACAATGAATAAAATTGTGGGTACTTCCTGAATCAATCAACACTATTACCTTTTTCTTCTTGATTTGTCCTTCTATCTTGATGGTTTGAGGAGTGGTAATTCCAGCCAATGCATTACAAGATATGGTCAGATTCATTTCTTTTTTATCTAGGCTTTGTTCCTGGAGTATATCCTCTTCTTTTGACCTTTCTTGCTGCTTTTCTTCTTCCTCTTCACAATCTATGTAGAATAATTTCTTCTCAGAACACTTGTGACCTTTAGTGTATTTGCTATGACAACTATAACAAAGCCCTTTTTCTCTTTTTTCTTCCAATTGTTGTGGTGTCAACCTTATAGGTTGTGGAAGACTAGGGGCAACAACACTTCCATCTTTATAGTTGTGAGTGGTATGCTTCCTGGTTGCCATAATTTTGCTTTCCATTTTTCTTGCTAACCTGAATGCCTTCTCTAATGAATCAGGTTCCCAAAGGCGAACATCATGTTGGATATTATCCTTTAAAGTCCCTATGAACACATCAATCCTGTGCTCCTCTAGAATATTTTTTACCCTTATGTTCAATTTTTGGAACTCCTCAATATGCTCCATTATTGAACCCTTTTGTTTGAGACTTATCAATTGGCTAAAAAAAGTATTGCTTTTTGTATCCTCATAATGTGCTGTCAATTCTTCCGTAAAAATTGCCCAAGTGATAATTTGTTACGAGAGCAAAGCCATTGATACCATACAAACTGATTTGGTTCCAAATATAAAGTTGCAATACGTACCTTTTGTGTGTTTTGCACATTATTGAGATCGAAAAATTGCTCCATTTGTAATATCCATGTTGCGGGATCATTGCCATCAAACTTCCTCATATCAATTTTTGGAATATGGTGGGTCTTCGATCCAACATTAGAGTCTATGAAATCATGATTAACATTTCTTTTTTTCTCATCATGAGTTTCCTTTACTACCCTTTCACCATTAGTAAGCATTTCTTGTAGAAACTTTGTCAAATCTGTCTTGAAATCTTCCATGCCTGTCTTCAAATCTTCCATGCTGGTCTTTAAACAATCCATCTTAGCTTCTACGCCTTTATTTAAACCATCCATCTTAGCTTCTACATCTTTATTTAAACCATCCATCTTAGATTTTGTTGCTTTTTGTGCAAGTGACACTTGTTGCACTTGGTCTCGTAATTTTGATATATCATGTTGCATTTCTTCCTCATCTTCATGAGTCATGCTAGAGCTTTCAAGTTGCCTACTAGGTGTTTGCATTTTCTTTCCTCGGGGCATCAATTACTGATAATAATGCTTTACTATTCCCTTTGAATTCCTTCAAACTAATTTTTCAAACCAAGCTTATGCAAAAATTAAAAAAAAAAAACTACACACATTTTTTAACTTTGTAGGAGCTTGATATTGAATCTGATGTATCTCTGTAATTTCGGATCATCTATTTCTGAAATTGTGACCTGCAGTAGCCCTCTACGTCCTCTTTCCAATGCCACCAATCTTATCCAAATTGGATTCTCCAAGGAAGAGTTATGCCAAATCTCCCACGGTGACCTGATTATAGACTAGTTCAGTAGAGCGAACTTGTACGACGTGCCACAAGTCACTGTTTCAAACTTTGGCTCTGAAAAATATATACAAGAAACTACAATCCATCCTCTTTCTGTACCCTTTTACGAAATTTCAATCCGATTATTAGAGAGAATGTTATGATGATTTTCCCTAGGTCACCTGTTTGGAATGTAATTTAGGAGTCTGCACAAAGACCAACTTCCTCAGATCATATCTCCGCAAATATAGTTCGAAAAGCTTTGAAATTCGGACCTGAGGTTCAGTGAGATTTCATCTCAAATGGTTTTTTTTTTTAACTTCTGAAACATCGCAGAAAAAAGTTATAGCAAAAATGCCACAATGACCTATTTGGAGCAGCGAAACCCTAGAATCCAAAGCTCTGATACCAAATGTTATGAAACTAGCTCACAAAAAGATAGAAAAGATAGATCAACACCTTAGAATTCAGCCTCTTTGAGGGGGAAACCTCCTTTACATTACATAAATGAACAATTCTTGGATGATTCAAATGAAAAACCTCCTTTCTATATATAGGAGTCTACGGAGTCACAATATAACCTAGCCGACCTAACAATAATAACATAAAGCCACAAAAATAACAATAGAGGGATTCAATATGGGGACAATAGGGGCACAAAAATATTAATAAGGGATACAACTACAATAGTAATGGGGTAATCACTAGTATTATAGGGACCTAACAAGAAGCTGTAGAGCCGCAGAGGAGTGATTACATGCAGAGAAACGGCTGGGGAAGCCACAGAGTCGGAAGAGGCCTCACAAAAGCCAGAGAGCATGATTGCTGAGGCAACACAGAGAGTTTCAAGAGTCACTTGGAGGTTGAGTGAACCAGAAAGCTCAATTGATAGTAGCAGAGATTGCTGAGGGCGGCTGGAAGGTTGCTAAGGGGCGCTTGGAGGTCAAGCGATCCATTGATGCACGCAGAGGCTGAGAGAGAGCTCAGAGAAGCTAGAGCCAAAGAGCCAGAGCCAGAGCCAGAGCTAGAGCTAGAGCCAAGAGCTAGAGCCACGAGCTAGAGCCAAGATCCAAAGCCAGAGCCAGAGCCAGAAAGCCTGAGAACTTCAGATTTAGGGATGAGATGGTGTTCTAAGCCCATTGTTTATGTGTAATACAGTGGAGTTGAGTGTGGAGCTTGTAAAAGGACCTTGCCATAATCCCAGAGAGCCTAATTGAGTTGAGTAGAGCTCAAGGAGACGTAGCCCAAGAGTTTTGGGTGAACTCCATATTATATTATTGTCTTATGGTTTGTATACTTGCTGCATCTTATAGCTTTGTGTACGATGTCTGTTTGCTACACTATCTCATTGTTACGTGTTGCATATCAATTTAAGTAAATAAACTAAAGTCAATCGGTTAGTTAAGGACAAACACAAGCATACACCTATTTCCAAGCATATTTAATTCTGCAATTGGTTAATCACTAGATCTTGGGAATATTTAAGCTTTGGAAGTGGGAGAGGTTCTTGTAAGCTTGACAAGAAGCCTTTAGTGCCCCATTTTCAGATCAGGTGGTATCAAAGCTTGAGATTGATTAACCCCACCTTCAAATAAGGTTATATTAGAATGCTTGATTGACAGAGCAAAGATTGCTTGTCTGAAGGGTGTTTAAACAGTCAGAGGTTGATTGTATGCTTTTTTGTAGACTGACTATTGTTTGAGTTTGCAGAGGTGAAGGGAAAGCTATTGATAGCTCAGTCCAGGAAAGACAAGAAGAAAGAAGGGCTGAAGGAATTCTTCCTATCCCAAAGGACCTCAAGGCAATCCTTGAAGCACAAGAGGTTTGTTGCAAAAGGTTGCCGAATAAGCTCTTTGTTAATATTGTTTGAAGTTCTTTTGTTCATTGGCATAATGACTACTTCTACAAGCGAATCCTCAAATTCTTCTTTCTTCACAAGAGTCTTTGATGAAGACATTAAGGAAGACTTGTCTACCATGATGGATATGGTGAGAGAATTGTATGAGGATGGAAGGAAGAGCAACATACTTAGAGAGCAGTTGAATTCCGTGGAGGAAGAGAAGCAGTTGCTTTCTGACAAATTGTAGGAAATGGAGAGGCAACTTCATATTGCAAATATGAACCTAAGAAGGATGCATGAGTTGGAGACATAGCTCTTTGTTGCCAAAGAAGCCTTAGTCAAGTATCAACTTGAAGAAGAGGTAAACCATTCTAGTTTTCTTCAAATTCTTCTAAGAATGCTTATATTGGTTCCTTTGAAAAACATACTAGAGGCATAGGTTCCAAGCTAATGTCAAAGATGGGCTATGAAGGAAAAGGCTTGGGTAGACATGCACAGGGTATTGTTGAGCCAATAATAGTTGAGGAAAGGCCTAAGTATTTGGGTCTTGGCTATGGACAAACTTATGGAGAGAGTTCCAAAGTTTCCATGAAGACCATTGAAATAGCTCCAAGAAGGAGTTGCATTGCAGGTCTTCCACCTCAAGAGTGTGAAGATTGTATTAAGGAGGAATGCAATAGCTTGAAACATCATTTGCAGGATGCAAGTGTTCAGAAGCACACACTTGAACTAGAGAGTTGCGGAAACTCTAACAGCCTTGAAGAGACTGATGGTGTTCCAAAGGGAGCCACTTCTTCATTTGATTCACCTCCTCATGAAGGCAATAAAGGTGAAAGAGAAAGGTATAAATCTAGTTCTAATCATCTTCCTTTTGATTTTGCAAAGCATGATAAATTTCCACATAGATATGGGAAAAGAATTGCTTGTTCCTTTTGTGGTTTGGATAACCATAATGTTTCAGAGGCACTATGCAAGGTAAGTGTATGGAGGATGAAAGAAGAGGGTGATGTTACTCTCATTTACTGCTCAAATCAGTATGTTAGTCTTTCGAAGACCAAAAGTTATTTTAGTGGGAAGGTGTGATCCAAAATGGATCTTGGATAGACTTCTAAGTCTAAAATGTTCCTCACAGAGGAAAATGAAAGTCCAAGGATGCTCTTGGAAATAGTCCCATTGCATAGATCTTCTTATTCTGAATCTATTACAACTTGAATGGGCTAAAATGGACTTTGGATGAAGAAGTTATCGCAGAAAGAAGATTTCCTTTGTCCTTTGGAAAAGGAGGCATTTCTTCTAAAAATGGCCTAAAAGGCTCCTTAAGGAAATTGCATTGCAAAAGGCCAAAGGGAAGGACTTAATGCAAAGGCGGAAGGACCCCCGATCAGCAATCTCCGATATATCGGATCGGAGGTAGGCCTTTGCCCAATATCGAGACCTCAAACAAGGCGACATGTGATAATGCGATTGCCATATCGGTGATCGGCGATTGGGGCGATCGACGAATCGACAGATTGGTAGTCGGCATACCCAAAGGGCAAACCCCCAGGCCGTTGTGATTGCGATTAGCGATTAGGACCTAGACTCGATAGGGATTATGGGCCTGATTGCATAAAATTTGAAGTCCAAGAACTTCAGAATTTCAATGTATTTCCCATGTATTTAGATTTTGGCCATTACGCCATGTGATAACGATTTGTGATAGAATGGTGGACTCGAAAGGTTTACAAACGTAGCTCTATAAATTTTGAAACCTGTGGTAAGCGGGATTTCGAGCGGGCCTCAGGCGGTAAGTGGTTTTGAATGGGCGCGTCTTGAACCCATACACTAGCCGACACGTGGTATGGCTAAGGAGAGAGAAAACAGCCTTTTCAGGTGGGTAACCTCCGTGCACATAAGCCACCCAAAACGGATTGTCAGTGATTGGATCGATGATCATGCAGATCAACGGTGGGCTTGCAATAGCCATAAAAGGCGGACTTGAAAGGGTTTTTAGGGGCGATTCAATAATATTTGAAGTCCGATTAAACACTCCATGACGCATTTTCCTGTGTATTTCTGGTATATCTCTATGTATTGGGAAATATGGTTTTTTTGGGTTTTCACCTGAAGAAAGGCCCCCAATTCCTTGTGATTGCCCCTAATCCTTGTGCCACGCTGCAGGCAGGTGTTTTACAGCCAATGATTCATTTGTAACACAGAAAGAGCCATAGAGCCACAGAGCCAGATGGCCAGTCAAAGAGACAAGGAGCAGAAGAAGCCGTAGAGACGCAGAGGAGTGATTCCATGCAGAAACGGTTGGGGAAGCTATAGAGCTGGAAGAGGCCTCACAAAAGCTAGAGAGCACGATTGTTGAGGCAGCGCAGAGAGTTTCGAGAGTCACTTGGAGGTCAAATGAACCAAAAAGCTCAATTGACAACAACAGAGATTGTTGAGGGCCGCTAGATGGTTACTAAGAGGTGCTTGGAGGTCAAGCGATCCATTGATGCATGCAGAGGCTGAGAGAGAGCTCAGAGAAGCCACAGCCGAAGAGCCAGAACCATAGCCATGAGCCAGTGCCAAGAGCCAGAGCCAGAAAGCCTGAGAGATTAAAAGCCAGGATGAGATGGTGTTCTAAACCCATTGTTTCTGTGTAATACAGTGGAGTTGAGCGTGGAGCTTGTAAAAGGACCTTGCCATAATCCCAGAGAGCCTAGTCGAGTTGACTAGAGCTCAACGAGACGTAGCCAAAGAGTTTTGGGTGAACTCCATATTATATTGTTGTCTTATGGTTTGTTTACTTGCTGCATCTTATCGCTTTGTATATGATGTCTGTTTGCTGCATTATCTTACTGTTACATGCTGCATATCAATTTAAGTAAATAAACTAAAGGCAATCAGTTAGTTAAGGACAAACACAAGCATACACCTATTTTCGAGCATATTTAATTCCACAATTGGTTAATCACTAGATCTTGGGAATATTTAAGCTTTGGAAGTGGCAGAGGTTCTTGTAAGCTCACAAGAAGCCTTTAGCACCGCATTTTCATATCAAAATAAGTTCATATTTTTACCATAATTTTTTAACTAAATTTGGAAATTATAATAATAATTTTACCTCAAATTATAAGAATAAATATTATGATGTTAATGTTTTAAACATTGATTTTTTTCAAAGAGGAATTAAATAAAAATAAAATGCATATGCGTAAATATGTAATTATTAATATACATATACAAATTATTTGACTAATTTAAATAATTATAACTAAATTTGAAATTTGAAGTATTATAATTAATCTCATGTTACGATATTCATTATTAATTAATTAATTAATTTTCAAAAAAATTAGAAGATTTGCTATTAAAATATGTGCTTGGACTCAAGTATTACTTGACAAATAGTTACAATGATTCATCACTTTGTAGTTCCTTTATAGAGTAGATTACTAGGGTTAAAAAATAGCTATACTAGAGATTGACTATTACTCACAGACTACATACATAGATTCTGCAAAATTGTCTGAGGAGCAAAACACACTTATAATGAGAGAACATCGGAAAGTTTGCGGGGATAGATCTTCTGGGAAGTGGTTGAGATCAAATAATAGTCTTCCCACATGTTGACTTGAAGATCCACTACTGGCATATCATTGTTGGTCAGGTGGTGTACCATTAATCCTTCAAGTTGTTGTTTGAGAGCATCAATCTCATCATCCTATTGAGCTAATTTTCTTTTTAGTGTTTGAATTTCCTTAAAGAGGGTAATATACGTTGTCATCTACTGGTGCAGTTTCCAATTGATTTCCATAGTATCTAATTGGAGAGACTTAATTTGTTGTAGGAAATTGTTGTAGGCCAAAGTGTCATTTGTTTGATGGACTTTGTCCCTTTTAATTTACATGTTCATACTGTTGGCTAGAACCATCTTTGTTCTATCTTGCATGGTGTAAGGGAGGCACTAGAAAGAGCGAATATGATGGTGGGAAAAAGAAACCAGGGCAGAGAATATCCAGGGGAAGGGGATGACAGTCCTATAGAAGACAAGTCAAGCCCAATAAATGGGAACTAAGCCTAATTCACTAATTAGAACAAATTCATCCCAAATAAAGCAAGTATGAGAGACTCCCAAGTCCAAGAGGCCACAAATCCAACTGAATTCACAGGCAGAAGATAGAAGAAGACAAAGAGGTCGAGACACCAATCTAGTTCCAAGGGTGGAGGAGACTCCACAAATTACAACAATGGAAAGAGTGATCCAAACCAAAAAAATTCTTGACAACTTAGAATTATAGTCCAAAATTGAGGAGTGTGAACCTAATAGGGAGACTTGTAGAGAGAAATTATAATTTACAAAGCTTAATTGATGTTGACACACCAAAAAAAACCTAATGTCCATATAAGTTCCTTCAGAAGAATCTTTGTAGGGGTGCGCTTGAATGCTAATGAAGTTACAACCTAGAATATGGAGGTTGCCACCATAGATAATCCAGATGATGACGACCATGCATATGCGGGGTTGCTCAGAACACCACCAACAATCGCAAAGACCGAGATGCTTGAGAATTAACAAGCTCATGGTAGGAGGATGAGAAAAGGCAAGGAATTTAATGCAACTAGAGTTAATTCCACATGCAAGACTACTCTAGTCTCCATAAATGATCATAATTGTAGTGGCCATTGAAACCATTGATATCTAGAATACAAGGTCAGGGTTCATATCACAGTGTTGTCTCTTCATTGTACTCTAAGTGTGTGGTGGGAGAAATATATGGGGCACATCAGTCATTGGAGCCCTAATACCATGGCACGTGCTCCTCCAAATTTTCACCCAAGTGCCTAATGTTTGGGGTAGGATAGAGAGAAATAAATTTTTCCCTTTAGCCATAATCATGAAACACAACTGAGGGGAGGGGGGTTCATGGGATATTTTTCCAACCATGGCTACCATTGACTTCATTTTTCCCACCTCTAAGGAGACAGGTTAAGTTAGCTTTCTTGTCTGCTTTGAAGTTTTGGTTTGTTGAAGCCCCGAAAATCGGGTCTACAACAAGGGGGGTACCCACCCGATCCGGACCTTGGTTAGCATCTCCTTTTCCATTTGGTATAGTGGGTCCGACTGGGGATATGGGACCAGTTTCCCAATTTATGTGTGTGTGTGTGTGTTGACATTTGATATTTCCTTTCTAAAAGTTCCTAATTGAAATGCTTTTTCTTTAACTCTAATCTCTAATAACATTCAATTGTATTCTAATAAACAGAAATATCTAATTCTACACTAACCTGGGGTGTAATCTTTCCGTTATGCGATCTAAAATGATTTCAAATAACAATTGGTAATAAAGATCATTCAACTGTTATAAGAAGAGAATTCAATAGAGATAAACCACTTCGTATAAAAAGTTAGATGAAACAGTTGTGAAAAACATATCGCATAATAAGCTACTCATATATTAAGCATAAATAAATAGCTATCACCATACAGAAGTGCCAAATGATAACTCAAGCATTCACGCATCAATATATAAACAACTGAACATAAATATCACTTTAACACAAAGGCAGAAAGAGTTAAGAGATAGAAGTACCATTTATAACTAGTTCTACTCATGAGCTTCAAGCGATAATGATTTATCTCTTCTTAATCCAACATCCACTAAGAGTACAAAAGTGTGACATCAGTAGTAGATATCAAATGCAGATATCAATAAATCTGTTCCATTCATTCATCAAAACCTCCTCAGAGGGTGCAAAAGTGCATGTTCTGAGGACAAGTTTTTGACAAATTTCAGGACCCTTCTCTAAATGCATGAGAAGGGTTTAAATACTACTAACTAAATCTAAAAATAACTTATTACAAAAATGTAGGATACGGTTTAAATGACCGTCTTCATTTCAGGCAAAAATAACGCAAAATTAATACTAACATTGAATCTAAAATTAAAACTAACAACTAACTATTTATGTATCCGTTCCTTGAAATCACAAGCGTTCAGCATTTGTTTGAGAAGAGTCGGCTGGCCGACTTATGACTTTAACTATCCTGAACACGACATCGGCAAGAGCTGGCGCCATCTTCTCAGCAGAATTGATGATACATTTGAGAGTCATGCACTGGCTGTGTGGTTTTACCAAATATGCCCAGTAAGAATCCCAATTCAACTTAGTTAATCTTTTGATCGATTTTGCCTTTTCTTGAGCTTTCTGTCTCCAGCCTGTCTGTAGTTGCTGAGCATATATACATACCATTTTGAAGATATTTCTGACAAATACCACTGGTTTTAGGATTCGAGTTTTACTTTTTTACCTCTAGCGTTACTTTCTTACAAATTTCTGGGCTTACAGGTGATTGAGCAATTAG
Source organism: Pinus tabuliformis (assembly GCA_031772625.1). Taxonomy (NCBI): domain Eukaryota; kingdom Viridiplantae; phylum Streptophyta; class Pinopsida; order Pinales; family Pinaceae; genus Pinus; species Pinus tabuliformis. The sequence continues at coordinate 923,544,039 of CM062814.1, forward strand.
AGGCTTTCCCTTTCAAGAGGTTTTACCTAATCGCGCATCGGAAATTGCCTCCATTTCTTGATCCGGGCTTCCCTGGTGCGATTTTTTTCCTCTTGCGCGCTTTTTGTTAGCAGATATAAAGCTTAAATTTTGTGAAAATAATGATTCCGTAAGTTGCTGACACTGAGTCTTAAATTGTCTGTTTGTGATGTCAACGTTGTCCAGTACCCATTTAACCATGTCCGTGTATGGAAGAATTTTGGGCCTCGCTGCTATTCGGTGTAAGAATGAGCAAGCTAGCTCTGTAATAGATGCCTCAGAAGACCTGTGTGAGCCTGCAGTAGTTGTAACCTCCATCATTTTGGGATTCTCTTCCTTAAGTAGACTATACATGGCTTCCCAAGTAGTAATACCAGCGTCTCTGTTACAGGCAGTGTCTGTATACAAGGGCATCATTTCTTGATCTTCAGAACTCGGAGCTTTGCCTTTCTTTCCCATAGTATCTTGAATACTGCTTTGTATAGTTCTCTGTTCTTTGTTCCTACAGTTTACAAATGAGATCAGAGTCATGATAAGGAAAAGGTGAAGGGAAAGCTTTAAATGCCGAAGACATATAAAATATACCACTTTATGTGAAATGGCTCTTCGATAAGCACGAAACCCTATTTCATTAATGATTGGCAACTAACTCATTAATTAGCATTAAAGTGCATAACCAGGTCTCAGTTTATGGAAAATATTTTTTTGAACAACAAGCTCAAAAGATTTGCGATGAAGCGATTTGGAAATTTGCTTCACAATATCGTAGATCGCAACATCGCAATATCGCTCTATCGCTTTATCACTCGATCGCAATATCGCTTTATCGCTCGATCGCAATATCGCTTTATCGCTCGATTGCAATATTGCAATATCACAACATCGCTGGAGCATAGCATATGACAATCATCTGTTAATGTGTTTTCCGCGAAATGCGATTTGCGATATGTGCCATCGCATATCGGCAGGTTGAGGTTTTTCAGCGTAAGTGATATTTGATGCATGCGATGCGATGAAGTTTCGCATCGCGATCTCGCAACCTTAGAATTGTATTTGTAAGGAGGTATCCATTATCCTTTTTGTGATGCGATATTTCTTAAGGAGTGATTTTATCCTACCTTATCATAAAAATTGAGCTTTTATATATTTTTCAAGGGTATTCTCCTAAGTTTATGAAGGTAAGTTTTATTGAAAAAGGAAATTCAAGCACTAATTGATTTTTTAAATTTTTGACTAAGGGTCCCCACTTATTTAGTATTATTAATAACACTAAATAAGAAGGGGGTTGTTGTTGGCCACAACAATTGGCGATTCACTTGGAAGAACCAGTTATCTCTGCTTTTCTTATGAATTTTCTAAACTTCCAAAACAGAAAATTTTCCAGAAAATCAAACTTTATTATAGAAAGACAAAGTAAATTATGCTTTTTCCTATCAATGATATTTCGTTCCTTCTATTTTTAATTTTGATTATTTACTCCCTCAATCTAGTCCTTGTATCTACATCAGTCACTACTTGGTTTATAAAGATAAAAACAAAGCCTTCTCTGTAAATCAGTTTTAGATATGCTCATTTGTCGTAGGTAGAGCCTCTGCTACCAGCAGGCATTTATAGCCTCGACAGGGTTACCTGTTACCCAACAATGATCTTGTATCCCACTTAGAGAAATATACAATTTTCAAAGAGAAATCCATATTCACACTTATTGCTTTCATTTTACTTTTTACCCTTAAAGAACAATGTCTTGGTTTGGTAGCCAATTTATGACAAGGTCATTCACTTGATTTACAACTTTGTTGAACAAGCTGGCTCGTGATGAGACCCCTTGTCTTTTGATTGCAACAATCTTTGAGTCATTGCCCTGTTGTGGTATGTAATATTGGCAAAGTCAACAAGCTATAATATCTATGATCATGATAAGTCGGCATGTAATGAGACCTCTTACTCTTTAAGTTAAAGTGTATCATTAGATTATTCCTTGAACGTTGTAATTTCCTAGGTGGGGAGGAAGTCATTGTTTCCTTAAGATAGCTCTGGACAACAATGGTAGAGTTTTTTGGAAAGATCTTTTCTACAGAGAATCTTCGTTTTGTTATTGATACCTTTCATTGGACTGATATAAAACAATTTCCCACTAAAGGTCGCTTTTCATCAAAATTTACAAGGTTGAAACTAGTATCATTTCTAGGCCTAGAGCCTTTAACTGTATCTTTCAGTGATAATGATCAATTTTCTAAAAGAATTCTATTTATACAAGTGAAAAAACAAAATCTAACAGAAAATTTGTGTCTTTTTCGTGAATTCCGAATGTAACCATTTACAACTGGTTTTATTATGAAAATAAAAAAATAAAAATAAAAAACTAATCTACAAGATAGAAGAATGATCTCCTATGGAAAATATTTTTTGAGGATCTGTCTGTTAACAAGTAAAGATTCTCTTTTTCCTATTAAATCCTGTAACATAAAAGTAGACAGACCTATGACTTCTGCGATTTGAAAAGGGCCAAGCCACATTCGTTGAAATTTCGTATGTTTCCCTTTTTCCTCATGAGGCTTGTCCCATTTTAGAACTAGATCTCCCATCTGAAAGTACTCTCTGGTTATTATGTTTGAATCAAAAGAAGCTTTTACTAATGCTTGGTGATGAGCATGAGTTATTTTGGCCTGTTCTCGTTTTTCTTCTAACTTAATTATTTCCAGTTGCCTTAGTTGTAAGGAAGAAGTTGGTGCTTCATCAATATATTGAACTAAGGCCAAAGAGGGAATTGCTAAATGAGTTGGAAGAACCACTTCTTTCCCATAAACTAAATTAAATGGAGAAGTGCCAATGGAGGCTTTCTGCATTATTTGATCTGCCCATAAAGCATATATTAAAGACTTGTGCCAATTTTTGTGATTTTGATCAATGGTTCGCTTAATGATTCTGATTAAGTTTTTATTTGTAGATTCAGCTAACCCATTCCCTTGTGGGTAATAATTGGCAGAGTATTTAAGCTTGAAACCCCTTTTGAGTGCAAATTCAGTCATCGCATTACCAGAAAAATATGATGCATTATCAAACATTAAAGCAGAAGGCAACCCAAACCTGGTGATTATGAACTGATCTATGAACTCAATGATGTGTTCGGCATTAGCCGTCTTGAGAGGGACTGCTTCTACCCATTTAGTGAAGTAATCTGTTGTTGTAAGGATATATCTATGTTGTTTAGAGGAGTGAGGAACGATCTCACCTATTATGTCCAATCCCCATTGATCAAAAGGCTGCTCAATGTTGACCGGTTGTAGCGGCAATGATGGTTTCTTTTGTCTCCCAGCAGTGGTTTGACAAACTTGACATTTCCTTGCGTAGTTATGTGAGTCTTTGAATAATGTGGGCCAGTAATAGCCTGCACGTAAGATTTTATGTGCAGTAGCGTCTCCAGCATAGTGTCCACCTGCTGGCCCATCGTGGAGTTCCTGCAAGACTTTTTCAGCTTCAGATTTCTCAAGACATCTAAGGAGAACAAAATCATAATTTATTCTAAAAAGAACATCGTTCACGAGCTGATATTGTTTAGCCTTCAACCTTAGAGCTCTTTTCTTGGTATGATCGAGGTTTGAAGGAGCATATCCATTCTTTAGATAAAATATGATATCAGCGTATAATGATTCAACATCGTTTAGGCTTACCTCATACATTTGTATCTCTGTAGATGGCATTTCGGAAATAAGCAATGCTCCAGCCAGCATTTTGCAAAAGCCTTGACCTTTTACAATACTTGCTAGTTTGATTTCTACGTCATATTCCTGTAAGGCAGTAACCCAATTGGCTCTTTTCTCACCCACATCTTTCTGTACTAAGAGATTTCTTACCGCTGGAAACGGTACTATGATTTTTGTATGGGTTTTAAGTAGAAAGGGTCTGAAATATTTAATTGCTTTGAAAACAGCATAAGCTTGTTTCTCTACATCTGAATAATTTAACTCAGCCCCCTGTAAATTTGAACTGAAAAAAGCAATTAGAGCTTCTTCCTTGTCTTGATTTTCTTGAGTGAGTATCACAGCATATGATCTATCAGAGGCAAATGTATATAAAATAAAAGGATCGGAAAAATTTGGAGTTGCTAAAGATGGAGCGTTAACAATTGCTTGTTTGATTAGATTGAATGCCTCATATTCGTCTTGGCCCCATTTGAAGTTTGAGTTCTTTTTAATCATTGCTTGTAAAGGAGACACGATTCTTGAAAAATCTGGAACAAATCTCTTTACAAAATTAATCTGGCCAAGGAAAGATTGCATAGCTTTCTTGTTGTGAGGTAGGGGTATTTCAGAAATCTCCTTGATTCTGTCAGGATCAATATGAATTCCAGATTTTGACACTATGAATCCAAGAAGTTTTCCTTCACTTAATGCGAAAAAGGATTTTTTCGGGTTAAGTGAAATTCCATACCTTTGACAACGTTGGAAGATTTGTTTTAAATCTCTAAGATGATTGCCTCGTTTCTTGGAATATACAGTTATATCATCCAAGTAGATTACCACTGATTTGTTAACTAATCCCTTGAATGCAATGTCCATGGCTCGCTGAAATGTGGCACCAGCGTTGATCAGACCAAAGGGCATCTTTTGATATGCGTAAGTGCCCCATTTGGTTCTGAATGTGGTTTTTAATTGATCATCGGGATGAACCAACACTTGGTTGTATCCTGAGAATCCATCCAAGAAGGACATTAATTCTGATCCTGCGACTGCCTGCAGTATTTGCTCCATGGGAGGTAAAGGAAAATTATCCTTTTGACAGGCTTTGTTAAGGTTTCGAAAGTCAATGCAAATTCTAATGTCTCCGTTTTTCTTTCTAATGGGAACCATATTGGAAACCCATTTGGAATGTCGAACGGGAAAAATGATTTTGGCTTTCAATAACTTATTGAGTTCAGATTTGATCTGGTTTTCTAGATTGGGATGGATCTTTCTCAGCTTTTGTTGGACAGGTTTTTCATCGTTTAGCATTGGGATAGTATGTTGGATGATAGAAGTGTCATAAGTTTTGAGTTCATCGTAGTTCCAAGCAAAGACACTTTTGTATTGTCTCAAGAGACGAATATACGCTAATTTTTCTTCAGGAGCTAGGCCAAGGCCTAGGTTGATATTCTGTGGTTTGGCATCAGTTCCTAGATTTACTAATTCATAGTTCAAAGTTGAACTTTGCAGTTTTGAATTGGTAGATCTTTTGAATCGATCTTTCAAATCATAAAGGTCTTCTAACTTGACTACTGATTTTGGCATAGCATTATTAGTGCTATCTTGTTGCAATTGTCTGTCATGTTGGTCCTCATCAATTATCTGATTGGTGTAAGATCCTTCAGATGTGAGAAAGCTCACAATATCAGGATCATCGTTAAAAATCCTCCAATTGGTAATGTTATCAGGAATTGAGGGTCTAAAGATTAATTCGATTGAAAATCGATCAGGGCTATAGTCTTCTGAAGGAATGAGCTTGGAAGCTACGTTAGCTAGGAGGTCTGCACTAGCATTCTGGAGTCTGGGAATTGATGAAATATTAAATGCTATAAAGTGTTCAGTTAGATCTTGAACTAAAGATTGGTAATGCTTTAAATGACTTGATAAACAATGTATAGCATTACGTACTTGTCTGATTACAATTTCAGAATCTTCAAAAACTTGAAGATATTTGATGTCTAACTCGATTTCTTTGTATAATCCTTGGACTAAAGCCTCGTATTTTGTGGTATTATTGGTGCAATCAAATTCGAGTCTACAAGTTAGCATAGTTTTGTTTCCCTTTGGACTGATTAACACACATCCTGCTCCTGCTCCTTCGTTAGACTTAGAACCGTCAAAAAATAACTTCCAAAATAAAGATTTATTTACAGGACTATCTATAAAATTAATACATTTAGAACTATCTGTTTGAGAGAAATTTTCTACTTGAGATAAAACAAAATGTTCTAAGTAAGGTGAAGTATGAGCATTAAAATTTCCTAGGAAAGAATTTACTGAATAGTTTCCAATGATGTTATTGTTGTATGCCACCGGTTCATTCTCTCCTTCCAGTGTTACTATGTATTTATGTTGTCTTTCTCGCTCAACTTTTATCTGATTTGGTTTACCATTGTAAGGGAGCCACATGTGCGACCAGTCAGTTGCAAAGTATTCATGAAGTTTTTCTGACCAATCTCTGCTAAGAATTAATCCATAAAATTCTGGAATATCAGCAACTAAAATGTCGATAACTTGACATACATTTGGATTGGATGACAGCCTTATGGTAACTTGATTTAATTCGCCAATCACTTCAACTTGCGATCGATCTAGCTGAACTATGCGCACAACAGATTTTTGCGTTGAACATTCAACTTTGCACATATTGATTTTGGTAAAATATTAGATGAAGCTCCAGAATCCACTAAGCAATTATGCAAATTTTTATTGAAAATTTCATAAGTAAGAAGAAATGGGGGAGTATGAGATCTTGACCTTCCTCCAATTAAAGCGATGTTGTTTGGATCAACTTTATTAATCACGTTAGTTGGAGGTCTTCCCATTTCATGGGAAGCTTGAGAGATTACAACGGCGGGCAAAGGTGCAACTAGTATAGCATGTAATTCTTTCAAAAGTACCTTTTGCTGGTGTTTTAACTTGCTCAATTCGTAAAAAGTGATGTTAGCCCTAGTCTTTTTCATGTCTTCTATGATATTATACTCCATTTCATCCGAAACGATTAGCGTTTTTGATGGAGTTGATGAATCTGTTTGGACTGGGCTGGTTTGAGTCGCTTTAGGTGTCGTTTTCTTGGCTGCGACTTTATCCTTAGTCATTGAGCTTGCGCTCTTTGGCTTAGGAGTAGGTTGAGGAGGATCAAGTTGATTTCTACTTCGAGTACTAACCGGGGATGCCTCTTGATCCTCTTCATCTGGGAGGATGAAGTCCCACATACCTTGTACCTCTACAACTTCTTCTTCATCGGTATGCTCTTCGGTAACAATTTCCTCTTCTTCTTCTTCTGATTCAGCATTTGTGATAGCATTTGGCGGCTTTGAATCGGTTGAAGGGTTTCTTCTATAAGGCTTGTACGGATTTTTAGAAGAAGTTTCTGCCACTTGTTTCTTAATGTCAACCATTTCGTTAGACATGGTTTTCAAAACTTTTTGCAATCCTTCTAAATCAAACGGATCTTTCGATTATTTTTTCTTTGGGTCTTCCTTGAAAGTAACCTTCTTGGATTTTCGTTCTTCTATCACGTTTTTCTTTTCTAGAGCTATGATACATTTCTCTACCGCTATTGCTTCTTTCATATTTTCGGCTAAAGTTGTTTTGTTAGCCCTATCAACGAAGATTGCTATGTTTGACGGTAAAGCAGAGATGTACCACTCACTTCACACTTCTTCGCTAGGCTTGGAAGCAGTAGGAATTTTATTTAACAGTTTATTGAAACGTGAATTAAAATCTTTGATAGGTTCCTTTGACTCGGCCCTAAGGTTAGACAGGTCATTGATCAATGTCACCATAGACCTGTCATCACCAAACTTAGTCAAGAATTGTTCTTGGAAGATATCCCAACAAGTGATAGATCCAGACAGTAATGAGAAATACCATGATCTGGCTACTCCTTGTGGAGTATAAGGGAAAAGTCGGACGACAGCATCTTCGTTGGTAACTCCATTGAGATTTATGGATAACATAAAGTTATTTATATGTTCTTCTGCTAGCATGCCTGCTTCAGGATTAAACTTAGGCAGCCATTTTTCAGGATGGGTCGGTAACTGACTCAAGGGCGCAGGCATTAAGACTACCCCTGGGTTATTCCATGGAGATTGGGCCATCGCTGAACTACTAATAGAGGAAAGTGCAGAAGGTGATCCCTGCGATTGAGAAGATGAGGATATTACGACTCCAGATGATTGAGAAAAAGGTGTGGAAGTTCTTATGGACTGGTGGACAATAATCTGAAGTGGAGGAGTGGATGGTTGACTTCACGGTGGAGAGGTGGAGATGGATGATGATGATGAAAGAGTCTCGCTATCGGACCCTTTAGGCGATTTCCTTGCTCTCTTTCTTGTAGGTAGAGGTAACTCGGTTGGCTGAACACCAAACTTTTCGCTCTTTAATCTGGTAAGAGGATGAGCAGGGTTATATTGCGAAGTCACGCTGCCTTGAGATTTATCAGATCTTTGAGGTGATATAGAAAATTGCTGAAGTTTATGGATCAAAGATTCAACTTCAGGAGGTTCAATAGTAGATTGTTCTGAAATGTTAGGGTTTGTAGCAGCGGCTGTTGTTCTTTCGACTTCTGGCTCTAGATTTAAATATTCTAAGTGCGATGGAGAAGTCGGGGGAGATGGTGAGGGTGATTTACTCTCAAAATGGTATTTAGATTTAGACTTACTTGCCATTCACAGTTCGGGGCCCTCCTTCTAGCGCCAAATATGTTGAAGCCCCAAAAATTGGGTCTACAATAAGGGGGATACCCACCCGGTCCGGACCTTGGTTAGCAGCTCCTTTTCCGTTTGGTATAGTGGGTCCAACTGGGGATATGGGACCAGTTTCCCAATTTATATGTGTGTGTGTGTGTTGAGATTTGATATTTCCTTTCTAAAAGTTCCTAATTGAAATGCTTTTACTTTAACTCTAATCTAATAACATGCAATTGTATTCTAATAAACAGAATATCTAATTCTACACTAACCCGGGGTGTAATCTTTCCGTTATGCGATCTAAAATGATTTCAAATAACAATTGGTAATAAATATCATTCAACTGTTATAAGAAGAGAATTCAATAGAGATAAACCACTTCGTATAAAAAGTTAGACGAAACAGTTGTGAAAAACATATCGCATAATAAGCTACTCATATATTAAGCATAAATAAATAGTTATCACCGTACAGAAGTGCTAAATGATAACTCAAGCATTCACGCATCAATATATAAACAACTGAACATAAATATCACTTTAACACAAAGGCAGAAAGAGTTAAGAGATAGAAGTACCATTTATAACTAGTTCTACTCATGAGCTTCAAGCGATAATGATTTATCTCTTCTTAATCCAACGTCCACTAAGAGTACAGAAGTGCGACATCAGTAGTAGATATTAGATGCAGATACCAATAAATCCTATTCCATCCATTCTTCAAAACCTCCTCGGAGGGTGCAAAAGTGCATGTTTTGAGGACAAGTTTTTGACAAATTTCAGGACCCTTCTCTAAATGCATGAGAAGGGTTTAAATACTACTAACTAAATCTAAAAATAACTTATTACAAAAATGTAGGATACGGTTTAAATGACCGTCCTCATTTCAGGCAAAAATAAAGCAAAATTAATACTAACATTGAATCTAAAATTAAAACTAACAACTAACTATTTTTGTATCTGTTCCTTGAAATCGCAAGCATTCAGCATTTGTTTGAGAAGAGTTGGTTGGCCGACTTCCGACTTTAAGTGTCCTACGAACACGGCATCGGCAAGAGCTGGCGCCATCTTCTCAGCAGAATTGATGATACATTTGAGAGTCATGCACTGGCTGTGTGGTTTTACCAAATATGCCTAGTAAGAATCCCAATTCAACTTAGTTAATCTTTTGATCGATTCTACCTTTTCTTGAGCCTTCTGTCTCCAGCCTGTCTGCAGTTGCTGAGCATATATACATACCATTTTGAAGATATTTCTGACAAATACCACTGGTTTTAGGATTCAAGTTTTACTTTTTTACCTCTAGCATTACTTTCTTACAAATTTCTGGGCTTACAGGTGACTGAGCAATTAGAGGCTTTCCCTTTCAAGAGGTTTTTCTTAGCGATGCGCGATTAGCACTAGGCGCTAATCGCGCATCGGAAACTGCCTCCGTTTCTTGATCCGGGCTTCCCTGGTGCGATTTTTTGCCTCTTGCACGCTTTTTGTTAGCGGATATAAAGCTTAAATTTTGTGAAAATAATGATTCCGTAAGTTGCTAACACTGAGTCTTAAATTGTTTGTTTGTGATGTCAGCGTTGTCTAGTACCCCTTTAACCATGTCCATGTATGGAAGAATTTTGGGCCTCGCCACTATTCGATGTAAGAATGAGCAAGCTAGATCTATAATAGACGCCTCAGAAGATCCGTGTGAGCCTGCAGTAGCTATAACCTCCATCATTTTGGGATTCTCTTCCTCAAGTAGACTATACATGGCTTCCCATGTAGTAATGCCAGCGTCTCTATTACAGGCGGTGTCTGTATACAAGGGCGTCATTTCTTGATCTTCAGAACTTAGAGCTTTGCCTTTCTTTCCCATAGTATCCTAAATACTGCTTTGTATAGTTCTCTGTTCTTTGTTCCTATAGTTTACAAATGAGATGAGAGTCATGATAAGGAAAAGGTGACGGGAAAGATTTAAATGCCGAAGACATATAAAATATACCACTTTACGTGAAATGGCTCTTCGATAAGCACGAAACCCTATTTCATTAATGATTGGCAACTAACTCATTAATTAGCATTAAAGTGCATAACCAGGTCCCGATTTATGGAAAATACTTTTTGAACAACGAGACCGAAAGATTTGTGATGAAGCAATTTTTCGATTTGCTTCGTAATATCGCAGATCGCAACATCACAATATCGCTCTATCACTTTATCGCTCGATCGCAATATCGCTTTATCACTCGATCGCAATATCGCTTTATCGCTCAATCGCAATATCGCAACATCGCTGGAGCGTAGCATATGACAATCATTTGTTAATGTGTTTTCCGCGAAATGTGATTTGTGATATCCGCCATCGCATATCGACAGGTTGAGGTTTTTCAACGTAAGTGATATTTGATGCATGCGATGCGATGAAGTTTTGCATCGCAATCTCGCAACCTTAGAATTGTGTTTGTAAGGAGGTATCCATTATCCTTTTTGCGATGCGATATTGCTTAAGGAGTGATTTTATCCTACCTTATCATAAAACTTAAGCTTTTTTAGATTTTTCAAGGGTATTCTCCTAAGTTTATGAAGGTAAGTTTTATTGAAAAAGGAAATTCAAGCACTAATTGATTTTTTAAATTTTTGACTAAGGGTCCCCACTTTTTTAGTATTAGTAATAACACTAAATAAGAAGGGGGTTGTTGCTGGCCACAACAGGTTCCTGAGGATGCGGACGAGTGATTTGAATGGGAACGTTTCAAGAAATTTATATATTATTTGGGGTTGGAGTTTAAGATGATTTTCTTTGGGCCAAGTACCTTTTTTCAAGTGCTCGATAGTTAGGAGAGAGTCCACCAAGATTTCCAACTATTAGATATGGAAATATTTTACCAATATTAGGACTAGGAGGAGGCCATACATCTCATCTTGATTATTAGTTCGTTGTCCCAACCCCCAAGAGTGCTTTATAACTAATTTTCCTTCAGGTTGTGAAGAACCCCTCCCCCTCTTGCCACCCCTTATTAATTATTAATTTATTAATACATATTATAATGAAAAATACATAACACATACCATAAACAATGTCTAACAATCCTCCATCATTCATTAACATAGTTTGTATTGAATCAATAAACACTATCTAGCATGCATGACTCATATGGACTATTTAATTTATTTAGCATAACATTTCAACACAGGAGGCTTAGTCACCATTCTAGATTTGTGCCCTATTCTTTGGTTCTTGATGTCCCATAAAACTTTAGTCATGAGTGGATATGAAGATCCATTTGAAATTAGTGATATGATCTAATTCACCATTAGTTTGATGCCACTAAGCTAAATTATTGTCTTGCTCTATTGATTTCATATAGTCTTAATCAAATGGTATACCGTGAATACTATGTAGGAGGCTTATGCAACCAACAATCCCACCTAGATTTTGGTGAATTAGATCAACCCATAACGAGGGCGATGGGAACACCAATGAAGTAGAAGCCCAAATAAATGAACATCATCAATGTAAGACAAGCAATTTGTCTCGAAACATTACATCTCATTATCTATGAACAACTTCCAAGTTCACATAGCCTCAAAATAAGTAGGGATGTCGATGTGAGCATTAAAATCATAGGGTCGTGCATAAACAATTTGGCCCATCTATAACATACATTCATTATGAAAAGGGTTTTTTTTGAAGGGTGAAATTTCACCAATTAATTATTTTTTTTGGTATTTTTTTGAAAAATAGTTCCCTTATAAAAAAATGAATATTTTTACATAAATATGATTAAATTGATCATTTTTTCCATAAAACATTGCAATTTTAATAATGAATTATAATTCTTTTTTTGTTGAGTATTCATACATATGATTCTTCAACTAAGATAATCACCTAGAATAGTATACATAAGTATAATATTTGAATCCTTAAAAAATACCATGATTACAATGCTCCTGGCCAACAAGTATGATTTTTCAACCAACAAAATCACCTAGAATAATATACATAGGTATAAATTTGAATCCTTAAAAATATCATGATTGCAAGACTCATGGCTAATAATTCTAAGATAGAAGAGGCTAGTGTGATTATGATTTCTCTATGTGATTTGGTGGACCTATTGGCTCCTAAAGCATTTTCAACATTGGTCAAGACTTCTGTGTTGAGTAATGAAAAGAAAATGTAGATAAAGGATGTCTAGGAATGTCCAAAATGCCATGATTGACTTGGGATTCAATATTAGAATGGATAGGGAAATCATGAACTCATACAACAATGGCTCCAACCAATGTAATATCTAGTTGCAAATCAAAAGCAAGCAACGATGTCTAACCCTTGAGGCATTCTCAAGAGAACCCGTTCTATTACTCATGTACTCCCAACAACCACAAATAGTATAACAACAATAAAAACATGTTGAAATTTGTCTAGGAGTCATTCCAACAACTCTTAGAATTCCCATTTTTAAAAACACCACGAAGAGGACATTTATAGATACATATAGTGTTAATAACATTGTTGAGTGCATGTGAAGAAGAATATGATATTAATGTTATCATAACCATTTTAAGTAAATGAAAAAATCCTACACCAACCAAAATATGTAAAAGCAAAAAATTAAACATAAATATAACTATTTCATCTTATTATAGCATTATTATAAAAAATTCTAAATAAATAAAGAAAAATATAAATCTAAAAGGTATAAAAGTAAGAATACAACATAAATGCCAAACCATTTCAGTAACAATTTCATTTTATTAAGCATTATATTTTATAAGACAAGTTTTATTGTATAAGACAAGTTGTATCATTACCGGATAAGTTGTATCATTATAATCCTATAGGCCTTATACTTTCTAGGGGACAGTAAAAATGGAAATAGACAGAATGGAAGCTGGACTAAAACAAGTGATATTCTATAGAAATTAGTTTGAATGACTGATTTTTAGTTGTTTTAGGTGGAATACAATTCTAGGCATAGGTCCTTCTTAAAAGAAATGCCTTTGACCTAACAAAACGCGTAGCTCGAAACAGGTATTTGTTATATTAAAATTAGTTGGATTGATATGACCAAAAAAGATTGGTTGTCATTAACATTCCATATCTGATGGAGAATCAATAATTTATATTTTATATAGTATCTAACGTAGCATTCATGTGTACCAATAATGAATATTGGCAACTCATATATTAATTAGAAAAGAAATAAGATAATAGATTAACTTTAGGGAACACATCCCAGAAACATCATATAAGTATAATATATGTGCACCTACCTATTTGTGAAAGCAACTCATATTGCATATATCACATGTGGGTAATAAGATAATATTCATGAAAGCAACTCGTATGACACATATTTCTACAAGTGGAAGTGGGCACAAACTTTGAGGATGAAATGGTTGATGCCAACTTAGTACATTAAATAAATAGGGGTATGGTAACGCACGAATATAAAGGATGAGAATTATTAAAATTGGATGGCAAATTTTATTGACATGCTTAGCTGAGCTGAGCTGTGTGAGCTGTGAAAACTCTATTGTAACCTTTATTATATTATCATTTGACTTTGGCATGCAGGCCCTAGAAGAGATGGAATGGTCTTTTTGATGATTGTTATTGGTTGAAAACAAATTTCAATGTAAAAGGTGGAGGAAATAGTTTAGTTCTTGGGGAATGTACCAGGAGGTGGGGCAAGGAGACAAGTCATTAGGGATTGATGCATTGCATTGGGGGATATGTAAACACTAAACAATGGCTTTTTCCACATGCCATCACATAATTGCATGTCCTCAAAAAGCCACTCTGTGAGAGAGAGGAAGGAGGGAGGAAGCATCATTGTGAAAAAGATGCTTTGTCTTGTATTCCTAATTCAGTTCCCGATTTCATGGCCATGGCATGCCACTCGCTTTTTATTTTCAAAAAGCGTCACTGTGTGGCCCTAAAGGCCTGGTTAAAGCCATCTTGAGGGGAGTTCTTGATTTACAAGACAGATGGTGAGCTCACTGCTGAGCTATCTCTCTGTATTTATATATAAAAATGTGGATGACACTGTAAGGTGGCAACGCCTAGAAAAAGAGAAACGGCTAGACGAGCTGAGAAGCGAGGCTGCACATGCAGTCGGTTGCACAAGGACAGTTGTGTGCGTGAGTCTCTTAAACATTAGATTCTGTGTGTCTGCTGCTCCTTTAGAGAAGACCCAGTCCTTGTATTCGAAGATTATTATATTAACAAGTAGTAGTAGGTAGTAGGTGCAGTCACCAGTTGGTTGCCAAGGTCCTTTACCTGTGCTGTACTGTTTGTGTTGAGCCTGCTGCTGAACCAGAGATATGGATATGTGGGTTCTGCTGCTGCTTTCACTTTTCACGGGCCTTTGCTTCAAGGGGGTGCTGTTATTGTATTCCAAACTAATTTGCAAGTCCAGGACGAGGTTGTGGTTCCCACTGCCTCGAAACAGCAAATATGGCTCCCGCAATAAAATGAATCTGCCTCCTGGTAGCTTGGGTCTCCCAATCCTTGGAGAAACATTGCAATTCTTTGCGCCCAATGACTCCTTCGACGTTCCTCCCTTTGTCAAGCAGCGAAAACTAAGGTAAGCGCTGAACACTCATGCAATGCATGCATATCTGCAGAATTGATTTCTTCGGATTCATCCAATTAATTTATTTGTGTTAACTTTTGGAATGAAAGATAACTATTACATTAATTTATTTGTTTTGATGTTTCAAATCAGCTAATGTGATTTATTTGTTTTGTTGTTTAAAACTAGCCAAAATGATTCATCATCCAGACAATAGAATAAATGGAATCAATGTTATTTATCATCAGGGCCATAGAATGAATGAAGCCAATGAAACCAATATGATTCATCATTAGGACAATAGTCATTACATTAATTTATTTGTACTAATGTTTGGAACCAGCCAGAATAGTTCATCATCAAAGCGATAGAATGAATGAAGTCAATGTGATTCATCATTATGTGTGATTCACATCAAAACCATAGAATGAATTAAGATAAATGTCTTTCAGATTAATCACATCATTAAGATTTGGTCGAAGTTTCAAACCAACTAAAGATTTGGTCGAAGTTTCAAACCAACTAATATGATTCATCCTCAAGAAAATAAAATTAAGTCAATATGATTTATCATCAAAAATATAAAATGAATAAAGTCAATGTGATTCATCATAAAAACTATAGTTATAATTATAACTGCCCAGGTTTTTAACCAGCCAATATAATTCATTATCAAAAGGATAGAATGAATGATGAATGCAATTAAAATATGCAGAATTCAAAATGTGTAATGCTAAATGAATGTTTGCAATATTGCAGATATGGGCCTATTTTCAAGACGAGCTTAGTGGGAAGGCCAGTGGTGGTGTCCACCGACCCAGACGTGAATCAGCTAGTATTCCAACAGGAGGGTCGCCTGTTTCAAAGTTGGTACCCCGACACCTTCACAAAAGTATTTGGGGAACAAAATGTTGGATCAATCCACGGTCATCTCTACAAGTATCTTCGCAATATGGTTTTGACATTGGTGGGTCCTGAGAATCTCAAAGAAAAGCTTCTGCCAGAAGTGGAGCTCAATCTGCTCGCCAAGACCCGCGATTGGCACGACCGTGTTGTCGACATCAAAGAAGCAACTGCTTCTGTAACTAACTTTGCCTAACAATCCATTGATGTTTGACTCATTTCACAGATTTTAGTGTAAAAATATTTAGAACTCTAGTTCAAATCTAATACTTTTGTCATCATTCTGCAGATTATTTTTGACCTTACTGCTAAAAAGCTCATCAGTTACACTTACGACCCACAAAAAGAAACTCCCGGTACCTGCCTTAGAAATAACTTCCAGGCATTTATCCAGGGATTGATATCATTTCCATTGAATATACCTGGGACAGCTTACAATCAATGCTTGAAGGTATAAATTAAAAAAACAAAAGTACCAATCAATCAATTTGGTTAATCTACTGGTTTCTTTACCACTACTAATCATTGTTGGAGATAATTACTCCCACTTATAGTTAGGATGCAATTTCACTCAGTTTAGAGATATTCTAAATTTAAGATGTGTCAGTCAGGTTAGAGTTCTAATTTAGAAAGGTTAAGTGATGTATGTGTGAGATAAGCTTAGCATATCTATTTTTAGGGTTTTTGTTTCTATTTGATCTTGTAACTTTAAACAATTAAATCAAAACAACATATTTGAATGGATTGTTTTGGGGTTAATCTACTGGCTTCAAACATTACTGATAATGTATGTGTGTGTGTCTCAGGGGCGAGCCAGGGCGATGGCAATGCTGAACAAAATGCTGGAGGAAAGAAGAGAGGAAAAGCCACAAAGAAAACATGGAGATTTCTTTGACTATGTGGTGGCTGAGCTGGATAAGGAGGGATCACCTTTAACCAAGGAAATGGCATTAGACTTGATGTTTGTTCTTCTGTTTGCCAGCTTTGAAACCACCTCCCTGGCTTTAACTTTGGCAATCAAGTTTCTTACTGACCACCCAGCAGCACTCCAGCAACTAACGGTACACCCATGCTATACTGTTTAATTCTCTGCAGTATTTGTGATCTCTACCAAATGAATTCATATAGGTATTCAAATTTATACAAGTAATTTGTTACTGATCATGTCTCCAGGAAGAACATGAAGCCATTCTTGCAAAGAGGGAGCACAAGAACTCCAATCTCACTTGGAAAGAATACAAGTCCATGACATTTACCTCTAACGTAAGACTCAAAAATTAGGACTTGCTATAGGATGGAACACAATCCAATTCTACCCATGATAAGTATGCTTGTGTATGTCCTATTGCAGGTAATAAACGAGACTGTAAGACTCGCAAACATTGTACCCGGAATATTCAGAAAAGCAAAAACAGAGGTTAATATTAAAGGTGAGTTATTGCATAATTTTTTAGGAATCTGTAATCGAGTCAAGTTTAGTAATTATTTTATTGAGCGGAGAGGTTTATTGAATAGAGAGTTCATTCTACGGCTTAGTGAAACATGTGTAAGTTTGTCTGTCCATCCATCTCTTTTAAAATAAAAATGAAAGTTAAAAATTAGATGGCTATAATAAAAAAAATAAAATGAATATATTGTTAAATAATTAGAAGTAAAGAAAATGTGTGAGTAAAACGTTAAAATCTTATAATTTAGTTATTGATAAATTAATTATTTTAATACAAATTAATATTCATATATACTTTAAAATATGTTAATAATAAAAAATCATTTTAATTTGCCTCATAAAAATGTTGGATGTATATGTTATGTAAAATATTTATTGTCAATTGTATATATATCATGAAAAATTAAGTTTTTATGGTTAAAACGTTTATATATATATATATATATATAGATATATAGATATATATAATTTAGCATTTAAAAATACAATTTAAATAATGAAAAATAAGACAACAGCGTGAAGAAATTTGAATCTATAAATTACACATGAAGAAATTTGATTTTTTAGCTTATATTAAATTCTTACTTAAAATAGATTTATACTAATTTTTATGACCATTTGAAACAGATATGAATATTAAAATAAACTATTGTTAAAAAATCTACAATCGAATTAAATATTAATTCCTTTAGCTTTAATTCTAAAGCAATTTGATATAAGATTTTGTGGTGGATGAATGGCAAAATGTTACACATATTTGATATTTTCTTGTCAATGTTGCAGGATATACTATTCCCGCAGGGTGGGCTGTCATGGTGTGCCCAACTTCTCTTCACCTCGACCCGATTGTATACCCAGATCCCCTGGCATTCAACCCCTGGCGATGGCAGGTGAGTTTTTACATACCTACATTATTCAGGAATTAAGTACTGCTAGATATTCACTAGTATATTCATGAGACTCAACAGAACTCGTGTGTCGTTACAGAACATGGATTCCAACGCGATTGCCAAGTATTTCATACCATTTGGAGGTGGAATGAGGTTCTGCGTAGGAACTGACTTCACCAGACTGCAAATGGCCGTGTTTCTGTTTTGTCTGGTTACAAAATACAAGTAAGTATTGTATTAGAGTTAAGTGCTGGACAAAAAAAAGTATTGTATTGGATCACAGGAGTTGGTTCGAAAAGCGTCCACAAATGATACTTTATGTGATTTTCGCTGAAAAATCTCTCACAATCTTCATCAGAAACCTGAACTCTATTATTGTATTAGAGTTTAATATTGGTTTATTTGTGAGTTTAGAGGTTTATTTTATAGTTTAATGTGTAAAGATGTCTATTCGTCATCAAAATTAAAATAAATATTAAAAAATTATAAAAAAATTAGATTTTTTTTTTAATAAATCTATGTTAAAAAGAAAGAAAAGAGATGTGATCCCAAAAATGGCCCAACAAATCTAAAACCTAACCTGTTTAGATAACATTTTTTTTCCTTATTGTAATGATTTCCCAGGTGGAAGGGCGTGAAAGGCGGAGAGATTCGAAGAACGCCAGGTCTATCCTTTCCCAATGGATATCACATCCATCTCCAGTCAAAACAACGCACTGCGACTGGAAATGGCGAATTATGAAAAGGAAGCATCTGGTTTTTTTGTATACAGCAAAATTACGATTTCCATTTTTTTTCGTAGGTTGAAAGCAAAACTCTGTGCTCTGCAAATTTGAAGTTGGATTTGGCTTTGGATTTGAAAACCAAATACCAATTGGCAGCCAAATTATAAAAGAAAGGAAGGTGATATATGGAAATTCTTTAGGAATGGAGAGGTGTCCAGTGTCGAATTTGTTATTGTAAACAAGTCCACCATCCTTTAGATTGTTGTCGTCGAATGAACGACCGATGAAGAACGATTCCTCTGGTAAATCCGAGGGGGATATGTATCGGAAAACCAAAAGATTTGAACATCATATTTCTCCAAATATAATATATGATCTAAATCTTTAAAAATATATGAAAGGGGATATTACCTGGTGTTTGTCCAAAGACGGGGGAACAAATTTAGAAGTATAATATATCCAAATTTAAATAATATTATAATGAAATTAATTGATCTTATTTATGCGGAAAAAATTGAAGGTTAACATTTCTATATACAGAAGATCTAGGGCCAATCTCAAATGGCTGTTTTGGTTGTTTATTAGTGATTAATTTTAATATTTTATTAATTAACTGGGTTATTAATGAAAACTTTTCTTTGTTCTAATTTGATGATGCAGCAGAATATTTTGCATTTTAATGTTAGGTATGTTATTAATGTGAAAATTATTTCATTTTATTTAAGGCAGGTCAATTTATTAGTATTATAGTAGGTTTATAATTTTTTAATGTTTATTTTTATTTTCTGTGTTTGTGTGAAGGTGTAAAGATGAAAACCTATATTCATGTTTTGAAATGTTTGATGATAATTAATATTAGTTTTTGATAATTACAATGATATTAATGATAGTTTTTGTTATTATTAATTTTTTGATAAGCTTGTTATTGTATTTTGCTGACTAACTTATCACTACAAATTCGTTAGTAGTAGTCTGATAATTTTCTAATACACACTTTCACTATGCTATCAATGACTCTCCATGGTGGTGAAAATGTGTTGGTAGATAATATTTTAAATAAATGATAGTATTAACTAACTTAATTTATATGATTCCTAAAAGTATATTTGATTGACATATATTAATTACATTTTATTAAGTGATTGTGATATTTGATATATAGAAGAGATATAATGGAATTATTTGTAAATGTGTATGTAAACGGTGGTTGATTATTATCTTGTTCATAGTCAACCACTATTAAGGTGGATGTGATCGAATAAAATGGTGTGGTCAAATAATGGTGATGGTCATGGTTGATCATGGACAACCAAGTTCACTCTCATGGTTAACCATGACAATGATGATGACCATGGACAAAATCACCAATGACCATGTGAGAAATGAAAACAAAAAATATAGGCATAGATATGTTGAGGGTGTAGATAATGATGAAGTTTTCAATGTAGAGTTTTATTGTATAGTGTAGACATAAGTGAGGTGCATAATCAAACTAAATTTGCCACAACAACATCTTGGGAGTTAAGCATGTGTTATTAACCTAAAATCTTTTGTTACAATCAATATGACTTGTACTCACAAGTGAACTGATAAAGTCAAAGATGATATTGGAGGATAAAGGCACAAACCTCATCATCCTTGATCTTGTAAACGTAAGCTAAGGAAACCATTGAGGAAGTAAATGTTTAACGAGTCAGGCTTGATCCATGTAATTTCTACAAATACAATGACACAATGCGTGAATAAAAGTAGAAATAATGTAAACATGAGATGAAGAAAGTGACACGAAGAGTGAGCCAAGTGTTATAAAAAAATTATTAGTCATACCATGTAAGGTATTTGTTGTAGTAAACTTGAGGCTATGATAATTATCGTGTGAACCCAAGTGCTATAAGTTCCTATAATTGTGATTATTGCCATGGAAGAACTATTGTATTCTATGTAACTCTTATAAATTTTGCAATTTTCTAGTTAACATTTGGGATTTTATGCACATTTTCTTGTAAGTTAGTTTACTATGATGATTGGTACACATAGGCATTACGTTCATTCATATTTATCTATGTTGACATATGGAAAGTATGTTGACATGGTTGCAATTATTTTCTCACATTCTTGGGTGATGTTCATGATGTTCATTATCCAAAAATGCACGTGTAGTGCAATTAACAGTTGTTGTAAGAGGAATTTGTTGTGTTGTACTTAGTGGAATAGTTTTTGTAACCTAAAAATACATCTCAATGAAAGATGGTTTAATTAGTAATGGTGGGGGTGTTTGTCATGTTTAGCAGCAATTAATAAGCCTACACTAGAAAGGATTAGAACTACACAAGAGTTCAACTACACAAAATAATTCATCCTTCTTTCTTATAACATGGTATCAAAACCCACTTTGATATAATCCTAGAAGTCTATATATTTGTATAAGGGTAAACATATTTTGGTGATTATTAAGCAAGGAGAGAGAATGACATTGACCTCATTAAGCATTCCCTTACCAAAGACCAAGTTGGATGGAGAGAACTACTTCATTTGGAAATTCTAGATGCCAAATGTGTTATTGAAACAAAGATTGTTGAAGATTGTAGAGGGTAAGAAAGTTTCTCCTATTAAAGCTATTGATTTAGTGAATTTCAAGACACATCATCAAGACATGCAATTTGATATAAACTCTACTATTGTAGAACATATAATTCCTCAAATCAAGAACTTGAAAAGTTCACATATTACATGGACTATGTTGCAGAATTTGTATGAGATCTCAAATAAGTCAAAAGTATAGCACTTGCATAATCGATTATATGCCCTAAAAATTGGTGACAATAAAAATGTTATTAACTATGTCACCAACAAAAAAATGATATCCGCAAGAGTGGGCCCTTACTTTACAACTCACTAATTGATCTCCTAAAAACTAACTCAATAGCATGAGAAACTCAATAATGGTAACAAAAAGATCAAATATCTGTATATTTTTCTACTAGTGATCCCAAATGGTTCTCAAGGTTATTTATTTATACAATTCATCAAAAAGAAGTTCCAGGGAAATTTCCCATTTTTAGGAAAAGTAGCTAACAATTCCAAAACCATTTTCCTATCATTTAGAGACTTTCCTTCCAAACAAGGAGAAAGAAACATCAAGATATTTCCTCAAAAATAGGTAGTGATTTAATAGATAAGTGGTAGTTTAATTACTTTATAAATTCATAATCATGGATCTAAAAGTGTGCACTATTATGAACTTAGAAGAGCATGAATGCAAAAATATCAAATACTAGATTCATGCAAAACAACTCAACTTTGAGACTTACATGGTACACCATATGACTTATCAAGTAGGAAAGGTGGAGTGTTAAGTAAACATAACACTATATAAACGCGTCTACATGTCATGAGAAACTCTTTAGCATGATCAAATTAATCATAATTCCTCCCAATGTCAATAAGTCCCAATAAAATGGGGACTGGCATAAACCTATAAATGCTAAAGAGAAAAATCCTAACAGTTCCAAGCATTTAAATTCCTGCAAGCTATTCTCCTCTTAAGAAAAAAACATCTATTAAACATGAATTCAAAGTATGAACACGTGATGTCAAGAAAGTCATAAAAATGTATAAATTGGATTTAAAAAAGGCATAAAAAAGGGTTTAAATCATAAAACCTTTAAGAAAGAATAACAACACAATAGATGGGAAAAGTAAGGAAATTAGTGGGGTCATCATACCCTTTACTCAATGAATTGCATATCCTTTATTCAATGAAATAGTTAGAATTTGAATGAAATTGAGTCTTAGTTTAGTGTAAATAACCTTCAGTTAATAGTAAATCAATTGGGTATGTTCTTCTACTAAATGAAAACCTCTCAATGATATAACTAGTTTTCATATGCAATAGATCTAGCATTGTCAATAGAATCATCACTTTTCCAATATAGAATAGGAAATAATAACAATGGAAAATGAGACATGAGACCTAACCAATGTAAATTTATTTCATTTGCATCAACGACATACATTCATCTTTGATAGAGTGAAGCATGAATATTTGGAAAATAATGTATTTCCTATTTCTTAAGCTCATTTGTGAGTTCCCCCATCTATTTTGGTTAAACTGCACTACATTCTCAACTAGTGTAGTATTAAAATTAATCAATTAAATAATTATTGCAAATTATTAATTGGTTATGACTTCTTTAATATGAAGGCTAAAAACCATTAGTTATTCTCTCTAATCATATTAGCCACAAAGGTTATTTCCTTTTTGAACCCATAAAGGTGCATTAAGTTCTTCCCTTTTATATAACCCCATTTCTTAGTTTCTCCTAATCTCTTTTTCGCAAGAGGGACTAAAAGGAAACAATATTAATTATCCCCATAAAATGATTGGGATTCCATAGATTGTTGTCTAGCAATAAATATTATGTGTTTCATAGTTCACAAAGAAAATTCCTTATTTTGGAAATGTTAGAAAAGTAAATTCCATAAAATGTCTTTCTTTCCTTTAAATCAAATGGAAAATCAAATATGGTGCATTTTATTTGTATTTGAAACCATTATTCCTTCATATACATTGTCTTGGTCTTGACTACTTTTTTCTTCTTGGTTGCAATCCAATCCTACCCATAATAAGCATGCATGTGCATCTCCTATTGTAGATAATAAATGAGACTATAATATTGGTGAACATTGTCTTGAGAATGTTCAAAAAACCGAAGATGGATATTGATATTAAAATTATGTTATTGTATAACTCTACCCATATTACATTGCACTACTCTGATAAGTTTCTTTACTTGTATTGCATTTTGATATATGAGGATCAATGGTGGCTAATTTGATTAAGTAAAATTTTCTTATATATATATATATATATATATATATATATATATATATATATATATATATATATATATATATATAATCTTCTCTCTCTTTATTTATTTGTAGGACCTTCTTTGGCTATAACAACACTAGCATTGGTGTTGTCTTTCACTACAACAACAATCTTCATCCTTTCCTTAACTACATCAAAAATATGGTTCTCTTCAATTTTTATCCTTTTTATATCTGTCCTATGTTATGTTTGGTTTCACTACCTTTGGACCCTACATCAAAAGATCAACATCACATATACGATCATATTCATTTTCTTGCTTAGCTAATAATCCTTCTATAGGAAACTTGGGTTTTTCCCCAAGATTAGTTGAATTTCTAATAGGTGAGGTTTTAAACCAATAATTATGTATATGGTTATTATTTTCCTCCTTTTCCTTCATATGGAACAATTTGAACTCACTATATACATTAGACAGATCCTCATATACTCACATCCCAATGAGTGTGTGGAAAATTTCTTCTCCAGTCAATTACTCACCCTTCCAAGCTAAGGAAACCCCCACCCTTAGATGATCTACCTATCCCATGGCTTTCATGTATGGGATTATTAAAGATATTGTTAGTCTTATAGCCAAGTTCACTTCCAGTGTGCTTTAATAGAAATTACACTACATTGCTCATGGAGTCTTATATTCAAGGCACACTTTATGACTTTCTCCCATAAGGTAATCAAAGTGTGTCACAGGGCTCCAATGTCACCATAGTGGCCTTGTTCCTAGGATCTTTCCTTCATCACTTCACCTATATCACAACATTTAGTTCCCATGAGATATACCCAAAAATTTCAAATTAGAAATTTTAATTTCCCAAATTTGCTTCATTCAAAAGAAAAATCTCACGGACATGAGAAATTTAGTTAGGATGTTGGGCTCCTTTGTAGGTAGTGATATTTTATCTCTCATAGTGGCTTCTATATTACACCCCATTCCAACACTCTACCTGCAATGTGAGCTTTCAATCAACTAAATAGTCGTAAGTGTTAATACAAAAAATATTTTCATTACAAAATTTAAAACATCCCCTAAAGTGATCTTATAATTATTACACACATAATAATTCTATCACTTCCAATTGATTTCAGATAGATTGAAATAAAATTATCATTGCATTATATATTTTCATCACAATCATTATAGTCATTTCCTAATGAAATCAAACATTTATTCTAGCAACCCATAGGGTCAAAATTGAGAGTTACATAACCACTTTCTCCATTAGGATACATTTCTCTAAATTCATGGTTAATTAGTTTTCACTTTTTTTTTGCAAGATGAGGGATTCATGCAACTCATTTCACTACTCAACAATTCCTTAAGAGTATTAAAAGTTATTTCCTTACATGATATTCAATCATGCAATTGATTATTCCATACAAACATGCATGCACTCACTACACCAAACATATCATATATGTACCATCATAATACATAATATGAGTGTCATGACCAAATCATATCATAGTAATGCATGGACACATCACAAGGATTCTAGTAATATTTACACACTGAAGGTTTCTTGCCTTTGTCACAACCCACTATGTATTAATGACAAACTTACTTTCATATATAAACAATTCCATACAATTTTCACAATAACTAGGAAAAACTAATCCTTCAACTACATGTTCCTTATCAACAAATTCAACATTATATGATGGAATCATTTATCTTAAGCTTAGAAACTATTGGGCCAATACTCATGGACACATGAACACAATGCAATCCCTACACTTACTTCATACTTCCCACATTTTAATGCAATCTCTCAATGCATTATCGAACATATTTTATCTAATGAATGTATTATTCATTCACTTAATTTCTATTCAAGATGGAAACTCAATGCATGCACATATTACAAAGATTTTACTAAATCCTTATGTGCTAAAAAATTTCTATCTTAACCGTACCCTTTCATGGGAATCCAAACAATACATGAATTAAATTGAATGAAAAAAAGATATCAAATTTAGGTAAAAATAAATCTTACCCAATTCCTTTATATTTTTAGCTTCACTTGTTGTTTTACCCACGTACTTGGCTTCCATCAAGGATTCCAACTAGATCCATTTATGATTTTCTTAACCTTCATTTTCTATCATTATGTTCACTTTTCATAATTGTTCCCCCTCAATAGAATTGTCCATGAGGTCCATTCTCGTGTGACTACCCTAGCATAATTGATATTGCAACACTCAACAACTCCTGAAACGATCTCAATCTCACATGTTATTCATAGCTCTATCATTTCATCTACTTACATACAAATTTCAAGGAATATTCAAAAGGGGCATTTACACCATGTATCCAATTCATGCATTCAAACATTTCCTTCAATCATGCACCCAAACATGTACATATTTTCATGCATGTGCCATAGTTGCACATATTCCATGTCATTCATACACACATCAATTGTTAGTTAATTAATTCATGCATGAGCTATAACATCTTAATTCAACAACCAATTCAATCTTATTAAAAAAAGAATTTCCCCGAGGAAAAAATCGTAATTTTATTAATGATTAACTAAATCACATGTTGTAGATGCTTACAAAGCATTTAATCATTCTAGTCTAAGTTGGTGTACACAAAGTCAAAAAAATTAACTTTGAAATGGAGAGAAACATTATGCTTTTCTCTATTTCTTCTTTTCTACGTTTTTCCATTCTCCTTGGGATGGAGTGGTTAATACAATTGCTAGTTATGAACCTTGATTCTTTCTTAGATTTTCCTTATCTAAATCTAAGTTATCAGATACATGATGAGGTTTGGAAACCCCTGTCTCCTTTGCTTCAGTGGTGGTCATCTGCCGCATTGTGTATGTTGTGGTTCCTGAGTCTTCATGATTTACTCCCTTTTCTACATTATCTTGGGGAATCTGGGTTTCTTTTGTGGTAGGAGGTATCATTTCTTCTTCTTCCTCTTCATCTTCAGACTACTGTCGTGGGATCTTGGGTTATTTTCCTGGTTTCTTCTTCCTTTGGGGCACTTTCTAGTTATCAAGACATGTGCTTTGGAAATGTCCTATTTGACGACATGTTCAACATCTAAATGTCATGTTCTCAAAATCTAGAAATCATGTCCAGCTTTGCTTGTTATTTGTAAGGAGGATATGATTCGATAAACCTTTTTTGAGATCCACCTCCACATATATTCTGGAAAAAGTGAAGATTCGTTCTTCGATTCTTTGTGTTTTTGTCTTAATTTATCACCCTAAGAGGTTCCCGATGTCTTCAAGCAGTTTGTGGTGCCAAAAATGTAGGGGGAGATTATGCAATATTACCCATACTTTCATTCTTGATACCACCAATGTATTGGCATCGAAATCAGGGAACTATGGAGTGACAAAAGGTCCCGCAAATCCCCAAAACCACAGGCCTTTGTGCAATACATATTCACGTTCCTTTGATGATGCAAACTTTACTATGAAGAAGCCCCTGGAACAAAGGTGAATCTCACAATTTATCGACCAAGTTGTAAGAATCCAGTGAAAAAGATCCATTGGTTTTGGGTAGAAACCGTTGAACCTGCATATAACAACTTGTGATTCATAGGTGGTGTAGAGATAAATTGTTTCTATCAGATCTATTGTCATAGCTGGTATTTGATTCATTTTCTCCACTATGTAGGGATTGGGTAGACTGTGTGCCTGATCTGATTTTGCTGAAACTCCAGATTTCCCTTTTAGGATGTCTTTGAACAAAAGGCCTCCAGATCCTAGTCCTTGATTTGGTTATTTTCTTTTGGAGAGACTAAATTCAGTTACTCCTTATTACCTTTGTATTTCTTGGACCAGGAGAGTCTCCACAAAGTCACAGATTTAATATGATGGTGGATTACGGAAGAATGTTATACTTTTGTAGTCTCAGCTCATCCTACATAGATCTGCCTTCGTATATTAGGCTTTGACAGTGCATCATAATACCCAGAGAGTGCATAATATTTTGCTTTAAATGGTAGACATTATCAGAGGCTCGAACCTAGAATATAATTGATTTTCCTATTGGGGTTTTAATGAATATTTGCAATGCAATGATGTTTCCATGATCGGACTCCCGTTTATGAGGAAAATGTAGAGTTTCTGCCATATCATAAGTAAGGTAGTGTTTCGTGAGGTGTGGGAGGGATAGATATGGGTGAGAAATTCCTTGAGGAAAGTTCTTGATATGAGCCTACACAACCCAAACCTTCCAAGAGGACCCTCCTTTGTTATTTACCTTAGAGACAACGGATCGGTAGATGGCGTAGCCAAATCGTGAACGGGCTTCCGAATCTAGCTAGTGCATGGGACGATCTACCTTCTGGGTGCCAAAATCTGATAGATCATGGCCAAATCTATGGAAAAGTCCTCGATTTAGGAAGAGAGTGGTCGTCCCTGGCTAATGGAGGAGTTGATCAACCTCTGGGAGATCATACTCTGGTTCGTGGAGAAACCAAATGAGAAATTGTTTGGCAAAGTCTACAAGTGCACCTTCAGATCTTCTATGGAGGTGGCGTACTCCCATCCTATGTTCTCCATTGTTGCCCAGATCGCTGGGTTGGGGAGCGGCGCCGACGCAGAAAAAACCCTCAGAAACCCTCGCCATCGTTTCAATCCGACATCTCTCTGATCTCAATCTTATTAAATTTTTACTTCAACATGTTAATTATATATTTAGATATTTGTAACAAACCAAACCTTCTCATGATTATGGTGTTTTATAATTGATTGTACAACTTGATTTTACCTATTCAAAATTTTCCCTCTACATTCATTACAACAAGGGAAATTAACATACTATCATATCCACAAAATTTAATTAGAGCCTTTCATAAGGTATATAGAAACCTTAAAATTTCAAAATCATTCTAAATAGTATAAAAGAAACCCTCCCACTTGCATTCCTATGCAAGAAGATTACGTTAGCTATGCCTCATTAGTTATTAAATATTGTAATCCTATCATGGACATTTAATTGAGTTCCTAATTATATTAGATAGATTTTGGTGATTATCCCCCATTTCTCTTCACCTCACCGCCAAAATTTGGTGACTCAACCTTCTTAATTTCTCCAGGCATTAGTCAACTCTTAGCAGGATCTATTGTCACTACTACGAATTCTTCTTTTTGATTTCCCACTGATATATCAACCCAAAATGCACTTATGTATATTTTTCTCATTGATTTAATCTCTTGGACATCAAATATTTCCCTTCCCTCATGGTGGTTATAAGGGTAGTAATGAAGCCAATGTTCCTTTTTGCATCCCGAGCACTTCAAAGTCTTCCTCTGTGGTTTACTTCTTTTTATATTGTTGGTTATTGGCCCATGCGTTTAGAGTTTGAATGGGCTATCCTTCTTTTGTTGTTAGTGAGTTCATTCAAGGATGAAGTGTTCTCCTCCACAACCCCAACATTTCAGTGACCTTTCCTTCTTCCAAACATTATGGGGTTTTGCCTCAATTTATAACTACTCATATCAATGTTTTTCCTTTCGAATGGTGTCATCAAGTGTCTTGGGCTCCTCATAATTTATCTTATCCTGAAATGGTCTTGGTAATCCATTGAGAAAATATTGTATTTTCATCTCTTCATCTTTGCAAAAAGGCACATATTCCAACAGTGCTATGAATCAATTAGCATAGTCATCCAAGGTGAGTTGTCCCATTCTTTGTTCATGGAATTCTTTGTTCTTGTCATTATGATACCCTTCTATATCTCCAATGGTTGGTCCATGTTGCAACCCTTTCCTGTATCATAGGTTTTGTAGTAGTATCTTGTTTAGTTTATTCTTCTCTTCTTGTTCTCTAATGAGTCTTTCATTATCTGTTCGACAACCCTGAAGGTCTTCCTTCAAACTCTTCATTGTCTCAATAAGGTTAGGATATCTTCCCTGTTCTCTCCCCTTTTCTTTGGAGGATATCATTTTAGTACTAAGTTGCTTCTTACTGCTAGACATTCTTCTCTTTCGTTCCACTACTAGAAACTATTCTTATCTCTTGAAATAAAACACAACTATTAGTAGCATTAAAATCATAGAAATTAAACCTATCTATTACCTTTACTTAATTTGTTCCTTGGCCTATACCAGCCTGCATGTTAATCTTGTTGCATCTAAGTCAAGTTAGCCTTCAAGTAACATTAGTGTATTCATATATACAAAAAAATAATTTCACGTAAGTACACATTCATGTATAAATATTAGTTGAAAACTTAAATTATTTCCTATACTTGATCCAATCTAAGTTCAATGAAGTTGAACCTTAGCATAGCATCATAACTCCAATTTCATCTATTCTTTGGTGCATCCAAGCTCAATGTTGAACCATGCTCTGATACCACTTTGTAACATACTATCAGAGGCCTGATTTCATCTATTCTTGAGCCCATCCAAGTCCATGGTTGAACAATAGGATCACTACAAAGTTGTAACAACATGATTAAGAGTTGGAGGACTATAAAAGCTTGATGTAACTAGAAAGGGTCATTAAGCATTGGCATCGAAAATCTTGTTAGATGAAGAATTATGGCAATAAAGGTATGAACATTTTAATCATAATGATATTATGTTAATTGAAAAAAAAAAGGTGGAAGGTATTCCAAATATTAAATATGAACATATATAATGTGAGAGATGTGCATTAGGTAAACAACATAGAGAAGAGTTTCCTACACATACAAATAAAATAAAATGAGACATAGTTAAGCTAGTGCATGCTAATGTATGTAGTCCTATGCAAACAAGATCTCTTGGTGGAGCATATTTTTTTCCTTATATTCATTGATGATAGAACTAGATATAATTGGGTGCACTTTATGAAGAAGAAAAGTTATGTATTTGAGCATTTTAAAGAATTCAACAACATGGTTGAAAAGAAAATCGGAAGGTTCATCAAAATCCCCAAATCAAATCAAGGGAAAAAGTACACATCAGGAGCATTCATCAAATATTGCAAAAACAATGGAATTCAATAGTAGTATACATTACTACACACTCCTTGGAAAAATGGACTAAGTGAGAGGAGGAACAAGACATTGATTGGATGTGCTCATAGTATGATAAAATGTAAGTGTCTCTATAATGGTTTTTGGGATGAAGCTATTAATACTATTGTATATCTCAAAAATAGAGTCCTATAAAATATTTAGAGAACAAAACAACCTTTTAATTATTTTATTGATTTAAACTAGAAATTAGTCATTTTATCATTTTTGGCAGCATGGTTTTTTCTCATATTACCAATGAAAATAGAAGAAAGCTTGGCAGTCCCAAGGAAATCAAATGCATTTTTATTTGTTATTGTATAGATAATAAAGCATATAAAATGTTTGATCCCATCACTGATAAATTATTTTCAACTAGAGATGTTTTACTTCATGAACATGCAGATGAAAGAAGAAAAGAGAATAGTCATGGTGAATGGCATCTTCTTGAAGAAAATGATGAAAATGTGAAATAAGAAGAATCTGTTGAACAAGTTCAAATTGAAGCTTCAAGTAGCCAAATTACACCAAGAAGAGATTAAGGAACTCCACAACGCAGTGTAGCAAGGATATCAACATGAAATTCATACCTCTGTAAGGTATAAATATTATGATTAATGATTCAAGTTATGGGTACAAGGGAACCTTTAAATTTTGACCAAGATAAGGATAATAAATAATGGAGATATGCATGAAATAAGAGTATAATTGTATTATAAAAAATAAAACATGGGAGTGAATAGAATTTCCTACGAATAAAGTCCATATAGGTTCAAAGTGGTTGTACAAGTTAAAATTTAAAGTTGATGGTAGCATAGAAAAATATAAGAGAAGATTGGTTGCAAATACTTATTCACAAAAAGAAGGTATAATTTATGATGATGCTTCTACACCATTAGAAAAAATGAACAATTAGAATAATCATAGCATTTGCCACTAAATATAATTGAATGCTACATCAATTAGATGTAAAATCAACTTTTCTAAATGGAGAATTAAAAGAAGAGGTTTATCTTGTCCAATTAGACGGGTTTGTAAATTAGGGTCAAGAACACCTTATTTTAAGGTTAAAGAAATATATATATGGACTTAAATAGGCACCCAGGTCTTGGTATGTGAAAATAGACACCTTTTTCTAAAAATTAAAAGTGGTCCTTGGTATGTGGAATGCTACTAATTTGATTGAAGATATCATAAGGTAATTATCACAAGTATTGGAAATGAGGTACCTTGGCTACTTGCACTATTGTTTAGGTCTTGAGGTATGAAGAGAGAATGGTAAGACCTTAATGACACAAAGTAAATATATAAAGGAGTTACTTAAGAGGTTTAATATGAATGAATCTAAGGTTAAGTCTGCTCCATTAGAACAAAATGTCAAGCTCGGCAGTGATGATGAAACAAAAGAGGTGGATGGAACATTGTATTGACAATTAGTGGAAATTTTGAATTATCTCACTAAAACCAGGCTAAATATTGCATATTCAGTTAGTGTACGTAGTCAATTCATGGCTAAGCCTCAAATGGTCATTGGAATGATACAGGGTAAGTTCCTCAGAAAGAATACCAAAAGGACACCGCTCACAACCAGATCACAGATCAATACACCAGTATTTTTTGACGTGGTTAAAACCCTCAAAGAGGGAAACAGTCCACGGCCTGTCCCAACGTGGGTACTACAGGCAATTTATTAATCAAAGAATGAAAATTTACATAAGCTTCTCTCATGCACGGATTACCCGAACAATGACCCTCCATGCGCTTTAAATAGAACTCATGGACCAATCGGGTGTCAAGCCACGGATCAAGTGTCGGTAATACCGAGGAGAGAATGAACCGTCGGATCACTACATATCGTGACCGTCGGATTGTAAGTTACAAAATGTACAACGGTAAAGAAACACACTTTACCTAACTCTATACCTAACTCTACACTAGACCAAGTTGAACTTAACTATATCCTATGTGTCGGAATATCCTAACATCCCCCCTTAAGAACAACTTGGGATAGGATTGAAGGATTTACAAATATGACACAATAGGAGAAGGAAGGAGGCACTAGAGCCTATCCCCCCTTAGTGAAAACTTCCTGAACTCCAAGCATATATCGAAGTTTAGTGAACTTCGCCTCTGTGAGAGCCTTTGTGAAGATGTCTGCAACCTGATCATCTGTTGGACAATATTGCACTTCAATAACATGGTCATGAATGAGCTTTCTGATGAAGTGCATGTGTAGTTCAATGTGTTTGCTGCGCTGATGCTGGACTGGATCTTTGCATAGCTGAATGGCACTTTGATTATCACACCAAAGTGTGGTTGGATGCTGTTGCTCAAAGCCAAACTCTAATAGGATCTGACGAAGCCACAAGGCTTCCTTACTAGCTTCCACGGCACCACGATACTCTGCTTCTGCTGACGAAAGAGAAATGGCAGCCTGTTTCTTACAAGCCCATGTAATAGGTCCTGAACCAAGAGTGAAGACATAACCGGCAGTAGACTTCCGATCATCAGGGTCACCAGCCCAATCAGAATCAGTGAAACCAACTAACAGAGGAGCTGCTTTGGCACTGTAATGAATCCCAAACTGTACTGTACCTCGAACATAACGAAGTATTCTTTTAGCTGCTTTCCAATGACTTTCACGGGGGTTTTGCATAAAACGGGCAACAAGGCCAACAGCAAAGGAAAGATCAGGACGAGTATGGGTTAAATACAAGAGTTTTCCTACAAGTTGACGGTATAAGGTAGCATCAACTTCAGGAGAAGTACAAGAGACTGAAAGTTTGACTCCAGACTGAAAGGGAGAAGGGGTTGGCTTACAGTCTTCCATGTGAAAATGACGAAGAATATCACAAGCATACTTGGACTGGGAAAGGAAAATACCCTCCTTGGATTGCAAGACTTGAAGACCGAGAAAATAGTGTAAGTGTCCTAAGTCTGTCATTTCAAATTTCTTTTTAAGGCTGGACTTCACATGGTTTATAAGGTTGGGATCACTACCAGTAAGAATAAGATCATCAACATAAAGAACAAGGATGATAAGAGAGTTGCCCACTTTCTTGGTGTAGACAGTATTGTCAGAATGACACCTAGAAAAGCTAGATTCTAAAAGAAAGCTATCCATTTTGGCATACCAAGCCCGAGGAGCTTGCTTGAGGCCATAAAGGGATTTCTTAAGTCGACAAACAAGGCTGGAGTCTGTTTGTATGAAGCCAATGGGTTGTTCCATATAGATTTCTTCCTGCAAGTCCCCATGCAAGAAGGCAGATTTAACATCCATCTGATGGACTTCCCATTTTAAAGAGGCAGCAAGGGAAAGAACAAGGCGGATAGAGTTCATTTTGGCAACAGGGGAGAAGGTTTCAGTGTAGTCAATGCCTTCAACCTGTGAAAAGCCCTTAGCAACGAGACGAGCTTTATGTTTATCAACTTTCCCATCTGGTCCATACTTGGTTCTGTAAACCCATTTACATCTAACAAGTTTGCGTCCCTTTGGTAGAGGAACAAGATCCCATGTATCATTTGTCATCAATGAATGATATTCTTCATTCATAGCTGCTTCCCAATGTGGATGGCCTGAAGCTTCTGCAAAAGTGTCAGGATCATGATTTACTGGAGCTTGAGCCAGTAAAGAAGAGGCTCTTTCAAACTGAGAACGTGTACGTCGCTGATCTGTAGGATCACCGGCAAGATCACCTGCTGCATCCCGAGTAGCACGGACCCATCTTGGAAGTTGAGGATCCTGAGAAGGTGGGGGAGGATTATCATCCTCGCTTTCATCATCTGAAGAAGAAATGTTTTCAAAAGTAGAAGAGATAGGAAGAGGTGGCACATCCGCCGGACTAGGCTCGCAGGCCGATTTATTTTCATCAAATTTTACATCTCTTCTAATGATAACATTTTTGGACTTAAATGGAATAAGTTTATGACCTTTTACATCTTCAGAATATCCAACAAAAGTACATTTCTCACTCTTAGGTTCTAAAGCTTTATGCTTTTCATCTGGAATATGGGCCCATGCTTCACTTCCAAACACACGAAAGTGACTTACATCTGGTTTAATGGAACTCCAAGCTTCTTCTGGAGTGATATTCTCTAGAACCTTAGTAGGAGTGTGATTGATTATATAATTTGCACAATTAATTGCTTCGGCCCAAAAACTAAGACTGAGTCCTTTAGATTGCAGCATACAATTAGCCATTTCCTTTAAGGTGCGATTTTTCCTTTCAGCTACACCATTTTGTTGTGGAGTGTATGGAACAGTATGTTGCATTTGAATTCCATTTTCGGTGCAAAAGTTGATGAATGTGTTTTTAACATATTCTCCACCATTATCAGTTCTTAGCTTAAGAATTTGATGTCCAGATTGTTTTTCAACAAAGGCTTTGAAGGCCAAAAATGTGTTAAATACTTCGCTCTTGAGTTTTAAGAAGTATACCGAAGTGCGTCTAGAGAAATCATCAATGAAAGTTAAGAAGTACTTGCAGCCAGAGAATGAAGCAACAGGAAGAGGACCACATAAATCACTGTGCACAAGCTGTAAAGGGGCTGAGGCGTGCCAAGAGGCACGTTTGTCAAAACTGTCCCGATGATGTTTTCCGAGTACACATCCGGAACAAACACCATCTCTGCAAGATACCATAGGAAGACCTGTCACCATATTTTCTTTACATAGATGCTGAAGGGAGCGATAGTTTAAGTGACCAAATCACTCATGCCAAAGTTTGCTCACTTCATCATTATGAGTAACAAATACTGAGGGAAGATTTGATGACCCAAAGTTGTGAAACTTATACAACCTTGTGGAATCATCAGCAAGACCAGTAGCTAGAATCTGTTTAGGATCTTTTAGATCCTTGATTACAACATCATGAGGTGAAAATTCAACAATTTTACCTTCACCTGAATGAGTTATCTGATAGACAGATAGAAGGTTGCAGGATAAGGTTGGAACACATAATACATCATTAAAATGACCATTGTCTAGATGAACAGTTCCAGTCCCTACAACATTAAGAGATCTATCATCACCAACATATATATTTTTGGTGTTACAATCATTTAAAGAAGAAAACATGGCTTGGTTTTTGGCCATGTGATAAGAGGCTCCAGAATCAATGAGCCACTCATGAGAATGAGAAGAAGAAGAAGATACATTTAATGCATAACCAGACTGAGATGATTGACAACGACATGTAGAAAGTGCCATTCCGGAAGTTGAAGTTGAAGTAGGCTCCACATGGATGTTATGTTTCTTCATTGCGGCTTCCAAGGCTTCCATCTTCTTAAAGCATTTAGATTCTAAGTGGCCATCTCGATTACAAAAGTTACAATGTCTATCAGTCTTCTTCCATTTGTTTTTATTGGTCTTATCATTTTGCTGAAATGATCTTTCATTTTGAGGCTGAGTTGGTTTAGGACCATTCTTTTGAGGATATGACTTCTTAGGATTCTTTGAATTTGGTTGCTGCTGGGCGGCTAACGCTTTCGTGGAAGAGTTTCCAAGATTAAGAAGACCAAGGTGTAAGAGTTTTTCTTGTTCTCTTATTAAGGAATCACAAAAGGAGTCAAAGGAAGGGGCCTTGTAGTCTTTTCCTTGACAAATGAAAGCTTCCCTTGTAGAATGGAAAGTGGAAACAAATACAGAGTAGGCTGGTCCCAACTTAGTAAGGATGGAATAAATAAGGTTACCATCTTCTTTCTTAACTTTAACACCTTCCAAGAGATATCTAAGGGTCTTGAATTTGGACAAGAAATCTTCAATGCAAGAAAAATTATTAGGATCCAAAGTAAGCAACTCATTTTCAAGTTGATGAGCTCTAATTTCATTTTTAATCCCAAAAAATTTAGCGAGTTTTTCTAATGCTTCATGAGGAGTCTCAAGTTCTGCAATGTGGAATCTAAGATCAGGAGAAATAGACATCCCTATCAAACCACGTGCTTGATCTTGTCTATTTTCCCATTTTGCAGCCTTGTCGTCATCTTTTGGTTTCTTCTCTTGGTCTGTGGCTATTCTGAAGAGACCTTTACTTCTAAGTAAATCTTCCATGTAGGCTACCCATTGGAAGTAGTTAGTGCTGTCAAGAATGACTTGGCATGGACTTTCCATTTTTTTTTTTAAAACTGAAGCTGAAGATGCTGAAAGTAAGTGTTCCAATGTATAGATCTCGAAAAAATAGGCGGTTTTAAAAAAAAACGGCTCTGAAAAAGGCTTCCGGATGAAGAAGTTATGGCTTTTTGAAAAAAATTGTTGACGTTGCCGGCAAAGTGCGCGAATGAAAAAATCCGCCCCCACAAAATGGAGACTTGAACCCAAGACCTCTACTCTCTTAAAATAGCTTTGAACCAATTGATCTATACAAAAAATTAGAGAGAGAGAGAGAGAGAGAGAGAGAGAGAGAGGGGGGGGGGGGGGGGCTTGGTTTGCGTGCTTGCCTTGAGAAAGCTCTTTTTCCCTACAAAACACAAAACACAAAACCCAACACGAATATGCAAAGAAAAACGAACCTTGCGGCTCGAAGTTAGCTTTAGCCAAAAAACTAGAAATTTAAAAAAAAATCTCAAAGTTAGCTTTACCCGAAAAACTAAATATTTTTCTCAATGTTTCTGATTTTCCGAGATCACACTAAGGTGCAGGGAAAAGAGCATACACATGAGAAAAATCCTTCCTTTCTGTTTCTGATTTGCCCAGATCGCACAGAGTCGCAGGGCAAAGAGCATACGCAGAAATGAAAGGTATAGATCCGGTTAAAAAAAAAGGCTAAATAAACCGAAACCGAAATAAGCAGAGAGAAAATAACAGTAAACTGCAAAAAACACTGTATACCTCCCGATCTAAAAAATGACGCAGCTAGGGCTACCGGAAACCTTTTCGCGTGAAACGAAAGGGGTTCCTCACTGGAACAGATGCTCCGAACGCAACAAAGCAGTCCTCTCGGCCCGAAAGCAGTCAGAAACAGCAGATCTAGGAAACGACAGCCGCATGCAGTTCTACCGGCTTCAGATTTGGATCACCAACGGACGCGGCCCTCAAATAGCTCTGATACCATGTAGGAATTTACAGGGTAAGTTCCTCAGAAAGAATACCAAAAGGACACCGCTCACAACCAGATCACAGATCAATACACCAGTATTTTTTGACGTGGTTAAAACCCTCAAAGAGGGAAACAGTCCACGGCCTGTCCCAACGTGGGTACTACAGGCAATTTATTAATCAAAGAATGAAAATTTACATAAGCTTCTCTCATGCACGGATTACCCGAACAATGACCCTCCATGCGCTTTAAATAGAACTCATGGACCAATCGGGTGTCAAGCCACATATCAAGTGTCGGTAATACCGAGGAGAGAATGAACCGTCGGATCACTACATATCGTGACCGTCGGATTGTAAGTTACAAAATGTACAACGGTAAAGAAACACACTTTACCTAACTCTATACCTAACTCTACACTAGACCAAGTTGAACTTAACTATATCCTATGTGTCGGAATATCCTAACAAATTTCCTACGAATAAAGTCCATATAGGTTCAAAGTGGTTGTACAAGTTAAAATTTAAAGTTGATGGTAGCATAGAAAAATATAAGACAAGATTGGTTGCAAATACTTATTCACAAAAAGAAGGTATAATTTATGATGATGCTTCTACACCATTAGAAAAAATGAACAATTAGAATAATCATAGCATTTGCCACTAAATATAATTGAATGCTACATCAATTAGATGTAAAATCAACTTTTCTAAATGGAGAATTAAAAGAAGAGGTTTATCTTGTCCAATTAGACGGGTTTGTAAATTAGGGTCAAGAACACCTTATTTTAAGGTTAAAGAAATATATATATGGACTTAAATAGGCACCCAGGTCTTGGTATGTGAAAATAGACACCTTTTTCTAAAAATTAAAAGTGGTCCTTGGTATGTGGAATGCTACTAATTTGATTGAAGATATCATAAGGTAATTATCACAAGTATTGGAAATGAGGTACCTTGGCTACTTGCACTATTGTTTAGGTCTTGAGGTATGAAGAGAGAATGGTAAGACCTTAATGACACAAAGTAAATATATAAAGGAGTTACTTAAGAGGTTTAATATGAATGAATCTAAGGTTAAGTCTGCTCCATTAG
Organism: Pinus tabuliformis; assembly: GCA_031772625.1. Classification (NCBI taxonomy): domain Eukaryota; kingdom Viridiplantae; phylum Streptophyta; class Pinopsida; order Pinales; family Pinaceae; genus Pinus; species Pinus tabuliformis. Next base: position 923,582,989 of record CM062814.1, read on the forward strand.
AACAAAATGTCAAGCTCGGCAGTGATGATGAAACAAAAGAGGTGGATGGAACATTGTATTGACAATTAGTGGAAATTTTGAATTATCTCACTAAAACTAGGCTAAATATTGCATATTCAGATAGTGTACGTAGTCAATTCATGGCTAAGCCTCAAATGGTCATTGGAATGATACACAAAGGGTTAAAGGAATTGTTGATTTTGGCATCAACGAATATATACTAATGATTTTAATGTTGAGTTGATAGGTCATTATCATTTTGATTGGGATGGACATCTAGATGACATAAAGTCAACATATAGATATGTGTCAAGTGTAACATATGGAGCTTTGTCATGGAGTAGTAAGAAACAATCAATTGTTTCCCTATCAACCTCAAAAGGTGAGTATAAAGTTGTATCGAATGTTATATGTGTGGTTATACGCCCTAGGTGGATCCTTGAAGATGTTGGAGAAAAATAGCAAGTACCTACAATGATCATGTGTGATAACCAAAATTCCATCAATTGGAGAACAACCTAGTGTATCATGCCATGTCAAAGAATATTGAGACACAACACCATTTTAGATGAGAGAAGATACAATTAAAAAAAATTGTCTTGGTATATTATAATATTGATGAAAATGTGGATGACATATTTACTAAGCCTAGTAGAAAGTCTAAATTTGAAATTTGTAAAAACAAGTCGGGTATTGTAGAAAAATCATTTCTCCATTAAGGGGGGTGTTAAGAATAAACAAAAAATGAGTAATTTAGTATATTGTTAGAACTATTGTTCTAGAGCTTATCTAGATTTAGCATGAGATGTTTATCAGATCCATATTCTTAAGTCTGTTGAGTTTCTCTCAACTTCATGAAATTACTCATTGAGTTATTGTGAAACAATATTATCTTATTGTACGATTCTTGTATAAATTAGTCTTCTTTAATAAATATAATATATAGAAATCCAAAACAAAAATATTAACATAATCATACATAACATTTTTCCAAATATAATATATCCATATCTAAAATAATATTATAATATTATAATTAAATTCATTTCTCTAAAAAAAATAAATAAATAAATAAATAAAAATATATGATATATACCAATCCAAAATAATATTATAATTTTCAAAATTTATAAAATATATAAACATGATCATACATGATATTGGTTTAAATATAATATATTCAATCCTAAAATAATATTATAAATATCTAAATCTAAAAAATGATCATACATGATATTTAATATTATAAATATCTAAATCTAAAAAATGATTTGAACATGATTATACATGATATTTGTCCACACAAAATATATCCAAATATAATATAATAAAAACAAAACAATAGAAGCAATTGACCTCACGTATTTATGTAGGAAAAAATTTAAGATTAAAATACATACAAATCTAAAATAATATTAAATATTGAAATCTAAAAAGATATGAAATGACAATGCATGATATTGGTTTAAATATAATGTATTTAAATTTTAAAATAATATTATAATATCAAAATCTTAAAATAGATATGAACATTATAATAATCTATCTAAATTTAAAATAATATTATAATAAAAAGAATGAGCTTTATTGATATGAGAACAAATATAAGATTATGACGTATCCAAATCTAGAAAATATTATAAATATCAAAATCTTTAAACGGTATAAACATAATTATATATGATATTTATCAAATTCTAATATCTCCAATTTTAAGATGATATTATAATATCAAAATTTTAAAACAGATATTGTAACGCACTGCGTTCTTGGACACGGGCGCGCGCTCCCTCCGTCGTGGAAAATGACTAAGTATAAGTGCGAGCCGTCCAAGCATCACATGTGCGGACGAGTATGGAGGAATGTTCGTGGTTATATATGGTGAATGGATAGTTCGGTCAAGCATTCAAGCCAACCATGAGCGCACCCACGCATCGGGCGAGCCGACGGTGAGGACGAGCGCTAGGTGGGCGAAGCTTTAAGAATTTTGGAGGTCGGCCAAGCGTTAGGTCGACGACCTTGTGAGCATATAAAAGGAGTGAAGTGCGTGGTCATTTCATCATCGATCTCTCGTGACATCTCAACGCACAAAGGTGTGTGCGCACTTGGGATAGCGCAGTTTTCCCGCAGCTCGGTAGGATGAGCCCGCCGAGCCGGGCGAGGGTCGTGTGAGGTTTCGGTGGTGCGCACGGGCGCCCACATCGTTGCACTTAGTTTTGGGTTGTGGTTTTGGCACGGGTGGTGCACGGGTGCACCCGCTCGCCCAACGCCATGTTTGTGCACACATTGTATTATTGTATTATATTCGGTGGAGTCTTGGCAGACCGCCGTGCGCTCTCGCACGGGCGGGCGCCCTCCTGGTTATTGAGCGCCGGTTGAGCGCGGCTCCCGGTCATGTAAAAATTCTGCATATATAATAAAATATCGTTTATTATTATTATTGCCGAGTTGAATTATTATTATTATATTGTTGATGGTTTCCGCACATTAATAATATGAATTCATGTTTATTATGAATTGTTGAAGGCGTAGTTCGTAAAGTTAACTAACGGAGAACAAGTTATTAACTTAGGCGGTGCCGCACCCGCTCAATTAAACGAAAAAAGAATTTGGGGGCGTGACAGTTGGTATCAGAGCTCGGTCTAGAGCTGGTGAGCAAGGTTTGCTCGTAAAGGTTTGAAGCTGATGAGCAGGGTTGCTCATGACAGTGGACAACAAGGCATGGCAAGTTTGGGAGAAGGTGGAAGGAAGCTTTTGCATACCTTACACAGGTTAAGGGTGTTGAAAGAAGGAAAGCCCCGGATCCGGAAGGAGCTTGAAGCCTTGGAGAAGAATGTTGAAGGCGAACTTCTTCAACTTGGATGGACAATGGAGCAAGGTGAAGTTGCAGATTGTGCTGACAAGGAAGAGGAAGTCGTGATGGTTGAAGAAGCTGCAGATGTGACAACGATGGAGGGTGAACTTGAAATTGATCAAGTTGGACCAGGATCGTGCGATGTTGAACTCAATGAACTTGATGAGGGGATCCAACATAGTGGACTTGATCTTCAAGAGCTCTTTGATGAAAGGGCCCGGTTGAGGAAGGAAAGTGCCAAGATGGAAGCCGAAATCAAGCAAATTGAGGGAGAGATGAAGAAGAAGCTTCTTGGTAAGAAGGTTGTTGTGATTGAGCAGGAAGAGCTCGACTACATTGACAGGTTGGGAACTCACTACCGAGAACATCCAGAGGACTTTCAGAAGTTTAGTTCTATGAACTTGGTCAGTGGACACTTGGTTGGTGCACTTGAGCAGAACACAGTGGAAGGAAAGCTTGAAGCAAGTCAAGCTAGGCCGGGGCCGAGTTCCCTAGAAGGGCCAATCAAGGAGGTGAAGTACCTTAAGAGGAATGTCAAGAAGGAGCATGAGCCTATTGACATTTCTGAGGCCGAATTATTGAAGAAGGTTGCTGAGGTGATACACAAGACAAAGCCAACAGAAGGAGGTGATTCCTTGAAGCTAAGTTTTGTGCAGGTGACCGTGAAGGGGAAGAAGTTTGCAGCTTTGGTTGATACGGGAGCTACTCATAGCTTCTTGAGTAGAAAAGTAGCAAAGTCCTTTGGAAAGAAGACAAAGATGGAAAAGGAATGGAGTGCTTTCAAAGCTATCAACTCTACCATTAGAGCAGTTGATGGTGTATTGAAGGACACACAGGTGAAAGTAGGATCGTGGTTCGGAAAGTTGGACTTGAGAGTTGTGGACATGGATGATCATTCTATGGTGTTGGGGCTGGACTTTATGGAGCTAGCACAAGCCATGCCAATGGTGGACCGGGACATTCTCTTGATCACAGCTGAAGGAAAGACCATGATGGTGCCTATGAATAGAAGAAGTTGCTTGGGTTATAGACCAAGGATTAATTCTATGATCTTGTATCCCAAAGATCCTAATGTGAAGCATGAGGATGTGGAGCAAAGAGGACTTGGGATTATTGTCCAAAGAAAGGAAAAGAAGTTGGTGGACTTCATAGCAAAGGCTGGGAGGAAGAATGAAGGAAGTGAGAGGAAGACCTCACGAACATGGAGACATTTGATGGGAGCATCTTCTACTAAGGATCTTCACAATGGAGTTGCAAATGAAGGAAGCCCGAGTGCTACTTCAAAGGCAGTGGTTGATGAGGATTATGAAGGTAGAGATCCTGCTGGGATAGTGGACTTCTGCAGGTATGCCATGGGCATATATGATTTCTAGCTGACAAAGGACAAGCTAGGTGAGCTTGGATGTACATGTGAGGAGATTGAGGTTGTGCACAGATACTTGAGGACACAACGTCAATCTGATACATGGGTGGATGAGAGTCAGGGAGGGAGCTTCCTGGCTTTCCTTTCTCGATGAACAACCTTGGAGGGAGGTTGGTGTGGAGGCCTTGGTAGGGAGGAACCACATCAACTTTACAAGGGGCCTTGGAGGAGGCTTCTTTATGACAGGTGAAGACTTGGATGAAGATGGCCAGAGGTTGAGATGGAGTCTACATGGGTTGGACATCATGGGCAGCTAGAGTCATGGACATCAGGTTGGTTATATGGAGCATGTTGCAGATGGGATGGAGTTTCCATGGACCTGAGCATGGGATGATTGATAGATTCTTGATGAGTCCGAGATGTAGCAGAAGTCAGGGGAAGACTTGTGATGGCATAAGGATGTGCATTCTTATGGTTTGGGCGTATGGTTGGACTGATCACCCGACTAGTTCAAGTCATGAGGGGTACCAATGTGCAGAGATATGTTGGCATTAGTCGAGACATGGTGACACATGTGTGTTGGCATCTGACAGGGAGACTACATGGAGGATGGACACGTGATGAGGACTACATGAGATGTTGCAATGGAGATTGTGACATAGAGTCAACAATCATGGATCAAGAAGATGTCTGATGGAGAGCGTACCATGGAGGTGCATACCTTGGTATGGTGAGCGTGGTGGCAGCTGGTCATTAAGCCGGGACATAGTGGAGAGGAGTCTCTACATACGTTGCAAGGATGTTTGCCTTGTGAAGAAGAGTTCACATCACGGATAAGTGATGATCTTGGTGGATGGCTACCAGGATGGTATGTTGTCGAGGACGACAACGATTTCCAGTGGGGGAGAATGTAACGCCCTGCGTTCTTGGGCACGGGCGCGCGCTCCCTCCGTCGTGGAAAATGACTAAGTATAAGTGCGAGCCGTCCAAGCATCACATGTGCGCGCGAGTATGGAGGAATGTTCGTGGTTATATATGGTGAATGGATAGTTCGGTCAAGCGTTCAAGCCGACCATGAGCGCACCCACGCATCAGGCAAGCCGACGGTGAGGACGAGCGCTAGGTGGGCGAAGCTTTAAGAATTTTGGAGGTCGGCCAAGCGTTAAGTCGACGACCTTGCGAGCATATAAAAGGAGTGAAGTGCGTGGTCATTTCATCATCGATCTCTCGTGACATCTCAACGCACAAAGGTGTGTGCGCACTTGGGATAGCGCAGTTTTACCGCAGCTCGGTAGGATGAGCCCGCCGAGTCGGGCGAGGGTCGTGTGAGGTTTCGGTGGTGCGCACGGGCACCCACATCATTGCACTTAGTTTTGGGTTGTGGTTTGGGCACGAGTGGTGCACGGGTGCGCCCGCCCGCCCAACGCCAAGTTTGTGCACACATTGTATTATTGTATTATATTCGGTGGAGTCTTGGCAGACCGCCGTGCGCTCTCGCACGGGCGGGCGCCCTCCTGGTTATTGAGCGCCGTTTGAGCGCGGATCCCGGTCATGTAAAAATTTTGCATATATAATAAAAGATCGTTTATTATTATTATTGCCGAGTTGAATTATTATTGTTATATTGTTGATGGTTTCCGCATATTAATAATATGAATTCATGTTTATTATGAATTGTTGAAGGCGTAGTTCGTAAAGTTAACTAACGGAGAACAAGTTATTAACTTAGGCGGTGCCGCACCCGCTCAATTAAACGAAAAAAAGAATTGGGGGCGTGACAGATATGAACCTGATCATACGTTTAAGTATAATTATGCAACTCTTAAATAATATTATAATAAAATTAATTGAGTTCGGTAATGTGGGAATAAATTTAAGGTTACGATATATCCAAATCTAAAATGATATTATAATAAAATTGATTTACCTTATTTATTTATATGATAATAATGAATTTAGGATTATAATATATTTAAATTTAAAAATATTATAATGAATATATATATATATATATATATGTGTGTGTGTGTGTGTGTGTGTGTGTAGAAAATTTCATGTCACCTTGTTTAGATTAATGTTTTAAATATGTAAACTGGAAGAATTTTATATGGTTGTTTTGTAAGGATCGTCATGTCTTAATCTTAATATTTGTTAATTAATTATGATGTTAATGAGAATTTTTCTTTCAATGTAATTTGTTTTTTGTTTGTCAAGTTGTCTATGATCTTTTAGGCTTGACCTGTGGCTTGAAAAAGTACGACTCAAGGGCATTTAATTCGTCAAAGTCACTTGGGGATCGCGCTTGGCTTGGGCCACACCAGCCCTAAGTTGACTGGATTTTTTAGCACGTCTCCTCCCCCTAGCATAGGCACAACCACCCCCGTGAGGTTTGATCCTGGGTGGCCTTTGCTAATGAGGCCCATCCTCAACCTGTTGTGCTAGTAAGACTTGACATTTTTATTGTAATTTAATTTTAATGTAAGTAATTGGTGTATAACATTTTAACGTTTATATTTACTATTTAATTATCTATTAATTTTAGGTTAAGATGTTTATTTGGTTAATGTCATTTGCTATATAACAAATGGAAGTTAAATTTCGCATTTTTGCCATTGTATTTTGGTGACTAACTTACCACCCCAAATTCATTAGTGATAGGTGAATAATCTTGTAATACCCACCTTCACTAAGCCACCACTAGTCCTCCATACTAGTGAAGTGTCTACATAGATAATATTTTAAAGTAGATGACACGGCTAGTTAATTTAAAATATCATTCTTAAAAGTAAAAGTATAGTTTATCGACACATATTAACTACCTTTTATTAATTGGTTGTGTTATTTCACATCTCATGGAGAGGATATAATGGAATTACTTGTAGATGTAAATAAGGTAAATGTAAATGGAATTACTATTAAGGTGGATGTGCTTGAATCAATTGGTCAAGTAGTGGTCAATTAATAGTAATGTTTATGGTTGATCATGGTCAACCAAATTTGATTCTCATGGTTAGCTGTGACAATGGTGATGACCATGGACAAAATGACCCATGACTATATTATAAATGATAACAAAAATCTAGGCATAGATATGTTGTGGGTGTAGAGAATGATGAAGCTTTCAACGTAGATTTTTATTATATGGCATGGACATAAGTAAGGTGCACAACCAGACTAAACTTGCCACATCATCATCTTGGGAGTGAAGCATGTGTTGCTAACCTAGAATCTTTTGTTGGAGTCATTGTGATTTTTGCACACAAGTTAGTTGATCAAGGTAGATGGTATTGGAGGATAAAAGCATGAGCATCACCATCCTTGATCTTGTAAACCTAAATTAAGGAAACCATTGAGACAATGATTATTTAAGAATTCAAGCTTGATCCATGTAATTCCTATATATATAATTATAAAAAGCAGTAACGAAAGTAGAAATGAAAACATGAGATGAAGAATATGAGGTGAAGAGTGATTTAAGTGCTATAAAAAAATTGTTAGCCATATAATATAAAGTATTTGTTGTAGTAAACCTAAGACTATGATATTTGTTGTGTGAACTCAAGTGCTCTAAGTTCTGAGAGTTGATATTGTTGCCATGGAGGTACTATTGTACTCTATGTAACTAAATAATACATATTGTAGTTTTTTATTTAACATTGGTGGGATTATATGCACATTTTATTGTGAGTTAGTTTACTATGATGATCAATTCACATATACATTACATTCATGTGAATTTACATATGTTGTTGACATATGAAAAAATTGTTAACATAGTTGCAATTATTTTGTTCACGTTCTTGGATGATGTTCATAATTTTTCACTAGTGCATGTGTGGTGCAATCAACTTTGTTTGTGAGATGAACTTACTATATTGCAGTTATTGAAATAATTCATGTAAACTAAAAATACATTTTTATCAAAGAAAATTTAATTGGTAAGATTGATATTGTTTGTCATAATGATTAGTAATTAATAAGCCTAAACTATAAAGGATTACAACTACACGGGTAAGGAAGTTTCCCCTACTAGTGCTATTGATATAATGAAGTTCAAGACACATCATGAAGACATGTAGTATGTCATAAACTTTACTATTGTATAACATGTAATTCCTCAAATCAAGAACATGAAAAAATCACCAATTATATGGACCACATTATAGAATTTGTATGAGATGTCAAATAAGTTGAGAGAACATTACTTGCATAACAAATTGTATGACCTAAAAATTGGTGACAATCAAAATGTAGCTAACTCTGTGACTTGCGTAATATATTTATGTGAATAAGTAGTTGTTTTTGGTGATATAGTGGATCCAAAGGATTTGGTTACTTTAATAATCAATGGGTTGATTCAGGCATTTCAATCTTTCGCATCAAGTTTGAATGCTTCAATATGAACTAGAACAATTATACTTAATGAGATTGTTGGCACATTGCTTCAAGAATAATAACACTTGAATAGGTTTAGAAGTAAAAGTTTTGATAAATAGTTTACTATGAGAAGAACAAAGGAGTAGAGTCAAGGTATTAAATTTGACAAATGAATTTTGATGAAGTAAATTTGTACGTGACAACTTCTAGTAATGATTTGGATTGATGATCCTAAGATCATCTAGAGCCTAATAGATGTAAACTTTTAGAACACCAACATTATATGTGTATTCAAAAATATTATAATCAATGTTGTTGTAGTGTTTTCTTCTCAAATATGTATGAAAAGAACCCACTTAAAATTGTCTCTCAACAATATAAATGGCTGCTAAACATTGTAGATCTGTAACAACTGATAGAAACAAAACCTGCCAAAGTCTGGATCTATGCTACAATCATAGTTAAACATAAAAAAGAAAGAGTAATAACTCCAATCATCCAATGGAAACCAGATATGTAAGAATAATTTTATTATAACACCTGTGAAGGGAACAAATAGATGTTACCAGTCCCCCTCTATGGGATAGGTTCTTAGCTATCCTCAAATGCCTTTAGCTTGTGTAGAGTGTCTGTCGTCTATAATGTATAAACCCAACAAAAATATGGTGTGCGACAATGAAAATAATCAAAGTTACAATAGTGAGTGCAACAATGAAAATAACCAAAAGTGGATAATGAATGGAAAACCCTTCTACTTATAACAAAATATTGAGTTATCCTTGAATAATGAGCAATAATAAAATATTATTGATCCCATTCTTGGAATAACCACTTGGAATATTTTATTATATTTGGTTAGGAGGGAAAAAGTATTTAAACTTTTATTTAGAAATAATAAATAAATAAATGATTTATTTATCATCTCAAGGAATTAGTTAAGGAATAATAAACAAATAACGATTTATTTAATTATTCCTAAGGGATTTAGTCAAATTTGACAAAGAATAATAATCAATTAGTGATTTATTAATTGTTCTTGTAGAAAAATAAGATAATTAATGGTTTATCTGTTTATTTTTTATGATTGGGTCAAATATAATAAGGAATAATAATTGAACAATGGTTTAATTAATTATTCATAGAATAAAATCAAATAAATAGTTATTTATTTAATTATTCTTCATGGGTTTAACTATAAATTACTTAATAAAGGTGGTTTATTAAGTAATTTCTCATAGTGAAAGCAATTTTACTATGGTGAAATTAGCTTTACATGGTGTACTTCGATCTATCTGGTAAATTAGGCTAGATGATCAATTTTTTGGTGATAATAGATTGCCCCCCAAGGTATGAGTGTTAGGACAAAAACGTATGACCGAAGTATGTTGTAAAGACACAATCACTAGACAACACAGGGGAGTCAGAGAGAGAGAGAAAGCGACTAATGAAGCTAAATTTGAAAGAGGATAGGGACAAAGGGGGTGAGACTAATGCAAGTCTCCTTTTATGTTGTGGTATCAAACCTCAATGAGGCGGGGGAGGCATACCCATACCCGCTGAGATAACTTAGTACAAAAATAATGGTTCACCCAGAAATATAAAATTGAGCAATGAAGTACATGCTGAATGGTACATGACATGCTGACATAACAGAGCCAGAAAATAATACGATGTGTCCCATATACGTAATGCACTTAGAAAAAACATGAGCTAGGACTGAATACAATAATATTTGAGTAGATGAGATACTAAGGCCCTTCCCTCAAAAAATGGGTGGGAGGGAGGGTAGAACAACCGGAGAAGCCCTGTTGAACAAGGAAGGGCTCTGCAAAACTGAATGGATCATCTGGAGGAGACATGTATGCTATGAACACTGCGATCGGTAGGAACCGAACCCATCAACTCTGTGGAACTACATTTGCGGCTGTAGCATAATAGGTATGCATCTGGGCACGTAGGGGGATACCTGAAGGGCCACCCCCTCATGAGGTCTGAAACATCTCACACACACCCGAGAATCACTGGTACAATCTGCTGCTTCACTGGACCATCAAGTGTATGGATCACAAACATGAAATGACCAAGTCAAAAGGCAGTAATGAGACCCTCTACTTGATCCAAGGCGCTGAACAAAAGTGGAAGCTGGATCCAAGATACACCACCCTCTAGGTTGTTCTTCTCGAATAAATGAGATGATGTCGACAAAATAGGGCCCTCGATAGATGAGGCATTGAGGATCCTCAACTAAAGCACGAGGGAAAATAGTAATGTGACTGGTGGATTGACACTAGAGATAATGGGGAAAAGTGGGACTGAGGGACACACAGATGACTTCCCTTGTCAGAGCATAAAGTGCATGGTTGACCTAGCAACGACTGACTCAACTCTAGAGGGGATGGGGAGAGTATGACTGAAGGCCAAAATTGGAAACACAGGATGAATGATATGAAAATATGGATGGAATATTGTGACATGAGATAATGGGACATGAAATCGACTCCAAGAATGCAAGGGCAACTCATCGCAGATGCTCTGAACAAGGGTGACTCGATGACGCTGCCACATAGACTAGGCCCGGTGGGGACCATCAAAACATGACTAAATGATGGTTAATCATGATGAAAGTCGACATATGGTACGACAGGTATTAAGAGGAGGTGGACCTCAAAGTATAAGTGTCGCTTTATGACGGAATTCGATTTTGAGAGGCGACGAAGTGACCTTTCTTGGAAAAATGACTTCCTAATGAAGTGTCAAATCATAACAAAAATGTGGAAGACCCATTATAGAGCTCGGTGAGAGTGTTTCAAAGGTGATGATGGTTCAATAAACTAAGCTACGGTTTAGTCGCAATGGGCCATAGAAAAATTGGGGATTTTTATATGAAAGGATGTTTTCCATCCAGTTTGGATTCATTTGTTAAGTGAGTTGTGGTGAATTTGGAGAGGAAGAAAAGGACCTAAATCTTGTGGAGATCGTAGCAGAAAAACTGACAGTCAGAAGCAGGATCTGCGACTTGCAGGTAGGTTTCCTTACTCACCTCTTCAATTTCAGTGGTTTATTTCCTGATTTTTGGCATCTGGCAGCTCCCTAAGAGACCCCTGCTCTTTCTCACGGTCCCATCACACTTTCTGGGCCCATAAGTGTGATCTGGCTTGCAGGAAACAACTAGAAACTTGTGAGCTCGCACTTTTTGGGCTGAAAACTGCGATTTGGGGTTGGAGAGAGGGTTAGTCTACTAACCTGGTAGGGGTTGTAGGTTGATCAGCGTAGACCATTGTTTTCATCTCTAAACTGACAATACATGTGGTGTGTTGCAGGCATGGAAGAGTTGAAAATCAACTTGCGTGAATGAGACTTGGATACTCTTCGATCCAAGATCTAGGGGGATCAGGTGGTTCAAGGAGCATTGGCTCATTATGTGGTTCTCAAGTTGGTAGAGAACCCACCAATGAGGGTAGGTGAGCCCTTGATATCGATAATTGTGAGCTATTGGGATCCATACCAAGAGGTCTTTGTCATGCAGGGGCAAAATATTGAGCTCACATTATAGGATATTTACTTCTTGTCGAACTACCTCCCCTTGGAGTGGTGGGTGATATTCATTCAGTGTTACCTCATGGGAGGAACATTACTGAGTTTGTGGAGCGCCATTATCGATGGGATGTTCATGTCAAGGGAACGATTATCCCGCTTGTTGATCTAGAGAGGCTAGAGACACAGGTTGTTGTCACAGTTGTGCTACGGGTCTTGGGCAGCCAGGCGTTCCACCACATCACTGGTGGGAAGATGATGTTGGTTGAGAGTGTTTTGGCTGGGACCTACTATGGGTAGGCCCAGATGATGTTGTCGACAATGAAAAGACAGTTGAGTCTTTAAAAGAGGCAAGAGAATTGTGACTACGATTTTGGTACAGTATTGTGTGCGTTCTTCTTTGAGAAGATACCCACTATCCATCCTCATGTACAGATCCGAGATGGGGGCCCACAGGAGCCCAGGTTGCTCTGTTGGAGGCAGCTACTACAAAGAGGAGGAGGAGGGGGAGTCGGACGAGTGTTCCAACTCGTGTTTTTTCTCACATTGGGATTATATGCCCCTTTACATTGACAATTACCCTTATAGTGGGATGAAGTATCAGGGGGATCCTGACTTGCCTCTTCCTGCTAGGCAAGCATGGGGATGAGACGGTAAGTATTAAGTTGCTATGTTTTATGGTGCATTTTATATTTATATCAAATGTATATGGTACTGAGTGTGAAATATGTTGTATGCAGACATAGCACCGTAAAGCCGACAAGATAAGCAGACTGAGCCGCAGCGCCTAGGGCTATAGATCGTGGGACACCATCGTCACATTAGGGTCTAGAGGATACTGCGCTGCTTGTTGATTTGCATCATAGGTTTGATTTACTATTGACTGGAGTTTTAGAGCACAGATGGCATGACTTAGAGGATCGGTACATAGATGAGTGCACTGGTCTTCCCTCAGAGTGGCGAGGTATCGTGCGGCACATGGCAATGGCTGGTCAGGTAGTATGTGATCTATGTGCAAGTGGAGCAGAGCCTTTGGTGCGAGATCCACCGAACAGTGACTAGATATATGGACATATGGGTCCCTTTGATTTTGATTTTTGTAACATTCTACGGGTATGTTAGATGTATTTACAGATATGGCTCCAAACACTTTTATGATACATAACATGATTATGCATTTTATATGACGATGATGGTTCGCCGTTTGTTTTGTTTATGGTTATCTTTTGTGGTATACATGTGATAAATTCCAATCTAGAATGTTGTTTGCGATGGTATCTACATAGTGATTTTGGTCTCTAGGTACATGACTGAACGTAATGATTTCAAATTCACGTACCAACAGCTTAACTCGTAGATATTTTCTAAATAGGACTTGGTTATGCACATGATACACACCATTCAATTGCATTACAAGTAGCAAGGAATCTAAACGAACATGAAGATGAAGGATGCAATGAGCGAGGGCATCGACTAACAAATCTATCACTGCATCATATTCGACCTGATTATTGGTGGCATTTCCAATGCACACGTTGTTTGAAAGGAATAATGTATGCAAGTGGGTGAAAATGGCCCAGGTTTCCAAGGCTAGATTCCGGGGGAAGTAACTCACATCGTTGGCATTACCAATATACGATGTGGATGATGGGTCCATCTGAAAGGTGCAAAATACAACAGATGAGATGATGCAATCTACCTAACTTCATGGTAGAAATAAATACACGCAAATCAAACGGGCGTGCTATGAGCGAAATTTCTTGAGTTAGAGCGCATTGGGAGAATTAGGAAGGAAATGGCCTTTGAAATCCCCTGAAGAAATACCCCTTTTCTTAAGTGTAGGGGTAATTAGGGGTAATCAGGGGTAGACATAGTTTCCATGGTGTCCTTATCAGGCGGGGAGATGGGCAGACGAGAGGAAGACCGACTACATGATGTGGCGACGTTACCTGGTGCATCAACCTGAGAAAGAAGGTTCACATATGCATCATCTTAAATGGTAGACAATGAGCTAGTAGATGGAGGATCTACAGATGTTGAGACCTGGGATTCTATCGAAATAGGTTTAACAGAAGCATGTGCAGAAACCTCAAAAAGGTTTTCCTGTGAGGAACTCAAGGATGACGACAGGTAAAGGATGTGGCCCGTGGTGTCCATCATCTCGACATCAAGGGGAGGGATCACGATGGTGGGACTGGGGTCTCCTTGTTCTGGTTGACTAGTGGTACTAGAATCCATGGGTAGAGGTGTAGATGATCCACTATAAGTGGCCTCGTATTCACGAAGTTCCCCAAGGCAATCGCAAAACTCATCGAGATGAGGGCAACAATGGGAATAGTAAACCATGATGATCACACAGGGCACAAGGGTGATTTTTGCACAATGTTTTGAGTTTCCTGGGTGGGTCCAGTAAGTTAACATGGACTTCCAGGTATTTGACTCAGGGAACACTTCATGAACCAAAGGTTTAAGTTGAGGAAGTTCAAGACAATTGTTGGTGGCGTGCCCAACAACCTTACAAAAAGCACACAAGGGAGTCGACTTTGGGGATTTAGGGGCTGGAGGAGCTTGGGGAGCCTTGTACTTAGGTTCTTTCCTCTTAACTTTGCCCACCTATCCAGATGATTTTGCAACAGGGGTTGGTTCCTGTTGAGGTTTTGATGGAACTGAAGTAGTGACAAGGGTCATGGGGACCAGTTGAACTGGGGTGAAAGCATGATAAGGTCTTAGCTGACCAGATGGAATGTTTGTAGGGGGATCGATATACCATACTGGGATCCCCAAAGTCATGTTAGGAACGACCAATGAAGCCATGACAGGGATAGAAAATACTCTCGAATGAGGTAATAAGAAAGGTATCTGGCTTGCAGGGTAATGTCTAGACAGAATAGCTCCTGGATGGTTGAGACTTAGAGGAACAGTTCCCGGTGGAAAAATAGGAGAGGCACATACAAACGGAGGAGGTCTTGAGGGGGTGGATCCAAAGGGCTTAGCTAGAAGGGAAACAACAAGGTGCTAAGGAGCTGGTTGTTGATCAAGTGTACCGAAATTCTTAAGGGTAGCCCGTGACACTTGTAACATGCAAACACTCATAGAGTTAGGATCTGAGACGGGGGGGGACCATGGAAAGCGCCCAATAATGAGAAATATTTATATATTCCAGGTGAAACACGGGTGGGAGGAGTTGAAGACTCTTTGTCGTACATTGACGAGATAATGGACTTGGGGGAGGTCATGGATGTTGGCTCGTAGTAAGTCAACTGATCGATGGTAACAATATTCCCTTCATGGGGGAAGCACATCTTGCAGAACATCGCAGACGCGACGGCTGACATGGCATGTGTGTAACTACGACCTAATAGAATGTTGTAATCCAAAGGGGCATCGATGACTTCAACGTCGACATGGAAAATCTTGCCCGCAAGAGTCACTAGATAGTTGTGGTACATGCCAAGGGGTTGGGAAGAGTGTCCATCCCAAGCACGCAAAGTGATGGTGGAGGGGGACAACTCAGGTGACTTAATGTTGTGGAGGTAAATCCCCTCTGCGGACAAAGGCGATCCTTACTAGCCCAAATGGGGTCTAGCAACAATCAAACAACGCTAACACGCAGGTTCCTAATTGCAAATCAAAGACCGATGATGAGGGCCTACCTGGATTCCAACGCTAGTACTTGTAGAAGATTCGTCGCTCCCATTCCTTTGCTCCGGCCGGTCACAATCCCCACGATCCCCGTGAACGGACACCTGCACATGCAAAGAACGACACAAACACAAGCATAAAATCCAGTAGATGCAACTATATATCAGTCAAAAAGGATATAACTCAATCATCATTACAAAGACAATAAGAGTGGAACCATAATGATAGTCGTCTATTAGTGATAAACAACAAAGAAGAATACAACCATAGTTCTGACATCAAATCCTCCTTTGGCTGGGTGATCAGCAACACATGCCTTGCAAAGCTTGTTGTGAATGGGGAACAAGCCTCTCTCTCCTTGGTCACTTGGATAAGAATCTCCTCACTTAAGATTTGGCCTCATGGGAATGAATAAGGCTCCTTGTAGCATGAACTTGGCAATTCTCAGACTTTGAGACTTAGAATTTGGAACTTGGAGACTAACTTGTCAAAGGAAAAAGGACAAGCTTTTATAGATAGAGGAGAATGAGTTAGGGCCATCCACAAGATTCATGGGATTGGCTTTATCACTAAGAAGCTTCCATGAGAGGTGGAGAACTATTTCCCTTCTATGGAGATCGAAGCCCAACTGAACTAACTCAAGATGGAATCAGTTCATGAATAGGTTAGGAAGAACCTTTGTAAGTTGGTTTGTTAAAAACTTTACCCAACTGGGCTGGCGCGAGTGCGACTCTGAGACAGAGCGCCAGCTGGCGCGCCCTCTTTGGAGGATTTCCCCCATTGGCACGAGTGATACACAGTGGAACCGCGCCAATGGAAAAAGGGTTATTTTTAGGGGTATTTTGCAGAAGGTGTCTTTAGGGCATATGAAGTACATACTCAAGGGGATACAATGCAAGTGTTTTCAGGTTATGTCACTTCTCACAGGTCCCGGAATAAGTCCTCCAATGTGCGGGAGAAGGGGTAACAGGGATGGTGACAAATTACTGTGTAACAGATGCCCCCTAAAGCATGAGGCCCGAGAGAGAGAGAGGGGTGAAATGCTTTACAAGAACACGACCAACTGAAAACACTTCCGCTGGAGAACCTGCATGAAGAAGTACAATTGATATCTCAAGTACATGATGTATGTGGTATGGGCGCAGCCATCTATAGCAGAGTACATAAAAATCCATATCCAAGGTATGGGCGCAGCCATCTAGTAAGGATCGATAAGTAGACTCGGGCATGGTCACAACCATCCAGTGAATGAGTCATGTAATGATCATAATAATCCACAAAATCGCAACCTGGATCTCAACAGACAAAATCCAGGGTCTTGCGCTCCATCTTGACCCGAACAAAGTACAAGTTCAAGCATGCGAATATGAGACTCAAAGTCGAACATGCAAGAACATCGTCTGATTACCAGTCAATAATGAAAATTGTTAACAGACGCGAGAGGTACCACCAATAATGACAATGGTCCTCAAGGCACTATAGGTACAATCTACGGCATGCGAATCAGTGAGCTAGCGTCGAACACCCGTAGAATCATTCGATCGGAGGCCAATGATGAAAACCTCGCATCGAACGCGAAGAACTTGCCATTGAGGCATGCAGGCTCCAAGGCACCAGAAGGGAGTCTCTAGATCAACTTCCTGGATAATGAGCCGAGGTCGACAGGAAGTGACCTTAATCGAAGGTGGGCCATAATGTTTCCCACATCATCGACACGAGACAGAGAAAGATAAAAATGTTTTGTGAATCAGGATTATGTGAGGCATTAGAGGGAGGTTGAATATTCTACAGAGGTCAACTTCTCTTGAACATATTGGCTGCACGACAGTTGACTTGGCAGTATTTGACATCAAATGATCAGGGGTCATGGTGACAGGGAAATGAGCATATGAGAGGTCAAACAAGATAACCCAAACCCATAGAGGCAAGTGTAAAAACAAGATGAGATGTCCCCACCCAGACACGAATGCAGACAAGTGCCATGTTCAAGAGCGACATACTGCCGACACGACAATGATTGTGGTTCCATTTTTCCCCACCATTTCTGGCGAGTACCCCAGTTATTTTTATCAACAAGCTTGACGGGGATAGCATATGCTTGTAAAGCGTCATTTCGACAAAATCCAATGTCATCAAGTTTTAACGAGCCTGACAGAGGAAAAACTCGGCGTCTTTTCATGTTTAGAGAGTTTGAAAAGACAGCAGAAAAGTAAACTCCAGGGGGGTCCTTTTTCGTAAAGTTGTGTCTCTTGAGTCCGAAAAAGTATAAAACAATGCTCAAAAGAACCGCCCGATCATTACGATCGAGGAGTACTTTTCATGAGTAGTGATTTCGACCTAAAAAAGTAAAAAAGTGATTGAAACCACGTCGCTTCGTAACCGTTAACGAACCTGAAACGACAAGGGTCCGACAATCTTTTCGTCTTTACACAGTCGAAAAAGGGTTTAAAGACGACCACCTCTTATTTACGTTTAACAAGTCAAGAGGAAAAACTCGGCAATCTTTTCGTCTTTAAATGGTCGGAAAAGAGCTGAAAGAAGACCTCCATTTTTATTCTCTTTAACGAGTCAAAAAGGGAAAATACTCAGCAATCTTTTCATATTTTACGAGTCAGAAAAGAGCTTAAAGGTGACTCATCCTAGAGGAACGAGTGGTATAAAGGGTAGCAACTAGTTTCGGCAATGGTGGAACTGCTCAAAACATGTAATGGTCAAGAGGCTGGCTAATAAAACCACTCATCGCTGCGGTTCCTCAGGAAAGGAAAAACAACCAAGTGAAAGCATATGATCAGCCAAAGAGATGGTGGCGATGGAATGAAACAACCAAGGCTCATCTAACAGAATTTAGCGGATAAACGGAAATCATGAGATGTAAAATGGGTATGGGTTCATTGTTACACAAGCTTGAACCATGGAGAACTCTGCTTGGATTCGGTTTCATGTTTACACAAGCTTGAAACGAAAAACTATGCTTGTTATGAGTGTGCATGCCCCGAGCATAATGACGCAAAACGAGGTACATGCCCCCCAAGCTTCATTACATTCAACAAAGTGGATGGAATGAAGTTTCACTTTCAAGATCTTGGAAAGACTCGACTGGTATTTTACGAGATCTTAATCAAAAGACTCGATCGGGAAAGGGAGTTGTTTCCTTTTTTAATGAGGTTGACACAGTAAAAGAACTATCCTGATAACCCTTGTTTCATTTTTTTAACGAGCTTGACACAAGATCAAGAACTATGCTCGACCAGATCCAGTTTCATTTTTTAAGGAGCTTGACATAGGAAAGCGAACTATGCTCCGACCAAACCTAGTTTCATTTTTTAAGGAGCTTGACATAGGAAAGCGAACTATGCTCCGACCAAACCTCATCAGAATGAACAAGAAGTCGCAGCGTCCAAGAGTGCCATTCCTGGTGGAAGGGTCACATCTTGGAAATCGGGACCCAATGCCCCCAGGACACTATGCATGACGGCATCATCACTGGATACAGGCACGGGATAAGTAGCCACGTAGTTGACCTGCGGTGGGGCAGATACAACTGGTGGATAAAAACCAGGAGGGGATGGCAGCTGCGCAGGAGGCACTGGGGGACTAAAGAACGATAATTGGTCGATAGTCACTATTCTTCTGTCGCGTGGAAAGCAAACCACACGGAAAAGCGAAGAGACAAAGGCCCCCATGGCATAAACATAGTCACGGCCAAGGAGAAGACTGAAATCTGGAGCACCTTGGGTAACCAGTACGTCTATATAGGCGGTTTTGCCTCCCAAAGTAACAGGAAACTTCGGGAGGATCCCTAACGGTTGACTGGTTCCTCCGTCAAATGCCAACAGATTCTGTGCGACTGGCACAAGCTGTGGGGAGCCCAAAGCTTGCCAAGTAGTGAAAGGCATGAGACTAACAGACGCACCTTCATCCAAAACAGTGCCAGGTATTGCCTTAGCACAGGCATGTACTATAATCTGGAAAGGCACATTGGATGGAAGGCTGAAGGCGGTCAGGTAATTCCAATCGAAGGAAGCGACTAGACTACTTGGTGGGGGAATCGCATGATTGCCCCCATGCTCTAAAGGAACCAAAAGAGGACTTTCGGGAGCAGCTGAGATAGGAGAGTCATTTCTGGACTCAGGAGAATCTGAGGAGACGAGAAGAACATGGGCATGATGCTCTTCCGAAACAGAGTGATCGATAGGTGGTGAGCTCGAGTCGACACTCTTTTTGACCAATGGTTGGTCTGGAACATGCTTGGCACAGCCTGGTTCGGGAAGAGGAGCCTGGACAAGAGAAGAATCTAAGTCAATCTCTTTGTCAACAGGGAGAGGGTCTGAAGAGAGCCTCTGATAACCAACGGGAAGTTGGGGTGATGAAGTTGTGAGACTTTCCAAGGTAGCACAAGCTTTATCCATGAGCGGTCAAAGGTGAAGGGGATGGTTGCCTTCACATAGCCTACAGGGGATTCGAATCTTCCCTTTATTCTTACCATTGCCCGTTGATAGGGTGGCATCGTCATGAGCTTCAGAGGACGATGAGGGGTGGGCCAGATCGCGAGACCATACTGCTAAGATCCTGGGAATGCCAGGACAATCACGAAGAAGATGGTCATCCTTGCATAACCTACAAGGAAACTTGACCTTCCGCGGAGGAGCAGAAGGTGGCCCGACTTGAGTTGCACTTTTAACCTCTCGCTTAGGAGACTTCTTCTTCTTCATCTTCTTCTTCTTCTTCTTCTTAGCCACCTGGTTACTTGAATCCAGACTTTCACCAGGCGAAGTAGAAGATGAGGACGCAGAAACAGGCAAAGAAGGGGAAAGGTCCACCTTAGAATCAACATGATGTTGTTCGGGTGGAGGAACTGATTGACCGGCAGTTGAGACGGTAGGGACCAGAGAGGTTGAGAACAACCAAACAGGCAACCCAACAGTTAACCCAGGAAGGGACAACGTTGCCATGTAAGGAGCACCAACATTTCCAAAAGGAGGGAAATGACCAGGATTCCCATCAGAGGGGATGCCTGGGTTGGTAAACTCCGGAAAAGTTGCCATCACAAACGAGAAAGAACCCTACTCAAACTAATGCAAACAAGATCTAACTGGGTAAATGTGAATCGTGGCCGAATAAATTTTAAGACGCAAGGACATAACTTGACCTTTTCATTTTTTAAGAGTCGAGAAAAGGACAAAAAGATGACTCTAGTCGCCTTCAAATGTTTAATGAGCTCGAAGTGACAAATGCTCAGATGAGCCTTTTCTTTTAGGGAGTCTGAAAAGGATCAAAAGTGACTACTCTGGAGAAACTAGGCAAAAGGTTTCCCAGACAATCTGTAACACTGCATATACACCTTGGCAATCGTATGAAAACCAAGGACTTTCCGTACGGCAGTCAATCTTCCTGAATGCTGTGTTCGGTGCGTTATGGCTTGTAAGGCGGCAGACACGGCTTCTTATGGATAAAGGATGATAACCTAGTGGGGTCTCCCCATATACTCGACGGTACGTGGGAGCTCAAATCCGTACTAGACCACTATTGCGTCACGGAAGGAGGAATCACCCAACCTTGAGTGAAACAAAAGTGACTAGGTTTAACGATGCCGGAGCACGTCTCTAGCCTAGACCTCTAAATGTGTGCGTTATGTTCCAATGCATTGTTAGATTCATTCAGTTCATTTTAAAGTTGATCTTGGATTATGTTTCAGTTTTCAGGCCTTACCATATGTGATCTCTCAAAATTCCCTAAATGCAAACTATATGCCAAAATATGTCATTTCATTCAATGAATGCTAGTTACGAGAGGGTTTGAGAGCTTTCACGCAAACGAAATGATCACAAAACAACAAAGAACTTCCCTAATGCAGCTAATGGAAATTAACAAACTTTTCTTTAAGATCACTAATCACTAATCAAAATGAAAAGTTCTAATTCTCATTAACTAATACAAAGCAAAAGAGATTTTTTCTTTTGTTGATGGCAAAACGCACTAAACAACTTTGAGAAATGATAACAAAAGAGTAAAAACACAAATTTCACTCAATGCAAACACATTTAGTTCCCTAAATCACAAATCAAAACTCCAAAGAACAAGAAAGATCCCAAAGACACCAATGAGCCGTGTAATCTAGGCTCAAAGTGAGACGAAGCGGAATTCAAGTGAAGACAAAGAAAGTCACCCAAATAACGCAACAAAATGATTCACAACCACCAAACAAGTGCAAGGGAGTAATCAAAGAATCGACTGGACCACTAGAAGATCAAAACACCTGAGGAAGGCTCGACACACGAAGCCACTAGATGCCCTAGGGCTAGAAATGTGAAATCGATGGAAAAAAGCAAACACCCAAAGGGTGATGATCAAAGCCAGTCAAATCACACTCAAGTGGTCTAAAAAAGGTACCCAGAACACAAAACCAAGCTCAGAGGGCTCACAGCCAAGCAAACTTCAAAAATTCCCAGGCCTAGCGCGACTTTCAGGCTGAAACAAGTGCCTTTCAGGTATTGGCGCGAGTTGTCAATGTGCAACAAGCACCAACTGGCGTGACTGTAACGCTATAAAACAGTGCCAACTGAGTTTGCTATGGAAAAATAAACAAACGAGCCAAAGCTAAGTCAACAGTACCCAGGTACACCAAAGAGCAAGAAGCAACACAGGGATTCAACCCAAAAAGCTAATCAAGTAGGAGAAATCAAGAAACAACCAAGAAACAAGGCAAGTTCCAAGCCGTTCAGCTCATAAACCAAACCGGAGATGGACTGAAGTGGCGTTGATCTACTTTGCTAATGTAGAGAAATAGCGTTTCGAAGGCTATCTGGCCGTACTTCAGGCTCTGTCTAAAGTTTACAAATCAAACAACAAGACAAAACAAACAACAAGGCAAAAAGCCAACTCCCTAGCGGAGTCACCAAATTGTTGTGAAGGTAAATCCCCTCTGCGGACAGAGGCGATCCCTACTAGCCCAAATGGGGTCTAGAAACAATCAAACAATGCTAACACGCAGGTTCCTAATTGCAAATCAAAGACCGATGATGAGGGCCTACCTGGATTCCAACGCTAGTACTTGTAGAAGAGTCGTCGCTCCCATTCCTTTGCTCTGGCCAGTCACAATCCCCACGATCCCCGTGAACGGACACGTGCACATGCAAAGAACGACACAAACACAAGCATAAAATCCAATAGATGCAACTATATATTAGCCAGAAAGGATATAACTCAATCATCATTACAAAGACAATAAGAGTGGAACCATAATGATAGTCTTCTATTAGTGATAAACAACAAAGAAGAATACAACCATAGTTCTGACGTCAAATCCTCCTTTGGCTGGGTGATCAGCAACACATGCCTTGCAAAGCTTGTTGGGAATGGGGAACAAGCCTCTCTCTCCCTTGTCACTTAGATAAGAATCTCCTCACTTAAGATTTGGCCTCATGGGAATGAATAAGGCTCCTTGTAGCATGAACTTGGCAATTCTCAGACTTTGAGACTTAGAATTTGGAACTTGGAGACTAACTTGTCAAAGGCAAAAGGACAAGCTTTTATAGATAGAGGAGAAGGAGTTAGGGCCATCCACAAGATTCATGGGATTGGCTTTATCACTAAGAAGGTTCCATGAGAGGTGGAGAACTACTTCCCTTCTATGGAGATTCGAAGCCCAACTGAACTAACTCAAGATGGAATCAGTTCATGAATAGGTTAGGAAGAACCTTCGTAAGTTGGTTTGTTAAAAACTTTACCCAACTGGGCTGGCACGAGTGCGACTCTGAGACAGAGTGCCAGCTGGTGCGCCCTCTTTGGAGGATTTCCCCGATTGGCGCGAGTGATACACAGTGGAACCACGCCAATGGAAAAAGGGCTATTTTTATGGGTATTTTGTAGAAGGTGTCTTCAGGGCATATGAAGTACATACTCAAGGAGATACAATGCAAGTGTTTTCAGGTTATGTCACTTCTCACAGGTCCTGGAATAAGTCCTCCAATGTGCGGGATAAGGGGTAACAGGGACGGTGACAAATTACTGTGTAACACTTAAGTTGTTTCCAAATAGCAGTGGACATCACACAGGTGGATGCGCCTTCGTCAATAATGCATTGGGAGATGATGGAATTATGGACTCTAATTGGTATCTGGAAAGAAACATATGAAGGCAATGGGGGAGGCTCTGATGTATCAACCAAGAAGACAATCAAATGATCGTCAAAAGGATCTACTACACCCAAGGCAGTTAGTAGAGATTTCTTTTGAGATGGGCACGACCGGAGGACTTCCAGCGTTGACATGGTAGCAGGTGATTGCGCCATGTCGTCTACTATACTATATGTATGAGAAGCTCTGTTAGAAGCCGCATTACGGCATAATGGTCCATTTGGGATCTTAGGAATGGCCTCAAATTTAGGTTGAGGGATCTGTAAAGGACCATTTGGTGTCATAAGAGGCTCAATAGATACTTTGGTTTTGGACTCAGTGGTAGACGAAGTCAAGGGCTTGTCATATTGACATGACTGAGTTTGCAGGTTGATATTGGAGGGGTTAACCTCATCAGAGTTCATCATAAGGATCTGGTAGTCACCAGGACCAGAAGGTTGGGGGGATGGGCTGCTTGACCTGGCTGAGGTTGAGCAGCAACAAATCCTTGCTGAGGGAAAGGATTTGTGAGCACTGTTGATTGAGATGGAGCAGGATTCTGAGGTGATCGTTGACCTCTAGAAGCTGCTTGAGCTTCCCACATTTGGCGCATCTGAGGTAAGAGATGACAATCATGTGTATAATGGCCATGTACACCACAACATACACAAGGCTTGTTTGTGCAAATAGCCTTGTTCTACTTGGGCTGGCGTCTCTGTTGCTGGTTGTTGGTGTTGTCGAAAATAGCAATAAGAAATGCTAAAAATAACATTGTCATAAATAGCATTTCAGGATACCTTCCTATTTTAGTTAGTCCCTGAACTAAAATAGAGAAGTAAAATTTGAATTTCATCTTAGTAGCTGTTTGTAAAATAATTAAATAATTCATCTTGAGTTAATTAGTTGTAGACAATCAAACATGAAGTCTATGTGGGGACATGCAACAGTTATCCCATTGATTGAGGAATTTATCCCTCAGTTAAAGAGATAAGGATGAGTTGTAATTAGTTAGCTCAGTTAACTGAGTTAAGTCTACTTAGATTAGTTCAAATAGTTTGTTGAACTAATTGTGAGTTCAGTTAGTTAATGCATGCATGCATGTAACTGATGCACTTCAGATAACTAAATATTCTCTCATAAATAACTCATGCATGTCAGTTCATGCAAAGACCTAGTTGAGATCAGATGGAGGGACAATGTACTATCAGTTGCAGGAATATTCCATGGAGGATATCTCTTGCATGCAGAAGGAATTTATTCCTTGGAGATTGCACAATTACTTCTTCAGTTTAGTGAGTGTGTGATGAGGCCAATCACACAGGTGGCATCATTGGACCCCAAGAAAAACTGCGCAAGGAAATAGGAGGCTTGGAGGGTTGAGGGAAGGCATATCTTGTGTCTATTTAGTCTGTGAGTTGTATTGTTTGATTGCAGAGAGAGCAGGATAGCTTGTGAGCTGATTCTTTTTGTAATCTGAACATATTTCCACTTGTATGATAATACAAAGATTGGGGTTTTAGGCTGAGGCTTTCCCCGGGTTATTCTTCTGTGTTCATGTGTGATTGATTTCTCTTCATTTGTTATATGTGTTCTAATTGATCTTGCTCATATTCGATTAAGCTTCCACAAAGTTTGTTGTAGAAGTAGATCTTGTATTTTGCTTTAGTATATTGCATAATCTGTTGATCTACAGTGGGAATTTCTACAGGTGTTAGGCTGGTTCTCCTAGGGTTCACTAGGTTGATTACCTTGATTACTGTGGTTACCCTTGTTACTCTTCCCCTTATTATTTTTCTTCGAATTTTGGGGATTGTCACACTCTGCTACAAAAACACTTGACCCTGAGGGGGCGGTGGTTGTTGGGGCTGAGGATGCATGGGAGGTTGCGGCACTAAAGCTTGAGGGACTAGAGCGCTAGGCTGTTCATAAGGAGGAGAAACAGTTTGGTAAACAGGTTAGGGCCCTGGAAACATGTTGCTAGCAGGAGGGGCATAAGTGTTGGAGGAACTGGTGCCCCCTTGCAAGTAGCCATAACTTTCCTGAGTATATGGTGAAGAGTATGTAAGGGATCCAACGATACCAATAGCGACATGAGATTCCCCCAGTGCATTGGCACTTCCACGATGAGGGAGGTCTGTAATGACAGTATAGACATAACCAGATTGTGTATAAATTAGGTCATATCTCAGGGCAATTTGGAGAGCTTCTTCCTCGGTTTGAGGAAAATGGGACGCGACATCTTTTCCAATGGGAGATAAAAGGCTCCTAAGAAACCAATCTAGATAGACATGATCTTCGAAGGGTGGGGCATGACATGTGCTCCTCCTTCGACACCACTCTTGAACATGGTAGGAAAGGTGAGTGGCGGAGGACTGGCGAAATATGGTTAATAACTCCGTACCAGTGTCATACCGGAGAGATAACTGGAAATATGAGAGGAACACTTTAGCAAGCGTCGCAAAAATAGAATGAGATGTGGAGGGCTGGTCTACATACCATTTTGCAGCATCTCCAGTGAGAATGCGTTGGAAAAGCCGAATATGAATGGAGTCATTGGTTATGGATTTGGACGAACACCACATGTGGAAGGATTGGACACGGTTGGTAGGATCCTCTCCAGCATTACCCTTAAACTTTGGGATGTCTGAGGGAAGCTTAATTGGCATAGAGGGCCAACCATCATCATGGTGTATGGGGTCATTTATCAACTGGTTAAAATCTAGTAGACTTAACCCAGCCATAAAGGGAAGCATGGGGGCTGCCAGAACGGTTCCCGAGACTGTTCCACTTGATGTGACCACTAGTATAGAATCGGATCCAACACTAGGTTGGGTTCCTGCACTAGTTGTGGGTCCAAACATACTAACGATATGCGATGAAGGAGGCTCGGAATCAGATGAACCAGGAGAAGAGTTGGTGAGGGGACTCGAAGGCATATGAGCTTGAACCCAATGGGAAGGGGTAATATGCCCAAGCGGAAACTGGGGGTGAAGGCCTAATAGTCTCCGTGACAAATGCCTTGGTGGCGCAATGGTGGTAGGACACACGTGACACGGAAATGGTGAAGGGAGATCAACAATATGCTTTTGTCTCAATGAGGGGAGAGAAATTTATTATGTTAGGCCTTGGATTGACAGTGTAAACCAAACACCCTTCGCTTAAGGTGTGCTTATGTGTGCAAGTGTATTAATTGAATAAGCCCAGATCGTGTTTGTAAAAAAAGAAAAAAATTTGTTGAAAATAAACTGAAATTAAGAACAAAAAATGAACAGAAAAACAATTAACTAAACCCCGCCCAAACTGAGTTTGCAAACACTGCGCTGGTTGGTGGCTAAACCAATGGAAAATACACTAAAACGGTCAAGAGATCTAAATTTTGGTGTGACTGGGATCAAGTGACACTAATCTGCTGGAAAGTGACGCAGTAACAACAAAAAACAAGAGAGGAAGATCATTGCAAAAAAATAGGGAGATGGGTGAAACACTTAGGGAAATCGATCAAACCCTAAGGTAAATGACCAGACAAGTTTAAATTTGAAACTATGGATGGTAACAATCTATCTTAACAAATCTGAAACAGAAGGGTACAGATCTGGAAAATGTGGTTGAAAGCGCTGCAAAAACTCAGACTACTCACTTAGATAAACTCCTCTTAGAAAGGTGGAAGCGTACTAGAAGCCCTAGGGGAGGCTAAATTTGACTTCAACGAGTAAATTAGAGTGGATCAAGGCCTAAGCAAGATGAGATAGAGGTCAGACAACCCAACAAAACGCTCTATGTAAAACCTAGAAATAGATCTGAGAAAAACCCTAAAACCTAGAAATCGCAGGTACTAACCTGTTTTCTAGTAGGGATCACACTTTTTGGGCTGATAAGTGTGCTCTGGCCTCCATATCACACTTTTTGGGCGAAAAGGTGTGATTTCTACTCTGTGGATATCGGTCAGAAAATCTCAAAAAAAAGTGTCGCCTTTGTTGCGGCTGGTTCCTGTGACCTGCGGAAATGACCAGAAAGCTTGCAGAAGTTAGAGATTTAATAGATCTAGGGTTAAAAAACTAGAAAAAATTAAGAGAATTGAAAAAATAAGAAACCCTAAGCTGAAAACCGAAGGTCACCTAGGTTTCTAGATTTGAAGTATAACACCCAGTGTAGTCGCCAATTTTGTTGTAGTGTTTTCTTCTCAAAGATGTATAAAAAGAACCCACTTAAGATTGTGGATGACAAATAATCTCAAAAATATAAATGGATGTTAAACATTGTAGATTTGCAGCAACTGATAGAAACAAAACCTGCCAAAGTCTGGATCTATGCTACAATCATAGTTAAACAACAAAAAGAAAGAGTAATAACTCAATCATCCAATGGAAACAAGATATGTAAAGAATAATTTTATTATAACCCCCGTGAAGGGAACAAATAGATGTTACTAGTCCCCCTCTATGGGATGGCTTCTTGGCTATCCTCAAACATCTTCAGCTTGTGTAGAGTCTCTCTCCTCTATAATGTATAAACCCAACAAAAATATGGTGTGCGACAATGAAAATAATTAGAGTTACAACAGTGAGTGCAACAATGAAAATAATCAAAAGTGAATAATGAATGGAAAACCCTTCTATTTATAACAAAATATTGAGTTATCCTCGAATAATGAGCAATAATAAAATATTATTGATCCCATTCTTGGAATAACCACTTGGAATATTTTATTATATTTGGTTAGGAGGGAAAACGTATTTAAACTTTTATTTAGAAATAATAAATAAATAAATGATTTATTTATCATCTCAAAGAATTAGTTAAGGAATAATAAACAAATAAGGATTTATTTAATTATTCCTAAGGGATTTAGCCAAAATTTGACAAATAATAATAATTAATTAGTGATTAATTAATTATTCTTGTAAAAAAATAAGTTAATTAATGGTTTATCTATTTATTTCTCATGATTGGGTCAAATATGACAAGGAATAATAATTGAACAATGGTTTAATTAATTATTCCTAGAAGAAAATCAAATAAATAGTGATTTATTTAATTATTCTTCATGGGTTTAACTATAAATTACCTCACAAAGGTGGTTTATGAAGTAATTTCTCATAGTGAAAGAAATTTTACTATGGTAAAATTGGCTTTACATGGTGTACTTCGATCCATCTAGTAAATTAGGCTAGATGATCAATTTTTTGGTGATAACAAATGCATTTATTAGGATACTAAATAATTTCTTGGTGTTTTTTTATGATTCAATATGTTTAATCCCATTCCAAGACACTACTACATATTGAACCAATTATCGATGGTTCTTTGTATTTCTTGTGATGATAATTCGTTGCTATAAAGATAAAAAAGAGAGTTCGTGAAACATTGAACATTTTCCAACCATATTTTTGACATCTCCTTGATTGCCGTAAGTTCGACGGAAAACATCGTCGCAATTTGTGGGGTTAGCTTTTCGGCAGAAATCATCGTCACATCTCATTTGAAGCCAACTTGTTTGGGTCGTCCAAATTGTGACTTTCAAAGCGCATAAATTGAGACGTTCGACATGGTAATTGTGACATATTTTGGTGCAAGAATTGTGACGTCAGGCGTGGGAATTGCTACGTCCAAGGCATAGGAATTGTGATGTTAGGTGAAAGAATTGTGACATCAGGTGTGGGAATTGTGACATTGTTAGCGTAGGAATTGTAATGTAATGCATGTGAAGTGTGAAGTTTAGGGACTCAAAAAATGGGTCTAAATTTTGACATCCAGGCAAGGGAATTCAATGCTTATGCATGGGCATTGTAATGTTGATTTGTAGGAATTGTAATGGTTAGCGGTTGGAAGTGCGACGTTGATGCATAGGAAGACCAATGACCCAGGTACTGTGATGGTTATATAAGTGTCGCAATACTGAAAAAAATTGGCAATTTAGAAAAATAAAAATAAATTCACCTCCCAAACATGCCACTTTAGCAGCCTATGTCCGTAGAGTTGATTAAGGTTTCTTTTAATGATTACACAGGTATCTTCTGTAGCTTTTAGAAACATAGATAAATCTTCTTTTTAAAATAAGAAACCAACTACAGTCATACACATACTTCAAAAAGAGAGAATAAAATTGAATACATCACAAGGAAACACACATACTGTGAACAACCAATATTCTGGAATCAACTTGATAGACTTTATTGATCTTCCCAAAACAACTTGCACATTACACAAATATATTTCAAAAATATTTGAGCCTTCAAAATTCGAACGCCCTCCTGTGGTTCTCGAGTGTTTTTTATTAAACATTATGTTGAAAACAATTATGAAATAATTGTAAAAACTTCCCTAATTATTTCAACTATTTTAAAATAAAAGATTTCAAAATTTACAAAATAGAACTTCTCATGGTCAAGAGGTAATATGACTAGTGGAACTTTGACTTTGATAAGGAGCTCCTGGTTCCACATTTCGAACTTGAATAGGTGTAACTAGATTTTCACATTTTTTCCAGATGACTAGCTCTCGAAGAGTGCACATGATGATCTTCTGAAACATAACCTTTAGATTGTCAATTTAGTGTGGTTGGGCTTGGTAACAAACAATGTCTTCGCTTTCCATAGAAGTTAAAAATATCTCTATAAGTGATCCGATGATAGTTCTTGCTTTCAGCACTGCAGTCTTCTCATGTGTAATTTCTACCTTGCTCTTGGCTTCTACTAATTCTTTTTCATACAAATCCCATGAGAGAAAATTTCCTTGTTGATCCCAACAATTAGGTAAGCCAATTTTGGTTCTCTGGTCAAATTTAGAATCAAACAAGGAAACTGACCTTTGGACCTCCTTTAGCCTCTTCTCTGCATGAATTCAGAAGATATTTTTCTCAATTATCTTATTTATTTCCATAATCACTGCAACTTTATCAACTATATCCAATGCTCTTAATTTTGTTGCAGACTTTTCATTGAGAAATCTAATCATTTTCTTAGCTTTTGGTATTTCTTTCTGGATCTTCTCTTTACATGTAGAAATGGCCATTTCAGATCCTTTGATCATGACTTTCTACAATGAACTTACATGGAAAAATTCCCATATAGCACAAATTTCCTAAATAATATTGTCCCAAATAGCTTGTCTAGCTTCTATTAGGGGCATGTTACCCTTCAACCTAGCCTTTAATTCTTTAATTTCATCTTATGCTTATTTGTACTTATTTGTCCACTGAATATTGTTTTCATTGGCCATATTTAAATGCCTTTCCTTTGATTTCAATTGTTCTCTAATCAAATATAAATCATCCTAAGTTTTCTTCAATTCACCTTCTAAAATTTTAAGCTCAACCATCACCCTTATCAACTTATCTGCAGGGTCCTCTTATTCAACTGAAACGACAACAGTGCAAACGTTGTTGTCAATGGACTATTGCAGATTTTGTACCTATTGTTGCAAAATAACAATCTCCTTATTTATGTCAAATGGCTCTAGTGTTAAGATTTATTTCTCTTTCTCCACTTGAGTCAATTCAGTTGCCTGGGCATGTTCAATTTCTTTCTTAGTGATTGTACTTTAGATTATGTATTTTGTAATAGGGTTTGGATAACTTCCCCGTCCTCAAGATTTATTCCCAATTTTATAATGAACCTCTTAAATTCTTCATTTTGGGTATATAAAGCCATGAAATTTACTTTTTCCTATTTAAGTTGGTTTGAGACTTTATCTAGGAGTTTCTCTGCTTTGCTAATTTCCAAAGATTTTTTTCCCATGTCACTATACAACATCTCTCATGTTGGTCTCTATAAATTAATCTTATCAGGCAAAGGAATGTCTCCAACATTTACAGATAGGCCTAAAGTTTTGAAATTAGGAAATAATTAGCAACCTTTTGTACCTAACATATTTTCAGTCAGACATCATGCAAGCAAATAGTGTGGTTGAAAGGTATCAATCTTATCCCAAAAAAATTCATCTCTTAGCAACCAATATAAATTTCAAATATATAAGAGCTACAATGGACTATGGCCTTTGGTATCCATAGGGTCAAAATATCTCATTAAATGCATGCACAAATATTGATTGGCTTAGAGGTATAGATGATAGGAAAAGCACAAGTGGTGGTGATTTATTTCTTGGTACTAATTTAGTGGCTTGGTTCAACAACAAAAAAAATACCTATTTCTACTTTCACTGTTGAAGTCAAATACATAGCAATTGCAACTAGGTGCACTCAGATTATGTGGATGAAACATACAATATTGTATGATTTGAAGGTAGCATATGATACACCTATTCCAACTATTTGTGATAATACAAATTCTATAAGTATATCAAAGAATCCTATTTTTCATTCAAAGACCAACCATACACCTATCAAGTACCATTTTCTTAGACAACAAGTAGTTGAGGAGATAGTGAAGTTGCAATATATTCCAACAAAATAACAAGTCGTTGATATATTTAAAAAGCTCCTAACTAGAGAAACCTTTTGACTATTTAAGGAAGAAGTTGGGAGTGACCTCTCACTCTTCTTTTCATTAGTTTTTCCTAGAAAACACAAGGGAAGTTGTCCAATCAAGTACAAGCATGCTACAATGGTTCAGGAAATGATTTTTTTTTAAATTCAACTGGAATTTTCTTCAAATCCATAGAATATGTACAAGTTTAGGGGACGCGGCTCACCAAACAATGCAAAAAAATATTAATGGTACCTATAAATTTTCACTAATCACAGTCTTGGTAGAAGTGGCCTGTATTTAGGTCTATAGGAATCTTAGCTCAGTTACAGAATACTCAACTATCAGTTATAAAGTTCAGAGCTAGACTGGTCATAGGGGGAATACCTCAATCCTTTGCATTGATGTCAAAGGGGGATATTGTATCAAAATTGCAGATTTTGAAGATAAATTTATTATATTATCAGCAAGATAGGGGGAACAAGTAAGAAGACAACAACATATTTCCAAATGGTGGAATTGTCATCAATGTCTAGTAGGTGACCCTAGCAGACAATATTTGATATGATGTTGCCATCAATACCAAAGGGGAAGTTTGTTGAGTTGTGGTTTGCATTGATTTCAAATGAAGTCAAAGGGAGCTTGTTGGAGTGATATTGTTGAGTATGTTGGTAGTTGTAGTTGGTGTGTAAAGTTCAAAGGGAGCTTGGTTAGTATGTTATCATGATTGTATTAATGTGTATTTCTACATATCTGAGGTCAAGGATTCAAAAGGACATTTCTATCTTAGTTTCTTAGTCTACGTGAGGACCATACATATTCAGTTGAAAAGTCCTCTCATAAATCTTTCCAATGATATATGGCATTTGATGTAGCTCCCATGGTGTTGTAGCTACTACAACAACACCCAAATTTTTTGGGTACATATAAAATTTCCCGCCCCCCTATATTGCCTAAGGTCTTAAGGGTTATGATCATGTTTTAAGTTGGCCAGTCCCCCATGACCCACTCCTATCAAACCTTATCGGTGAATCCACTCATGCGATGCATAGTGTATTGGTTCATCATGTTTCCTCTCAGATATTGACCTTATGGTTACATTAGGGTATAGGGGACGACAACCCTAATAAGGTATTGCAGGCCTCATGTACCCTCAAGCTTCATCTTTCGACTCGCTCGACCCCCGGGCCGCCATCGATTTCTCGCTCATCCATCATATGGGTGAGGGCCCTCTTGGGTTTACTTATTGGCCCCCCCAAATAAGTAAAAAAAGAGTCGAGCAACTAAAGTTTCAATTTACTTATTGGGTGGGGGGGGCGTTGGTCGAGCCCTGCCGGACCTCTCCTTATCAGTCGAGCCCCGTTGTCGGTCCTCTCCCGTTGGTCGAGCCTGCTTACGCATCCTTGACAGTCGAGCGTGCTTACGCAAGGTCAACCCCTTCCTTCTAACTGAGTAAGGTAAGGTCGCCTTATTTGGTTGGTCCTGCGCCTTATTTGGTTGGTCGCGGTGTTAAGTCTTGGCCCTTTCTCCTTATTTCCTTGGCCCCTCAAAGAGCTAGATCAGGTCAAGGAAGAGGTATGACCTGAGTTAGCTCTGCTTGGTAAGGTGCTGGTCCTCCCTGAGCGAAGGTAAGGTTATGAAAAGTCAACCCAGTATAGTGATCTTGAAAGGTGAATCAAGCTTACCCGTGGTAGGCATAGTTTGGTAGGCACCACTAGTGGTCCATCGCAACAAGACAAAGGTACCTTGTGTTAATGGTCGCAACTTCACCCTAATTGCATTAGGGTTTAGGAGGCACTGTTTCATTCCATATTCTTTTAAGACTTCATATCCCTATGGTATGCATCTTGTGGCTGGCTATTAGGCACTTATTTCTCGATCACATCTTTACGTTGCAACCCATACGAATATTAGTATTCCTATCTTGAAAGATTTTGTTCTATTTCAACCCCTATAATTGGTAAACTAATTCATGTGCTTGAGTTTTCAAGTGGTATGATTCCTAACCCTTTACTTTGGTTTCTTACACTATTACTTAAATATATCTCAAGTAAATTGTTTTTTTATTAGCATGATTATGATATTGTTTTTCTTTGCAGAAATTTAAATGTAAGTTCCTTGCATACATATTGAATGAAGAAAGAAAGAAAGAAAGAAATTATTTTAACGTCCACTAGGCTAAAGATAGCCTATGGGACAGATTGCTTCTTCATCTGCTTGATGTATTCGGTCCTTTTTTTGTGAAGCTTCACAATAAATGCTCCCATCTTCTCGACAAACCCCTCGTTAAATAGATTATCCCAAGAGCTAGCTGCCAGCGTATCTGCATAACTTTCCTTGTTGTCTTTGAAGGCCTCACATTCTAAAATGAAATGTTTTTCTGTTTCCACTTTTCTGGAAGAACAAAAAATGCATACCCTTTCCTCCCGCACTTCCTTTGGCCTTTTCCAGCGCCCCGTTTCACAACGGAGTTGATGAGAATTAGTCCTTAACTGAGCAATAAGAATTTTGGCTCTCCAAAAGATATTGGCCTCTATGTATGCTTTTGGTTGATGATTATGAGTGGGATTAAACACTTCAATATAGTAATTTTTCTTTCTTCCTAGCTCCTTCTCCCAAGTAAGTTTGTGGAACTTTTTCATAACAAAAGCTTTTATCTCTTTGTTGTTTATGGGGCACGCGTTCAAGCAAATATCCCATTTACTAAACCATTTGTTATTTTGTTGCATCCAAGATTGAAATCAAAGAACATGATGAAAGGACACCAGTTAGCCGAAAAACTTATTTAAACTAAAATATTGACTTCATGGTTTTTTTTAAAAGAAGAACACTATATTCCATAGGACGAGGCACATCCTTTGATCCATGGCATGGTGGCTTTTTAAAATAAATGAAAAAGGTTCATGCTTTGATTTTTAGTTTTATTGATCGAATATGCGGAAACAATAATAATGCATCCAAAGGCCGCATGGAGAGAATCTTTAGCCAAGAATGATTAAAATCCATGTGGCACCATAAAGACTAGCACACACTCCAAAGTGATGCATAGAAAAAAATTGGTAAAGGTTGTGGAGAGATATGATTAAAGGCCACTATGAGAAAGCAAGCAATGCTCTTCTATTGGATTTATTATGTCAAACAAAATATTTAAAGGTAGAGAACGCTATCGTGCTCGATCTTTGAACAAAGTCCACGAAGGGCACTCAAAGCCGAGATGACCATTCGAAATCTGCTTTTGAAGGGGCATTAAGAGTTTGCCCAAAATAACACAATTTCATGTGGACAACGATCCCTTAAATGCATGATTGGAAGATGTGAAAAGCCCATTTAAGGGACGCAATATCACTATTGAGTTTGAGAAAACGCAGTAGCAGCATATGCATTGAATAATCATTCTCGATAACATAATAACAAGGGTGAGAATATAACCAATAGTAGATGGACATATGACTTGGTCAAAGAACATATCTCGACAATTAAGTGAAGACCAACACAGTGAGAAACGACTCGTGTGAAAGCAAGGCGATGACATATGCAAATAAAGTCATTACGTAGAATAAAACGGTAGTAGTAGTGCATATGGAAAAAGGGGATGCAAATAAACGATACCGCGGTTACAATGTTCCACAATCGCTATGACTGAAATCCACTTAACATAACTCTGGCAGCGTTGGTGAATGTACACGCATCTCAAGAGCGACCCAATGCGACCATTTCATTCGCTTAGATCCATGAAAAATCTAAGAGGCCATGCATTCTGCCAACGCATTCCACCAAATCAAAAAAGGTATGTCACGGATATTACAACGACGCTTGCACCCTTCTCATCTAGTCGATAGGTTGTTCATGTTCTGTTCATATAGGTACCGGTATTTTCAAAGACGAATATATTGATTCATCTAACGGATTTGTTATTGTTTTGAGCTTGGGAGGCATCAATATTAAGCGATATTGCCCTAATGGGTGTAATGCTCAGCGCACAAGTTTGTTCATGGCTTGCATCTGCCAGTTATGAATGACATAACAATAAAGCTGGAGGTGTAAGTTTCCAATGTGTTGGTCCTCTTCAACACAATGGTAATGGACAGAAGGCACACATGAAGTTCCACACACTTCAGTAGCAAGGCCTATGAAGACATTCTTCTCCTTGGAGACTATGAATGAAGACTCTCGAGGGCATACGTTTTTTATGATTTATTTAATATGCAATTCTCAACAAATGATAGAGACTATGTTTGGCAGTAACCTTGCATTACTTTGATATTTGATGTTATTTGTGGTATGTCCATAGGGAGATTAATGATGTAGGAATAAGATATAGCTTCATTGTGCATCTGGATGATGGAGGGAGAGGATAGTGGTTGTTTTGGGTTGTCATTTACTTTTACAATGACCATGGAGGACAGATTTGAGCAATCACACCTCTAGATTGCTACTTAAATTTAGGTCGCACCTCTAGATTGCTTGTTGAAATAAGTCGCACTTCCTAAATGTGACTTGGAAAATCGCACCATCATTCCACTCCAAATCTACGACTAGATCACCCTATCAATGATAAAGTCGCAAAATTGCATCTTAGAGTCTCAGCCTCATAGCCAGAGAATTTGACCAAGCCTGCAACACGACTATGCGACCTCTCCTAAGGTCACATCTCTCATCTACGAAATCACATTCTAAAGCCTGATACAAGTGATCAAAAGGTGTGACTTGAAGTGAAATGCGACTATGCAACCTTCATGAATCACAGTCCAATGTGCGACCTCCAACAGGTCGCATTTCCCTTTCACTAATCACAACGTCAAGCTACGACTATCTCATGTCCAACCGAAATATGTTAGAGTGTAATGGAATATTTACCTCAATGCATGTCTCACAAATAGCAAGGATTTAAAGAGTTATGTTATGGAGAATTTTCATAAGCATATATGGGGAAAAGAGTTGGGTAGAAAGAAGTACTATGTTCAGGAATTCAACCCACGTGTGATCTCCAACAAAAAGAGTACATTGCAGCTAACTTCCAAGGAGAGAAAAAATTCTTATTGCTCAATTAAGAACTAACTCGCATCAGCTACGATGCGAAACAGGTTGGTGGAAAAGACCTAAAGAAGCTTGGGAAGAGCGGGTGTGTACTTTTTTCACTTCAGCGGTAGTGGAATCAGAAAAACACTTCATTTTGGAATGTGATGCTTTTATAGACATCAAAGACAATTACAACAGTATGTTAACATAGGTTCCTTGGCATTGTTTTTCAGTGAGGGGAATATTGGAAGGTTGGGTCAACTCATCATTAATTTGAATAATAAGAGGATTGAATTGCGAAAGGAAAAAAAAGTAGAAAAACTAGTGGTCCCATAGACTATATCTAGTCTCTTGGACGTTAAAATTTCATTTCATTTCATATATACATCGTCATTGAAAATTAATGTGAAGTGGCATAATGCAGTTGCAAAGGGGAAGGACACCACCTGTTAGTGAAGATGAATGAGAAGATAATCAGGTGCAAAGGAATTTATATATGAATGTTGTTGATCCACACACTTCCTTTAAGCCAAAAGACCCAGTCTATACGAGCAACAACAGAGCATCAGTTTTGGTCAAATAAATTTGATAATATATCAGAGAGAAGCACTACATGCTACTAGTTGTAGTTAGTCCATAGAGAATTCCATGGCACATAAAAGAAGGATAAAATGGAAAAGTCGTTGCACTTTTAATAGATACATATTTATTTTTATAGTTGATTTCATCTCCATTGTTGATTCCAGCCTAAGAACATGTAAGGAACAACTAAAGAAACACTATTAAGTCAAGAATCATCATGTCCATGGCACTAGGCTATTGTATGTACACAATCTCATATCATAAGCATTGATCCCCTTGGGATTGGACGACTCCTTATTCTCTTTGGTAGAACTGTAAGACTCCACTTCAATGGTCATGTAGAATAAATTGGCAAATAATTTCATGGATAGAAATTGCTTGGGAGAAACCCAAGTTTTATAATGTCTAGATTAGGACTTGGTCATAATAATCTTTGAAATTAGAAAATCTAACTGGTATCCAAGTCACAATTTAAAATGCGACTGGGAAAATCATAATATGGAAATGTGACTAGTCCTAAAAATCACATACAAAAAAATTATCAATTTATGCAACCTCACTTATTATGTGACCTTGCGACCTTCCCAATCACATGAAGTCTGCAACCTCTCCTAACCCTGGACCTACAACTTACACTTGCACTTAATTATGCAATCAACAAGGAACATTATGGCTGGGTTATTGCATTAATTTTTAATTTGGCTTTGCCTAATGTAATAAACTTACGTTGATTGAAAATTTGTGAAAGAATTGACTCTTATTTTAAACCAACCGCAATGGTAATAAAACCAGCCTATATCCATCCTAACTCTAGATTTATCAAGCGCTGAGAGGGATCAAATCTATCAAGGCGCAAACCTCTTATTTGATGGAAAAACTTGAGGAAAGGTTTGCACCTCGAGAGATTTGATCCTTCTCAGTGCTTGATAGATCCAGAGCTAAGATGGATCTAGGATGGTTTTAATCACGTGCAACCAAAGAAAATCTAATGAATATATGATTATTTTGATCAATAATATGTAAATTTATCTTTAAATATGCTAAACATGTCTCAAATTAATCTGGTCATTTTAATTTTAAATTTGCTTAGTTACCTCGTTTGTTGAGGTGATAAATATTGTTAATAACTTTAATGATGAAAAATGATGAACTCAAAATTTTGAATGTAAAGTGACAATGTAATAGTGTTGAATGATACAAAATGTGAATAATAAGAATATATCCATTTACAAATAGTCTTCATTGTGATTAATCTCAAACTATTTTCTTCTACTATTTTTATTGGCACCCTGATACTTTTGTCATCTTTTCATATCGATTGTCATCTTTTCATATTGATTATATGAAAAGGACATGTTAAATTGTAAACTATTTAAATCTTTAGCTCGAGCTATTGTAGTAAACATCATACCTTGTCTCTCTTTCTCTCCAATATTAATAGGTTGAATTACTATAACACAAAAATCAATATACATTGTCAATAATTTTTTGTGATTACACTGAAATCAACACACAATGTTAATCCAATCACTTTAAAATTAATGTACCATCATACATTCAATTTCATCAAATCAAAAATCAACATCTAGAGTGAAATTGATGCATCTAATACAAGCAATCAAATAAAATTAGAAAACAACATTTACACTGAAATTAATGCATCTAATGCAAGCAATCAAATAGGATTAGAAATCAACATTTACACTCAAATCAATGCATCTAGTGCAAGTAAGCAAATAAAATTATAAACCAACATCTACACTGAAATCAATTCATCTAGTGCAAGTAAGCAAATAGGATTATAAACCAACATCTACACTGAAATCAATGCATCTAGTGCAATCAATCAAATAAGATTAGAAATCACCATCTACATTAAAATCAATGCATTTAGTGCAAACAATCAAATAGGATTAAACCAACATCTACATTGAAATCAATGCATCTAGTGTAATCAATCAAATAAGATTAGAAATCACCATCTACACTAAAATCAACGCATTTAGTGCAAACAATCAAATAGGATTAGAAATAATCTACATTGAAATCAATGCATATAGTGCAAGACATCAAATATTATTAGAAATCAACATCTACATTGAAATCAATGCATCTAGTGCAAGCAATCAATTAGGATTAGAAATCACCAACTACACTGAAATCAATGCCTTTAGTGCAAGCATTCAAATAGGATTAGAAATCAAATATTATTAGAAATCAACTTCTACACTAAAATAAATGCATCTAGTGCAAGCAATAAAATAGAATTAGAAATCACCATTTACACTGAAATCAATGCATCTAGTGCAAAAAATCTTCTTCCCTTTCTCCCTCATCCATCTATATCTATATCTCCCTCCATCTCTCCTTATTTGTCTCTCTATCTCAACCCCCCAAACACACACACTCTCTCACTCCATATCTATCAATCTCTCTATCCCTCCCTCCCTCTCTCCATCTCTCTCATCTTCCCTCGCTTCACTTTCCATCTATATCTCTATCTCCATTTGTCTCTCTATATCACCCCCAAAACATACAATCTCTTTCTCCAATCTATCTATCCATCCCTCCCTCCCTCCTCTCCTCTCCCCTCCCCCCTCTCTCTCTCTCTTCCCTCTTTTTGTCCTCTCTCCCTCCCTCTCCATGTTATCACTCCATCTCTCTCCCCCTCTAACTCTATCTCTCTTTCCCTCCATTCTCTCCACTCTCTCACATCCTCTCTCTCTCTCTCTCTCTCTCCCACCTTCCAACTCTATTCCTATATCCCTTCCTCTCTCTCCTCTCCATCTCTCCTTCTTTTTCTCTTTATCTCACCCACAAAGATACACTCTCTCTCTCCATATCTCCCTTGTCACTCTCTCTCTCTCTCTCCACTTCTCACTCTCTATGTATTTCTTCTTCTCTCCCTCTCTCTTCTGTCTCTCATCCTCTCTCTCAAGTCCACTATCTCGTACTTCCTCTCTCTCCCTTTCTCTCCTACCTACCTCTCTCTTGCCTCATCTCTTTTTCTCTCTCTAATCCTCTCTCTTTCCCCATCACTCTCCTCCTCTCTCTCAAGTCTTGTCTCTCGTTCTTCCTCTCTCTCCCTTTCTCTCCTACCTCTCTCTCTCTCTCTCTCTCTTTTCCCTCCAATCCTCTCTCTTCCCCCACCACTCTCTCTCTCTCTCTCTCTCCAACTATGTTACTATATCCCTCCCTCTCTCCTTCTCTCCCCCCATCTCTCTATCCCTCCCTCTGTCCTCCTCACTCTCATCCTTCATCTCTCTTCCCCATCTCTCTCTCTCTCTCCCCCCCCTGATGCTCTCACCATCTCCCTCCCTCTCTCCTTCAATCTCTCCCCCCTCCATCTCTGTGTCTCCCTCTCTTACCCTTATCTACCTCTCTCATTGCTTTCCCTCTCCCTCTCTTCATTCCTCCTCTCCCCTCTCCTTCAATTTATCTCCATCTCTCCCCTGTCACTCCCCTTATCTCTCCAGCTCTATCACTCTATGTCTTTGTTCTTCCCTCTCATATATATCTAGAGTTAATATATACCCGGATATATTAATATATTTTATAATATAACAAATTTAATATTATATTAATCCAAAGTTATTAAATTTAATAATATTAATATTATAATATATTAATATGAATATTATATTTAATAATAATAATAATCTTTTTATATTAATATTAGAGTTAATAATGTTTTTTTGCATGGTATTAATAGATGTTGATTTATAATCCTGTTTGATATATTTTTATTTATTTACCATACATCTTTATACTTCTTTTATAAATATGGTATTTGGCCCATGGTATTAATAATTAGTTGCCTCATGGTATTTTGCCCATGGTATTAATAATTATTTGTCTCATGGTATTTGGCCCATAGGCTTCACTTAAATAAAACCTCTTTTTTGAGTTTTCGTAAATATAAAAAGGTTTATGGAGTAAATATAAAAAGAGGTTTTATTTATTTACCACACCTCTAGTTTATTTATATTTTTATCTATTTACCTTCTCTTTTCTGAGTGTTGGTAAACCTGTGTTTATACATAATAATAATTAGATTGATTTTTAAATAGGGTCAACATTAGATTAAAAATGTTAAATGTTAGATGTTAAACATTTACGCTTACGTTATGTTTACATTTTTATGTGAGATCTACCCTCATGCTAGGTTGTAGAGCGCCTCTACCCTCATGCTGGGTTGTAGAGCGCCTCTGGGCCCAATAAAACAACATCAAATTAATATATATATGGTTTTTCCTTTTAAAGATTCATTTTACAAATATTTAATTAAAAGAAGTATTGAATTAATTTTGTTTCTTTTGATTTAAGAAATGGTATTGGCTTGAGTAAAAAGTAAATATGTTTAAAAATTTTCCTAATTTGGAACTTTAATGTGATAATTTTTTTTGTTAAAGGTAAATTTATGATCCATTCAAATTCACTTAAATGATAAAAGAAATATTAAACACATTAGCGATTTAAAATTCAAGTGAATGTTTTGGCAAACATTAGCTAATTTTTTTTATTATTTTTTTGATGATGTGACATACTTACACATTGAGGTCATATTGGATTGTAAAATGCACCTCTTGTACAATGAATGTCATCAAAAACCCCAAAACAATAAAATTACATATATCAAACTTTCAAACTTACAATTCCAACAATTCCCTATCACATTTTAAACAACATACTCTGAAAATATACCAAAGAAAAACTCAAGAGTTAAATTATGCACTTTATTAACCAAAAACATACCATAGACTGTTATTCGATATCAACCTTCGATACTTCCATAAACTATTCTTGTAATGGAAATAAGTCTCTAACGACATGATGGAATACATCAAATAAGTGAACATTTTTTGTTTATGCGGTGTATGATGCAACTAATGGTCTACCAGGTGTGAGATTGAATCTATATGCCTGAAAATGTTATCGGGATATTTTCTTTTTTTTTTCAGAGAGAAAAAACCATCATAGCTTATATTAAGAGAATATAATGATCTGAATACATAGATATGTTGGAAACAGATTTTCCAAATATACTGAAGAGTATCAGGTATTCCAAATAACTAATTACCAGATACCAAAATATAATATCATATCAGTCCAAAAACTTTCAGAATTGTCTTATACCGATCAGCACATATTAACAGGCCAAACTGAAAAGATTTACAAGATTGAAACGCTTTCAAAAACAAAACATATCAACAAACCCTGATAAGAGACACATAATTGAAACTGCCACTATATGGAAATTGCATAATTAACTGTACAATATTTCTTCCAGCCAAGTTCCATGTCCTCCTGAATTGTTTAGTTTCCCTGGATGTGATTAGAACTTCAATTTTATTGATGCATGCTACTCCAAAGAAATTTTGATCCCAAACATTACAAAACCATCGAAAGGCTCTTACCATAATGAATTCATGAATTGCCTATAAGTTTCCAATTAGTAAAGCCAATTGAAAAGTCATCACTTAGGAATTGGGCACATCAATAAACTTGTGATTGATACTCAAAATAAACGGCATGGAATTAAATAAAGGTAATTTAATGAGAATTTTGAAATGAAATGAAATTATATTTTAGTCTCTATTAGTTTAAAAATAGTTTATGGGATCATCAGTTTTTTGCTTTCTTTTTTTTTTAATTTAATTATTTTTTATTTAAATTGATGATGAGTTGACCTAATTTTCCAACAATCTCTTCGCTGAAATAACAATGTCAAGAAACTAATGTTAACATATTCCCATAATTTTTTCTTATGTCTTTGAACGCATTGCATTCCAAAATGAAATGTTTTTCAGTGTCCCTCTTCCCAAGCTTCTGTAGGCCTTTTCCACCTTCCTATTTCACACCGAAGTTGATGCGAGTTGGTTCTTAATTGAGCAATAAGAACCTTTGCCTTCCACGGAATGCTAGCTCCAATGTACTCTTTTTGTTGGAGATCACACTTAGGGTTAAATTCCTCAGTGTAGTACTTTTTCTTTCTACCCAACTCTTTCTCCATAAAAAATTTCTTTAGCTCCTTGCTTTTGTGGGACATGCGTTCAGGTAGATATTCCACTTTTGCATCCATGTGTAGTTTTGCCTCATCCATGTTTTCTTTCTTTCACGCATGCCTTCATTGAAGATAACATTAGGTTATCTACTTACTCCCATTTGCTCAATTCTTTTTAGATATCTTATGAGCCACACCACAGCAATTGCTTCGATGGGAGTTTCCCCTGTTTCACTCAACATTATCTCATAAGGTACCAATCTTTTTATTTTGAACTTGTTCATGATCAAGAGTTTTTGAATTCTCTCAATTTATTTCCATTTTGATACAGTGTGCTGCTAGCCCACAATTCACACCCATATAGCATCACTAGACAAACTAGGAGTCCAAAACGCACTTTATCACACCTGTATAGCATCACTCAACAAACTAGGAGTGCAAAAAGCACTTTAATCGTTTTCCAATCCTATAACTTTGTCTCTTGCTCATGATCAAGTGTTTTTGGATTTTCTCAATTTATTTCCATTTTGAGACATGTAGGAATTTACAGGGTAAGTTCCTCAGACAGAACACCAAAGGACACCGCTCACAACAGATCACAGATCAATACACCAGTATTTTTGATGTGGTTAAAACCCTCAAAGAGGGAAACAATCCACGGCCTGAGCCAACGCGGCCACTTCAGGCAATTTATTAATAAAAGAATGAAAATTTACATATGTTTCTCTCATGCATGGATTACCCTACAAATGACCCTCCATGCGCTTTAAATAGAAATCATGGACCAATCGGGTGTCAAGCCACGGATCAAGTGTCGGTAATACCGAGGAGAGAATGAACCGTCGGATCACTACATATCGTGACCGTCGGATTGTAAGTTACAAAATGTACAACGGTAAAGAAACACACTTTACCTAACTCTATACTAGACCAA
Source organism: Pinus tabuliformis (assembly GCA_031772625.1). Taxonomy (NCBI): domain Eukaryota; kingdom Viridiplantae; phylum Streptophyta; class Pinopsida; order Pinales; family Pinaceae; genus Pinus; species Pinus tabuliformis. Next base: position 923,627,835 of record CM062814.1, read on the forward strand.
GTTGTACTCAACTATTTCCTATGTGTCGGAATATCCTAACATCCCCCCTTAAGAACAACTTGGGATAGGATTGAAGGATTTACAAATATGACACAATAGGAGAAGGAAGGAGGCACTAGAGCCTATCCCCCCTTAGTGACAACTTCCTGAACTCCAACCATAAATCGAAGTTTAGTGAACTTCGCCTCTGTGAAAGCCTTTGTGAAGATGTCTGCAACTTGATCATCTGTTGAACAATATTGCACTTCAAGAACATGGTCGTGAATGAGCTTTCTGATGAAGTGCATGTGCAGTTCAATGTGTTTGCTACGCTGATGTTGGACTAGATATTTGCATAGTTGAATGGCACTTTGATTATCACACCAAAGTGTAGTCGGATGCTGTTGCTGGAAGCCAAACTCTGACAGGATCTGACGAAGCCACAAGGCTTCCTTACTAACTTCTACGGCACCACGATACTCTGCTTCTGCTGATGAAAGAGAAATGGCAGCTTGTTTCTTGCAAGCCCATGTAATAGGTCCTGAACCAAGAGTGAACACATAACCAGCAGTAGACTTCCGATCATCAGGGTCACCAGCCCAATCAGAATCAGTGAAACCAACCAATAGAGGAGCTGCTTTGGCATTGTAATGAATCCCAAACTGAACTGTACCTCGAACATAACAAAGTATTCTTTTAGCTGCTTTCCAATGACTTTCACGTGGGTTTTGCATAAACCGAGCAACAAGGCCAACAGCAAAGGAAAGGTCAGGACGAGTATGGGTTAGATACAAAAGTTTTCCTACAAGTTGACGGTATAAGGTAGCATCAACTTCAGGAGAAGTACAAGTGACTGAAAGTTTGACTCCAGACTGAAAGGGAGAAGGGGCTGGCTTATATTCTTTCATGTGAAAGTGGCGTAGAATATCACAAGCATACTTGGACTGAGAAAGGGAAATACCTTCCTTGGATTGCAAGACTTGAAGACCGAGAAAATAATGTAAGTGTCCTAAGTCTGTCATTTCAAACTTCCTTTTAAGACTAGACTTCACATGCTTTATAAGGTTGGGATCACTACCAGTAAGGATAAGATCATCAACATAAAGAACAAGAATGATAATAGACTTACCCACTTGCTTGGTGTAGACAATATTGTCAGAATGACACCTAGAAAAGCCAGATTCTAAAAGAAAGCTATCCATTTTGGCATACCAAGCTCGAGGAGCTTGCTTGAGACCATAAAGGGATTTCTTAAGCCGACATACAAGTCTGGAGTCTGTTTTTATGAAGCCAATGGGTTGTTCCATGTAGATTTCTTCATGCAAGTCCCCATGCAAGAAGGCAGATTTAACATCCATCTGATGGACTTCCCATTTGAACGAGGCAGCAAGGGAAAGAACAAGGCGGATAGAGTTCATTTTGGCAACAGGGGAGAAGGTTTCAGTGTAGTCAATGCCTTCAACCTGTGAAAAACCTTTAGCAACAAGACGAGCTTTATGTTTATCAACTTTCCCATCTGGTCCATACTTGGTTCTATAAACCCATTTGCATCTAACAAGTTCTCGTCCCTTTGGTAGAGGAACAAGATCCCATGTATCATTTGCCAATAATGAATGATATTCTTCATTCATAGCTGCTTCCCAATCTGGATGGCCTGAAGCTTCTGCAAAGGTGTCAGGATCATAATTTACTGGAGCTTGAGCCAGTAAAGAAGAGGCTATCTCGAACTGAGAACGTGTACGTCGCTGATCTATAGGATCACCAGCAAGATCACCTGCTGCATCTCGAGTAGCACGAACCCATTTTGGAAGCTGAGGAGCTGAAGGAGGATCCTGAGATGGTGGGGGAGGATTGTCATCCTCACTTTCATCATCTGAAGAAGAAATGTTTTCAAAAGTAGAAGAGATAGGAAGAGGTGGCACATCCGCCGGACTAGGCTCGCAGGCGGATTGGACTTAAATGGAATAAGTCTATAGCCTTTGACATCTTCAGAATATCCAACAAAAGTACATTTTTCACTCACAAAAGTACATTTTTCACTCTTAGGTTCTAAAGCTTTATGCTTTTCATCTGGAATATGGGCCCACGCTTCACTTCCAAAAACACGAAAGTGACTTACATCTGGTTTGATTGAGCTCCATGCTTCTTCTAGAGTGATATTCTTTAAAGCCTTAGTAGGAGTGCGATTTATTATGTAATTTGCACAGTTAATTGCTTCTGCCCAAAAACTAAGACCAAGTCCTTTAGATTGTAGCATACAATTAGCCATTTCCTTTAAGGTGCGATTCTTCCTTTCAGCTACACCATTTTGTTGTGGAGTATATGGAACAATATGTTGCATTTGAATTCCATTCTCAGTGCAATAGTTGATGAATGTGTTTTTAACATATTCTCCGCCATTATCAGATCTTAGCTTAAGAATTTGATGTCCAGATTGTTTTTCAACAAAGGCCTTGAAGGCCAAAAATGTGTTAAATACTTCACTCTTGAGTTTTAAGAAGTATACCCAAGTGCGTCTGGAGAAATCATCAATGAAAGTTAAGAAATACTTGCAGCCAGAGAATGACACAACTGGAAGTGGACCACATAAATCACTATGCACAAGCTGTAAAGGGGCTGAGGCGTGCCAAGAGGCACGTTTTTCAAAACTATCCCGATGATGTTTTTCGAGTACAAATCCGGAACAAACACCATCTCTGCAAGATACCATAGGAAGACCTGTCACCATATTTTCTTTACATAGATGCTGAAGGGAGTGATAGTTTAAGTGACCAAATCGCTCATGCCAAAGTTTGCTCACTTCATCGTTATGAGCAACAAATATTGAGGGAAGATTTGATGACCCAAAGTTGTAAAACTTATACAACCTTGTAGAATCATCAGCAATGCCAATAGCTAAAATCTTTTTAGGATCTCTTAGGTCCTTGATTACAACATCATGAGGTGAAAATTCAACAATTTACCTTCACCTGAATGAGTTATCTGATATACAGATAGAAGGTTGCAGGATAAGGTTGGAACACATAATACATCATTAAACTGACCATTGTCTAGATGAACAGTTCCAGTCCCTACAACACTAAGAGATCTATCATCACCAACATATATATTTTTGGTGTTACAATCATTTAAAGAAGAAAACATGGCTTTGTTTTTGGCCATGTGATAAGAAGCTCCAGAATCAATGAGCCACTCATGAGAATGAGAAGAAGAAGATACATTTAATGCATAACCAGACCGAGATGATTGACAACCACATGCAGAAAGTGCCATTCCTGAAGATGAAGTTGAAGTTGAAGAATGCTCCACATGGATGTTATGTTTCTTCATCGCTGCTTCCAAGGCTTCCATCTTCTTAAAGCATTTGGATTCTAAGTGGCCATCTCGATTACAAAAGTTGCAATGTGTATCAGTATTCTTCCATTTGTTTTTATTTGTCTTATCATTTTGAGGCTGAGATTGCTTAGGACCCTTGTTTGGTTTAGGACCATTATTTTTAGGATATGACTTCTTAGGATTCTTTGAATTTGGTTGCTGCTGGGCGGCTAACGCTTTCTTGGAAGAGTTTCCAAGATTAAGAAGACCAAGGTGTAAGAGTTTTTCTTGTTCTCTTATTAAAGAATCACAAAAAGAGTCAAAGGAAGGGGACTTGTAGTCTGTTCCTTGAGAAATGAAGGCTTCTCTTGTAGAATGGAAGGTGGAAACAAACACAGAGTAGGCTGGTCCCAACTTTGTAAGAATGGAATAGATAAGGTTACTATCTTCTTTCTTAACTTTAACACCTTCCAAGAGATATCTAAGGGTCTTAAACTTGGACAAGAAATCTTCAATGTAAGAAAAATTATTAGGGTCCAATGTAAGCAACTCATTTTCAAGTTGATGGGCTCTAAGTTCATTTTTAATCCCAAAAACTTTATTGATTTGTTTCATTGCTTCATCAGGAGTATCAAGTTCTGCAATATGGAATCTAAGATCTGGAGAAATAGACATCCCTATCAATCCACGTGCTTGATCTTGCCTATTTTCCCATTTAGCAGCTTTATCTTCATCCTTCGGTTTCTTTTCTTGGCCTGAGGCTATTTTGTAGAGACCTTTACTTCTAAGTAAATCCTCAATGTAGGACAACCATTGGAAGTAGTTGGTGCTGTCAAGGGTAACTTGGTATTGACTTTCCATTTCAACGGAAACTAAAGCTAAAGATGATGAAACTAAGTGTTCCAATGGATAGATCTCGAAAAATTAGGCTGGTTTTAAAAAAACGGCTCTGAAAACGGCTTCCGAATGAAGAAGTTATGGCTTTTTGAAAAAACGTTGTTGAAGTTGCCGACGAAGTGCGGGAATGTGCGGAAATGAAAAAGTCCGCCCCCACAAAATGGAGACTTGAACCTAAGACCTCTACTCTCTTAAAATAGTTTTGAACCAATTGAGCTATACAAAAAATTTGAGAGAGAGAGAGAGGGGGGGGGGTGCTTTGGGTTGCGTGCTTGCTTTGAGAAAGTTCTTTTTCCTGCAAAACAAAAAACAAAAAACCCAACACGGACATGCAAAGAAAACGAAACTTACGGCTCGAAGTTAGCTTTAGCCGAAAAACTATATATTTTCAAAAATGAACCTTGCGGCTCAAAGTTAGCTTTAGCCGGAAACTAAATATTTTCCTCAATGTTTCTGATTTTCCGAGATCACCCTAAGGCGCAGGGAAAAGAGCATACACATGAGAAAAATCCTTCCTTTCTGTTTCTGATTTGCCCAGATCGCACAGAGTCGCAGGGCAAAGAGCATACGCAGAAATGAAAGGTATAGATCCGATAATAAAAAAAGCTAAATAAACCGAAACCGAAATAAACAAAGAGAAAATAACTATAAACTGCAAATAAACACTGTATACCTCCAGATCTTAAAAATGACGCAGCTAGGGCTACCGGAAACCTTTTCGCGTGAAACGAAAGGGGTTCCTCACTGGAACAGATGCTCCCAACACAACAGAGCAGTCCTCTCGGCCCGAAAGCAGTCAGAAACAGTAGATCTAGGAAACGGCAGTCGGATGCAGTTCTACCGGCTTCAGATTTGGATCACCAACGGACGCGGCCCTCAAATAGCTCTGATACCATGTAGGAATTTACAAGGTAAGTTCCTCAGACAGAACACCAAAGGACACCGCTCACAACAGATCACAGATCAATACACCAGTATTTTTGACGTGGTTAAAACCCTCAAAGAGGGAAACAGTCCACGACCTGAGCCAACGCGGCCACTTCAGGCAATTTATTAATAAAAGAATGAAAATTTACATATGTTTCTCTCATGCACGGATTACCCTACAAATGACCCTCCATGCACTTTAAATAGAAATCATGGACCAATCGGGTGTCAAGCCACGGATCAAGTGTCGGTAATACCGAGGAGAGAATGAACCGTCGGATCACTACATATCGTGACCGTCGGATTGTAAGTTACAAAATGTACAACGGTAAAGAAACACACTTTACCTAACTCTATACTAGACCAAGTTGTACTTAACTATTTCCTATGTGTCGGAATATCCTAACAAGACGGGGGTGCTGCTAGCCCACAATTCACACCCATATAACATCACTAAACAAACTAGGAGTCCAAAAAGCACTTTAATCGTTTTCCAATCTCATAACTTTGCCTCTTTACATCTATTTTGAAGAGAATATAATACTTTCCACTCTCTTAAAATTCTCTTCTTTCTGCAATCCTCCCAATTAAGTTTGTTGTTGAAATCAATCTCTAGGTACTTGTACTCATTTACTTCTTCAAAAGTGTTTCCTTCAAAGAAGAAAATCATTATTTTGGTGTTGCTAGTAATGACTTGCATCCCCAATGCTCTACAAAAATGCTCAAAGGCAAAAAGGTGCATCTGCAATGAAAACTCAAACTAAAAAAACTTTCTTTTGTGTAGAAGGCATGAAAAAATACTCTTAAATTAAAAAATGGTGAGGTTGTATCATCTTTATTTTTTAAATTAAAATTCCAAGATGGCATTAAAAAAAAATCATAATTATAGAAAACCTTAAAATTCCAACATTTTTCAATTAGAAAGAAATAAAGAAAGAAATTATTTTAACATCCAAGAGGCTAAAAGTAGTTCTCGACAGACCCCTCGCTAAATAGATTATCTCAAGTTGCCAACACATCTGCATAACTTTCCCTGTTGTCTTTGAAAGCCTCACATTCTAAAATGAAATGTTTTTCTGCATAATTTTCCCTGTTGTCTTTGAAGGCCTCACATTCTAAAATGAAATGTTTTTCTGTTTCCACTTTTCCAGAAGAACAGAAAAATGATGTCATTAGAATCAAATATTATGAGTACAATAAACCTTAAAATTTCAATGATTTCCAACCATGACATTAAAGATTAAATATCATGGATATTAAAAACCTTAAAAATCAATACCTAAATCAGAGCGTGACTACGAAAAACCCTAAAAATTAATACCTAATTCAAAGAGTGAGATTTCATACAAACCTAAAAATTTATACCTAAATCAGAGTAGGACTACGAAAAACCCTAAAAAACAATACCTAAATCTCATACAAACCTAAAAATTTATACCTAAATCAGAGAATAGTTTTGCCAAAAACGATCTAATTTTTTAGTTATGACTTGTAAAATCATCATTATTGTGCACAAAACCGTATCTTTAAAAAAAACATCATAACACAAAATTTTAATTTTTTTAATTAAAAATAATTAAAAAACACTTCTGTTAAACCAATAAAAAATCAAACGAAATCGTTATTAGTTTATATATATATCACATCAAAATAATTAAAAAAATAAATAAATAAAATAAAATATATTTTCTATATATAATAACATAACATCTGCTAAAAAAACAGATAAATAAAATTTAAAATATATATAACGAAAAACACATTCAAAAAATTTAACATAACACATTAAAAATTTTAATAACACAAAAAAAAAACAAAAAATGAAATTAGAACCGGATGATATCGGGTGTCCGTTCCCACCCACATGGCCAACTTGTAGCCCTCACATAGCCCAAGTTGTTTATATATACCCAACAACACCCTATTCTAATTTCTTTTCATTTTTTTTTTAATTTAATTTTGTTAATATATATATATATATATATATATATATATATATTTTTTTTTTTTTTTTTAATTTTTTTTTCTCATAAATTTTTAAAATTAAAAATTCTAGATTTATTTTTTAATATTTTTTAATTTTAATTTTAAACTTAATTTTAATTTTATAAATATTAATATAATTTTATAAATCATAAAAATATTAATAGTTTTATTTTAATTTTAATTTTATAAATCTTAAAAATATATTAATAATTTTATTTTACTTATTGCATCGTAGTATGTGATTGATGTTGAAATATCATGTCCTATAAACATTTTGACTTGATCAAAATAAAATAAAATAAAAATAATTTTATGTTAAAATAAAATTCTAGATTATTTTTTTTATCAATTTTTGTAAAGCAGTTAAAGTAAATTTGAAATGAAAATAACCCTACCTTAAAATAAAAATTCTATGTTATTATTATTTTTTATAAATTTATGTTGGGTAGTTAAGGTAAAATTGACTTGGTCAAGTCACTATTGGTTTTTGAGCTCCCTTGGAAGCTTCAAATCTCTTGATATGCAAATATCTTAAGATGCAAAGGGATTTAATCCCTTGGTAGATCTGGAATTAAAATGGATATAGGTTGACATGTTTTATTTGATTTTATTTATTTATTTATTATTATTTTTAATTTTGAATAGATATATACTAAAAATTTTGTTTCTCTATTTAAAAAAATGTTGTATTTGTATATTTTTTTTAAATGTGTTTTTTAAGAATAAAAATGTATTTTCAATCAATACCCACCTCCATGTCCTCCTTTTCAAAGAAAAAGGAAGGAAAAATGATGCAGCTAATGTTTCTTCGCCAAAACTACTCCTTCCCACTCGCGACAACTTTATGTAGTGGGTTGTATGAGATCATGGCAGATTTGGTGTTTTGTTGTAGATTTGGGGTTTTGCTTTCCTTTGTCACAACTTGCTTGGTCATTTGCAATCGCTGCATGTAGAGTGCTTCAATATTTGTGGCAGGTCAGGACTCTATGTTGTTAATTTGGGGTTTTTCCTACCTTGTCTTACTATTAGATTGGCTAATCTATTCTCTCAACCAGTTTTATTGAGTTCATTGCTTGTAAACGGATGGTATTTCCAACACTGATATAGATGGTCGTGGGTCTCTGCTTGATCTGGGAGGATCCAAAAATGCCTCAAATTCAAAGTGCTCAAAACTTGATGAAGATAACACCATGTCGAAGAGCTCAATGAGACCTTCAAACTCTACTTGAATGGGTGAAAACGAACTTCATACGTGAAAGTTATCACATTCTAAAGTTTTCAAGGAACAAAAAAATTACGCAAGGTTGCCATGTGGCAATGTATGGATGTTGACATGGAAATTCCATATGATGACATGGAAATACCTTTATACGACATGTGGAAAGTCCTGATATTGATTTGGAAGGCTGAGTAGTGGACATGTCGCAAGGCTCGGTGGCATGATAGACACCTAGCAAGATAAGAAGTTGACATGTGGCAACAAGGATGGCATTGAGTTGATGCAACCTCTGAGTTGGCACTAACGTGATTGACACATGGTTGGATAGGTGGAAAATCACTGCGAATGACGTGGCATCCAAGTGGACCTTTTGGAAGGTTGGTAGGCATGTGGCCCAACTAGGGGCCACCACATGGTAGCCCCCTAATTGGTCGAAAAGAGCTTCTAGAAAACTATGGAACCATCAAATCAAGTTGGAAAGAAAAACACATGGACGAGGTAACAAATGGAGCCGATGGGGTTTGAACTCATGACACATGAAACAATGCATCATACTCTACCAATGAGGCATGACAAGTCGTTGTAACAACGATGGAAAATATGTTATTTAAAATTTTTGGTTAGATATGGTTTGGGAAGGTTTGTAGTTTTGATAGTGTGACCTGTTCTACACTGTTACAACCAACTCGACCAACGTGCCACGAGACTCCTGTGTGATTGGACCGTAACCTTATCTAGATTTGATGATGTTTATCGCCAAGGTTAAAAAGGGCCTTTGTATCACAATGTACTAACCAACAAAACCTTATGGTGTGTGTTGTATGGGCTACATACATAAAACTGATGTGATGTGAAATCTTGTAGACTAGTAGGTTGTAACCCTTGCGAGCTTGACCCTGAGTTTGGCGGGCCACAACGTTTTTATATACCAAATTATTTTTCCATTGAGCCAAGTTCTGGAGTTGTAATTTGGAATGAGGCGAAACTTTTTGTATTTTAAATCCTACTTCTGTGTGTGTTTTTTTAAAGAGTGGTTTTATCTCATATTTGAAGCAACCAAAGGGACTAGTTATAGTGTTATTGTTAAACCACTTTTCTATAGCACAACAGAGAAGAATCAACTGTAGCAAATTGGAGGCTCCTTGATGTAACTGGGTTTTTGCAGCTACTAGAAAAGACCACCCCACAAGAAGCGGACCCAGAGATGTACTCCACAATGGATAGACTCCATTAACAATCTTGTATTATCGATTTCTCATTCTCTATTGCTTTCTTTCCTTCTTTGCATTCTTTAAATGGATGTATGGCTAAGTTAATTTACACCCTTAAGTTGCTTTAGACTTAATCATCCACACTTAAACATTTTTGCAAGCTAAGTCACTTTAAATATCTTAGATCAAGTGGTACCAGAGAAGGATTAATGTTGGTTTGTGAGTGTGGATGATAACTACAAGCAAACTCAAGAGAGGTGAAAGATCACTCGTAGAAGGAAATATGGAGATTAGGTCAAGGCAAACCCAAAGAATAGTGATGGCCTCACCAATTGGAGGAAATCCATTTAACTTCGAGACACATTTTTTCGAAGTGTTTAATGCAATAAAGGCCATGGTAGAAGAAATGTATCAAGAATGGAAGAAGCCCAAAGAAGGTGGTTCATTGAGGAAAGTCAAAGATGAAGGAAATGGTGGCGATTTGAAAAAGACTCCTCCTTCTCTTCCTTCAAGTCCTCATTTTTTATTTGTGTAACTTGGGTGGTACTCCAAGCCCTAAGGTTCAGGGTTTGGAGGGAAAATCACCACAAGGGCATCTTGTGGGCTTGGAACCCAAGTATGGGGTTTTGACACCCATCGTGTTTTGAGGAAAAACCATGATGGATTCACAACATGTGATGGATGAGGATAATAGTGCTTGGAAAGATGATTCTAATGCAATGAAAATCGTCCGAATCCAAGTTGTCGTTAGAGAGATATGAATTTTTGAAGTTGACAATAATTATTGGTTATCAAGTGGGCCAATTTGAAGAGCCAATGGATGTGTCACTTCAAATGTGACGTTGAGCCCTTCTTTACATCCCAAACTAGCCCTAGATGAGCTATCTTGAAGGATGAAGAGCAGCTGAAGGTTGGGTCAATTTTTGGCGTCGAAGTGCAACACTTTAATGGACGAAATTTGTTGCTAGCGTGGCAGATTGGAGCTCGAGAATTAGGCCTACCTAGAGAGCATTTGATGAGCTCGTGTTCATTGTAGCAAACGTGACTTGTAGCAGTGATAGGAGGCAACCCTCTTGGAGTCTTGATGTGTAGATGCCTTGATGGACTGAGGCACTACTAGTGAGCAGTACGGAAGCAAAGGACTGGAAGGACGAGATACGACATAGAAGCTGCAGCGAAGATTGTCATTATATCTTGTAAACCGTATATTTTTGTATTACTCAGTTTGTTTAATATAACAAAGATTGGGATTGTACATATTGTACAATTTTGTATAAAATTGTGTATATTGTGCATATGTGATTTACTGTTTTATGTTTCTGTTGTGCAAAGTAGTTTATGGTAGAGATTCTTGGTTTGGTAGCGTCAGTGATTTTAAGAATCTAACCTAGACCAAAGGTTGTGGAAATTCAACATTCGGAGCGAGTCTGAGCTACTTTGGAAGTAAGTAAATTAGAGTTGTGCAAAACGAAGTACATCATGAGAGGGAGTTGGTCACATTGTGAGTGAAGGGTTCACTACAATGTCGAAGTTTCAGGCAGGTATCCGATATGAGGACAGGTTGGAGGGGTTGTCCAACTATAGTCCATGGAAGGAAAGGATCAAGTTGATCTTGTAGGTTAACAGGATCTGGGATTTTTCCGAGAAAGAGATCAAGAAGCCAACTAACCCTAAGGAGCTGGAAATATTGGAAGATTAGGATGAAAGAGAGAGATTGATCATCCTTGATGGTGTGAGGGATGCCCTAATACCTCATTTGTCGGGAAGAACACTGCACATGAGATGTGGATGTCTCTTCAGAATTTGTTCCAGAATAAGAACGAGAACCGGGTATTCGTATTGGAGGATAAGTTGAATTCCACCAAGATGTTAAAGGGTGAAAGCGTGACTTCATATATGACGAGATTGTCTCAGGTCAAAGGTGATCTCGTTGCCATCAGTGTGACTGTCTCAGATGGAGATATGGTAAGGATTGCCTTGAAAGGGTTCATCAAGGAATTGAAGCCCTTAATCAAAGGGATTGTTGCCAGGGAGAAGCTACCAGACTAGGATAGGTTGTGGAATGACTTCATTTAGGAAGAGTTGTGAGACGAGGATCTCCAGCCGAAGTAAAAAGCTTCAGATGATGATCAAGTTTTTCAACTGTGGTGAGATGGGTCATTTTTCGTCGAGATGTACGATGAAGAAGAAGGGAAATGATGAGAAGAAGAAAGGAAAGAAGGCCTTCGATGTTGTCGCTTCAGCAGAGATGGACGATCTCTCCAAGATATTGGAAGAGGAGGACTTTCCTGTGATTTCTCATTTCAGGCAGAGTATTATCACTAAGGATGGATGGTACGTCGACAGTGGTCCGACGAAGCATATGACAAGGTCACAGGATGTTCTTGAGACTCTAGCTAGATGGGACTTGAAGTTTCACATGGCATTGGGCGACAAGAGTTAGTTGGAGATCTTAGGATCGAGCGTTGTGCCATTCAGGATGGAGGCAGGACGTATGATGTGGGTCCAAAATGTACTATTTGTACCAAGACTTCGATATAGCATGATTTCCGTCTCGATGATCGAGAGGAAAGGGTTTGAGGTCTTGTTCTAGAATGGGAAGGCAAGACTCAGGCTCAGAGGCTCTAAGTCCAATGGGATTGTACTCGGAGTTAGAGAGCATGGTCTCTACAGGTTGACGACCAAGCCTATGGATCATGGAAAGAAGCAGGTGGAGCAGGTACAGGTTCCAAAGAAGTAAGAGTAGGTGCGGCTGCAGATGCAGGGTTCAGAGGAGAAGGTACATGTTCCCGAGAAGAAGGTACACTTTCCCAAGAAGGTCCAGGTTCCAAAGACTCAGAGGGAGTCTAGTTCGAGAGGGAGCTTGCAGATTCAGAGGGAGACTCTGCAACCTAAGAAGAGCACGTGGTCAGTGGTGAGAAAGGGTGCTCCTACAACTGCCAAGAAGGAATCATGGAAAGAGTGGAAGACATTACAAGATAAGAAGAAGAAGCAGGTTGCTTCCAACAATGACAGTGACACTTCCAAGAAGGGCGTAGTTCGCCGTACAAGGATTACTGTGATTGTGAGCACCAAGAGTTGGGCAAGTGTTGCGAGTAGTGATGATGATGACGGGATACTTCCTAGTCTTGGAAGTACCTCCCTAGCTAAGAGGGCATGTTGATTTGTGTAGCTTGGGAGGTACTCCAAGCCCTAGGGTTCCGGGTTTGGAGGGAAAAGCACCACAAGGGAAGCTTGTGGGTTTGCAACCCAAGTATGGGGTTTTGACACCCATCGTGTTTTGGGTAAAAACCATGATGGATTCACGACATGTGATGATGAGGATGATAGTTGCTGGAAAGACAATTCCAACGCAATGAAAATCGTCTAAATCCGAGTTGTCGTTAGAGAGATATGAATTTTTGAAGTTGACTAGTAATTATTGGTTGTCAAGTAGGCCGACTTGAAGAGCCAATGGATGTGTCACTTCAAATGTGACGTTGAGCCCTTCTTTATGGTATATATAGAAGGTGATATGAGGGTGATAAAGGCATCCATCTTGTGCAACATTCATCCAAGATAGCTCTGAAATTCGGATGCCCTAGTTGCAGCAAGAAAAGGGTCAAGGGATAGCATGAGAATAAGTTTGAATTGAAGGCCAAGGAGTAGTGTGGGAGAGGTCTGTTTGGAGGCCAAGTTCTAGGCAAGATTATGGACCTTCTAAGGGTTGTTTGAGGGCTAAAAAGGCAATTATTCTAGGGCCGAGATGATGGGTTGCTAGGCCGAGGAGCAGAGGACATTACATTGTTGTTTAGGAGTTGTTTGGGCATTTTTTGAAGGGTTGTTCACTACAGGACTATTGTGTGTTAGGTCGCAGGCCATAACACCACAACAGGGGCTTTCATAGGGCATGCTAAGGGGCTGGTGTATGCCCTAGATAACAACGCAGCAAGGAGGAGTCCTTCAAGGGTTTATTGCAGTTGATTGGAGGGTTGTTTGGGGACTGTCAAAGGAGTTCAGGGTTGAAGTAAGTGCCCTAACCAACACTATCACAAACAACAATGTGTAAACATAAACAACATCCATGTTTTGTGGAGGAATGTTGGGTGAAAAAGTGACCAGTTTGGATCATATTTTTGGGTAGCCTGTTGGTGCCATGTAGATGACATTCCGTGGTGGTGAAGTGTCATCTTAGGAGCAGAATCGATAGTGATGTATTGGATGTCATAGCATTGGTTGAAGGGCAGCGTGTTGATAGCCCAAAGTAGCCCTAGAAAAGCTATCTTGAAGGGCGAAGAGCAGCTAAAGGTTGGTTGAAGTTTAGTGAAACACTTTGATGGACGAAAGTTGTTGCTAGCATGGCAGATTGGAGCTCGTGTATTAGGCCTACCCTGAGAGCAGTTGATGAGTCCATGTTCATTGTAGCAGATGTGACTTGCAACAGTGATAGGAGGTAGCCCTCTTGGAGTCTCGATGTGTAGATGCCATGATGGACTAAGGAACTACTAGTGAGCAGTCTGAAATCGAAGGCCCAATAGGACGAGATAGGACATAGAAGTTGTAGCGAAGATTGTCATTGTATCTTGTAAACCATAGATTGTTGTATTACTCAGTTTGTTTAATATAATGAAGATTGTGATTGCACATATTGTACAATTTTGTTTAAAATTGTGTATATTGTGCATATGTGATTTACTGCTTTATATTTTCGATGTGAAAAGTAGTTTATGGTTGAGATTCTTGGTTTGGTAGCATCAGTGATTTTAAGACTCTAACTTAGACCCAAGGTCATGGAAATTCAACATTCATTCTTCTCATTCTCCTCTTCATTCTCCACCTCCATATCCTCATGGAAAGACCGCTTCAAAGAAACCATTATTGAAGTTGGATGTCAAATTTGACTTACCAATGTATGATGATGAGCTCAATGTTGAAAGACTTGATAATTGGATTCAGATTCACTAAATGGAAGTCTATTGTCGTGTGCAACAGATTCTTGAAGATGAGGTAAAAAATAAGTTGGCCTCTCTTCGATTAGAAGGTATTGCACTAATTTGGTGGGAAACTAGGCTTCGGGAAAGTAAAACTCTTTCATCATGGTATGAATTTACCTTAGCATTGAAAAATTAGTTCTATCCTTTAGCACATAACCATAAATCAATTATAGAATGGAAAATTTTACAACAGTGTAAAGGCCAAAGTGTGCAAAATTTTACTAGGGAATTTAAGAAAAAGGTTTTGGCTTTAAACATTCCACTATATACCCAAAATACTCTCCTTAAATACATTGTTATATCCACAATACTATTTTCTTGTTAGAACCATCTAACTTGGATGAGGTATGTGTGCAAGCCACTTACACCGAGGAAGAGAAACAAGTGTTGAAAAATGTAACTAGGTTTGGTCTTCATAAAATGTATTTGTCAAAAGAATTTTTATTATTGTTAGAATGACTTATTAAAGCATGGGTTTTCATGCTTGAGTCATCATTTTATTAGTCAAAGTAGGATTAATAAAGAGTCATTAGAGTCATTGTATATTTTATGAGACCCTTCTTGGGCTTTCAAATGATGTAAAAAGAATTATTTTTGAGTAAAAAATGAATTATGTAACCTCCACACCAAGTCGGTCTCAAGAATATCAAGTCGGCCTCAAGGAAGGCAATTTGACCTCATTAGAAGGCTATAAATACAAGGCATTTTGAATTCATCTGGAGCATCTCACTCTCTCTCTCACTAGTTCGATATCTGAAGTTGGAAGCTGGAAGCTGGGAAAAAGTGTGAAGGTGAAGAAGGAGGCTAAAAGGAGTGCGAGTTTGGTCAAGAAGGAAGGGAAGGACAAATCAAAGTTTTGGTATCTGTTATGAAACCAGCTCACAAAAAGATAGAAAAGAGAGATCCACGCCTTAGAATTCAGCCTCTTTGAGGGGGCAACCTCCTTTACATTACATAAATGAACAATTCTTGGATGATACAAATGAAAAGACCTCCTTTCTATATATAGGAGTCTAAGGGGTCATAACATAATCAGAGCTGACATAACAATAATAATGTAAGGGCACAATAATAACAATACTGGGCTTCTATGGGGCACAATAGTAACAATATGGGCACTACATGGGTACATCAATATAATAAGTGGGTTATACTAATAACAATAAGGGGTTACACTAGTAGTATAGGGGCCTAACATGCCCCTCGCCTTCAAAAAGCGTTGTCCTCAACGCTTGAGTAGTTCTTGATGCTTCTGTATAAAATTCTTGTCCTCCCATGTGGAATATTCAGCGGGTAAGTTCTTCCACTTGATGAGATACTCTGAAATTGATCAATTTTGTAGCTGTCGGGTTCTTGTTTCTGTGACTGCTCCAGGTTCCAATATGATTTTTCCTTCCTCTTTAATTTCTGGCAATATTGTATGAATTGGGATCTTTTGCAACTTTTGAATAAGTGGCCATACTTCTTCGTCATTCTTCCATTCATCCCTTGCTTCGTTTATCCAATCTAGTTGGATAATATAAATAGCACAAAACAATGCTTCGACATCCTCATCCTTGAAGAGTCTTCCCATTCGGTAAGGTCGCCATTTTTTAAGTGCCTGTTGTTTCGTTTGATTTTGCACCGAAGTGGCGTTATCCTTTAAAAGTTGGAGAACTTGTTGTTGATGCTCGATGTGATCTTTCACTGCTTGAACCTTTTTCTTCTTCATATGTACTTCTATCTCTAGGGTTTGAGGAGTGGTAATTTCTTTCAATCCTTTACAAGATATGGTCGGATTTATTTCTTGATGCTTGATGTGATCTTTCACTTCTTAAACATTTTTCTTCTTTATATGTCCTTCTATCTTGATAGTTTGAGGAGTGGTAATTTCGAACAATGAATTACAAGATATGGTTGGATTCATTCTTCTTTCTCAATGTGATCTTTCACTTCTTGCACCTTTTTCTTCTTGATATGTCCTTCTATCTTGAGAGTTTGAGGAGTGGTAATTCTTGCCAATGTTTTACAAGATATGGTCTGATTCATTTCTTCTTTCTTTGGGGTGGGGTCCTGGCGTATATCTTCTTCTTTTGTTGTTTCTTGATCCTTTTCTTCCTCCTCTTCATATTCTATGTAAAATAATTTCTTCTCAGCACACTTATGACCTTTAGTGAATTTGCTATCACAATTGTAACAAAGCCCTTTTTCTCTTTTTTCTTCCAATTGTTGTGGTGTAAGCCTTGTAGGTTGTGGAAGGCTAGGAGAAACAACACTTCCATCTTTATAGTTGTGAGGGGTACATTTCCTGGTTTCCATAATTTTGCTTTCCACTATGTCACAAAGCCCTTTTACTCTTTCCAATTGTTGTGGTGTTGCTCTAAAGAAGGTGTTGCTCTTTGTATCCTCATAATGTGCTATCATTTCCTCCGTGAAAATTGACCACGTAACAAGTTTTTTACGAGAACAAAGCCCTTTGTACCATAAAAATTGATCTGGTTCTAAATATGAAGATGCAATACATACCTTTTGTAACAGTTGTACACCATGTATATCAAAATATTGCTCCATCTGAAGTATCCAATTTACCGGATCCTTGCCATCAAACTTCCTCATCTTGTTTTTTCTTGATTTTAGGAGCTCTACCTTGAAACGACTATAACTCTGTACTTTCAGATCTTTAAGTTCTGAAATTGTGATCTGTAGTAGCCCTTTGTGTCCTCTTTCCAATGCCACCAGTCTGATCCAAATTGGATTCTCCAAGAAAGAGTTATGCACAATCTCCCAAGATGACCTGATTATAGACTAGTTCAGTAGAGCGAACTTGTACGACGTGCCACGAGTCACTGTTTCAACCTTTGGATCTAAAAAACGCATACAAGAAACTACAGTCCGTCCTCTTTCTATAACTTCTTACGAAATTTCAATCCGATCCCTAGAGAGAAAGTTATGACGATTTTCCCCAGGTCACCTGTTTTGAATGTAATTCAGGAGTCTGGAAAAGGACCAAATTCCTCAGATCATATCTCCAAAAATATGGCGCAAAAAGCTCTGAAATTCGGACCCAAGGTTCAGCGCAATTTCTTCTCAAATGGGTTTTTTTTATGACTTCTGAAACGTCACAGAAAAAAAGTTATAGCTAAAATTCCACGATGAACTGTTTGGAGCAGTGAAACCCTAGAATTCAAAGCTCTGATACCAAATGTTATGAAACCAGCTCAAGAAAAGATAGAAAAGATAGATCAACGCCTTAGAATTCAGCCTCTTCGAGGGGGCAACCTCCTTTACATTACATAAATGAACAATTCTTGGATGATACAAATGAAAAGACCTCCTTTCTATATATAGGAGTCTAAGGGGTTATAACATTATCAGAGCCGACGTAACAATAATAATGTAAGGGCACAATAATAACAATACTGGGCTTCTATGGGGCACAATAGTAACAATATGGGCACTACATGGGTACATCAATATAATAAGTGGGTTATACTAATAACAATAAGGGGTTACACTAGTAGTATAGGGGCCTAACATGCCCCTCGCCTTCAAAAAGCGTTGTCCTCAACGCTTGAGTAGTTCTTGATGCTTCTGTATAAAGTTCCTGTCCTCCCATGTGGAATATTCAGCGGGTAAGTTCTTCCACTTGATGAGATACTATGAAATTGATCGATTTCATAGCTGTCGAGTTCTTGTTTCTGTGACTGCTCCAGGTTCCAATATGATTTTTCCTTCCTCTTCAATTTCTGGCAATATTGCTTGAATTGGGATCTTTTGCAACTTTTGAATAAGTGGCCATACTTCTTCGTCCCTCTTCCATTCATCCCTTGCTTTGTTTATCCAATTTGGTTGGATAATATAAATAGTACAAAACAATGCTTCCACATCCTCATCCTTGAAGAGTCTTCCCATTCGGTAAGGTCGCCATTTTTTAAGTGCATGTAGTATTGCCAACATTTCCTTCTCATAAATAGCTTGCTTGAGATGTAGCAGTAAAAATACCCAATCACCTACATCAAAACATTTTTCACTATGATGTTGATCTACCTGTTGTTTTGTTTGA
Source organism: Pinus tabuliformis (assembly GCA_031772625.1). Taxonomy (NCBI): domain Eukaryota; kingdom Viridiplantae; phylum Streptophyta; class Pinopsida; order Pinales; family Pinaceae; genus Pinus; species Pinus tabuliformis. The sequence goes on from CM062814.1 coordinate 923,646,384, forward strand.
TTTTGCACCGAAGTGGCGTTATCCTTTAAAAGTTGGAGAACTTCCTGTTGATGCTCGATGTGATCTTTCTCTGCTTGAACCTTTTTCTTCTTGATATGTCCTTCTATCTTTTGAGGAGTGGTAATTTCTTCCAGTCCTTTACAAGATATGGTCAGATTCATTTCTTGATGCTTGATGTGATCTTTCACTTCTTGAACATTTTTCTTCTTGATGTGTCCTTCTATCTTGATAGTTTCAGGAGTGGTAATTTCGTCCATTGAATTACAAGATATGGCTGGATTCATTTCTTCTTTCTTGATGTGGTCTTTCACTTCTTGCGCCTTTTTCTTCTTGATATGTCCTTCTATCTTGAGAGTTTGAGGAGTGGTAATTCTTGCCAATGCTTTACAAGATATGGTCTGATTCATTTCTTCTTTCTCTGGGGTGGTGTCCTGGCGTATATCCTCTTCTTTTGATGTTTCTTGATCCTTTTCTTCCTCCTCTTCATATTCTATGTAAAATAATTTCTTCTCAGCACACTTATGACCTTTAGTGCATTTGCTATCACAATTGTAACAAAGCCCTTTTTCTTTTTTTTCTTCCAATTGTTGTGGTGTAACCCTTGTAGGTTGTGGAAGGCTAGGAGGAACAACACGTCCATATTTATAGTTGTGAGGGGTAGACTTCCTTGTTGCCATAATTTTACTTTCAAATATGTCACAAAGCCCTTTTACTCTTTCCAATTGTTGTGGTGTTGCTCTAAAGAAGGTGTTGCTCTTTGTATGCTCATAATGTGCTATCATTTCCTCCGTGAGAATTGACCACGTAACAAGTTTTTTACGAGAACAAAGCCCTTTATACCATAAAAATTGATCCGGTTCTAAATATGAAGATGCAATACATACTTTTTGTAACAGTTGTACACCATGTAGATCAAAATATTGCTCCATCTGAAGTATCCAATTTACCGGATCCTTACCATCAAACTTCCTCATCTTGCTTTTTCTTGATTTTAGGACCTCAAACTTGAAACGACTGTAACTCTGTACTTGCGGATATTTAAGTTCTGAAATTTCTACCTATAGTAGCCCTCTGTGTCCTCTTTCCAATGCCACCAGTCTGATCCAAATTGGATTCTCCAAGAAAGAGTTATGCACAATCTCCCACAGTGACTTGATTATAGACTAGTTCAGTAGAGCGAACTTGTACGACATGCCACGAGTCACTGTTTCAACCTTTGGATCTGAAAAACACCCACAAGAAACTACAGTCCGTCCTCTTTCTGTACCTTCTTACGAAACTTCAATCCGATCCTCAGAGAGAAAGTTATGACGATTTTCCCCAGGTCACCTGTTTTGAATGTAATTCAGGAGTCTGCAAAAAGACCAACTTCCTCAGATCATATCTCCGTAAATATCGCGCAAAAAGCTCTGAAATTCGGACCCAAGGTTCAGCGCAATTTATTCTCAAATGGGTTTTTTTGCGACTTCTGAAACGTCACAGAAAAAAAGTTATAGCGAAAATGCCACGATGACCTGTTTGGAGCAGCGAAACCCTAGAATCCAAAGCTCTGATACCAAATGTTATGAAACCAGCTCACAAAAAGATAGAAAAGAGAGATCCACGCCTTAGAATTCAGCCTCTTCGAGCGGGTAACCTCCTTTACATTACATAAATGAACAATTCTTGGATGATACAAATGAAAAGACCTCCTTTCTATATATAGGAGTCTAAGGGGTCATAACATAATCAGAGCCGACATAACAATAATAATGTAAGGGCACAATAATAACAATATTGGGCTTCTATGGGGCACAATAGTAACAATATGGGCACTACATGGGTACATCAATATAATAAGTGGGTTATACTAATAACAATAAGGGGTTACGCTAGAAGTATAGGGGCCTAACAGTATCTCTCTCTCTCTCTCTCTCTCTCTCTCATGTGGGCTAGTTTAGGAGATCGAAGTCTCCTTGTTAAAGTCAAAGCTTCTATTGATGTCGAAAGCTGCCAAGTCGAAGTTGTTGCTGATGTTGGAAGCTTCCAAGTCGAAGTTGCTAGGGTTGAAGTCCGAAGTTGTCAAGTCGAAGTTGTTGCTGATGTCGGAAGCTACCAAGTCAAAGTTGCTAGGGTGGAAGTGATGTTGCTACTAGGTCGAAGGTAGGATCGAAGAAGGAGAGGTTGGATTGGTATGGAGGAGGTCTTTGTCTAGGTTTAAGGGTCTCAAGGAAAACTATTGAAGGAAGAGATTTTGACTAGGTTTTAACCTAGATAGGTGTTTTTCCTTGGTAGACTACCTACATCTTGTGTTTTGTGTTTTTGTGATCTTCATGCACACATAATTTGGTAATTGCTTGATGAAAGATAATATAACAAATAAGTAAAAGAAGCCAACATAATTCACAAGCAATTATCAAGAAAGAGAAATCTAACCCTAATCCTACTAGCATTGATTTCTCAACATGCTATTAGCGCTAAGGTCAAAGAAGATTTAAGATCACATCATTGGCTTGAAGGGAATGATTACTCCCTCTATGATAAGAATTGGATTCAATATTGTAGGAAGATGTATCAAAAATATATTCTACTACTTATTCAACAAAGTCAAAAACCAAGGGTTCTTGGTTGCACTTACAGGTTCACTTAATAATGATAATGCATGGAATATTGATAGTGAAGCATCCAGGCATATGACGAGAAAGAGTAAACAACCTTACACTCTATCAAAGGAATCATTTTCTCATATAGTGGAATTGGGAGATAACAAAATCTATTAGAGGCTTGGGATCAAAATCATTAAGTCTGGAGAATGGAGGTAAGGTGAAGAAGGAGGAAAAAGACAATTTAAGGATCTATTGAAATTAATCTAAGGAACCTCAAGAAGTTGATTAAAGGATCACATAAGGAGACCTTATAAGGAAATAAGCTTACTATCTTCAAGGACAATGTTTAACAAAATAAAGGAAGAGAACAAATTAGAAGAATCATTGAATTACAATGCTTGGAAGAAGAGGATAGATCTCATCCTCGAAAAGTATAAAGTCTTGGATCTAGTAAAAGGAAAAGTGAAGAAGTCTACAAAGAAATCAAGAAGTCTAAAGGGCCAAGAAAGAAGGGACAAGGATCAAGAAAACTTTTCTTAAGAAGTTTCACCAAAGAAGAACATGATGGAAGAACCCAGGAACTCTTAGGGACTCTATCCCTTGCATCCCTTAAGCTTGGAAGGAGCCCTTACCAACTTCCAAACATAAGTATCTTACTCGTATTTTCTTTTATATTTGGTTTCCCTTACTTATCTAAGTTTGTTTATATTAAATACTAATCACATTTCTAGTCATTTTTTGTTTAGAAAAGACTTGCTAAATACTCAAGGAACATGAAAGAAGGCCCCACAAAACAAAGCATTGGAATTACAAGGTTTGTTAAGAAACAAGAGGTATGTTTTCAATTACAATTTTTTGATATCTATTCTTGATAAAATATTACTAACATCGTTTTGTCTAGCCTTCTTGAATCTTCAATATTCTTGATTGGGTGATTCATCATTAGATAAATCTACCCTCCTTATATCTCTAATTATTCTTTTGGAACCCTATAAAGGTTCGTTGTGAAAAACCCTAACTTAAGGGTATGTTGATGATTATGTGTGGAACCCTAACCTACTTAGGGTTATTGTTGAAGTCAAAAGAAAATGTCTAATGTTTTGATGATGTCATGTTTGGGGTTTCGGTATGGTTATGGAAACCCTAACTTGTTAGGGTTGAATGATGATGTCTAAAATATTGAACCTTTAAAGTATTGATAATTTAGGGTTTGATATGTTTTGTATTGAAACCCTAGATCATTAGGGTTTGGTAGGGCGTATAACCAAGACCCTTATAATGTCTTAGAAATTAAATCCTTGGCATGTATGTGTTTTTCTGATCAAGCTTGTTATATGTCTAACTCTTATTGATATTTGTGTAGTTGGGTTTGACTAACACATGTTATGATGTGCTTGTGCATGATGATGGAATCCTATATACATGAGTTGACCTAATAGTTGATGTTCATGATTCTTAGGGTTTGAAACTAAGCCCTAGTCGAAGTTTGATTCTCTAGGATGATAGCCTTTGTGAATTCTAGGGTTTTGTAAACGAACCTTAGTAGAAGTCCAAACCTCTGATATATGATGGCTATGTGATAATTTGAGATTTGTGTAAGATTGTTGAAATTTGAGTTTTAGTTATGACTTATTGAGAAAATCTAGGGTTTGCAACAAACCCTAGTGGAAGCTAGTCATGTTGTTACCTTGAATTGAGTTGTGATTGGTTTTGGTTGTTAAAATCTCTTGTATGAAATCTAGGGCCTCACACTAAATCCTAGTGAAGAAGTCTAACATATGAATTGTAGAGTTGTTAGATACATTGTAGATCTATATTCATTTGAATTGTTTCTAGGGTTTGCAGTATGTTGTAGTAGGGTACTTCATACCTCTAAAAGAAACATTGAAACCCTAGATATAATGAAGGTTGTTATGAAATGCTCAAAATATTGACAGTATAGTTTAGGGATTATGGCAAAAACCCTAGCTACAAGTTGAAGAGTATGTGTCTCTTATTTGTAATTAAGTTTGGGCATCTGATATATAAATTTGAATGCTTCCGTGATTTTTATATGATTAACTTCATGCTTCTATAGATTTGGTTGTACTTGCTATCTAAGTTGTGCAGGTACATAATCTTCAAGATGGTGAAGATGTTCGTAAAGTAAAGTTGATGTGATAAGCATGATGTGAATAATGATGGTCATGATAACTCTGATGAGAAGGATGGAAGCCATGAAAGATTCTTCAATGTCATAGAAAAGAAGTTGAGCCCCCTAAGTTAAGAGGGAGCTTGAATGAAAGGAATCTCCCTAGGTTAAGAGGGATCTTGGGTATATTCCTTGTATAGGAATGATTAGATCCTCCTTGGTTAAGAGGGAGTGATGGATATGGTTCTCTACTTCATGTGTCATGCACTAGACCAGGACTAACAACCGTAAGTTTTAGTGAAGGCCATGAGTGAGAGAAGAAAATTGGAGAATGTATTTTGAAGGGTTGTTGAGATAAGAAAAGCCAGATCGATTTGTGGAATATGTTGTTGCATGAGAAGTAGGAAAGGAAGTTGTATGGTTGAGGAATCTTCTGTCAAGATTCATTGGGAAAGCTCTAAGTCCTACTATGAAAAGTTGAGAAGCAACATCAAGTTGTCTGGAAGACCCCAGAGGTTTGTATCTATTTATGTACATTTGAAAGTTTGTTACTAATTGGGGTTGTGTTTGTACAAGTAAATATCTCAGAAGTTTGATAGCATGTTTTACATGCCTAGGGCTGTTGATCAATTTGATTGGGAGAGATTTGGTACCGATCTATTTGATTGGGAAGGATTTGTTACCAATTGGAATAATAGGGAAGTTGAGGCTTTGTTGGCGAGACATTGCTTGGGAGGACATCTGGCCGACACTATGTGTTGATGTCTAGATCCCGAAGTAGGGAATGTGGCATTGGTCGTAGAGCTATGACCTCGGATACACACCTAGATCCCGAGGTTGATGGTTAGTAAGTAAGCCTGATGGTACCTAGAGAGGTTGAAAGCTTTAGTCCATCTTAGTCCCACTTGGATAAATTTCCCTGGTCAGGAATCTAGTTTATGGCATTGTAGTGCCTAAACTGTTGGGACACCTTGGATAGATTGCCCTAGTCAGGAACCTAGTCCATGGCATTGTGGTGCATAAACTCTTCATAGTTCATACAATTTTAGATATTTTTTATGAATACCTTCCTAGTGAAGAGGGAGTATTGAAAAATGCAACTAGGTGCATTCTTCATAGAATGTATTTGTCAAAATAATTTTTATTATTGTTACAATGACTTATTAAAGCACGGGTTTCATGCATGGGTCATCATTTTATTAGTCAAAGTCCTCATTGTGGACTCCTAGGATTAATAAAGAGTCATTAGAGTCATTGTACATTTTATGAAACCCTTCTTGGGCTTTCAAATGATGTAAAAAGAATTATTTTTGAGCCAAAAATGAATTATGTAACCTCCACACCAAGTCAGCCTCAAGAAGATCAAATCGACCTCAAGGAAGGCAATTCAACCTCATTAGAAAGATCTAAATACAAGGCAGATCAAATTCATTTGGAGCATCTCACTCTCTCTCACATAGTTCGATATTTGAAGCTGGAACTGGGAAAAAGTGCGAAGGTGAAGGAGGCTAAAAGGAGTGCGAGTTTGGTCAAGAAGGAAGGAAAGGACAAAAACGAAGTTTTGGTATCTCTCTCTCTCTCTCTCTCTCTCTCTCTCATGTGGGCTAGTTTAGGAGATCGAAGTCTCCTTGTCAAAGTTGACGCTGTTGTTGATGCTGGAAGCAACCAAGTCGAAGCTGCTGCTAATGCTGGAAGCTGCCAAGTCGAAGTTGCTAGGGTTTAATTTTGAAGTTGTCACATCGAAGATGTTGCTGATGCTGAAAGCTGCCAAGTCGAAGTTGCTAGGGTCGAAGTGTAGATGCTACTAGGTTGAAGCTTGGATAGAAGAAGGAGAGGTTGGCTTGGTGTGGAGGAGGTCTTTGTCTAAGTTGAAGAGTCTCAAGAAAAACTATTTTAGGAAGATATTTTGACTGGGTTGTCCCCTAGATAGGGGTTTTTCCCTAGTAGAGTACCTACATCTTATGTCTTGTGTTTTTGTGATCTTCATGCACACATAATTTGGTAATTTCTTGATGAAAGATAATATAACAAATATGTTAAAGAAGGTAACATAATTCACAAGTAATTATCAAGAAAGAGAAATCTAACCCTAATCCTACTAGCATTGATTTCTCAACAACAAAGTGATGATGTCTCCATGGATTCCATTTGTTAGAAAGAAGGAAAATGAAAAGGAAAGGAGAAACCAAAAAGGAAAACTTTTGTAAAGAAGGATGATGAAATACTTTCATGTTCCTATTGCAAAAAAGAGGGGCACAATGATGATCATTGTTGGAGATTGCATCTATAGCTTAGGCCCAAGTGGTTCCGAGATCAAAAGGGTAAGCAGAAGGTGGCTACAACAATCCAACAAGATATGGGATTAGACTCCGATGACGAGACACAAATCACAACTATGGGGTTGAAAGGTATATCGCCATCCCATGATGGTCCTAGTTCTTCTATTTTGCATCCTAACACTGAAAGAAAGAAAAATGAACTTTTCCACATAAGAGTTGTAATTAAACATACAAAAATTGATACCTTGTTTGATATTGGTTCTCAAGCCAATTTGATATCTGAAGCAATTATCAAGAAGCTAAAATTGGAAACAACACGACATCCTAAATCTTTTCCTCTCAGATGGGTATAAAACAATGCTAAGCTACAATTAATTAAACAATGTAGGCTTAGGTTTTCTATCACATCCAAATTTGTTGATGAGGTTGAACTAGATGTGGTTCCATTGGATATTTTTGGAATTGTGCTTAGAATCCCTTACGTGTTTGACACGAAAGTTGTTTTCTTCATAAAGGAGAACATGTATCACCTTTTCAAGGGTGAAATTGAGAACATTGTCAAAGCTCATCACATGAAAGATGATCTCTCGTTGGTGACCACAGGGAAATTGAAGAGGCTCATGAATGTGAGCAAAACCTTTTCACTCATGTCTGCAAAGGTGGATAAAGCAGGTGATCTAAAGCATGGGAATGAAGTAGTTGCATGTAAATCTAACTATGGTATGTTTCAGGAAACATCGAAACTACAACATGATAATTTGTTGTGTGAACATTTTAAGAGGATCAAATATGTTGTTAGTTCATTTTCATTAACATATTTGTATTCATTATTGATGCTAATGTGTTGTACATAGATAGTGGTTGGAGTGATGAATGAAAATGGATGTGGGAGAATGAGAATGATTAACAATATGGTTTCATTGTTAATTAGTGTTACACAGTTTATTGTAATGAGTCAAGTGCATAAAACATGGTTGATAGATATTGAACAAGCAGAGAAGCAATATCCCCACTTGGTGTCTGAGTAACAACCTTTTGGAGGTCCAAAAGGTTCTCAGTGGGGAGGAGTGGCCCAGGAGGATCCAAAAATATCTCAAATTCAAAGTGCTCGAAACTTGATGAGAATAGTGCCATGTTGAAGAGATCGACGAGACCTTTTCAATGCAACTTGAATGGGATAAAGCATACTTTGTACACGAAGGTTTTCATGTTTTGAAGTTTTCGTGGAACACCAAAAGTTGGACAAGGCTGCCACATGGAAACTCCAAAAGGTTCCACGTGGCACTGTATGGATGTTGACATCGTAGGTCCATATGATTGCATGGCAACACCTCGAGACGATATGTGGCAGGTTCATACACGGACATGGCAAGCTGACTAGTGACATGAGGCAAGGCTCGATGAAATAGAAGACATGTGGCAAGATCTGAAGCTGACACGTGGCAACACAAATGACGTGGAGCTAACATATAATCTGAGTTGGAACTAACGTGATTGACACGTGGTAGGACACGTGAAAAATGACTAGGAATGAGTTGGCACTAACTAGGCATAATGTGGCATCCGAATGGGCCTTCTGGATCGATTTCGTGGCCACTGGTTGGCAGGCATGTTGCCCAATCAAGGGTCTCCATGTGGCAAACCCTAATTGGCGATCCCTGATTAACCGAAAAGAGCTTATATAAAACCATGGAACCACGAAATCAAGTTGGAAAGAAAAAAATGTGGATGAGGTAACAAATGGAGTTGATGGGGTTTGACCTGCAACCCACAAAACAATGTAGCACACTCCACCAATGAGCCATGACAAGTCATTGTAACAACGGTGGAAAATATGTTATTAAAATTTGTGGGTAGATATGGTTTTAAAAATGGGAAGGTTCGTAGCTTTGACTGTGTGACTTGTCCCAAATGATTACAACCAAATCGACCAACACGCCACTGTACTCACACATGATTGGACCTCAACCATGTATGGTTTTGATGTTGTATATTGCCAAGGTTAAAAGGGGCCTGCATATCACAATGTATTAAATCACAACGTATTAACCAAAAAAAAAAATTTATGGTGTGTGTTTTATGGGACACACACATAAAACTATTGTGATGTGAAACTTGTAGAGTGGTAGGTTTTAACCCCTACAGGCTCGAACCCGAGTTTGGTGGGTTACAATGCTTTTATATACCAAAATATATACCATAGGGCCAAGTTGTGGTGTTGTAAATTGGATCAAGGCCAAACATTTTTGTATGTGCGTTTTTTTCAAGAGTGGTTTTAGCTTGTATTTGAAGCAACCCAAGGTAGGAGATCTAGTGGTATTGTTAAACCACTTTTATGTAGCAGAGCAGAGAGAAATCAATTGTAGCATATTGGAGGTTCCTTGATGTAATTAGTTTTTGGAAACTAATAGAAAATGCCACCCCACAAGATGCAAACCCGGAGATGTAGTTTGAACGAACTGTTAACAATCTTGTTGTTTTGCTTTCTCATTCTCTAATGTTTTATTTCCTTCTTTACAATATTTAAATTTATGTGTGGTTAGGCTAATTTACACTCTTAAGCTACTTTAAAATTAATCATCCACACAAACATTTTGCAAACCAAGTCACTTTTAAGATCCTAGATCATTGCCCCATGGTAGATTTAGAAAAAGGGCGGATATAATTTCATCTCTTGATTTGGGTTTTTCTGCCATTGCAAAGGAGGTTAATATCCATCAGGAAAAGAGGTTAATTAGTAAGTAATCTAGTCTTTGGCCCAGTTATAACTTTGTTTTATAATGGACCCTAAAAATTGGGTAGATCATGAGTCCATTGGTATTTTATATTGTGGAAATGGTTATTTTTCTTTTGTTTTTGAAATTAAAGTGGACAGGGATATGATCTATAGATATGGTCCCTATTTCATGGGCTCTAGGGGAATGTTTCTCACCCAATGGACTTTGGATTTTAATCCTACCATGGGGATTCCTTTTGGTCCTGTCTAGATTAGATTGCCATATCTTCGCCTTCTTTGCTATGATGGTGGAATTTCAAAGACATAGGTGACAAATTGGGTCGATAAATTACCAATTCTTAGCTAAGGTCAATAACTTCTCATGTGCTAAAATTGTGCTGAAATGGATTTTGTAAAAGGACTCCCTGGGGTGATTTAGCATGAATTCAAGGACTGGTCCCATATTCAGGGTCTAGATTATGAGCATATTCATTTTAAATGCATTTTTTCCCATGAGTATGGGGACTTTGAAAAAATTTGTCCAAAATCTCCCGCATCTCAGTCTCCACCTATCCCTCTACCATCTTCTCAAAGTAATGATGAGCATGGAGCATTCAAAACAATTTCAAGGAAGCAGAATAATCATTCATTTAAGAGGCCCCATTCTATTAAGTTTGAATCTCATCAACGTCCCTTCCAATAATAGATGTGATGCTTTGAAGTCCTCATAGGTTGAAGAAGATCAATCAGATCCAGATCAAGTGCCTTTAGAGAACATTAGCTCACCCACCAAGGAAGAGACTTTTTCTAAGGATATTGACAAAATCTCTCCTTGAGATAAGAAGAGGCTAGTTCGAAGGAAGAGAAGGAGGTCTGTTAGCGCTTGAAATTTCACCTCAGGCTGAGAAAGGTAAACTTCAAGGCAACATCAAACCACTTAGCCTCGTAGCTAGCCCTACGGGGCAGGAGAGGGCTCTCTCCGGTCTATCTCGATAAAGATCTTCAATGGGCGAGATAACCAAATAGGGTAACACTGATTTTAGGCTAGTAAACTGATCAAGAGGTTTAAATTTGGGATTTTTAAAGTTTTGGTGGAAAATTGGGGAATGGAAATTTCGGGTGCGGGGATTGGACACAGTTTTCGCAGGGAGTTCTTTGGGGCGAGGTAGGAAATAGTATTGATGCCTTTGATAGAGATGGATGGATGAGAATGACTGGTGAGGAGTTAAGGATAGCAAGAAATAACCTTGAATTCCCCTTAAACAGTTGAAAACATTGATATTAAGCAAACTTAAAAGCAGAGCATGACAGTCATGAATTCTACTTTAACACTTCATTTGCCTAATTTGCAGAAGGAAAAGTAAGGAAATGATTCACATAACACACTTACAAGTACAAAGAGAAACACACCATCAATACATGTGACGACAAGAATCCCAAAAAGGACTGCAAAACCCTGGTCTTCCTTTGCCAAAAATTGCAGAGATACAATGAGTAATACAATAGAGCTTCTCCCTCAAGAGTCCAACCATGAAAATGAGCCAGAAAGTACATAATATAGATCATCTAACATCTTTCCCTGCCTCTAGGGGTTGAGCTCACTATCCTAGGAGTTGTTTCAACCACTTCTAAACTAAGCATTGAAAACTAGGCAGTCAAAACAACTTGCCTCTATAAACTAGGAAACCAATTCATTCATTTAATTTTCACCTATTTCATGAATGAATCTTCTAGAAGAGATACATGAGTGTAAAAGTGTCAAAAAATTACATTATTTACATCAAGGAGGATAACAATCCACTCCAAAAAGTCAAACATGGTCAAAACTACGTTTTTCTGGGCTGTACAGTGAAATTTTGAGAAACTTGCCTGATAGGTCGCGCGCCATTCCCTGACGGGTCGCGCGCCTTTGAGGGCACTTTTGGGGCACTTCCAGGTGTCCAAATGGGGCAAGAGTAGGCTTGTTGGAAAGGTCTGTGAGTCTACTTTCCAACCCAACTGGAATTTCTGAATTTGGTGGTCATTTGCCCCTCCAAAATTGCAATTTCCCAAGACTGCTTTCTGTGTCTCAAAAATGTGGCAGAAAGTCATTTTTTGCTTGGTTTTTGACCTTCTGGAGGCCCAAAACTTCATAAAATCTCTTGGCAATGGATGAGCATGTGTAACTTTTCATGACAAATCTGGAAATGTTGAGTTTTTGCAAAATGGAGTTGCCAAGTGAAAGGGTCGCGCGGGGGGTGAGACCCGTTAAAAGGACAAAACCTGTAAATTGCCTGAAAAAACCAAAATTGACCCAAAATGTTCAAAATTTCTTGGGATTTGTGCTGTGACTGAGCTATTTAGTGCCTTGCTCCTTCAAGGAAGCCTCAGCCAAGATGTGGAGGGGATCGGGCCTTTTTCTCCTTTTTTGTGCCTTGGCCAACCGCCTTTGGAACATCTTCATCTTCGCCTTGCACACGTGCATCCACGCCCAATAATGGTTCTTCATGTTTCTCAACAATTTCTTATCTTGGTTGGCCTTAGCCAACAGCCTCTCCAAGTGAGCATTGAGCTGGATAAGCATGGACTCTAGCTCAGCGGGCAATAGATCACCGGGTCTTCTTCGATTCAAGTTGCGGTCACTACGAATCCTCCACAACTCATCAAGAGCTTGCTCATCCTCCAACTGTTTGTTGCGCTGCTCTAGATATGAGATTGTCCATTGTGCCCCCTCTAATCTCCTCTGCAATACATCATTTTCAGCTCTAAGGTGCTGAATGATCTCCTTCGACTCTAGGCTAGGAGAACTGACATCAAGATCAATAAGCTCTATATCTGGAACACCTGATGGCCCCTCATCAATCTTGGGCTGCTTGCCCCTCTGTGCTGTCTGTGCTGCTGAAGAAAACGAGGCCCCTTCCACCTGCTGTGGAGATAACACTCGCTGAGCTAATGAAGAAGGCGAGACCCCTTCCACTTGATGTGGAGAAAATACTCGCCGAGCTGCTGCAAATAAGGTCCTTTGGCCTCTCTGATAAGTGACAAGCGGAGGAGAGCTGACATGGCTAGTCTCGGGGATATCATGCTGCTGTGATGGTCCTCCCTCCTCATGAACAATCTCCGGATGTGGTGGTGGTGCTGTAAAGAACTCACGAGAGATGAACTCCTCCCATGAGATGCCCTGCTGAGCCAACTGATGTAAGACCACAAGCTGAATCAAACCATAATGGTAGAGGCTCCTATACTGCTGTGCTGGGCTCTTCCGCTGCATCACGGGCACCATCCTCTCAATGTTCTGGCAGAAGAAAATAGGGATGTTCATCATCCGTACCCGTGTGAAATGCATCAATAGGCGAATATGGTACGAATATACCTGTGAAAATCTGCCCCCACAGGTAAAATAGAGCATGATAAGCCTCATCATGGGAGCATACTCACTCCTGAGAAATCTGAAGGGAAACACACCTGTCAAGTGTCTCATGAGTGCGGGTCTAACAAAAGGCTCAAATTGAACACTGTCCAACACCTTGCGCTTATTCCATACCTCTCCGACATTAGGTATGCCTGTGGCCTGTGCAATCATCTCGGGTGTCAATGTAAAGTCCACCCCGGCAAGGTTGACATGTCCATCATGCAAATGTAAAACAAATAGGCGAGCCAACTCTCTGTGATGCTGAATCCGAGAGATCCTCTCGCAAAACTCATAACAAGACATATACCGGAAACATGAGACTGCCATAGGACAAGCCTGTAAATCTGTCAAAGAAGTGGGCTCCTCTCTCTTATGATGACCACCCTTTCCACCCTTATGAGGCCTCCTCTGTACCTCAAACTCTGAAGCTGATACCTGGTCATCACTTTGCTCGTAATTGGTTTCGGTTTCTGACATTGTTTAAGGAGAAAAGTGGCTAAAATGTACTGTTGTTTCTGCTTGGTAAAATGCTGATTAAAATGTTGTTTCAAGGGGACAAGGAGCATGAGGGGAATATTAGGGGAGGGACATTTTAAAGGGAAAATGGGAATAAATATATAAAACAGGGATTTTTGGGAAAAATCATTGCAAAATCATTGCATATGCATCATTATATAAATTTGTTTACATGGGTATTATGAGAGGTAGGGTTAGGGCTTGATTTTTTTTTATTTTTTAGGGAAGAGAGGTAGGGTTTAGGTTTTCTTTACAAATTTAAAAGGGAAATTTACATAGGAAGACAAGGAAAATGAAATGGGAAATGGGGAAAAAATGATTACAAGGGAATACCTTAAAACAGCATAAAACCCTAGCCATTTTTTTACAATTTTAAACCACAGCCACATGGAGCTTTTCTCTTGCAAATATAGATATTTAAAAAAGCAATCACGATTTCCTTTGACCATAAAAAGCAACAATTTTTAAGTTGGAGGGCCTACCTTAGGAAATTCGGCGATTTTGGTGGTTCCTTGGATGAATTTGCAGGCAGTTTGATAAGGAGGGCGCTGACGGGTCGCGCGCCTCACCCAACGGGTCGCGCGCCACTGACGGGTCGCGCCCGTTAAAAAATTGCACTGTCAGAGGGCGCTCAACGGGTCGCGCGCCTCTGACGGGTCGCGCGCCTGGTCTGACGGGTCGCGCGCCTATCCAACTCTCAACTTTGGCCAATTTCTCACCCAATCTCTCTTGCAAGTGACTTAGATGCACAATGAGGCTCGATGGAGGGAGATTGGGCTTTTATAACCTTGATTTGAATTAATTTCATGCCCAAACCCACTTTATAATGTTTTTCTTTGACACTTTATAAACTTGATGTTTTTGGTTTCCTTTTATCCTGAAATTGACTAATTTGATGCTTTTGCTCGATACTTTTTGCAGGGATAACATCTGAGGGATCTTGGCAAGGGAGCCAGGGTTACATGCTGTCCTTTGAAGCCTTTTGAAATTTTACCATTTTTTACAAAATTTCGAAAAATGACCTTGGCTTTAAAAACAGGGTTTTTAAATCCAAGGTGAAAATTAACTGTACAAGATAGAAATTTTCGAAGAAACACCTTGAAAATCATCCCTCTGGCTTGCTGAGCACTTATTGACCTTCAGAGACATGACCTTGAAGACAAACTTGACCAAAACCCTAGACCTAGAATTTTGACTTCAAGACAAGACAAGTAAGCTTTAAAAGAGTTTAAGGACTGAAACAACTTTGATCCAGCAATGCCAAGAGGGGGACAAAAACACCAACTCCTCCATCAGGGTTATGGCATGCCTAATGGAATGCAAAAATTGACACTGATGTGACACCTACTTATGCAAATGCAAAGAGTTTTGATCACTGATGGAGGGCTACTAGACCGACTCTAACAAGGTCAATCCCTCTTTTTCTCCTTCCTATTCAAATGTTCTAAAAAGCAAAAAATGATCTTCACCTCCTTTAACAAGAAGCAAAAATGATCAATGTAAGTGATCCAAGATTTTTTTCGCTTATAGATGCATCGGAATTGACATGAGTTACAATGCTTAAAAACCATAAAAACATAAGCATGAAAAATGAAGACAAAGATACATCATCACAAAAGATCATGACACAGAGATTTGATTACAGAGTTCGTCCAATTTGGACTACATCTCCAGGCCCTGCTCAATAGTGGGGAGGCCTTCTTTTATTAAGTGGCATGAAAAGAGAGAAGTACAAGAAGATTTCTACATAAACATCCTTATACCTCCAATCTGGAAGATAGCTGGAAAATGGAGAGTCGAGCTCTAGAAACAAACAACACCACTGACTTCCTGGCAAAAAATAGTGCAAAAATGCCTATCCGAACACCCCATTCGGATAATCGGGCCTTCTGCAACCTTCTCAGAACCTTTTGATCTCTGAGATAAGGTCCTGACCACCTGCCAGGAGCAGGTGCCACTACTCTGCTCTGCAAACCTGCGCTGCTCTCTGCTCTCCCCTTTCTTCAGACCCAAATAGTCATATATATATATATATATATATATGTATATATATATATATATATATATATATATATATATATATATATATATATATATATATGCTAGTGTGGTTGAATCCTTCATAACCGAGCAGTTTTAAAAAAAATGACAAGTTTAGGTTGAAATGATAACTTTAGGCCGTTGGCTTCTACCATAGTATCTAAATAGCATGCGAGGAACAACCCCCTTTCAAACATAGTAAAGAAACCCACTGGAATATAGTTCCATAGTCTATGTTTCAGCTTGATTCCTTAAATACGGTTTAACACTTCAAACGATGGCTTTAATGGATTCACACCGGCGGACAAACCTTATACCTTTACATTAAGTGATGAGAAATTCTACGATAAAGGCGGATCTGATGGAGTTATTAACCAAAATACATAGATTTTCGGATCCGCGGAACCCCATCGCAATTGCAATCGGTTGGCCGGGGATGATTCTCATATACAACACTGATCGCATTGTGGTATGCGATCTGGTGAAGTAGTGGACATGACGGGGATATAAACTGCAACCTATAAGAATATCGCGTTCGGGCAGTCTATCACAATCCACAATTGGCGATTACTACCGGACCGCTATCGCAAACATCAACCCTTTCATGCGATTGTGATATGCGATATATATCGCATCGCAACTAAGTTTTGTTGGGGCAGATTCATATATTGGTTCCACCTCCGACCTGCGATATGAGATATCTCAATCATAGTCGAGACCCTGCTGGGGCCGATTCTTAAGCCACTTCTTCCTCCTGCGCCAATATGCAATATGCAGGACCCAATGGCAATCGGCCACGTGGCGCTCCCTCATTTTCTCAGCCTTTTTCCATGTCATCTTCTCCTACCACGTGAACAAGTCAAACTTGAACTTTGACTTGCTCTAACTTCTGCATATGAACATGGATTTGAGTGTCATTCTCACCGTTGGAATTAGGGTGACAAGCACTTCGATCTCATGCCGAGTTCATCCAGAATCTGCTACTTTAAGTTTTGAGCCTTTCTACCATGCCATTGGTAATTTAGAGAGATCCACCTGGATCAATCGTCCTCACTAAGAGAAGCTTTTGGTCCTCCAAAAGCATTAATTAATCTGCAACTATTATGTACTCTGTCTGCACCACAAGTGTCCTAACAGGGCATCCTTCCTTCTCCTTCACCTTTGTCCTTCGGAGCCATGAGCAATGAGCCAACACTTGCATCCCTTGCAAACCCGTAGTACAATATCTTGCAAACTACATGTTTAGCTTTATGACCAAAAAAATGAGCCAAGCATCCCATACTTGCCACGAGTTTATAACACATACTTTGTGGTTAAGTTTACATAAAAATGGAAACAATACTCCAGCTATTAAGACAAGGCCAAACATCATTGTTGCTTCAACAAGTGATGGAAAACACATCATCACTTCCACAGTTTAAAATGCAACACAAAATAAGGCCAAGCATCATTGTTGCTTCAACAAGTGATGGAAAACACATCATCACTTTTACAATTTAAAATGCAACACATGAAAAAATAAGGCCATGACATTCTACCACACCTAGAAGAACCATATCTCACTTATCAAAGTGAATGGATCATCTCCCTATGGCGCATTCGCTAGTCGAACAACTATTTCGCCTGGTTCATGCTCAGATGCTCTTGTCCTTGCGACTCTGCTTTGGATGGAGCCTCCAACATGTGGCTCTTTGATGACCACCTATGTCGCAATAACTACAATGAGCCTTCACCTTCTAGTTCTACTTGATCTTCTTCTTCTTTGCCTACTGTTTAGAGGGTCTTCTACGCCTCATCTTTTCTGTGTTGTCATTCTCTTCCAGCACTCAGCAAACAAAAGGTTATGCAATCCAAAAAAATTGCAAGTCCTTCTATGCCATGATCTACATACATTATTAACAATGCAATTGTAATGAAAATGAACATTAAAATACCGAGACTGGTTATACCTTTTTTGTCGATCTCTAGTATGATCATGGGAACGAGAGCTTGCCTCAACTCTATCTCTGCTATGCATACTGCCATAGGTTGATGGTGATGTGTCTCCATCATCCTCTTTCCTCGACGATCTTAACAATGTCGTGGAAGCTTCTGACATCTTTGAGCACTGTCCTTCAGTGCTTGCGAATAGAGGTCTTTGCTCAACCTCCAATGGCTGAGTTATCCCTTGGCTTTTAACACCAAGTTCTTCTTCCTTATACCTAATCCTGGTAAGGAGTCTCATATTTGTCCCTGAAATTGGTATCTCCACATTTCCAACATAAATTAAACTATGTGAAGATGAAACTGAAGGGATTTCGACATCTTTTACCTCCACCATCGATTTGGAAAAATCTGATGAGGTCTTCTCATCCTCCATCATTGATGGTTCGCTGGCTGTAATATCGCATTTCTCAGCTTCCCTCCTGACATACCGAAGTCTTGTTTGACAGGGTAATTCTTCTACTTTTATGGGATTGAAAATGCCTTGGCCATTAATGCCCAAGCCTTTTCCTTCATATGCCATTCTGTTCAACAATTTAGAACCTATTCCTATGGTATGATTTTCAAAAACAACAAATTCAACATCAGGAATCATTTTCAGCGTGGAAGAATTTATCTCACATGGATAACGCTGTAGCTTTTCCAAGGCTTCCTCCTTTGCTTGCAACTGTTGTAGCAGCCACTGTTTCTCCTCTTTCTCTTATTGTAGGAGCCTTTTTAACTTTGCATTCTCCTCTTGAAGCCTCTGATTAATCTCTGCATTCAAGGAAGGCAATGATTGAAAAGAACAAGAAGAGGTAGATGAAATATCGCTCTTCGATCCCTGAGTCTCCTCCTCTTTGCGCTTCTCATATGTTGTATACATAATATCCACCATCTCGGACATACGTAGGAAAGTCTCACGCGTTCCCTTGTCGCACTCCATGGCTACACACTTAATCATTCACGCACACTCTAACAACAATTGTATCGTATCTCTCCCCCATGAGCCTCAATACTCGCCATGTCTCCTTTTTTAAGATGCTCGTCCTCTGAAGCCTATCTTTGGTTAGCGCACTCATGCAATTCACATCACTTAAGCCCTACTCTGATACCACTTGATCCGATATTTTTTTTTCTTATATATGCATCGGAATTGACATGAGTTACAATGCTTAAAAACCATAAAAACATAAGCATGAAGAATGAAGACAAAGAGATATCATCACAAAATATCATGACACAGAAATTTGATTACAGAGTTCATCCAATTTGGACTACATCTTTGGGCCCTGCTCAATAGTGGGGAGGCCTTCTTTTATTAAGTGGCATGAAAAGAGAGAAGTACAAGCAGATTTCTACATAAACATCCTTATACCTCCAATCTGGAAGATAGCTGGAAAATGGAGAGCCCAGCTCTAGAAACAGACAACACCAATGACTTCCTGGCGAAAAATAGTGCAAAAACGCCTATCCGAACACCCCATTTGGATAATCGGGCCTTCTACAACCTTCTCGGAAACTTCTGATCTCTGAGATAAAGTCTTGGCGACCGCCAGGAGCAGGTGCCACTGCTCTGCTCTAGAAACATGCACTGCTCTCTGCTCTCCCCCTTCTTCAAACCCAAATAGTCATGTATATATGCTAGTGTGGTCGAATCCTTCATAACCGAGCAATTTTAAAACAAATGACAAGTTTAGGTTGAAATGATAACTTTAGGCCGTTGGCTTCAACCATAGTCTTTGAATAGTGCGCGGGGAACAACCCCCTTTCAAACATAGTAAAGAAACCCACCGAAATATAGTTCCATAATAGTTGTTTCCACTTGATTCCTTAACTACGTTTTAACACTTCAAACGACGACTTTAATGGATTAACACCAAGGGACAAACCGTATACCTTTACATTAAGCGATGAGAAATTCTGTGATAAAGGCGGATCCGACAGAGTTATTAACCGAGATACACAGATTTTCGGATCCGCGGAACCCCATCGCAATCACAATCGTATGGCCGAGGGAGATTCTCATATATGAGACTGATCACATTGTGGTATGCAATCTGGCGAACTAGCGGACCCGACGGGGATATAAACTGCAACTTGTAAGAATATCGCATCCGGGCAATCTATTGCAATTCACAATCGGCGATTACTGCTAGACCGCTATCGCAAACATCAACCCTTTCATACGATTGTGATATGTGATATATATCGCATCACAACTAAGTTCTGCCGGGGCTAATTCATATACTGGTTCCACCTCCGGCCTGTGATATGGGATATTGCAATCACAGTCGGGACCCTGCCGGGGCCGATTCTTAAGCTGCTTCTTCCTCCTGCGTTGCTATGAAATATGTGGGACCCAGTGGCAACCTGCCATGTGGCGCTCCCTCATTTGTTGAGCCTTTTTCCATGTCATTTTATCCTGCCACGTGGACAAGTCAAACTTGAACTTTGACTTGCTCTAACTTCTACATATGAACTTGGCTTTGAGTGTCATTCACACCGTTGAAATCAGGGCGACAAGCACTTCGCTTTGATGCCAAGTTCATCCAAAATCTACCACTTTAAGTTTTGAGTCTTTCTACCATGCTATTAGTAATTTAGAGAGATCCACCTGGATCAATCCTCCTCACTAAGAGAAGCTTTTGGTCCTCCAAAAGAATTAATTAATCTACAACTATTATGTACTATGTTGCACCACAAGTGTCTTAACAGGTCATCCTTCCTTCTCCTTCACCTTTGTCCTTAAGAGCCATAAGCAATGAGCCAACACCTACATTCCCTGCAAACCTGTAGTACAATATCTTGCTAACTACATGTTTAGCTCTATAACAAAAATAATGAGCCAAGCATCCCATACTTGCCACGAGTTTATAACACATACTTTCTGGGTTAAGTTTACATAAAAATGGAAACAATACTCCAGCAATTAAGACAAGGCCAAACATCATTGTTGCTTTAACAAGTGATGGAAAACACATCATCACTTCCACAGTTTAAAATGAAACACGAAATAAGGCCAAGCATCATTGTTGCTTCAACAAGTGATGGAAAACACATCATCACTTTTACAATTTAAAATGCAACATATGAAAAAATAAGGCCATGACATTCTACCACACCTAGAAGAACCATATCTCACTTATCAAAGTGAATGGATCATCTCCCTGTGGCGCGTTTGCTGGTCGAACAACTGTTTCGCCTGGTTCATGCTCGGATGCTCTTGTCCTTGTGACGCTGCTTTGGATGGAGCCTCCAACATGTGGCTCTCTGATGACCACCTCTGTCGCAATGACTACAATGAGCCTTCACCTTCCAGATCTACTTGATCTTCTTCTTCTTTGCCTACTGTTTAGAGGGTCTTCTACACCTCATCTTTTTCTGTGTTGTCATTCTCTTCCAACACTCAGCAAACAAATGGTTATGCAATCCAAAAAAATTGCAAGTCCTTCTATGCCATGATCTACGTCCATTATTAACAATGTGATTGTAATAAAAATGAACATTAAAATACTGAGACTGGTTATACCTTTTCTGTCAGTCTCTGGTATGATCATGGGAACGAGAGCTTGCCTCAGCTCTGTCTTTGCTATGCATACTGCCATAGGTTGATGGTGATGTGTCCCCATCATCCTCTTTCCTCGACGGTCTTAACAATGTCGTGGAAGCTTCTGACATCTTTGAGCACTGTCTTTCAGTGCTTGTGAATCGAGGTCTTTGCTCAACCTCGAATGGCTGAGTTATCCCTTGGCTTTTAACACCAAGTTCTTATTTCTTATACCAAATCCTGGTAAGGGGTCTCATATTTGTCCCTGAAATTGGTATCTCCACATTTCCAACATAAATTAAACTATGTGAAGATGAAACTGAAGGGATTTCGACATCTTTTACCTCCACCATCGATTTGGAAAAATCTGATGAGGTCTTCTCATTCTCTATCATTTATGGTTCACCAGCTGTAATAGCGCATTTCTTGGGTTCCCTCCTGACATACCCAAGTCCTGTTTGACAGGGTAATTCTTCTACTTTGATGGGATTGACAATGCCTTGGCCATTAATGCCCAAGCCTTTTCCTTCATACCCCATTCTCTTCAACAATTTAGAACCTATTCCTCTGGTCTAATTTTCAAAAGCAGCAAATTCAACATTAGGAATCATTTTCAGCGTGGAAGAATTTACCTCACATGGATAATGTTGCAGCTTTTCCAAGGCTTCCTCCTTTGCTTGCAACTGTTGTAGCAACCATTGTTTCTCCTCTTTCTCTTGCTGTAGGAGCCTTTTTAATTCTGCATTCTCCTCTTGAAGCCTCTGATTAATCTCTGCATTCAAGGAAGGCAATGATTGAAAAGAACAAGAAGAGGTAGATGATATATCGCTCTCCGATCCCTGAGTCTCCTCCTCTTTGCGCTTCTCATATGTTGTATACATAATATCCACCATCTTGGACATATGCAGGAAAGTATCATGCATTCCCTTGTCACGCTCCATGGCTACACACTTGTTGGGCATGGAATCCCCCCACAACATGTTTTTGGGGCTCAAAGCCCAGGTTTTGGTCAAAGATGTTGTAAAACTCCGCGAATTGCAAGTGCGGGCCGCGAAGTGTACAATTGATTCATAGGGTTGTCCGCCCTAAGCATTGTAATGTAAAACAATGTTAAGTCAGCTTACCCATGGTCCGCGGACCATGGGAATGTATAAATAGAGCAAGGCTCTAAGTTGTAAAAGTAGTCAAGAAGGATGAATAGCGAAGGAATGGTTCGAGCTTTGAGTAGAGTTTTAAGTGTCTTGGGTTGTAGTAGTAGGAAGAGTTTTTGCAGCTAAGTGCGCAGAGGCTTAGTAGAGTCCACAGTTGAATGCGCGAACTCCTGCAGCTGAGTGCGCAGGACGGTGTCGATTTTGTAAGCAAGATTGAAGATTAATAAAAGAGAAGTTGATTCATATTCCTGTGTATTTGTTGTGCATTATCTACTTTATGATTGTATTCGTTTATGTATTGGGCGCATTGTTATGATTGATGAATATGTTGTAATCACCATAAATCTTACACACACAAGTTAAGTAATCGATTAATTAACAAGGATCTTGGGTATTATACGGGTCGCGCCCCGAGTAAGGCTGCACGGAAGTCGCACTGCAGGTCGCGAAGGGATCACAAGTGCACATAGTGACAGGTCAGACTGCGGACCTCCAGAAGCCCATCAAACATCCCTAGGGTGCGGAAACCTGGTTCTAGCACCCTCCCATACTACTTCGGGTGAGACCTCAGTCCGCGCACCATAGACTATTTCCAAAAGGGCCAGTAGTACCAAGATTTGCTTGGCTAAATCACCTTTAAACCTGGGTCAGGCCCCACTAAGCCAACAAATGGTTTCATTGCCAGGACAGGGATCTGCATAAAAGATGTCTGATGTCGTGCCACTGGAACCCTACAAAGAAAGAAATTGAAGATTGGTTGGACAAGAAGATTCACGAGTTTGTGGCGCGGGAAAACAAAAATCCACGAGTCTCTAAGGAGCAGTGGTTGGATCGCTACTTGTACACTGAAATCCGTGAAATTTTCTTTGCATCTTTTCTATCTAAGCTGTATGAATGGATTGCAAGATTAGCTGACAGCTAGTCAAGGTGTAGGCTCAACAAACCAATAGTGTGAACTTTGGAACTAGTGCACAGACTAGAAGCCTCAGAAGATAAGATAGCACGAGTTGTGGACCACTAGCTCGACTGGATAATAGAAAGATTTATCACTAAGTTCGCGGTAAACACAACCATCAGCTACAACGAGGTAGAGTGACGTTTTCTCAAGGGACCGTGAGGTAAGTACATTAAATCTTTGAACACTTGGATTAAGATGCTATTGTGTGAAAACCGAGTTATGCAAATAAATTAATGTTTGGGACTATGCGGAGCGGAAAGATCTACAGAAGCGGAAGTAGTGAAGAATTAGAAAATATTCCCTTAATTTCACCCTCGCGGGAGAGCGAGGAAGAGCTCACAAAGGTTTCTCTGAGAAGCGCGGTCAGTTTGATAAGGCAGCGAATTTCGCGTTTACCACCTCCACCCACACCGCCACCCGCTTCACCCCCCACCTCCATCTCCACCCACTCCACCTTCGCCACCTCCGCAGTTCAGTATGGCAAGTGCAATCAAACTACCGGTGTTCAGAGGAGTAGGAAATGAAGACCCGGACCAATTCTGGTTCGTGGTAAGAGCAGTATGGGAAGCACAGGGCGTCATGGATGATAATATTAAAAAGGCTACACTAGTGAGCGCGCTGCAGGATCGCGCATTAACGTGGTATATCAAGCATTCTAATGACCACCCAAATGCAGGAATTGCAGAGATCCAGACTGCGTTGAACAGGGAGTTTAGCAGGCCAAAGTCAGAGACATAATCAATCATCGGGTTTAAAGAGATCGCGATGCTCCCGGGCGAGACCCCCTGGGATCTAGACCAAAGGCTGAAAAGTATGATCCGCAAAGCCAACATGACATTAACGGATGCACAACATCGCGCATGGTTTGTGGCCTCACTTACGCCACACTTAAGGAAATGTTGGAGATGGCAATGAGGTTGCATGAGACCCCTATACAAGACCCTGGATTGGGAGTCCAATAGATCCACGCGCAACTATAGAATCTGTGTCTAGAAATGCAGATTTTGAAACAGGATAGGGCACCTCAGCCAGAGGCATGCGAGGAAGTATGGTGCATAAAATGCAAAGGCCAGGGCCACGACAAAGATCATTGTCCAGTGTTCGCGAACTACTTGGCAGGAGGGGGGCCAATACCATTAAGACCAGAGGCACAAGCAAGGCCGAGCGCGGCGTCTGCATTATGGTGCGTGATCTGCCAAATAGGAGGAAAACATACCATGGATAATTGTCATATGTTGCAGAAGTATACACAGACATCCCAGTAGTTGTTTTGTAATTTCTGCAGGTCAGTAGGCCATGACGAGCGCACCTACCGAAGCTATGAACTAATTATGGATCAGACTCTTACCTACAGGGTGTAGGCCGAAATGCGAGCCCTCGACCCAAATGTAGGGATGGCGCACATTGGGTTTCAAGGGGGCGATCGGGGTTGAGGTGGAATGGGACCATAAAGGGGTCACAGCTAGATAATTTGTTACAATTGTAGAGGGTCAGGGCATTATGCCCGAGATTGTACAAACCCGACTAGGATATCATGTTGGTACTGTAATCAGTTTGATCATGAGGCAGAAGATTGCCTTTCGCTGATAGCGAAGATGCGCGAAAAGGGGGTACTCCAGCCCCCTCCAACCCAAAATTTACAAATGATGAGGTCTGAACTGCGCAAAGAATACCCAAATGTAAACATGATGCTGAAGAGCGCTGTGATAACGGGAGATGATAGAGGGAAGCAGTGAGAATAAAGTGCGTGGGTTCATAAGGCTCTTAAAAAGGAACCTGAGTTTGATTTAGAACGTGCGAAGGAGACATTCATGGAAGCTAAGAAGAGCTTCACGGAGGCCTCCACTTCAGGTAGTAAGGATCAACTAGAACTAGGGATGGATCCTTCCATGCTCACTACCTTTCTGGAGACATGCATGAAATTGTTTCACGACAACAAGGCAATCAAAGGGCTACAGGAACTTATCATTAGGTGCGTGGGGTCAGGAGAACCGCGCGTGTTCCGAAAACTGGGAAAGCACGTGTTGCACATAGGAAGGGAGATGAGGTTGACTGCACAAATAGGCGAGTACGAAATGGATCAGGTAATCCTAGACCTAGGTTCCGATGCGAATGTACTACCAAAGCAAACGTGGGAATGCATGGGCAGACCCGCATTACAGTGGTCCCCTATTTAGTTACGAATGGCAAACCAACAGAATATTTTGCCCATGGGAAGATTGCAAGGGGTGACAGTTGATATTGAAGGCGCGAGCGTGTAGGCGGATTTTGAAGTGATAGAGATTGTCGATGATAGCAATCCCTATCCCGCGCTACTAGGGATAGACTGGGCTATCGATATAAACAGAGTCATAAATCTGAAAAAGCGCAAAATGATCTTTGAGAAAAAGTCACTACACGTAGTAGTACTGTTGGATCTAGCTGAAGGAGCGCGATACACTGAACCGGTGCGTGACGACGATAGTGATGACGATCTCGACTGTATCTACAAGATAACTGCACAAGGAGAGGATTGGGTGAATCCGACTGCAGATGGAAGGATTTCGTGGGAGCGCAAAAGCTCCTGCACTTCGGATTCAGACGAAGAGATAGAGCGATGGCAGAATTGGCTGCACGAAGTAACACTAAACTGCAACATGATGATCAAGTCATTACGTTGCATAACAACAGAGGCAAGGGAGCTGCTAACATATGATGGATTGTCAGAGGTGGATGAATTTCTGAGCAAATTTGAAAGTGCAGTACCAGAGCAGCAGCGGTTCGATGTGCTAAAGTGGGCACTGCGTGCAACACTCGCACAATGGTGGGGTATGCATCAAGGAACTTTTGAAGACTGGCGCGGATGTAGAAGGATGATGCGCCTGCGGTTTGGAAAACCCCAAGTATGACTAGTAGACAAATATGATGGACGAGATGATCCATGCACGCACCTCGTGAAATGGACCAAGGTCTATAGGGAAGAGCCACAACCTGAATGGGTGCACCTATTCTACCATACCTTGGACGTCATACCCATGAATTGGTATATGGAGACGAAGCTATGCCATGGTACGATCGAATGGGATGTCTTGCGCGAGGGATTCTTGTTAACATTCACATGTGAAGATCGTTGGTCCGATACGGTGGATGACGCACTACAAGCACTGAAAGCTGCTATCTTTAAAATACCGCAAGAGCCAATAGAAGTACTTTAGCCAGAATGGGCGGCACAGTTAAGTAGCACACTGGAATGTTATAACGTGAATGTTGAGGAGGATGATGAGGGCCCGTGGAACATTAACATTTCAGAAACAGAAGGCTCTCGCGAGATTCATAGACCATCACTTGAAGACCTCGACATCACCGCGCCGCTAAAGACGAAGCAGGTCAACATTGGAACGGAGGTAGAACCAAAATACGCAACGCTTGGGGACTATTGGGATGATGCCACGGTCAATAAGGTCGTTGAGTTACTCTGCGAATACCAAGACCTGTTCCCAACCAAAATTACGGACTTAAAAGGGATCGTGGGTGATTTAGGGATGATGAAGATCACCCTGAAACCCGACGTGAAGCCAGTTAAGCAGCAACCTTACTGCTTGAATCCAAAGTATAAAGAAAAGGTCCACGACGAATTAGACAAAATGCTCGTAGCTGGAATTATTGAACCAGTGGAAGAATCTGACTGGGTGAGCCCTATGGTGGTACAGGAGAAAAACAGAGGAGTGAAATAAGAATATGCGTAGACCTTAGGAAGCTGAACGATGCATGTGTACACGATCCATTCCCAACACCATTCACAGATGAGGTACTAGAGAATGTTGGCAGTCAGGAAGCATACTCGTTCACAGATGGGTTCTCAGGGTACCATCAGATCAAGATCGCGCTAGAAGACAGGAGCAAGACAACCTTCACAACAGAATGGGGATGCTTTCAATACACCGTGATGTCATTTGGACTGAAGAATGCGCCAGCTATATTTTCACGCATCGTGGTAGCTGCATTCAAAGAATACATCCACAAATTTTTGGAGGTCTATCTGGATGATTGGATTGTTTTTGGATTAGTTAAGCACCATGTAGCGAGCTTACGGTTGATGCTGAATACTTGCTGCCGACACCAAATTGTGCTGAATCTGGAAAAGTGCACATTCCTCATCCCCTTTGGAAACCTTCTGGGGCATGTGGTTTGCAAACAAGGACTGATGGTGGACCCTACAAAGATTGTCGTTATCCTCAATTTGGAAGCACCGTGAAGTGTTAAAAAACTGCGCGCTACCTTGGGACACACTGGATACTATAGGAAGTTCATCAAAAGTTATGCCCAGATAACCACGCCGATGGAAAAGCTATTGAAAAAAGATGTTACATATTGTTGGAATGATGATTGCATGAAGAGTTTGGATGTCCTAAAGGGGAAACTGGCCTCCGCGCCAATTTTGGTCTTCCTGAAATGGGACGTGGAATTTCATGTACACGTTGATGCATCGTGTATCGCGTTGGGAGCTGTACTCACACAGGAGGGAGCGGAGGGTGTGGATCACCCAATCACATTTGCGAGTCGAAGATTGTCCAAAGCAGAAAAGAACTACTCCACTACCAAACGTGAAGGGTTGGCAATGGTGTACACACTCGAGAAATACGACACTATTTACTTGGAGGACATTTCAAGATGTATACTAACCATTCCAAGTTGAAATACTTGGTGAACAAGCCTGTGTTGGGGTGGCGCATATGTAGATGGCTTTTACTGTTTCAAGAATATGATTTTGAGGTCATAGTCAAGCCGGGATGTTTAAACGCAAGACCAGGGCACTTGTCACAAATTGAGATGGGCGAGGAACCAACAAATTTGGAGGACGGACTACCTGATGCACAACTCTTTGTAGTACGTGTCACAGACGGACACTTCGAAGACATAATTCATTTTCTAACAACAGGGACTGCATTGAAGGAGTACTCAATCCAGCAAAAGAAGGAATTGGTGGTGTGCGGCGGACTTTTCTATCATTGTGGGTCACCTTTGTAAGATGGGCAACAATGAGGTATTGCGAATATACGTACCTAAATTTGAACGAGGTCAGATCCTAGCGGAAGCACATGGGGGCACTGCAGGAGGACACTATGCAGGACATGCGACCGCACAAAATATTCTTTGTGCAGGGTTATGGTGGCTGACCCTGCACTAGGATTCGAAAGCGCATTGTAAGGCCTGCGATATATGTCAAAGGATGGGAAAACCATCACGAAGGGATGAAATGCCACTAAATCCCCAAATGACACTACAACTTTCTGAGAAATGGGCAATCGACTTTGTGGGACCAATCAAACCTCCGGGAAAGACGGGTGCCCAGCTCTAGAAACAGACAACACCACTGACTTCCTAGCGACAAATAGTGCAAAAACGCCTCTCTGAACACCCCATTCAGATAATCAGGCCTTCTGCAACCTTCTCGGAAACTTCTAATCTTTGAGATAAAGTCTCGGTCACCGCCAGGAGCAGGTGCCACTACTCTGCTCTGCAAACATGCGTTGCTCTCTGCTCTCCCCCTTCTTCAAACCCAAATAGTCATATATATATATGCTGGTGTGGTTGAATCCTTCATAACGAGGCAATTTTAAAACAAGTGACAAGTTTAGGCTGAAATGATAACTTTAGGCCGTTGGCTTCAACCATAGTCTCTGAATAGTGCACAGGGAACAAGCCCCTTTCAAACATAGTAAAGAAACCCACCGGAATATAGTTCCATATTCTATGTTTCCACTTGATTCCTTAACTACGTTTTAACACTTCAAACGACAACTTTAATGGATTAACACCGAGGGACAAACCTTATACCTTTACATTAAGCGATGAGAAATTCTGTGATAAAGGCGGATCCGACGGAGTTGTTAACCGAAATACACAGATTTTCGGATCCGCGGAACCCCATCGCAATCACAATCATATGGCCGAGGGAGATTCTCATATACGGGACTGATCGCATTGCAATATGCGATCTGGTGAACTAGTGGACCAGACAGGGATATAAACTGCAACCTGTAAGAATATTGTGTTTGGGCAGTCTATTGCAATTCGCAATCGGCGATTACTGCCGGACCGCTATCGCAAACATCAACCCTTTCATATGATTGCGATAAATAAGTTTTGTCGGGGCCGATTCATATACTGGTTCCACCTCCGACTTGCGATATGCGATATCGCAATCGCGGTCGGGACCCTGCCAGGGCCGATTCTTAAGCTGCTTCTTCCTCCTGTGTCGATATGTGATAAGCAGGACCCAGTGGAAACCTGCCATGTGGCGCTCCCTCATTTGCTGAGCCTTTTGCCATGTCACCTTCTCCTGCCACGTGGACAAGTAAAACTTGAACTTTGACTTGCTCTAACTTCTGCATATGAACTTGGATTTGAGTGTCATTTGCACTGTTAGAATCAGGGTGACGAGCACTTCGATCTGATGCTGAGTTCATCCAGAATCTGCCACTTTGAGTTTTGAGCCTTTCTACCATGCCACTGGTACTTTAGAGAGATCCACCTGGATCAATCCTCTTGGATCCTCCTAGATCAGTAAGAATTCCCCAAAATCTAGTACCTCTTATGGTTCTAATGGGGAGTTAGGTCCGATTAAATCCTAGAAATGTTTTATTTTTATATCATCTTGTGCAAACAATTTGTAAGAATCTATTCATGTTCTTAAGAAAACGGCAGGCTCAAGTCTCGGATGGTTTAGTATTGGATCTTACCCTCTTCTTATTTTGTTGGGAGAAGGATGGTTTTTTAAAATCATTGAAGAAATTTTCCCTCTAGTATTCATTTTATTGAACTTCAGTTGTGTGTTATGGCTGTGAATTTTTGTTTAATACAAAATTATTGTTCTAGTTAAAAAAGAAAAATATAAAAAAATGATGATTTCTTTTATTTATTTATTTTAAATTGAATTTTCCTTGGAAATTAAAAAATTATATACATTTATTTTAATATAAATTATTTAAAAAATAACCAATTAATAGTTAAACAAAAATTATGTAATGCCACTTTTAGATTTATAGTCAACTTTGTGTTTTTATTTTCAATGGTACCAATGATAAAGACTATAATGTGAGTTACTTGGTAATTTTAACCCAAAAATAAATTTAAAGAAAAAAATAGATAAATTTGAAAATAATTTTAAAATAAACTTAAAAAAATAAAATAAACTAAAGGTAGACAAACTTTTAGACTTTTTCGTAGTTATGATATATGGTCTTTAATGTCATAGTTAAAAGATGTTTGAATTTTAGTCATAAAAAAGGGGTGATGTTGCATCACCACTTTTACATTTTGACATGTTTTTTCATGACTTTTGTAGTTATAATATTTGATCTTTAATACCATAATTGAAAACTGTTTGAATTTTAGCTCTAAAAAAAAGTGATGTTGCATCACCACTTTTCTTTTTTTTCGTAATCATGTTATTTGGTTTTAATGCCACGGTTGAAAAATGTTGGAATTTCAACCGTGAAATGAAAAAAAGTTATGATACATCACCACTTTGCAAAATGACAATAAAAATTAGTACTAAATATGACCTCCAAAAAGAACCAAAAATTAAATCAAATTCTCATTAAGTTGATAACTTTCTTATCAAACTCTATCTCTAATAATATAACAAGCATATGCTAATCTTCTCTAGATAGCTTAAATATAACAAATGTCCATTATCTTCAATATTCTACATATGATTAGATGTTGAAGGTTTATATGATGAAAACACCACAACATTATTTAACTTTATCATTGTGAAAACTCATTTCAAAATTTTCTTTACAAATTATATATTTATTTAAGGGGACGGATCCCCACCTACCCTCATCATCGTAGAGGACCTCTCAAACCTTGTCACCTATATATTATATACAACCAATTAAACCTCCCACGTGTAATCCAAAAATCTCAATCCCTGTTGGCCTTTGCAACAACATCCTAGATACTACTGATCGCCCCGACGCAAGTTGTACTGATCATTCCTGATGCACTTGGACAACTTACTCATCTTTTAAACTCGTTTTCTTCAACTCGGCGAGTTGTATGGCTTTGGATTTTTAATTTAATTGCAAACATAATTAGGTGAGTCTGTGACTGCCAAAAGTTGTGAGGACTAATCATTGAGACATGACCACAAGCATGTGTTTTTTGTGTAACAATTTGAGCTAGGTTTAGTCCCGAGGATGTGGTCCAATATTTAGGTGGGGGGGGGGGGGGGGGGTTTGTTGAAAAATCTAAGGACAACAATATTGGATGTTTCTCTTTCTTTGATAATTACTTGTGGTATATTTTTACTTAACTTGATTAGCTTCTTCTTACACTTGATTATTATTAGTGTTTTCTTCATCAAACAACTACCAAACCACAAAGAACTATAAGACAAAGGACATAAGATATAGGTGATCAACCAAGGCCAAAACCTCTCCACCTGAGAGGAAAACCGACAAGAATTCTTCTTCTTATAGAACTGGACTCTCTGAGGTAATTTAGCATGACTTTAAGGACTGGTCCCATCTTCACGCTCTAGATTATGAGCATATTCCTTTTAAATGCATTTTTTGCCATGAGTATGGGCACTATGCAAAAATTTGTCCAAAATCTCCAACATCTTAGTCTCCAACTATCCTTCTACCATCTTCTCAAAGTAATGATGAGCATGGAGCATTCAAAACAATTTCAAGGAAGCAAAATAATCATTCCTTTAAGAGGCCCCATTCTAGAAAGTTTGAATCTCATAAACATCCCTTCTAATAATAGATATGAAGCTTTGAAGTCCTTGGAGGTTGAAGACTTAGATGAAGAAGATCAATAAGATCTAGATCAAGTGCTTTTAGAGAACATTAGCTCACCCATCGAGGAAGAGAATTTTTCTAAGGATATTGACAAAATCTCTCCTTGAGATAAGAAGAGGCTAGTTCGAAGGAAGAGAAGGAGGTCAATCCCTCTTCTTCTTCTTCCTATTCAGATGTTCTAAAAAGCAAAAAATGATCTTCACCTCCTTTAACAAGAAAAAATGATCGATGTAAGTGATCCAAGATTTTTTTTCGTTTATAGATGCATCAGAATTGACACGAGTTACAGCGCTTAAAAACCATAAAAACATGAGAATGAAAAATGAAGATAAAGAGACATCATCACAAAAGATCATGACACAAATATTTGATTACGAAGTTCCTCCAATTTGGACTCCGGGCCCTGCAACTTCGACCTGTCCAACAAAATCTTCTGCATAAACCCTAGCCTCTGCACGTATGGAAAATAATGATAGATTCTTCGTCCTTTCCTCTTCGCTTGAGAAGATTCTCCCTCCTAGAGAAATCAACTTGCAAAATGTTGTTGATGATGCCCTAACTCGACTTCTACAAATCGTCCTTTTTTGCTACAATATGTGCCCTTATCTTTTCGCATGTGTGGAAAGAAGTAGCCCGAAACAAATCAGAAATATTGTCCCTTCCTTTAGTCTTCGCCCTTTCCTTCACACCTTTTTCTCTCTTGTGTTTGAACTTGTGTGGGTGTAGTGTGTGTCCAAAGTGAGGTCGACGTCTCTCTTATATATAGGTCTTCTGCTAGGTTGAATTACACCTTTTAGGCTGACTTGTCCACTTGTGTAGGCCGACTTGAGTTTTGCACCATGACAAGGTCTTGGAGGGTCTTTTGATTCTAATAAATTTTTCTTTACAATATGTAACATGCCCAAATGGATCTTCCATACATGACAATGACTCTCTTGACTTGTAGACTCAATGACAAGCCCTATAAGCTCTCAATGGGAGCTTGACCTATAAAATAAATTTCCCTTCAACATGAAACCCATGACTCAAGAACAACAATAATAAATTTAGTTTTCTCTTTTCATTAAATACATAAAATCATGACTACATATGCCATTATGAAGACCAAACCTAGTTACATATTTCAACACTCCATCTTAACTAGGGAGGAATTCATAATCCATACAAGTTACTTGGACTTCTCAATCTGAAGAATTCTCATAAGAAGAGTCAGATTGGTAACCCATCTGTTTAGCATCATATCATTCAACATTGTCACATAGCAAGGCCTTGAATAACATCTCTATCTCTGCGTAAGACCAAAGCACAATGTTGGCGAGACCAATGACTTATAGACACCATCATCATTGTCTTTCAAGGTACATACCCCACTCGGGTGTTCACAGAGTATGTACTTCCAAGACTATTCTTATCTTGGATTCCCAGTCTTCAAAGAATATAGGTCCTCTTCGACTAATCTTATAGTGGATGCCCTACCTCATCCTCAAAGAGTATCAGATGCCAGATGCTTACCCAATCCTCCATTCTTTCTTCCCAAATGGAGATAAGAATGATGTGTCTATCTCTCCCTCTAAACTAGGGAGGATATGCCCATTCCTATAAAGGAATTTACCCATTGCTATAAAAGGAATGTACCCAAAATCCCTCTTATTCAAGGACTTGTCCAAGCTCCCTCTTAAACAAGGACTTGCTTCCAGCAACTTTCTGCTTTAGGTGGAGATCATGGGACCATCAACTGCTTGTGGGGCTCCTTCTTTCGATGTCATGAAGTTCATCTTCAACGTTATGGAGTCTTCATCTTTTGTAGGACATCAACCATCCATCACTTTCCTATGCGAGCCATATTGGTCATGTCATCTCTTTGTCAGAAAGTGATCCTCTAGTCCCCATATGGCTTTTTCCTCATACAAATTCCTCTTTCAAGTCATGTTTACTCCAGTATATTTCATCCAACCACATGAGTTCTAGTTGTAGGTGACATTTTCAACTCTCTTTTTAGGAGCCCTGTATCAACTCATCCAGATGTTGTTCAAAAATAAAAAAAATGAACATCAAATCAAAGTTACCTTTTGTGATGGCCTTTCATAATGACATCTTGCTTTCCTGCAACATCCTGCACATTCACAAACACATCTCCAAGACTTCATATGCCAAGGGTCTCCTTTTTTTACAGACCTTATCACGGTCTTCTTTTCTATGGAGATGTCATGATCAATTCTTCTAGTCGTTGGATGTTGACTTTCCATGAACGTAGTTGCATCTTTCACAATCTCTTATTTCTTTCTTCACACATTGCTTCCCAATAACTCATAGTTCCTTCATTTTTGTCAACCACCTCATATTCCACATGAGGACATATTATATTGATTTCATCTTATCAATATGTGAATCACGCCTTCATGCATATTTCCAAAGAAAGAGACCCCTTTTCTTTGATCATGCTCATGAGATAGACCATTTTCTCATGTTATCTACAACTATATGATGGCATGACTTAATCTCTCAAACATATACATACCTCTTTCCTCCTTTTGGTCATCTAGACTTCCTTCGACAACTTCCTTTCCTCGATTGAGAGGACTTCAATCTTATTGAATTGTTGCGCTCCTTTTTCATCATACATCATCCTTCTAATCAATGTATCCCACACACAGTGGAATAATTAGCGAGACACTTGCTTCTTCCAAGTAGAGATGAACCTTCTAATGAAGATTCCAACAGAGGATCTAGATTATCCTCATTCGACAAAAGCTACTTTCTCATGATGATGATGTATGATGAATTCCTTATATCATGCTAGATGACTTTCTTTCAACTATATGCACTATACATGATTTTAATGAGGTTACCACGAGCCACTTAATTTATGTGATGATTGCTATATCCATGTAGACTTCTACTTCAATTATCCTTTTCAAGCTTCTATAATGAGTTCTTGCTTCAATCATATACTTCTCCCATGATGCCATTTCTTCCTTTGATTTCTTCTTCTCAGATTCTTCCACTTCATCGATGATGTGGGCTTCTTCCCTTCCTCTTTTGTCCTTCTTGAGTTTTGGACAATCTCTCTTGTAGTGCCTATATTCATGAGAGCCATATCATTGGAACTTTGACATATTCTCCTTGTTCTTTTTTTGAGGACCAAACCTTCCAAACATTCCTTTCCTCCTAGCCATGGCAACAAATGCTTGAACTTGCTTGTTTGATCCTACATTGCCTTTTGCCTTCAACCTGGTTTCTTCAATCTTACACAATGACCAAAGATCACTGAATGAGGTGGCTTCCTTCTTTCCATAGATGCTTGATGTAAAATTGCCCCATTCCTCTAGTAGTGCATTGAGCACTATGGTGGTCATTTCTTTATCAGACATTATTTCTCCCAACTCTTGTAGTTGATCTCTTATTCCTGAAACCCTCATAAAGTATGAGGCTATTCCATCTTCCTTTGAGATCTTCATTTTGTATAGCTCGTTTCTTAAAGATATCACTTCTCCAACAGTACTTACGAATAACAATTCTACTAGTTTATCATATATTTCTTTTGATGTCTCCAATTTTGCAACATATGGTATGAGAGGATCCTTGATGGATTCCATAAGGATCCTTTGAGCCCTAATTTCCCCTTTCATATACTTGGCTAGGGCTTGAGCTTCTTTCTTTGGAAGCTTAGTGGTTGATCCGTTAACATGTTCAACAACTTCATTTTTTATGAGGATCAAATTTGTCCTCTTCTTCCATCCAAAAAAGTTTAATGACCCAACCAATTTGTTACTTTCCTTTCAAAATGAAGTCATTTTAAAGATTCATATCTATATCTATATATATATATATATATATATATATATAAAGGTACTTTTGAAGATACTCCGTGATGACAGTATCTTCAACTTGGCGCCTTCGTGATTTTGATGATGATGTTGTGTTAAATTGGCAACTAGGGCCAAACTCCATGTGGGTCAGCTTATTTATGGCAGCTAATATTTTTATTGGATCCCCCTCGTCGAGAGGTGTAGGATTGATCTAAAGATCATCTGATTCCAATAAGTATTTATGGAGTTATGAATTTATTTTGATTATGAAATTATTATCAAGCCGACCAGCTCTTGTGTAGGCTCTAGAAGCCCAAACGTCATGTCTATTCAACCTATACGTTTTTGGTATAAATAGATGAGGATTTCATATCATTTGTACACATTCTTGAGGTGATCTCCTCTCCATGTCTTGGGTTTTTGGAGAAGGAGAAAACGAAAAGAATACGTTGGCCTAGAAGAAGCCCTAGCTGCAGATAAAGCCCTAATCACAGTCAACATGTTGCCCTCAAAGTGATGCCCTAATTCACGTCTATGGAAACATATATACGCAGGAAATGGAGATACAATGCAACTATATTTACACGCTGTAATAGGACACACTGTAATGGAGATACCCTCATATGCTGTTTAGAAACCCTAAACGTAGTTAAGGAAGCACTTATACGATGTCTAGAAGACCTGTTCACGCAACCATAAAAGAACAGAACTCACGCGTGAATATATTCGGATGGTTTCGCTGTAATGAGGATTCCACGCAGACATGGAAACTCATGCAAATATATACTCTGTCTCACGCAGCATTATACGCTGTCACACACAACATCATACGTTGTCACACGTAGCATCATAGATGCTGTCATACGCAAAAACCCTTACACGATGTATGCATAACATATACACAGTCAACGCAGCGACCCTTACACGATGTATGCATAACATATACACAGTCAACGCAGCGACCCTTACACGATGTACACATAACATATACACAGTCATACGCTGTTCATGAAGACTGATGGAGACAGTCATTACACGCAGTCCATGTAGACAGTCAACGTAATATATAATCCGTTGTCATAAAAGGAACAACTGCAATCATATAAGGAACAACTACGATGGAGAGCAGGGATAAATGGTTGCCGATGTAGATGGAAGAGCTGCAAATGGAGGCACTATGATACACTGTTCAAGCAGCTCTATTCACAGTCAATGGAAACATCGAAGAGCATCAAGGAGACCTGCTTTGTTGTAGGTGATAGCATGATGTCAAACCAGCACAATGATGCTACTGATAAATGGGCAGCATGATGATAACTAGCACAATGATGCATAATGATAAATGGGCAGCATGATGATAAACAAGATCATGAGAAGCTTGATAAGGCCAGGGAAGAAGCAGAATGATGTATGAATGAACTGCATGATGTATAATGATGCATGATGACATAGAGCATGAGAACATGGACATGGGCAACAGTTCAATGAGAACATGGACATGATGCACAACAGCATGATGATAACACACATCTGTAAGGACAACAGCATGATGATGATGCATATTAGTATGGGCAGCATGATAAGATCATGAACATGAAGAGTAGCATGAAAAGATCATGGACATGGGGGGGCATGATGATTATCATGATTAGTTCAGCATGGTGCAGCAAGAGGACCAGATGCAGCATGATGATAGGTGAAGGAGTCATCTTGAGAATCAGTTGAAGCAGAATGTCTTCAACTGATCTCGTTGTTATACGAAATGATCTAATGCTAGATCTAGATAAGTCAAGTGCTGACTTCTGTTGTAAATGTACTATCTCTCTCTCTCTCTTTCGCTACTGAACTTTGAAGAACATAAAAGAAGAATTGATCAAGGGTTTCCCCACACATTGTGGGGTTTGTCCCTGGCTAGCGCCACATCTTGTGTCCTCTTGTCTTGGCATGTCTTCTGTTATTTATACTTATGTTCTATTTGCAGTTTACTTTAATGCTGATGTGATTGCTAACTGTGAAAATTTAA
This sequence comes from Pinus tabuliformis, assembly GCA_031772625.1. NCBI lineage: Eukaryota > Viridiplantae > Streptophyta > Pinopsida > Pinales > Pinaceae > Pinus > Pinus tabuliformis. The sequence goes on from CM062814.1 coordinate 923,684,290, forward strand.
ATAAATTGCTCTAGCATAGAACATACCTAAGCTTAACATGGTATCAGAGTTGAGGTGAATACAATGCCCAAGCAAGAGTGAAAGAGCAATCACCAAAGATAGTTGGGACAAGACAAAAGGATCAATGGGTTCTTCACAATTCACTTAGGGTGAAGTTGAAGCAGAGCATATTATCAGAATGGCGTAGCAGAACTTTTGATGGCATACCTAAAGATCACTTCATTGGGAAGTTCAGATCTAAGGGTGGAGGGAAAGGTAGATGTATTGGTTATGAGTTCGACCCTTATGCGAAGGAGTGTCCGAATGACAGAGATGCTGGCCATTAAAGACACGACTGACTCTTCAAGGAAGCAAGGAGCCCAGGTAAGAAGAATCAAATATTGTTTCTGATAAAGAAGTGTTATCTTGTATTGGCCCTCTCCTTCAGATTCTTTGGGAATCTGGCATATTGATTGTAGTACTTCAAGGCACTTCATCAGATAGAAGGGTGCACTCTCTAATTTGATAGAGTTGGAAACAATCGTGGGATTACACTTGAAGCCGATGCTACCTATCGTGAAAAGGGAATGGAAGTCAAAGGTTTTATGGTGGCATTCGTCAATGGAAAGGTACGTGTTTGAAAATTGAATTTTCGAAGACATTTTTGAGTTTAGGGTTGTATCAAGTTGTAGGAAGTCCATTGGGGACCATAGACACAGCACCAGAGGTCTGTGAGTCAGATGGTGACAGAGATGCCTGAATTCAAAAGAGCATGTAGGTACATGTCTGAGATGTATCGAAGGAAAATCTTACAAGGGGACCATTCCCCCTCATGTAGCAGGTCCACAGGTTTGGAACAACCCATGGAGTTTGAGATTGATGATCAGGAATCTCACGTATGCTGGTGGAAGAAAGCCCTCTATGGCTTGAAGCAAGACACCCCGAGCATAGTATGAGAGGATCAACAACTGTCTGATGAAGCTGAGATTCACTAGGAGTGAAATCTATCCAAACCATCCGAAGGTTGTGGATGACAGGCCTCTCATACCGACACCTATGTCTGATAGGTACAGACCCTCTCATTTGTAGAAGACAGAGGGAGTTGGATTCTGAATGTGGAAAGATAAACTGCTAGCCTGTGACTACCTCGAAGATCTTAACTTTCAGAGGTTATATGGTAGTGATGTCGGACTTGATTTGGGAATGCCTCTGAGTTTCATAAACTCATTCGCATTGATGTTCTTGGTGAACCTCTGTCCGGACATATGTTTTGCAATTAGCATGGTGAGCTCATATTTGGTTGAGCCTCACTGGATTGGTGCCAAGAACCTTTTGAGATATCTTTAGGGCACAATCTCTCATGGATTGAGATACACTGCTGGAAAGATGAAATTGCATTATTATTCGAATGTTGAATGGGCAGGCAGTGTGGAGGATCACTAGAGCACTTTTCAGTGTTGGTTCTCTTTGGATTTTGCTTCGATGCAGGAAGCAGAAGTCAGTTGCTATAAGCACCATCAAGACCGAATACATGGCTACGAGTATGATCTCGTATGAAGCTGCATGCTTGTGGAAGCTCTTAAGTGAGTTGTTTTTTTTTTTTGTGACAACCAGAGGTGGGATTCGATTATTGAGGAATCCCATATTCAACAATTGCTCTAGCAGACAGACATCAGATATTGCCTTATCTGGGATATGGAAAGTCGATGAGCAAGGAGGCTCCATCACACTGAGATGATGTACAAGTCGCTAAAGCCTCAGGGGAAAGATCAAATTTGTGATTTTCCCGAACGACTTGGAGTTGTCGAGAGGCCTTTGTAAAAGGGTCCTGCATGTTGCATACCTTGAGCTCTGGGAGCTCTGGGGGGCTTGCGGTTCTTACTGGAGCAACATACGACCACAGGGTGACTCACCCTCCCCTGGTGGTGCACACTGGAACAAGATGATTCGCTCTCTTGTGGGACAAGATGATTCGCTCTCTTTTGGAATAGGATGATTTGCTCTCCTGTGAGGCCTAGATTGATATGTTCTCCATGGCGATTGTAGCAGGATTGATGTGTTCTCCTGTGAGGCCTGGATTGATGTGTTCTCCATGGCGATTGTAGCAGGATTGATGTGTTCTCCTGTGAGGCCTGGATTGATGTGTTCTCCATGGCAATTGTAGCAGGATTGATGTGTTCTCCTGTGAGGCCTGGATTGATGTGTTCTCCATGGCGATTGTAGCAGGATTGATGTGTCCTCCTGTGAGGCTTGGATTGATGTGTTCTCCATGGCAGCCTGGATTGATGTGTTCTCCATGGCGATTGTAGCAGGATTGATGTGTTCCCCTGTGAGGACGGGATTGATTAGTTCTCCTGTCGAGGCATCCTACCCATGCCGTCTGGGACTCATGGGAAGTACCTCTCATCTTATCAATGAGTAGGGAAATGAAGTTAGGGACCATAGTAGTACCGATGGATGCATCGTTGTATCTACCATACTCCCTATGCTAGGATGACCTCCATTGATCTGGGATCAATGATACTGGTCTGGGACCAGTGGTAGGAGTTGTACCATACTATGACGCTGACTTCGGGTCGGTTGAGACTAGTCTGGGACCAGTGGTACATACTCTGAGACTGACTTCATGTCAGTGTAGCACTGTTCTGGGACCAGTGAGAGTGGTACATACTATGATGCTGACTTTGGGTCGGTTGAGACTGGTCTGGGACCAATGGTACACTCTCTGAGCTTGCGATATTGGTCTAGAACCAGTGGTAGGAGTTGTACCATACTATGACGCTGACTTCGGGTCGGTTGAGACTGGTCTGGGACTAGTGGTACATACTCTGAGACTGACTTCGTGTCAGTGTAGGACTGGTTTGGGACCAGTGAGAGTGGTACATACTATGACGCTGACTTTGGGTCGGTTGAGACTGGTCTGGGACCAGTGGCACACTCTCTGAGCCTGCGATACTGGTTTGGGACCAGTGGTAGGAGTAGTACCCAAAATGACGCTAACTTCGGGTCGGTTGAGACTGGTCTGGGACCAGTGGTACGCACTCTGAGACTGACTTTGGGTCAGTGGAGAATGGTATGAGACATTCCCGATCAATTCTTCTTCTTCATAGTTCAGCAGAGCAGAGCAGAGCCAGCAGAGCTAGCAAAGCCAGCAGAGCTGAGCAGAGCAGAGTAGAGCTAGCAGAGCCGAGCAGAATTGGGCAGAGCAGTGCAGGGCATTGATGGCAGAGATAATACAGTCAGACTTATGGATCACCGTATGGAGTTCTCCCTAGTTGAGAGGGAGTGTTAAATTGGCAACTAGGGCCAAACTCCATGTGGGTCAGCTTATTTATGGCAGCTGATATTTTTATTGGATCCCTCTTGTCGAGAGGTGTAGGATTGATCTAAAGATCATCCGATTCCGATAAGTATTTATGGAGATATGAATTTATTTTGATTATGAAATTATTATCAAGCCGACCAGCTCTTGTGTAGGCTCTAGAAGCCCAAACGTCATGTCTATTCAACCTATACGTTTTTGGTATAAATAGATGAGGATTTGATATCATTTGTACACATTCTTGAGGTGATCTCCTCTCCACGTCTTGGGTTTTTGGAGAAGGAGAAAACCAAAAGAATACGCTGGCCTAGAAGAAGCCCTAGCTGCAGATAAAGCCCTAATCACAGTCAACGTGTTGCCCTCAAAGTGATGCCCTAATTCACGTCTATGGAAACATATATACACAGGAATTGGAGATACAACGCAACTATATTTACATGCTGTAATAGGACACACTGTAATGGAGATACCCTCATATGTTGTTTAGAAACCCTAAACGCAGTTAAGGAAGCACTTATACGATGTCCAAAAGACCTGTTCACGCAGCCATAAAAGAACAGAACTCACGCGTGAATATATTTAGATGGTTTCGCTGTAATGAGGATTCCACGCAGACATGGAAACTCATGCAAATATATAATCTGTCTCACGCAACATTATACGTTGTCACACACAACATCATATGCTGTCACACGCAGCATCATAGGCGCTGTCATACGCAACAACCCTTACGCGATGTACGCATAACATATACACAGTCATACGTTGTTCATGAAGACTGATGGAGACAATCATTACACACAGTCCATGTAGACAGTCAACGTGATATCTAATCTGTTGTCATAAAAGGAACAACTGCAATCATATAAGGAACAACTGTGATGGAGAGTAGGCATAAATGGTTGCCGTTGTAGATGGAAGAGTTGCAAATGGAGGCACTATGATACGTTGTTCAAGCAGCTCTATTCACAGTCAATGGAAACATCGAAGAGCATCAAGGAGACATGCTTTGTTGTAGGTGATAGCATGATGTTAAACCAGCACAATGATGCTACTAATAAATGGGCAGCATGATGATAACCAACACAGTGATGCATAATGATAAATGGGCAGCATGATGATAAACAAGATCATGAGCAGCTTGATAAGGCCAGGGAAGAAGCAGAATGATGTATGAATGAACTGCATGATGTATAATGGTGCATGATGACATGGAGCATGAGAACATGGACATGATGCACAACAGCATGATGATAATACACATCTGTAAGGACAGCAGCATGATGATGATGCATATTAGTATGGGCAACATGATAAGATCATGAACATGAAGGGCAACATGATAAGATCATGGACATGGGGGGCATGATGATTATCATGATTAGTGCAGCATGGTGTAGTATGCAGTGGTGCAACAAGAGGACCAGATGCAGCATGATGATAGGTGAAGGAGTCATCTTGAGAATCAGTTGAAGCAGAATGTCTTCAACTGATCTCATTATTATACGAAATGATCTAATGCTAGATCTAGATAAGTCAAGTGCTGACTTCTGTTGTAAATGTACTATCTCTCTCTCTCTTTCTCTACTAAACTTTGAAGAACATAAAAGAAGAATTGATCAAGGGTTTCCCCACACATTGTGGGGTTTGTCCCTGGCTAGCGCCACATCTTGTGTCCTCTTGTCTTGGCATGTCTTCTGCGATTTATACTTATGTTCTATCTGCAGTTTACTTTAAGGATGATGTGATTGCTAACTGTGAAAATTTAAATAAATTGCTCTAGCATAGAACATACCTAAACTTAACATGTTGATAATAGAAGATGTCTTCTTGATGAAGATGTCTTCCTTCGAATGTGATCCTTGGCTCAAAGAGAGAGAGAGATCACCTTGATTCCTTGATGATGATGACAACACCTCTTCTTTCTTCCTCGGATGATAATGTAGAATGAGGTGGCTTTCCTAAGGTGCTTCAAATGTAAGGTCTTCCTTTGATTGAGTTGATATTAGGTCCTTATGGTCTTCTATCCTTTGTAGATTGTAAGCTTCTAAAGAATGCTTTAGTTGATAAACCATTTCCTTGAATGAGCTAGGGTTTTGAGGTCTTCTTTCTTTGAGATGTGATGACCCTTAAGATGAATGGTACTTCTTGATTATTGATGCTCTTGATGATCTCCTTGTGCTTCAGCCCTTGAGTGTCCTTCTCTAAGCTGCCTTTCCTTTTTTTGTCACCTTAGCTCTTATACCATGTTGAGAAATATAGGTGCAACAACATTGGATGATTTCTCTTTCTTCGATAACTGCTTGTGGTATATTTTTACTTAACTTGATTAGCTTCTTCCTTCACTTGATTATTATTAGTGTTTTCTTCATAAAACAACTACCAAACCATAAAGAACAATAAAACAAATGACACAAGATATAGGCGATAAGCTAGGGCCAAAACCCACAAGAATTCTTCTTTTTAAAGAATCTTCAATTGATGAATCGCAAGTCCTATGACCCTTCACCAAGATCCTCCAAGACCAAGTCCTTTGACGAGCTTTCCTTCTCAGCAACTCCTACAATTTCGACCTCCAAGTAGAATCTTCTGCAACTTCGACCTGTCCAACATATTCTTCTACAACTTTGACTTGTCCAACAGATTCCTTTGCAACTTCAACCTATCGAGCAGATTCTTCTGCAACTTTGACCTGCCCAGTGAAATCTTCTGCAAAAACCCTAGCCTCTGCACGTATGGAAAATAATGATAGATTCTTCCTTCTTTCTTCTTCCCTTGAGTGGATTCTCTCTCTTAGAGAAATCAACTTGCTAAGTGTTCTTGATTATGCTCTAACTCGACTTCTTCAACTCATCCTTTTCTGCTGCAATATATGCCGTAATCTTTTCACACATGTGGAGAGAAGTAGCCCAAAACAAATCAGAAATCTTGTCCCTTCCTTCAATCTTCGTCCTTTTTTTCTTCAAACCTTTTTCTCTCTTAAGATCGAACTTGTCTGAGTGAAGTGTGTGTCCAAAGTGGGGTCGAAGGTTGTCTTATATATAGGCCTTCTGCTAGGTTGAATTGCACATTTTAGGCTAACTTGTCCACTTGTGTAGGCCGACTTAATTTTTTCACTGTGACAAGGTCTTGGAGGGTATTTTGACTCTAATAATTTTTTCTTTACAATGTGTAACATGCCCAAATGGGTATTCCATACATGACAATGATTTTTTTGACTTGTAGACTCAATGACAAGCCCTAGAAGCTCTCAATGGGAGCTTGACCTATAAAATAGATTTCCCTTGAGCATGAAACCAATGACTCAAGAACAACAATAATAAAATTAATTTTCTCTTTTCATTAAATACACAAAATCATGATTACATATGTCATTATGAAGACTGAACCTAGTTACATATTTCTAGGGGCAACAACATTGGAGAAGTTGAGTTGGGTATAGTCCCGAGGATGTGGTCCAATATTCAGGTGGTGAGGTTTGTCCCAACATTTCTTGTGGTCCAATCCCAAGCAAGACTACTCTAGGCACGCTTTCTTCAATTGAAAAAAAAAAATTGAGTTGGGTTTGACAACAAACCCTGCAGCCTCATTCACCTTCTCTTCCACTTTGGAAGACCTTGGTCCTCATATAAAAGCCATCCATATCTGTATATAATACTAAAATGAAAGCCAACTTTCAAGTTGTCCTCGAATCTACACTTGTTTTGAAAATTGGGACTCTTTCAAATGATCATTTTTTTCTTATTTTTTATTGACTAAGTAGGGTTCAATACTTGTTGATGGTAAAGTTTGATCATTCTGTTTGAGAGGCTCCTACCTGTTTGAAAAACCATACAACAGATACACATAAAATGTATATAATTTGAAAAGAACTAATGCGACATGCATGGAAACATACAGTTGCAACTCTTTGATCCCAAAAAAGAATCATGCATCAACAATTTTTTTTAGGTGGGGGCTTCCCACAGTGATTGATTACATTGCTTTCCAACCCACAACATCAAAATCACTTTCACACATTTTTGGAATATCAAATTCATTTGGATATTTTCATAGCCAATTTTTTAAAGGTGGGGATTTCACACAAGGATGTACTACATTGCTTCCAATCCACAACATCAAAATCACTTTCACGCATTTTTTGGAATATCAAATTCATTTGTATAATCTTGATCAGTTTTGATAGTAACCACTAGCACCCAGTAACGTGATTCGGCACACACACACACACACAACCACTTCATTACCTTAAGCTTTAACTTTGAGGAAGGCATGCCATTTCATGCTCTCCCTTAAAATGAAATCAAGCAATGTCAACCTTGATCTCTCTCACACACACATAACCACTTCATTACATTAAGCTTTAACTTTGAGGAAGGCATGCCATTTCATGCTCTCCATTAAAGTGAAACCAAGCAATGTCAACCTTAACCTCTCACACACACATAACCACTTCATTACCTTAAGCTTTAACTTTAAGGAAGGCATGCCATTTCATGTTCTCCATTGAAGTGAAATCAAGCAATGTCAACCTTAATCACACTAAATTGGTTAATTTATGTTGGTAAATTAAAAAAAAACACCTTTCTTATTTTATAAATTTTATTTGAATTAATGAAAAACAATTACAATAATATTATATAAAGTAAATTCTTTTAAAAATATTTTGAACTTTAAATGTATTTGTAAGTAAATTCTTTTAAAAATATTTTGAACTTTAAATGTATTTGTATAATTAAAATGAACAATAACACTCACAAGAAAATAATATATAGTAATCAATTTTAACAAAAACATAAAATATGCTAAAATAAAAATTCAAATAATTATACAATCCTTAAAAATTATTCCATGTAAATAGCAATGCTCAGGTTAAATGGCGATTTTGCTTTTAATATGATATTCTATTAATGGCTCCTTCAATTGGCTTGGCTTTTGATATGATGTTCCATTAATGGATCCTTCAATTGGCTTGGCTTTTGAGATGGCATTCCATGAATGACCCCTTTAATTATCAACAACGTCCATTCCATTAATGGCTCCTTCAATTGGCTTGGCTTTTGATATGGTATTCCATTAATGGCTCCTTCAACTGGCTTGGTTTTTGAGATGGCATTCCATGAATGACGTATCCATATCACCAACTTCAACGTCAACTCAAAAATTCAAATAATTATACAATCCTTAAAAAATATTCGATATTCGATGTAAATAACAATGCTTAGGTTAAATGGCAATTGTGATTTTAATATGATATTCCATTAATGGCTCCTTCAATTGGCTTGGATTTTGAGATGGAATTCCATGAATGAGCCCTTCAATTGTCGACAACATCCATGTCACTAGCTTCAACGTCAACTTTGATCTCACCCTCAATTCGATGTTCGACATCCATGTCACTAGCTTCAACGTCAACTTTGATCTCACCCTCAATTCGATGTGTATATAATGGCTACTTTTTTGTGGGTCTTGATATCTCTCATGAATTCAACGTCACCAAACTCCAATGAGATAATGAACGATGACCAATACTTCCTTTATCATTATATTTTATGATCTCAGTTTTGAATTCTCTGCCAAGGATTTTAAGGTAGAATGAAAATTATGAAAAATTAAAAGAGTTTCTTTGACAATTTTGTACATCAAATCATTTGATTGCTTATATTCTGATACTTGCATGAGAGAGGGAATCAAACTTCCATACATCGTTGATATGGTCATTATGTTAATATCAATGACTTCTTATTGGTGTACCGCGTAAATATATATATGTTATCAATTGATTGAGAACGTTGGAATTACAACATTGTCTTTATTATCAATTCATTTTGGAAAACAACATACTCACAGACCTAAAATATTGTGGAGCACTATGTCTATAACTGAAGTCACAATTCCATAAGCTAATAGACAAAGTTATCTTTATGGTGTTATATATATATAGAGAGATGCCCCCACCTTTTGCAATAGTATTTTCTTTATAAAAAAGTCAAGATAGATGGAGGTTTTCCATTTTGAGTGAGGAGTGCAAAATTGGAATTGGCTCTATTTAGTTGCAAAATAAACTTGAATATGTAGACTTTACCGAAACTAAGTTTGACAACAATCAATTAGTCCATAAGTTTTTGTTGTCATATAATTAAGAAAATATTAAGGTAGGGGAAAGTAATGCATTCATCAAGAGATTAAAGTTAAATTAGTTATGCCATGTTTATCTCTTTTTTTAAGGAAATGAAAATAAAAATTTCAGTTACTAAGAAATTCTGAAGTTTTGTTTGTTCACCAAAGCTTATAGGTTTTTCACTCAGCGTTGTCCTATTCTCATTCCTTCATCCAATAAGCACTAATTTGCTTGGGAAATTTTTAGAATTGAAGCAAAAAGGGGTAGAGCCACCAATGAAGTTTGAGTCACCTAATATAATCCCATCCTACCATTGTTGTCATCCATCCACGTAGTTTTGGAAACCTTTTGATTTGATTGAGTTGCATGAGGCATTTCCAAGACTTTGGATTTCCCAATCTTCATTTGATAGCATGTGGTTTCCTTGGGAAAAGATTTTCATTGAGAATTTTGATGGGGTTGATGCAGGTATACATGAAGGTAGCAGGGTTGTTCATTTAGGATATATATGTGTGTGTGTGGGGTGGGGAAAGCGGGCTGGGGAGGTGGTGGCTAGTGAAATGAATCTTTCATTTGTAAGAATGTTTTTGTTATAAAATATGTGTGTGTTTCATACATTTGTTGTCATCTAGTAGTTCATTCATTGTGGTTATTGTTTGCATGTTGTTTTGGAATGTACCAAAGCAAGAAACAGTCTATTGAAAAGTACAATTTAAGTGAAATAAATAAGTATTGGGTAGATGTTGTCAAAGGAAAAACAACTATAATGTCTAATTAGGTAGAATTGTAATGAGGAAAGAGAACAATTGCAACCAATAGCTAGGCAGATGTTATTAAGGAGTTGAAGGTACATGTAGTGAAGATGTAACTTTACACTATGATGTGGACCAGTGGTGGGTAGATTTTGAATCGATGAGGGGCCTGGGCATTGATTTTTCTATAAACAAATCATTTGGATCTTGAAGAATGAAGCAAAGATTTAGAAACTACAAGTGGTTTGAAGGTTGTGCCAATGAAGAAAGTTGTTGTATAGAGTTGTCAAGTAAAGCCTAAGAAGATAGTGGTTGAAGCAAAGTATCAACTAGGGAAAATTGTAATGAGTTTGAATGAAGAAACCAATAACAAGGAAGCAATATAGATAATTTGTAATGGGTTAGAAAATGAATATGGACCTCCTGGGGAAGGAGTTGAGAAATCTATATAAATAATTAGGGTGTATGGAAGAGGCCCTAGGAGTTAGACTAATAAAGAGAATTCTAAGTGAAAAACCATAATAAATCAATTTGAAGTGGAGAAAGCCCTCAAGGGGGAGTGCAATGAATGTTCAAATGATTTATAACTATCGAGAAGGATTAGAAAGAGGAGGGAAAAATGAAGAAAGTCCCAAAAACAAAGTCGTAATAATAAGAGGACAAAACTCTGAAGATGCTAACATCTGAATCTTTGCGAATCGAGGAATCTTGTTACGTAGAGAAACCACATTTTCATGTTGAAATGCAAAAAATGATAGGTAAATTCCTTGTTACATACCACTTGTGTGTAGTGTATATAGGAGATTTTTTTTCTCCTAGATGGTCCTAAGCCAATAGCCAGCTGCCCCTTGCAGCATGATGTGCCATTTTCTCTGCCACCTAAGCTAGCCATGTGGTTCCTCGCCCATCTGTTATGAATGTATGTTGGAAGGGGGGCCTTCCGACCCCAAAGGTATGACTTTTCATTGGTTTGGTTGAGCAATTTTTTTACTTTTCATAGGCACTTTTGGGCATGGATTGGTGGGGGGATTCGGCGAAAAGAGTGGGTTAGGCTTGTATTCTTGTCTCCATTGCCTGATTTCATGGTTACCCTTGTATCGTAGTCTCGTGGGATCTCCTTTATTGACCATTTGGCTTTGGGGTTGGCACTACATGGGAAATCCCGATTTTGGTTGCATGGTCCTGCTTCCCGATACCACCTACATCACTCCCATTCCACTCATTTTAGCCCCATTCATCTACTTTCCCATCCAGGTCCACATGTGTCTGTTGGGTCCACATAGGGTTAGCCTTCCCCTCCCCTTGTCCACACCTTGGGTCAGACCTAAAATGATGCCTCGAAGGTTGATGCAGCGAAAAAGAAAATAAAAAATAATAATTTGGCCATTCTCAATTTGAAATGTACCACAAATTTCAAAAGATGGTCGGGACATACAAATGTAGCACGTGGGAAAAAGCCAAACATGAGCTCTACCCCTTATCTATGGCCATCACCCTAGTTCCTATGGGCCCTAGATGAGCCCCCCTCCATCATTAAGGAACCCAAGATTGTCCCAACCCCTGGTGGGCAATGAACTGCTCCACCTCAAGGGGTTATCCACTGCTACATATTACACATCATGCTCTCCATCCCTGGAGCCTTGAGCAGTTATGAAGAAAAATCAATCAAAGGAAAAAGGCATATGAAGAAAGGTGGAAAAAAAAGTTCGAGGTAACTCATATACCACGATTTCTCCCTCCTACACTCATACACCCAAGTGTGGGCTTCCCTTATTATAGCTAACCTTGCACCTTGACATGTGATCTGGATGATTCCCCTTATCCCCACTCTGATCCATTATTATATCATTTTCCACCTACCACATAAAGGATATACCATGGACATGCCAACCCCTTTAGAGGTTCAAACCACCTAATAGGGTCCTTGGTTAACCCCTTATTGAGCTTGGAGACACTTGTATATGCCAAAGTCCACTATGGAAGGGCATGCCATCATAAAGTGTACCATTGATCCCATGACTTGTAAGCTTTATTACTTGATTATTATAATGAATGCTTGTATTGGAGGGCAAAGAAGATGCATTGGATCTTGTGCAGGATTGTAGGTGGTTTTCCATTTGGGGCTTGGTCTCCTTATATGAGGTCCTAGCCCTCTAGAGGGCCACATTAGCACTTGTAGGGTGAGCATTGAGAGCCATGAGTCTCCACCATAGAAAACATTACTTCATGGATCCCCAACAACTTTCTTTGATTGCGCATGTTCCACATTTGGATGAAGATGATGCATCTGGTCCACCATGCCCAGGCGGCTCCACAATTGCACCATACACTTGGGAGATGTTCCAAGGTTCCTCCTGCTGCAAAGGGAGGGCTTATGTCATTACTATGGCCCTTACAAATGGTTTACAGGGATATTTGATCCATTTGGAGACCCACGAGAATGTCCTTGTGCCCCCACACCCACTTGGGAGCACCGCATATTCTTACTTGGAAAACGAGGCGCCAACCCCTTGTCCACTATGTTTGGAGTCCATTTCTACATCATGGCACCTCTTGGACTTCATTAGGCCTCCTCAAAGGCCCAACGACTCACTTTATTGATCATTTGGTCCTCCTAAGAGGCTTATTCATGTATTATTGAGCTATTTGGTGGGCTTGTCACCAAAAGTATTGTTATTATGCACAATATTTTATTTTGGGTCTGAATTAGGCCAAATTAGCTAAATCAAATTCATTAGAGTGTATAAATAAAAGTGAGATGAATCATTTTGATCATCATCACTTGGATTGGGTCTCTCTCTCTCTTGTGAGTTTTCGCTATCCTTCTTGGAGGACGAATTTGGATGAAATTTGATGTTTGGATATTCTCTCACTTGCCTTGGAGCTTCATTATTAGCACAATATGATGATTGGATATAGTCTTTTTGCACATGTAAGTACTATTTTCATGCTTATTCTTGTTATTTACTTTATGACATTGATGTTGTTAGGATTTTAGCTATACTAGATCTGAAATTTATTGCTTTTCTTATGCGAAATTGTGGAAATTTAGTCTTTATAGCGCTGCATCATCTTATCTATCATGTGTAAAGGTGTGAATGCTCCTAAAGATTGTTTCTATTGAACATATATTGATAAGTCATCTATTATTGCACATTGAAGTATAAAATCTTCTAGCAGTTGCTCTCATGCCCTTATTTCCATGCGAAATTGTCTAGGAGGCGCCTTGATTGGGTGAAATTATTCTAAAACACAAATTTCATCTTGACTCCATATTCCCCAAAGGATTAGCCATTGATCCTCCATTGGTGATCACTCAAAAGCATATTCTTGTCACCTTTCTCTCTTTCTTTCTAGACCTAGCCTCCATAGGTGACCTAGGGCATCAATTTTCTCGTGATTCACCCATCCAAAAAGTTCGGTCTCTTTCCCTCTATTGTGTTGTTGTGTTTTTAGAGGACCCCCAAATTTGAAGGAATTCTGATGGTGGGATCTTGAGATATTTCAGGCCCTAGCTCCAAGATCGATTCTTGCCTTTGGTTTCCCTCGGCTAGTGACCTCATTGGGATCACTGCATCAAAATTACTGAAAATTCCCCCTTTGATCCCCTTCTCCCCCTAAATTAGGTCAAGCACACCCTTGACTAGTCAACTCCACCCCCTTGACCTAATTTTTGGTCCACTTGGTCCCATGTCCCACAACTTTTTGAAGTTGGTTTCACAAAGACCACTTGGAAACCAAGTTTCCACAAGGATTTCTAGGACTAGGTATCTCCTTTACAAGTCTTATCCACAAACCCTAGCCCTTGAAATCCCCTTGGCCCTTCTTAGAGAGCCTTACACCTTGCTTCTCAAGCAAGCAAACCATACAATTGAGTCTCTCTTGTGAATAGGCCTTAGGAATCACTCCTTATCCTTTATTGACTCATTCATCTAGTGATTCCCTTTATATTGGGTCTCCTCCCATCAGTGAAATTCTGTAAAGAGCAGGGAGCCTTAGCTGAGGTGACAGTGGGCTATCGCTCCATTGTTTCCTTTGACCTAGTAGTTTCCCTTTTAGAATCCCCTCCTAGGACCCCTGCTAGTTTGAGCAGTAACATTTTGGTGTCAGTGCCAAGGACATGAGAAGTGTGTCTTGCTCCTCATACGACATTATTGACATATCATTTTGGTGACTTCATTGGAAGAATGAAGCCCTAATTGTTTGTTGAATGTTAAGGTCGATGCTTGTAGGGTGAAGCAAGCATTTTTCTAGACATCCTTAAATTTACCCTAGCGACTCCTACATAATTTACATGCATATCTCAAATAGGGTGTCTTAATTTGATTATTTTCCCACTTTGGACATTGCTAGCATCCCTAGGCACCTTAATCATGTCATAGGAAGGATGGTACGTGGGGTGCCCATGTTTGATGGTGATCCACTCTCTGCAATTGACCATGTAGAAGGATTTAATGCACATGCTTCAAAGGAGAAAGTGGTTCACCAGGATATCCTTATGTTGTTGTTTATGAGATATCTCTGTGGTCATAACTCATAGTTGCATAATCACGAACCTAGGAGCATCTAATTATTGAGGAGTTCATTGATAGTTTTCTTAGAAATTTTCAAGTATGCCCCACACTAAGCATTCAAAAGGAAGTCTTCATTGAGCATCATCAAAACCTTGAGAATCTAAGTGATGAGCAGGAAGACGAGTCCTCCTTGGGTCCACCTGATGAAAAGGATGATTTTGAGAACACATGCGTTGGGGAGGATGAGTCTATGAAAAGTGAAGTTAAGGTTAACCTTACCTTTCTCAAGGATATTATTCCTGATGGCTCCCCTTTTGAGAACCTTGGGGAAGGTAATCCCATTAGCCCTTGGAAGTTGATATTGGAGATTACTTTCATATTGAAAAGGAGAAATGGGAAGTTGTTGGTCCTCAATTTGATTGTGCTCCCATTTATGATATTGATAGGGAGGATGAGGTTGGGATTGGTCTTCCCTTTATCTATGATGACATATCCATCGATACGCTTGGGAAGGAGGATCATTATTTTCCCTTGCATGAAAGAGGGCATTCGGAAATAATTTATTCCCCTTTTTGGGAAAACACTATCTTTAATACTAATGATGAGGCCATTGCTCCTACTTGCCTCCCTTGTCATTTTGGGAGTATATCCAAATCACTTGAGCCTTTAAAATATAATTTCCAGGAAAGGAACCCCATTGAATACAATACCTCACCTTCCCATCGCCTTTCCTTCTTGTTCATCATTTTGAGTCATCCACAAGTGATTCTCTCACCCCTTGTCATATGATCTCAAGTGACCATGAACCCTTTCCCCCTTTTGAGCATAGTGTCAAGAAAGAGTCCCTCATTGAATATACTTATCTCCTTGGGCACACCCTCAGGATTATGATCACTCCATGACCTACCCTCTCCAATGTGACCATCACCTTGAGAAACCTATTTGTTGCGCTCCTTCCTTCCCTCAACCTTCGTTCCCTTCCCATCATGACCTTGTGGCATCCACAAGGCATAATATTATGAGCAATGATTGTGATAGGGA
Organism: Pinus tabuliformis; assembly: GCA_031772625.1. Classification (NCBI taxonomy): domain Eukaryota; kingdom Viridiplantae; phylum Streptophyta; class Pinopsida; order Pinales; family Pinaceae; genus Pinus; species Pinus tabuliformis. Next base: position 923,700,019 of record CM062814.1, read on the forward strand.
GTTCATGAGAGTGATCATAAATCCCACCATTATGTACTTAGAGGGAAAGCCCCACACTTCTAGGTTGACTTATTTTCCTAGCACTTCCTTTTACCTCGAATGCAGATCATATTTTCCCACCTCCCACCATCTTCATCCTCTCTGTGATTGTGTCAACAATAGCTTTAGGATTCACTACATAAGTAATCATATTGACATGCATATGTATATTGATATGATGATATGTTGGTTGCACTGGGTTTATGATTACACTTAGTATTAACATTGTACTACATGCATGTTAGGGTAGGATGCATTGCATGATCATTTTTCGCATTAGAACTAACATTGGTAGATTAGCAACAATTAGATTAAGATTGCAATGAAAATGAATTCTCTTTCTTGTTGATTTATATGGCCTGATACTAAGTGTTACCCACCACTTTGTGGGTGATATCCCTAAGAGAATTTTTTTCTCCAAGATGGTCGTCAATTGGCAACTAGGGACAAACTTCATGTGGGTCATCTTATTAATGGAAGCTGATATTTTTATTGGATCCCTCTCATCGAGAGGTGTAGGATTGATCTAAAGATCATCGGATTTTGATAAGTATTCATGGAGATATGAATTTATTTGTGTTATGGGACAATTCTTCAAGGTTGGCCAGCAACCAAATAAACCCCACTTACGCTCAACATTTTAGTATAAATAGAGATGGCCTTCAAATCATTTCAACACACTTGGGATCTCTTCCTCTCTACTTGTCTTTGGGTTTTAGTAGGAGGAGAGATCCTAAGAGATAACGCTGCCCTAATCCAGAGGGCAAAAGTCGGAACTGCCTGGAATTGTCGGAATAGCCGTGAAAGCTGACGTAGAGGGCAGAAGTTGGAACAGCCGCGAAAGCTGACGTAAAGGGCAGAAGTCGGAACAGCCGCAAAAGCTGACGTAGAGGGTAGAAGCCGGAATAGCTGGAACTGTCAGAATTGCCGGAACTGCCGAGAACAGCCGGAGCTACAGGAACTGTCGAAACTGTCGGCACTGCCGGGAACAGTAGGAACTGCCAGAACTGCTGGGAATTGCCGGAACAACTGGAGCATCTGTCTCCGAAGGAGAGCAGCATGGAAGGGACAGCTAACTAACATTGGGACAGCTAACTAACATTGGGACAGTTTTATGGTACTTAGCAGCAAATACACCAAGTATGCGATGTTATAGCTAGCATGCAAGGGACAGCTAGCATGCAACAACAAGCATGCTAAGGACAACAAGCATGCTAGGGACAACAAGCAAGCAAGGGACAACAAGCAAGCAAGGTGCAACCTACACATAGGTCATTATGACAACATGGTGCAACAATGGCACATAATGCAGTATAGTAATGGGTATAGTCATGATTAATGAAGCGTGATGAGATGCAGCATATTGATGATGGGTGCAGCATGGTGCAGCACGGTGAGGTGCAACATGATGACGAAATGCAGCACAACAATAGGTGGAGTCACCTTGGAGAATCAGTTGAAGCAGCATGTCTTCAACTGATCTCATATATCATCTTCTTAGAGATGATCTATGCTCTTATCTAGATAAGTCAAAGTGTTGACTTCTGTTGTAAACATACTATCTCTCTCTCTTTCTGCTGAACTATTGAAGAACATATAAGAAGAATCGATCAAGGGTTTCCCCACATTGGGGTTTGTCCCTGGCTAGCGCCACATCTTGTGTCCTTTTGTTTTGGCTTGTCTTCTACGATTTATGTTTATGTTCTATTTGCAGTTTACTTTAATGTTGATGTGATTGCTAATCTGGAAAAGATATTAAGCTTACTGTGAAAATTGATATAAATTGCTCTAAGCATAGAACATACCTAAAATTAACATGGGATCAGAGCTAAGGTGAAGGCAATGCCCAAGCAAGAGTGAAAGAGCAATCACCGAAGACAGTTGCGAAAGGAAAAAAGGATCAATGGATTCCTCATCCCTCTTGAAATTCAGCAAGGGTGAAGTCGAAGCAGAGAATAATTCATAATGGCGCAGTAGAAGTTTCTGATGGCCTACCTAAAGATCACTTCAATCGGAAGCTCGGATCTAAGAGTGGAAGGAAAGGCAGATGCCTTGGTTGTAATAAGTTCGGCCATTATGCGAAGGAGTGTATGAGGGAGGGACACATCACTTGATGATGATAACAATCATTCCAGGGACATCTTCAATGATCAGAGGAATGACAGGTAATATCAAGGAAACGACCGACTCTTTAGAGAAAGCAAGGAACCCCAGGTATGAAGAATCAAATGTTGTTTCTAATAAGATAAAGAAGTGTTATCTTGTAATGGCCCTCTCCTTCAGATTCTTTGGGAATCTGGCTTATTGATCGTAGTGCTTCAAGGCACCTCATCAGATAGAAGGGTGCTCTCTCGAATTTGATAGAGACGGAAACAACAGTAGGATTATACTTGGAGTCGATGCCACCTATCCTGGAAAGGGTGTAGGGAATGTTACCCCTCAATTGAATGAGGGTAACTCTATTCATCTACAAGAATCTCTTTTATGTACCTAATCGCAAGAAGAACTTGGTGTCCATCTCAGAAATGGAAGTCAAAAGTTTCAGGGTGGCATTCATCGATGGAAAGGTACGTGTTAAAAATTAGAATTTTCAAAGATGCTTTTTCTCATGGGTTCAAGGTTGGCAATTTGTATGAAGTTGCAGGATGGTCCATCGGGGATCATGTCAATTGACATATCACATCTATAACACGGAGGTCTACCTATGGGGTCCTACCCGATGTGAGTCGGATGGTGATAGGGATGCCTGAATTCAAGAAGAGCATGAAGGTACATGTCTGAGATGTACCGAAGGAAAATCTTATAAGGGGACCATTCCCCTCATATAGCAGGTCCACAGGTTTGGAACAACCCGAGGAGTTTGAGATTCATGATCGGGAATCTCATGTATACAGGTGGAAGAAAGCCCTCTATGGCTTGAAGCAAAACAACCCGAGCGTAGTATGAGAGGATTGATAGCTGCCTAATGAAGTTGAGATTCACTAGGACTGAAACCGATCCAAACCATTACCCGAAGGTTGTGGATGATAGACCTCTCATACCGGCACCTTATGAGGACGACCTATTTCTGACAGGTGCAGACCCTCTCATTTGCATAAGTAAGAGGGAGTTGGATTCAGGATGTGGAATGATAAACTGTAAGCCTGTGACTACCTCGAGGATCTTAACTTTCAGAAGTTATATGGTAGTGATGTCAGACCAGAATTGGGAAATGCCTCTGAGTTTCATAAACTCATTCACGTTGATGTTCTTGGTGAACTTCCGTCCAGACATGTTTCGCAGTTAGCATGGTGAGGTCATATTTGGTTGAGCCTCACTGGATTGGTGCCAAGAATCTTCTGAGATATCTTTGGGGCACACTCTCTCATGGATTGAGATACACTGTCGGAAATATGAAACTGCATGATTATTCAAATGCTGATTGGGCAAGCACTGTGGAGGACCACTAGAGAACTTCTCAGTGCTGGTTCTCTTTGGATTCTGCTTCGATATCATGAATGAGCAGGAAGCAGAAGTCAGTTGCTATAAGCACCGCCGAGACCGAATACATAGCTACGAGTATGATCTTGTGTGAAGCTACATGGTTGCAAAAGCTCTTAAGTGAGCTGTTTGTACACATGATGAATACCACTGTGATTCTCTGTGACAACCAGAGGGGGGATTTGATTATTGAGGAATCCCGTATTCGATGATTTCTCCAGCAGATAGACATTAGATATTGCCTTATTTGAGATATGGTAAGTCAATGAGCGGGAGGCTCCGTCACATTAAGACTGATGTACACGTCGCAGACATTTTGTCAAAGCCCCAGGGAAAGGTCAAATCTATGACTTTCCCGAACGACTTGGAGTCGTTGAGAGACCTCTTATAAGGGTCCTGCATGTTGCATGCATTGAGCTCTGGGAGCTCTAGGGGGCTTGGGGAACTTACTGGAGCAACATACGACCACAGGGCGACTCACCCTCCCTTGGTGATGCGCTATGTACAAGATGACAGGTTCAACCTTCCCTTGTGATACCCCGTGGCGATTGTGGAACATGATGGTTAGTTGTCCTGTGCGTCGAGATGATTAGTTCTCCCATCGCAACTGTGAAACAAGATGATTATTTCTCCTGTGGGCCGGGATGATTAGTTCTCCCGTGGCGATTTTGGGGCAGGATGATTCGTTTTCCTGTGGACAAGATGATTAGTTCTCTTGTCGAGGCATCCTACCCATGCAGTCTAGGACTCATGGGAAGTACCTCTTATCTAATCAATGAGCAGGGAAATTGGGTTAGGGACCATAGTAGTACTATCGCTGGACGCATCGATGTATCTACTGTACTCCCCATGCTAGGATGACCTCCATTGATCTGGGATCAATGAAACTGATCTGGGATCAGTATGAGTGGTTTGAGCCACTCTCTTGTGATATTGACCTGGGATCAAGAAAACCGTCTTCGGGCCAGTAAGAGTGATGTGACACACTCTCTTCAGATGAAACTGGCTTCGGGTCAATAGAGAATGGTATGAGACATTCTCGATCAATTCCTCTTCTTCATGGTTCAGCAGAGCAGAGCAAAGCTAAGTAGAGCTCAGTATAGCAAAGCAGTGCAGGGCACTGATGGTAGAGATAGTATAGTCGGACATATGGATCAGCGAATGGAGTTCTCCCCAGTTGAGAGGGAGTGTTAAAATTGGCAACTAGGGCCAAACTCCATGTGGGTCATCTTATTAATGGAAGCTGATATTTTTCTTGGATCCCTCTCATCGAGAGGTGTAGGATTGATCTAAAGATCATCTGATTCCGATAAGTATTCATGGAGATATGAACTTATTTGTGTTATGGGACAATTCATCAAGGTTGGCCAACAACCAAATAAACCCCACTTGTGCTCAACGTTTAGTATAAATAGAGGTGGACTTCAAGTTATTTCAACACACTTGGGATCTCTTCCTCTCTACTTGTCTTTGGGTTTTAGTAGGAGGAGAGATCCTAAGGGATAACGCTACCCTAATCTAGAGGGCAGAAGCTGGCACTGCCAGAACTGCCGGGAACTGATGGGAACAGCCGGAACTGCGGGAACTTCCAGGAACTCTCGCAACTATCAGGAATGACCGGAACTGCCGAAACAACCGAAGCATCTGTCTCCGAAGGAAAGTAGCATGCGAGGGACAACTAACTAAAATTGGGATAGTTGTATGGTACTTAGCAGCAAATACACCAAGCATGCAATGTTACAGCTAGCATGCAAGGGACAGCTAGCATGCAACAAGAAGCATGCTAAGGACAACAAGCATGTTAGGGACAACAAGCAAGCAAGGGACAACAAGCAAGCAAGGTGTAGCCTACACATAGGTCATTATGGCAACATGGTGCAGCAATGGCACATAATGCAGTACAGTGATGGGTACAGTCATGATTAATGAAGCGTGATGAGATGCAGCATAGTGATGATGGGTGCAACATGGTGCAGCGCGGTGAGGTGCAGCATGATGACGAAATGTAGCACAACGATAGGTGAAGGAGTCACCTTGGAGAATCAGTTGAAGCAACATGTCTTCAACTGATCTCATGTATCATCTTCTTAGAGATGATCTATGCTCTTATCTAGATAAGTCAAACTGTTGACTTCTGTTGTAAATGTATTATCTCTCTCTTTCTCTGCTGAACTATTGAAGAACATATAAGAAGAATTGATTAAGGGTTTCCCCACATTGGGGTTTGTCCCTGGCTAGCGCCACATCTTGTGTCCTCTTGTCTTGGCTTGTCTTCTGTGATTTATGTTTATGTTCTATTTGCAATTTACTTTAATGTTAATTTGATTGCTAATCTGGAAAAGGTATTGAGCTTACTGTGAAAATTGAAATAAATTGCTCTAAGCATAGAACATACCTAAAATTAACAGCAACCAATAGCCCCTTGCGTCCACCAGCTAGCTCATTGTGCCATCTTCTCTGCCACCTGAGCCAGCCATGTGGCCCCTCGCCCATCTGCCATGATTGTATGTTTGAAAGTGGGCCTCCCAAATCTAAAGGTATGCCTTGTAATTTTGAAATTAAGTATTGTAGTTTGCTTATCATGGACACTTTTGTGCATGGATTAATGGGGGGATTCAGTAGAAAGAATGGGCTAGGTTTGTGCTTCTGTCCCCTAGACCAGTTTTAGGAATTAACCTTGGATTCTAGTCCCGTGGGATCTCTTTTATTGACCATTTGGTTCCAAGGATGGTATTTCACGGGAAACCCTAATTATGGTTGTGTGGTCTCGCTCCCTTATCCGCTTATATTACCCTCTTTCCGTCCATCACTGCTCCATCCATCATTTTTCCCGCCTGGCTCCACATCCCTCCATTAGGTCCACATAGGGTTAGCCTAACCCTTCCCCTTGCCCATGCCTTGGGTCATGGCCTAGAATGAAGCCCAGAGGTTGATGCCTTTGAAAAGAAAATTAAAAGCATATATGGCCACAATCAACAGGAAAAGTACCACAAAATGCAAAAGACGGTTGGGACAAAAATATTTTAGCACGTGGGCAAAAGGCAATACATGAGCTCTACCCCATCATCATGGCCATCACCCTAGTTCCTATAGGTTCTATGAGCTTTCTTCATCATATAGGAACCCATGATTGTCCCAACCCTTGGGCAATGAACTGCCCCACATTAAAAAGGGGATTCCATTGCTATATCTTACACATCATGCCCTAACTCCTTCAGCCCCAAGAAGTCAATCAAAGAAAATCATAAAAAAAAGGCAAAAGGCATAAAAGAAGGGTGGAAAATCAAGGTCGGGGCACCTCATGTACCATGATTTCTCCCTCCTATACATTATAAACCTAAGTGTGGGCTTCCCTCTTATCAGCTACCCTTGTACCCCAATGGCACAACACGAAGCCCATTATGGAAGGGAAACCCATTATGAAGTCCCCACATGTGGTCCATGGTTAGGAAAGCTCATTTACTCTATTTCTCTGATGACTTATTGTATTGGAAGGCTCGGGGTCGCATTGGATCCTATGCAGGATTGCAGATGGTTTCCATTTGGGTTTGGTCTCCCTATATGGGGTCCTAATCCTCCAGAGGGCTACACTGGCACATGTAGGGTTAGCGTTGAGAGCCATGGGCCTAAACAACAACGGATTGCACTCCATGGATTCCCACAGCCATTCAGAGATTGCTCATGGTTCACTTATTGGACGAGGAGGATGCACCTGATCCATCATGCGCATCTGCCCCAGATCTACATATACTTGATAGATGATCCAAGACTTTCACGATGCTGTGGCATCACCTACACCATCATCTTAGCCCTTGCAGATGATCTACAAGCATCTTCGATTTGTTTGGAGACCCATGAGAACACCTGTGTGCCCCCACATGTCATTTGGAGCACAAGAAGTTATTTCAAGGGGCTAACCCCTTTTCCACTGCTTTTGAGGGTCCTATTCTTCATTGTGGTACCCATGGACCTCATTAGGCCTCTTAGAGGATCCTATGACATGCATAGATTATTATTTGTCCTCCTGAGAGGCTTACTTTTTCATTTATGATCTAGTTTGGTGGGCTTGTCACCAAAAATTGTATTATTAGCACATTATATTATTTTTGGGGCTTATATAAGCCAAGGAGGCTAATTCGAACTCCTAAGTTGTGTATAAATAGGAGTGAGATGAGTTCATTTCTCATCATCACTTTGGCTTTCGATCTCTTATCTCTCTTGAGATTTTCCCACTTTTTCTAAGGCTGAATTGAAGATTTACGGATGAGTTTTAATGTATGGATATTGGGCTATATTCTCTTGGAGCTTCTTAATTTTCAATTGTGAACGACTCGATATACTCTATTAGAAGTAAGTGCATGATTTTGATATTATTCTTGTTTACTTTTGTCATATATGTTGGATTGGGATTTTCATTATTCTAGGGCATAATTGTTGCATGCATTTACTGCTTAATATTGTAGAATTTGTCTCTATTATAGAATTTCCTTCAATGTATGGGTCATGTAATAGAAGAGAAATATCCTAGGGGTAAAATTTGACCTTGAAAGTCCATTTCTCTTGCACATCGAAGTATAAAAGATGGAGGGTCGCTTCTTCTTGACCTAGAAGGCAAACAAAGTGATCTTGAGGCCTCCTTGACTAGGAACCAAGAAATACTACTCTTACTCAACATAGACTCCATTCTCCCAAAAATTAAGGCACTGATCTACCAAAGGGTGGTCACTAAAATCCACATTTTCTCACATTTTTCCGGGACTAGCCACATTGGGGTGACTAGGGCATAAATTTCCTGACAAACTAGCCATAAAAAAAAATTGATCTCCTAGGATCTCCTACGTTGGCCTTTCCTCTTGCCCTCCTCCAATTTTGAATCCATTCCAACGATGCAGTTGCAAGAAAATTCAATCTCTAGCTTTGGGATCAAAACTTGCCCTGCCATCCCCAAGGCTAGTACCTCATAGGGTCAAGACATCTTCAAGTGAAATTCTTCTCTTGATCATTTTCCCCACCTTGTCTAGGGTAAGAATATCATTTGTTGTTGCATACCTTCTTTATATCCTAGACCGGGTGCACTTGGCCCCTTGTGGTCCCACTCCTTCAAAAGACCATTCTTCAAGAACCATCCGAAATACCAATTCTAACAAAGATTTTAGGGATTGGGGAACTCCTCCACAAGCCTACTCCCATAAACCTAACCCTCAAAATCCTCTCTTCCTTTCCCTAGAAATACATAGTACCCTGCTTAGAAAGCAAGCAAGCTCTATCCTTCAATCTTTTATGGGAAAGGGCTTGGGTCACTCACATCCATTCACTTATCATTCATTAGTGACTCCGTACATATCGGGTCTCCTCCCATCTGTGAAATTCCGTAAATAGAAGGGAGCCTTAATTGAGGTGACAGTGAGCTAAGTCTCCATTTTCTGCCCTTGGCCTAACATATGCCCTTTAGGGATCCCCATTAGGTCTCGTGCTAGTTTGAGCGGTAACATATTGGCATCGTTACCGGGGAAGAAGCGGGTCTACCTCCCAAGTGAATCATTGAGGATTTGATTCATTGACGACATTTATAAATATTCCTCTAGCGACTCCACTCATTGTCCAATCCCCTAGTTTACTTGAAGGCGACAACATTCCTCCTTTTACTAGGGTTGCTGCAAAAAGGGGAAAGAGAACTCCATCACATGTTGGAACCTCCATTTTCCCCAAATTTGAGAAGGTCAGTGATACATCCCCAAAGATGGCATCTACTTCAAGCACTGACACCTAAAGGGATCAACCCAAGACGACCAAGAGTGAAAGACACTTGGTTAGTGTCTTTTCCCGTTTGAAAATAAGTAACGATCCCAAGCCATTACCTGAAAAATTTAACCGATGGTTGCCCAAATTCAAAGGGGATGCTGCTTGAACTGCCCATGGATTTATTGAAGAATTCTACTAGCAGTTGTCCCCTAGAATGGTATTTGATGAAGATAGGATCATGATGCTCTTTGCCTATCACTTGAGGGACAAGTAAGAGATTGGTATCTTAGCCTTCCCCCTGGATGCATAAAGGACTCCGATGAATTTGAGGAACTATTCATGAAAAGGTGGTCATGCAATACCAAGGGACCTTCAACATTGAAAAGTTAAACCAAATAACTAAGGAAAGGGAATATGTGTGAAAATTCATTCAAAAGTTTGATAAGGTAGTCAAAGATATACCTGATCGTTTGAGGCCATCTGAAGCCAACATTCTTGACAAAATCATAAAAGCCATGGGTGGCCACCTCACCTATGTGTTGAGAGATAACAAATCATCCACTTTGGCCGAGGCTAAGGAAATAGCAATGGAAGTTGAAGAAAACCTGTGAATTTCAAAGGTTGACATCAATGACCACCCTAGAGCCAAATTTGAAACCAAGAAGGAGAAGTCCAAAGATCAACACGAAGAAACTCTCCTTGCTATTCTCAAAAAGATGGAAAGGTTCACCGAAGAATCCAATGCACGTGACAGGGTTATCATGAATAAAATCACCGCCTTAGAAAGGGCCCAAAAACCGAGTTACAACCCTAAAGGAAAGCCTTTTCCCAAAAACAAAAATGAAGAAGATAGGCCGAGCTCTTTTCAAATCCCAAACACATTGGCCCCAACTAATGTTGTTGAACCAAACTCTTCATCTGATGATGAGGAGAGTGAAGAGGATGAAAGTGAGGATGAACAAATAGATGAGCAAGCCAATCTTGTGGAAGTCAATGTCTTCAAAAATTTTCTAGGAGGATCATACACGCATCCTCCCATTAGTGAGGTCACCCTTAAGGGAAAAAAGTAAGAATCCATTCTTAATCTGAAAATGGGGCACTAAAGGCTTCTTGTCAGCTTACAAGAACCTCTCCCACTTCCAAAGCTTAAATATTTCCCAGATCTTATGATTAACCAATTGCGGAATTAATAATGCTTGAAATAGGTGTATGCTTTTGTTTGTATTTGTACTGTTAAGTGCTTATGTTCATTTTCTTTGCTGATATTTAAACACACATATAAGTAAATGCAATGCAGCAAATAAGCAAACACATAAGACAACAAGTTTAATTAGGAGTTCACCCTGATATCTTGGGCTACGTCTCCATGAGCTCTAATCAACTCGACTAGGCTCTTTGGGATTATGGCTTAAATTCTTTTACAAGCTCCACGCTCAACTCCATTGGTTTACACTGAACCTATGGGTTTAGAAATACCATCTTATCCCGCTGGCTGTCCATACTCTGCAGACAGATCTAGGCTTCTCTGGACTTGACTCCTTCAGTCAGTGCTCTGAGCTTCTTGAGCTTCTGGCCTCTCTAACTCCCTCAGAATTTTGTATTGTCTCTGGAACTCCTTCTGTCTTCAACACACTTTAGGCACCAGCAACAGCTTGATCATTTCGACCCTTTGTTTTTCTGAACTTCATTACAACCCATGGCTCTTAGAAGTTTGTTTGAGCTCTCTGGCTCTGCGGTTCTGGCTCTCTAGCTAACTAGCTCTGGCTCTCAGCTCTCTGGCTCATCTGGCTCTGGCTCTCTCAGCTATCTGGCTCTATCCGTCTGGCTCTACCTCTAACCTCTCGTGGCTTTGCCTCTGCTTGGCCCTCTGGCTCCCGGCGCTCGAGTTCTCGGGCTCTCTATCCCTTTCGTGTTTTGCTCGACCTCCAAGCGACTCTTCAGCTTTGGCTTTGGCTTTGGTTCTCTGAGCTCTCTGGTTTTCGCTCGACCTCCAAGGGACTCCAAAACTCTCTGCTCTCACTCTCAATCGTGCTCTCTGGCTTTTGTGAGGCCTCCTTTGACTCTACGGCTTCCACAACCGTTCCTCTGTCCCTTTGATCATGAGGAATCATTCTTTTTCCCAGCTCTGCCTCTTCGCGCTTCAAAACACATCCTTGTTACAAAAACACCCGCCTGCAGTGTGGCACAAGGAATGATGGTTGTTTCCAATGGAAAAATGAACCGGCAGCCTCTTTCCGAATGAAATCCACGAAATAACGCATTTCTGGCTCGTAACGGAAATACATAGGAAAAACACTATCGGGCGCAAAAACCGGACTTCAAAATCTATGAAATCGTGCTCATAATCCCTATCGTGTCCGCATTCGGTCGTAATATCGCAATCGCATCGTCGCATGGCCAAAACCCAAATACACAGGAATACATTGAAAATCCCGAATTCCCAGATTTCAAAACTTATGAAATCAAGTCTATAATTCCATCGGGTCCACCCCTTATCAACATGTTGCAATCGCATGTAACGACCCTTTGTATTAGGGATCCGTCGATAGCCCGATCGCCGATCACCCCGATCAGATCCTGACCGTTGATCCTGCTCATCGATCTGACGGTTGGCATGCGATCACACATCGGCCCATCACTTTATCGCATATTGCAATATCACTGTCGCAACGGCCCCGGGGGTCTTCCCTTTGGTTATGCCGACCGCCGATCCGCCGATCGTCGATATCGCACATCGCATATCGCATCAGCATATCGCTCTCCCTGGGGTCCCAATATCGAGTGAAGGCCTACCTCCGATGCGATAAGTCGAAGATCGCTAATCGGGGGTCCTTCCGCCCTTGCGTTAAGTCCTCCTTTTAACCCTCCGATGCGATTTTTTTCAATGAGATTTTAGGCCATTTTTATAAGAATTTGCCTCATTTTCAAAGGACAATGGCAAACTTCTTTTTGCAATAACTTCTGCATCCAAAGTCCATTTCAGCCCATTCAAGTTGCAGTAGATTCAAAATGAAAAGATCTATACAATGGGACTATTTCCAGGAGCAACCCTTGATTTTCATTTTCCTCTGTGAGGAACACTTTAGACTTAGAAGTCTATTCTAGATCCATTTTGGATCACACCTTCCCACTAAAAGAACTTTTGGTCTCCAAAAGACTAACATACTGATCTGAACAGTAAATGAGAGTAATCAACACCCTCTTCTTTCAACCTCCATATACTTGCCTTGCATAGTGCCTCTAAACCAAAGCCTTTGACCACTTTCCTTCCTGGATGTGTTGGTCCTCCTGGGAAGAACTGTTTTCCTCCTTGACTTCATGCAGAACTCCTGCTGAGATGGTCATAGAAGATAGTTTGAACTTCTATTCCTTGATCATTGATCCAAGGTGGCTCAAACAAATGTGAAGTTACATCTGCTTCACAAAATTTTCATTTGTACTTGTTTGACATACTGTTAACAAAAACAGGATTACAAACAACAACTGAATGGCATAAACTCCTGCTTCAACAAAAGAAACGAATTTCACATCTTGTGAACACCTCCATGTCTTTACATCTGCATACAAATGATGGACTAGATAACAAGCCCACAAAACATGCCTTTAAAACAAATGACCCTTCAAGTTAAGCATGTAGAAAAGATCTCAAGGATTCTTTTCAAAAGATGAAACACTTCATCATTATCTCCATCTTGGAGACCAAATCAACTTTTCCCAAGTCAATATTGCATTACATGCATGTTTACAACAAAGCAATCAACCCTTCAAGTTAATTACACATACATGTTCAAATACAAGGAAATCATCAACATCCCTGTGTTCATGCATATCATGCTCATGCATGCATTTCATCCTTCAACTTTCGCTTAAGCACGTTGTACTTTCGAAGCTAGAATGAACATAATGTTGCAGCAATAAAGTGAGTCTCCTACTCAACTTTTCCATTCACCTTCTTGGTAGAATCCTGCAACTTGCATTCCATCAACAAAGAAATGCAAATAGATGCAAAAAGACATGCAATCTTAATTGGATAAAAACTCTAACCATTTCTTATCAATCCATTTCAAAGGTAGGACCTTTGTCTGCACATCAATATCAACATGTGAATCATCTTGAAACACATCATTCATGGAATCTTTCTTTCCATTCCTGCCATTTTCTCTTTCCACCTTCTTCAAGTTTCGTGGAAGCATTGTTGGATTCAGAGTCCAACACTTTTCAGCAATGTGTCCTTGCTTATGGCAGTAAGTGCAACACATGTGCATCCTCTTGATAGCATGATTTTCCTTGTCCAATGGACCTTTGGTTTTTTGCTTCCTTTCCTTCAAAAGTTTCCTATATGTGGCCATTCTCTTCCAACATCTAGAAACATTATGGTTATCCAAACCACAAAAGGAACATGCAATTCTTTTCCAATGCTTATATGGAAATTTATCATGCTTAACATAATCAAAAGGAATATGGTTAGAACCAGATTTATACCTTTCTCTTTCACCTTTATTGCCTTCATGAGGAGGTGAATCAAATGAAGAAGTGGCTCCCTTTGGAACACCATCAATCTCTTCAAGGCTTTCAGAGTTTCCACAACTCTCTGGTTCAAGTGCATGCTTATGAACACCTGCATCCTGCAAATGATGTTTCAAGCTATTGCATTCCCCATGAATACAATCTTTACACTCTTGAGGTAGAAGACTTGAAATGAAACTCCTTCTTGGAACTGTTTCAATGGCCTTCATGGCAGCTTTGGAACTTTCTCCATAAGACTATCCATAGCCAAGACCCAAATACTTAGGCCTTCCAACTATTATTGGCTCAACAATACCCTGTGCATGTTTACCGAAGCCTTTTCCTTCATAGCCCATCTTGGACATTAACTTGGAACCTATGCCTCTGGTATGTTTTTCAAAGGAACCAATATAAGCATTCTTAGAAGAATTTGAAGACAAACATGAATTGTTTACCTCTTCTTCAAGCTGATACTTGACTAAGGCTTCTTTGGCAACAAAGAGCTGTGTCTCCAACTCATGCACCCTTTTCAGGTTCACATTTGCAATATGAAGTTGCCTCTCCATTTCCTGCAATTTGTCAGAAAGCAACTGCTTCTCTTCCTTCATGGAATTCCACCTCTCTCTAAGTATGATACTCTTCCTTCCATCCTCATACATTTCTCTCACCATATCCATCATGGTGAATAAGTCTTGCTTCTTGTCTTCATCAAAGAACCTTGTGATGAAGGGAGAATTTGAGGACTCACTTGTAGAAGTTGTCATTATCAGAATGAACAAAAGAACTTCAAACAAGATTAACAAAGAGCTTATTCAAGCAACCTTTTGCAACAAATCTCTTGTGCTTCAAGGATGGCTTTGATGTCCTTTCGGATAAGAAGAATGCCTTTAGCCCTTCTTCCTTCTTATTCTCTCCTGGACTTAGCTATCAATAGCTTTCCCTTCACCTTTGCAAACTCAAACAATAGTCAGTCCGCAAACAAGCATACAATCAATCTCTGACTAATTAAACACCTTTCAGACAAGCAATCTTTGCTTTGTGAATCAAGCATTCTGATCTGATACCACTTGCTCTGGTATAACCAGCTTTGATATCACCTTCTTTGAAGGTGGGGTTAATCAAACTTAAGCTCTTATACCACTTGATCTGAAAATGGGGCACTAAAGGCTTCTTGTCAGCTTACAAGAGCCTCTCCTACTTTCAAAGCTTAAATATTTCCCAGATCTTATGATTAACCAATTGCAGAATTAATAATGCTTGAAATAGGTGTATGCTTGTGTTTTTCTTCATACTATTAAGTGCTTATGTTCATTTGCTTTGCTGATATTTAAACACACATAAAAGTAAATGCAATGCAGCGAATAAGCAAACACATAAGACAACAAGTTTAATTAGGAGTTCACCCTGATATCTTGGGCTATGTCTCCATGAGCTCTAATCAACTCGACTAGGCTCTTTGGGATTATGGCTTAAATTCTTTTACAAGCTCCACGCTCAACTCCATTGGTTTACATTGAACCTATGGGTTTAGAAATACCATCTTATCCCGCTAGCTATCCATACTCTGTAGACAGATCTAGGCTTCTCTGGACTTGACTCCTTCAGTCAGTGCTCTAAGCTTCTTGAGCTTCTGGCCTCTCTGACTCCCTCAGAATTCTGTATTGTCTTTGGAACTCCTTCTTTTGTCTACAGCACACCTTAGGCACCAGCAACAGCTTGATTATTTCGACCCTTTGCTGTTCTGAACTTCATTACAGCCCATGGCTCATAGAAGTTTGTTTGAGCTCTTTGGCTTTGCGGCTCTAGCTCTCTAGCTAACTGGCTCTGGCTCTCAGCTCTTTAGCTCATCTAGCTCTGGCTCTCTCAGCTATCTGGCTCTGTCCGTGTGGCTCTACCTCCAACCTCTGGTGGCTCTGCCTCTGCTCGGCCCTCTGGCTCTAAAGCTCTTGGGCTTTCTGGCTCTCGGCGCTCGAGTTCTCGGGCTCTCTGTCCCTTTCATGTTTCGCTCGACCTCCAAGCGACTCTTCGGCTCTGGCTCTGGCTCTGGCTCTCTGAGCTCTCTGGTTTTCACTCGACCTCCAAGCGACTCCAAACTCTCTGCTCCCGCTCTTAATCGTGCTCTCTGGCTTTTGTGAGGCCTCCTTTGACTCTGCGGCTTCCACAATCGTTCCTCTGTCCCTTCGATCATGAGGAATCATTCTTTTTCTTGGCTCTGCCTCTTCATGCTTCAAAACGCATCCCTATTACAAAAACGCCCACCTGCAGCGTGGCACAAGGAATGATGGTTGTTTCCAATGGAAAAATGAACCAGCGGCCTCTTTCCAAATGAAATCCACGAAATAAAGCATTTCTGGCTCGTAACGGAAATACAAAAGAAAAACACTATTGGGCACAAAAACCGGACTTCAAAATCTATGAAATTGCACTCATAATCCCTATCGGGTCCGCCTTCGGTCGCAATATCGCAATCACATCGTCGCATGGCCAAAACCCAAATACACGGGAATACATTGAAAATCCCGAATTCCCGGATTTCAAAACTTATGAAATCGGGTCTATAATTCCATCGGGTCCGCCCCTTATCAGCATGTCGCAATCACATGTAACGGCCCTTTGTATCAGGGATCCGCCAATCGCCCGATCGTCGATCACCCCGATCAGATCCTGACCGTTGATCCTGCTCATCGATCCGACGGTTGGCGTGCGATCGCACATCGGCCCATCGCTTTATCGCATATCGCAATATCGCTGTCGCAACGGCCCTGGGGGTCTTCCCTTTGGTTATGCCAACCGCCAATCCACTGATCCGCCGATCGTCGATATCGCACATCACATATCGCTCTGCCTAGGGTCCCGATATCGAGCGAAGGCCTACCTCTGATGTGATAAGTCAGAGATCGCTGATTGGGGGTCCTTCCGCCCTTGCGTTAAGTCCTCCTTTTAACCCTCCAATGCGATTTTTCTCAATGAGCCTTTTAGGCCATTTTTATAAGAATTTGCCTCCTTTTCAAAGGACAATGGCAAACTTCTTTTTACGATAACTTCTGCATCCGAAGTCCATTTCAACCCATTCAAGTTGTAGTAGATTCAAAATGAAAAGATCTATGCAATGGGACTATTTCCAGGAGCAGCCCTTGACTTTCATTTTCCTTTGTGAGGAACACTTTAGACTTAGAAGTCTATTCTAGATCCATTTTGGATCAATTCTTAATGTTGATAGCCAGGGAAGATTCAAAGGGGTCCAATACTCCCGAAAGGAAAAGAAAAAAGACCCCTCTCCTCGCAAGGAATCACCTAAGGAAGATCCATTGCCTAAGTAAGCCCTTCCTAAAGAGTCCATCCCCAAAGTTCCTCCCAAGAAGGATCCCTCGACAAAGGTCAATCAAAAAAAGGATCCTCCTAGGAAAGAATACAGGAAGAAGGAAAGGGGGAAGGAAATTAAACTTGACATTGAAATAGGGGCGACCATAGGAAAGATGACTACACCTATTCCCCTAAAGGAGATTGCTAAGCTTCCCGAACAAAAACAACAACTTAAGAAGTCTCCGGGAATTCAAGAAGAGGAAATACTTGAAGAATTGCAAAACATTCATATTCTTGACCGAAACCCTGGGCATGAACCATTCTTGCTTACTTTGGCTATCAATGACCTCTTCTTACACAATTGTATGCTACACTCAGGTGCTTCTGTCAATATCATGCCTTTGACTCTTATGAAGCAATTGCATCTCACCATCACTCAAACCATATAAAAGGGTGTGTGGTTTCAATTCCAAACCTATGGAAGTGGAAGGCATCATCAAAGACCTTAAGGCCTCTTTAGCTAGGAATATCGATGTATCCCTCCTCATGGATGTTATTGTTATCGATATTCCCGATATGTGGGGGATGTTTTTATCTTGGAAATGGGGAGCTACTGTTGGGGGGCATGTTCAAATGGATTTATCATACGCAACCATCTCGCAATATGTTGGCATCCCTTTTATCCTTTATAGGGAACCTTCTTATTTGCTGCATGTGATCAAGCCTGGACCATACTATGAGACATTTGAGGTCGAGAAACCTTCCCATATCCTCCCTGCCCAAGAAGTATGAATCCTCAAGCGACCAATCTCTCAAACAGGCAAGAAGTGGAAGCCTAAGAAAGAATGTAAGGTTGGGGACTTAGTCTTGGTGGATAAAGATCCTGTGCAAGTCAGGATCCATAAAGGATTGGGGATGACTATTACTACATTGCTAAATTTAACGACGAACTTTGGCCTGCGCTGGTCAAATTAAGACGTATCACATCATTCCTTGAGACTTGAAATTGTATCATATGCATGGTAGAGTAGGATGCATTACATGTTAATTTCCGCATTAGAACTAATGGCATATGATATTTCTGATGGTAGATTAGCTACGCTTAGATTAAATTTGCATGTTTTTATGGCCTAACATATGAGCATGTGGGATCATGAAACGTCGCGAAGGCATGTTGCCCCGTGTTTCTTTCCAATTATTATATGTGCAGGTGAGAAGTCTAAGGTAACCAAGAGACTGTTGGTGTTCGCGTGACCTCCCATTCGAATAGTTTTTCCCACTTCTTCGAGAGATCACATCCCAGTTGGAGGCAGATGTTACCCACCACTTTGTGGGTGATATCCCTAGGAGAAAAAATTTCCCCTGCATGGTCCTCAGCCGGCAGCCAACAATCCCTTGCAACCACCAACTAGCTCATTGTTCCATCGTCTCCGCCACATGAGCCAACCATGTGGCCCCTCGCCCATCTGCCATGATCGTGTGTTTGAAGGTGGACCTCCCAAATCTAAAGGTATGCCTTGTCATTTTGAAATTGAGTATTGTAGTTTTCTTATCATGGACACTTCTGGGCATGGATTAATGGGAGGACTCGACAGAAAGAATGGGCTAGGTCTGTACTTCTATCCCCTAGACCCCTTTTAGGAATTAGCCTTGGATTCTAGTCCCATGGGATCTCTTTTATTGACCATTTGGTTCCAGGGATGGTATTTCAAGAAACCATGATTTTGCTTGCGTGGTCTTGCTCCCTTATCCACTTATATTACCCTCTTTCCATCCATTATTACCCCATCCACCATTTTTCCCGCCTGGGTCCACATCCCTCCATTGGGTCCACGTAGGGTTAGCTTGCCCCTTCCCCTTGCACACGCCTTGGGTCATGGTCTGGAATGAAGCTCGACGGTTGATGCATTTGAAAAGAAAGTTAAAAGCATATATGGCCACATTCAACTGGAAAAGTACCACAAAATGCAAAATATCGCTAAGACAAAAGCATTTTAGCATGTGGGCGAAAGGCAACATGAGCTCTACCCCCATCATCATGGCCATCACCCTAGTTCCTACAAGTTCTAGAGCCTTCTTCATCATATAGGAACCCATGATTGTCCCAACCCATGGGGAGCAATGAACCACCCCACCTTAAAAAGGGGATTCCATTTCTATATCTTACACATCATGCCCTAACCCCTTGAGCCCCGAGAAGTCAATCAAAGAAAATCATAAAAAAAGGCAAAAGGCATAAAAGAAGGGTGGAAAAATCAAGGTCGGGGCACCTCAAAGTACCACGATTGCTCCCTCCTATAAATTATAAACCCAAGTGTGGACTTCTCTCTTATCAGCGACCCTTGTACCCCAGCATGTCACCCAAGGTTGCCCCTTCTCATTCCCTACTTCATTCACCTATCTATCACATGCCACCACCTTTTGAAGGATGTACCTTGGTTATATTATCCCCTTTAGAAGTAGATCCCATCTAATGGAGTACTTGGTTAACCCCATTTGGAGTTTAGGAGACATTGGCACATCCCGAAGCCCATTATGGAAAGGCAGACAATTATGAAGTCCCTACTTTTGGTCCATGGTTAGGTAAAATCATTTACTTGATTTCTCTAATGACTTGTACTGGAAGGCTAGGGGATGCATTGGATCTTATGCACCATTGCAGATGGTTTCCATTTGGGCTTGGTCTCCCTATACAGGGTTCTAATCTTCCAGAGGGCTACATTGGCACATGTAGGGTGAGCATTGAGAGGAATGGGCCTCCACAGTAGCGGATTGCACTCCATGGATCCCCACAGCCATTCAGAGATTGCTCGTGGTTCAATTATTGGACAAGGAGGATGCACTTGATTCATCATGCCCAGCTGGCCCCAGATCTACACCATACACTTGGTAGATGATCCAGGACTTGCACAATGATGTGGCATCACTCACGCCATCATCCTAGCCCTTGCAGATGATCTACAGGCATCTTCAATTTGTTTGGAGACCCATGAGAACACTTGTGTGCCCCCACATGTCATTTGGAGCATAACAAGTTATTACAAGGGACCAACCCTTTGTCCACTGCTTTTGAGGGTCCTATTCTTCATTGTGGCACCCATTGACCTAATTAGGTCTCTTAGAGGACCCTATGACATGCATAGATTATTATTTGACCTATTGAGAGGCTTACCTTTTCATTTATGAGCTAGTTTGGTGGGCTTGTCACGAAAAGTTGTATTATTAGCGCAATATTTTATTTTTGGGGCTTATGTAGGCCAAGGAGGCTAATTCGAACTCCTAATTTGTGTATAAATAGGAGTGAGATGAGTTCATTTCTCAGGATCACTTTGGTTTTGGATCTCTTATCTCTCTTGAGGTTTTCACACTTTTTCTAAGGATGGAATGGAGATTTATGGATGAGTTTTGATGTATGGATATTGGTCTATGTTCTCTTGGAGCTTCTTTATTGTCAATTATGAATGGTTGGATATACTCTATTACATGTAACTACGTGTTTTTGAGGTTATTCTTGTTTACGTTTGTCATATATGTTGGACTGGGATTTTTGTTGTTCTAGGGCATAATTTTTGCATGCATTTACTGCTTAATATTGTAGAATTTGTCTCTATTATAACATTTCCTTCAATTTATGGGCCATGTAATAGGAGCGAAATCTCCTAGGGGTAAAATTTGACCTTGGCAAGCTATTTCTCTTGCACATAGAAGTATAAAAGTTGGAGGGTTGCTTCTTGACCTAGAAGGTAAACGAAGTGATCTTGAAGCCTCATTGACTGGGAACTAAGAAATCCTACTATTACTCAACATAGACTCCATTCTCCCAAAGATTAAGGCACTGAACTACCAATGATGGTCACTAAAATCCACATTTTCTCACATTCTTCCGAGACTAGCCACATTGGGGTGCCTAGGGCATCAATTTCCCGGGAAGCTAGCCATAAAAAAAATTGATCTCTTAGGGTCTCCTATGCTGGCCTTTCCTCTTGCCCTGCAATTTTGAAGCCATTCCGATGGTGGAGTTAGAAGAAAAAGCAAGCCCTAGATTCGGGATAAAAAGTTGTCCTGCTATCCCCAAGGCTAGTACCTCATAGGTGAAGACAACATCTTCAAGTGAAATAATTCTCTTCATCCTTTTCCCCACCTTGTCTAGGGTAAGAATATCATTGGTTTCTTCATACCTTCCTCATATCCTAGACCGGGTCCACTTGGTCCCATGTGGTCCCACTCCTTCAAAAGGCTATTCTTCAAGAACCATCCGGGATACCAATTCTAACAAAGATTTTAGGGATTGGGGAACTCCTTCACAAGCCTACTCCCAAAAACCTAACCCTCAAAATCCTCTCTTCCTTTCCCTAGAAATACATAGTACCTTGCTTAGAAAGCAAGCAAGCTCCATCCTTCAAGCTTTTCTGGGAAAGGGTTTGGTTCACTCATATCCATTGACTTATCATTCATTAGTGACTCCATACATATCAGGTCTCCTCCCATCAGTGAAAGTCCGTAAATAGAAGGGAGCCTTCGCTGAGGTGACAGTGGGCTAAGTCTTCATTTGTTGCCCTTGGCCTAGCATCTGCCCTTTAGGGATCCCCCTTAGGTCCCCTGCTAGTTTGAGCGTAACATTTTGGCGTCGTTGTTGGGGAAGAAGTAGGTCTACGTCCCTAGTGAATCATTGAGGAATTGAATCATTGACGACATTTAGAAATATTCCTCTAGCGACACCACTCATTTTCAAATCCCCTAGTTTAATTGAAGGCGACAACATTCCTCCTTTAACTAGGGCTGCTGCAAAAAGGGGAAAGCTCCCTTTTCTCGGAATTCGAGAAGGTTAGTGATACATCTCCAAAGATGGCATCTACTTCAAGCACTGACTCCGAAAGGGATCAACCTAAGATGACCAAGAGTGAAAGACACTTGGTTAGTGTCTTTGCCCCTTTGAAATTAAGTAACGATCCCAAGCCATTACCTGAAAAATTTAATCGATGGTTGCCCAAATTCAAAGGGGATGCTACTAGGGTTGCCCATGGTTTTATTGAAGAATTCTACTGGCAGTTGTCCCCTAGAATGATATTTGATGAAGATAGGATCATGATGCTTTTTGCCTTATCACTTGAGGGACAAGCAAGAGATTGGTATCTTAGCCTCCCCCTGGATGCATAAAGGACTCCAATGAATTTGAAAAAATATTCATGAAAAGGTGGTCATGCAATGCCCAAGGGACCTTCAACATTGAAAATTTATACCAAATAACCAACAGAAGGGAAGATGTGCAAGAATTCATTCAAAAGTTTGATAGGGTAGTCAAAGATATACCTAATCGTTTGAAGCCATCTGAAGCCAACATTCTTGACAAATTCATAAAAGCCGTTGGTGGCCACCTCACCTAGGTGTTGATGGATAAGAAACCATCCACTTTGGCCGAGGCTAAGGAAATGACAATGGAAGTTGAAGAAAACCTTTGATTTCCAATGTTGACACCAATGACCATCCTAGAGCCAAATTTGAAACCAAGAAGCAGAAATCCAAAGATCAATACGAAGAAACTCCCGCTATTCTCAAAAAGATGGAAAGGTTCACCAAAGAAGCCAATGCACATGACAGGGTTATCATGAATGAAATCACCGCCTTAGAAACGACCCAAAAACCAAGTTACATCCCTAAAGGAAAGCCTTTTCCCAAAAAGAAAAATGAAGAAGATAGGTCGAGATCTTCTCAAATCCCAAATACATTGGCCCCAACTAATTCTATTGAGACAAACTCTTCATCTGATGTTGAGGATAGTGAAGAGGATGAAAGTGAGGAATAAAAAACAGATGAGCAACCCAATCTTGTGGAAGTTGATGTCTTCAACATTTTGCTAGGAGGATCATATACGCATCCTCCCATTAGTGAGGTCACCCTTAAGGAAGAAAAGGAAGAATGCATTCTTAATGCCGATAGCCAGGGAAGATTAAAAGGGGTCCAATATTCCCGAAAGGAAAAGAACAAAGACCCCTCTACTCCTAAGGAATCACCTAAGGAAGATCCATCACCTAAGAAAGCGCTGTTGATTTCTACTAGCATTGAATTTGCTCTAAGTCTCACAATTTGCGGGGAGGCTTAGACACATGTATTCTCCAATACCCCGAAATCATTTTGGGAAATTCCACCCAGAGACAGTTTTATTAAAATAATTATTAATTTTTAATAGGACCCTAAGTCTAAACTTATGAAATTAAAATAATTAATGGGTACTAATCTAAAATGTGGGTGAAACTTCTAGAAGAAGGCGGAGATCAAACCAAAATAATCTAAGTGATTGATTAGAAGTTAATCTGGGTCATTGGTAGTCCAACAGAAAGATATAACAAGAGGCTTGAGGGGCACTTGGAGAACACAAAGACAGAGTTCAGAAGATCGAATTTCTGAAGTAGAGCAGCTGTTGATAAGAAATTCGGAGTGAGATTTTGTAATGAGGGGTAGGGATAGTATCCGAAGGGAAATCTTTCCCGGTCGGAGAATACTCAACAGAGAAGGCAGAGAGAGATCCAACAGTGGCAGTGTAGAGCCAGAGGGGCCGACGCAGAGCCATGCAGAGGCAGTGCAGAAGCCGAGAGGAAGTCTGAAAATTTGCTGAAGGAATCGATTGCAGAAGCTGGGAGCCAGGGTGTGAGATCGAGAGGCAGAAATCGAAGTTCCTGAGCAGCAAATCGATTAGTTGGAGGAATGACGTTGTCCCCATGTTAGGGTCCTATAATTTATAGGATCTCAAGGTGATTGAGTATTTCACAGTTTGCAGATTTCAAATTGTTCATAGATTCCAATATTCAATTGATTTCACAAAAAAAAAGAGAAAAGAAAAGAAATGAAAAGAGGGTATATGAAAAAAGAAGAAAAAGAACAAAGAAAACAAAAAGAAGAAAAAAGAAAACCCCAAAAAGTTGTTCAAACGATACAGTATAAGCATGATTGAACAAATTTCAATTCTTGTTGATAGGTTAGAAAATAAAGATCTGCCAAACAGTTTAATCTTGGCAAATCAGTAGCTAAGTAGAAATAAAATTGGTTCAACTATTTAATCTGGACCAAGGGAGAAATAAGCGATAGAGTAGGTTAGAATTTAGAAGAAATAAAAAGAGATAAAAAGGAAAGGGTTTGCTAGTCCAAGTACACCCTGCACAAGAAAATGAGAAAGAAAATGTTAGATTAGAGAATAAGGGTAGGTAGATTGAAGAAAATTCAAGGAAAGAGAAAAGACATAAAAAAAACCTTTTTAAAAAGGTTGAAAGACATATTCTAATGTTGTCCTAAGGTAGGGAGAAAAAATCAAAAGCAAAGGAAAGGTCTTATGTTACTTTCCAACATTATTTATCCAAACCTTACCTCATACCCTCTTAACCTATAGTCTGCGCCCCTCATTTATTTCCTACCCCACCACGCACTCACCTGTCAAATCATATCTAATCTACCCATCATCTATCACTCCATCCCTGCACACACTGTCTGATCCGACGACCCTCGTCCCTTTCCGGCCCCCCCCCTCACCCTCCGAAAGTTAATCCCGGGGGTGGGTCCGAAGTGAGTAGTTTCCACCCTCTTACGTGTCGCTCCCTCATGAGTTCGCACCCCCCCGCTTTCATACCACCTACAGCTCCCCAGTTTATGCCAACTACTCAAGCCGCCCACCAATATGACCGTTGGATACTTCCGCCACCTCACGGCGCCAACTCATCCCATTGGCTCAATCATCTCCGTTCCCATCGTTAAGCAATCAATGGGTTGGACCGTTAGCCAACGGGCCCGCGCCAATTCAAACCAACCCAATGGCATCATTCCAAAGTCATAAAACCACCAATTCATGCCAATTTCAAATTTTAATTGCTATCTTCACTTGCAGGCATCTTCCTATTCATCCATACACAGGGAGCACGCAGTGCAGATAAATAACAGCAATACTATGCAGGATAACTTATTTTCCTGCAATAATCACAATTTCCCATTCTTGAATCCCACTCCTGATTAATCCATTTTTCTTTCCCCCTCGCTGAATTCCCTTCTCTTCTCATCCCCTTTCTGTTTCAGATTCAAGACATGACCACTTACAGCGATTAGTTTCAGAGAAGACAACCATGGCACTGAAGAAGAAGGAACAAGAAGTCTTTAATCCAATGGTGCACCCACCATTGGATTTAGATCACCTACCATTGGCTAACAGAGATTTTAAAATACATGAAACACTATCAGAATTTGATTTGTTTGACATATATAGCTGGTGGTAGGACAAATTTGTAGAGGAAATGGATGACATAGGCCTCTGGGACACTAATCCACCTTTTTATATTTTTCCTAAAACACACAATTTCCCAAAACTGATCAAGAAATGTCATTCATGTTACAACCCACAGCAAAGGGCAGTGATGGCCCCAACAGGACATATTTTGTTTCAATTGATGCCAAGTCCATCATGCAGATGATGCAGGCCCCGGTTATTGAAGGAACTACTCCCTTTTCTCATGAGGCCCTCACTGAAATGTATCAAAAGCTTGATTTTTCTAAGAGAGCCAAAACATTAGAACTTTTCATGACTGAGAACACACCTCTGCCAAGCAAGAATCCTCCTTATTCCTCCTCTGTTTTCCCTGATAGAACTAGACACATTGTCATTGTTCTTTCCTATTTACTTGGCTATTATTCAGATCAATGGCTGGATGAAGCTATCATAGCTTTCTTGTCTATCCTCTCAACAGAATCCAAGCCCTCTGTCCTTTTTAACTTCAGCCAATTTTTAGCAGATACCATCCATGAGCAGCTTGTCAATTTCTTCACAGATGAAGTGTTTCATTATTCCTCAGTGTTGGTATATATGTTTGTGTATTTTCAGGCAGACAGGTAACGGTTTTCAATAAGAAAAATGAATGAAGAAGGTGAACCCCAATCAGTGATATTCTGGACAACATTAATGATGAAAGAGCCAAAACATTTCAGCTACAAGATAATTGTGGAGATGTTTGTTCACCCAGCAATGAGCCTCCTCAGTGGGACTGCAGAACCTAGGATCAGTGAAGAAATAAGGAGAATTATGCAGCTGTCAGACCAAGCCAGAATAGGTGATTGGTACTTGTACCAAAATTACACTGAAATAAGAGTGTATGGATGTGAGTTGGCCCCATACAAGCTGCCAAAGTTCCTCCCCATGAGGATCTTTGCACTGGAATACATTAGGAAAATGATTAATGCAGATGAACTGCATTTTGTATCAGCTAAGAAAAAGTCCCAATTCAGGATCAAATCTCAGATTGGTCCCTTCATTTGTAACGCGGAGCAGTAGGGGAGGAGGCAGATAAAAGATTGAAAGAAATGAACTTTACCCACAGCTTCACATGGTCTTATGATCCTTGGGGTATCAGTTCCAGGAAGAGGTAGAAACAAGTCAACAACCTATATCCACACTCAAAGGCCTGAGATTGAAAAATACATGAACCAGATTGAGTGGATGCCTGATACATTGCAGGAGGCTGAGGAACAAGTGATCTCTTCTTGCAACATACAAACTCCAAGACAACAGGAAAAGCAGACCACAGAAGACAGAACAGAAAAAGGAAAAGAACAAGAGAAGGGAATAACAGGGAAATGGAACAAAGAAATCAGTCTCCAGAAACTGATACTTCTATAAGGGGATTCAAGTTGAAATACAAGAAAAAGTCCAGAAAGCACATGGACATAGACAAAGGATCACCACAACAAACAACAATCAACATAATTGATATTTCAAATTCATCCCCACCTGAAGGGCAATCTTTTCCTACCACTCCAATTTCAGAAAGGAAACAATCTCTTCAAGTGTCCTCATCTTCAAAAGTGACTAAAGAAAAAGAAGAGACAATATTTGATACACTCAGAGAGATCAAAATAAGAAATGAAATACTGAAAAAGAACACCTATACTCAGTTTTGGAAGCAGAGTGCAACTGCACAAGGCAGACTTCTCTCTACCTTTGATTTAGAAAAGGGCAAAAAGCATATGGCATTTTTGGAGGCACAGACAGCAGAGCCCAAAACTCCAACAAACTACAAGCAATCTTCTTTTGAGTTTGATGCCAGAAATGTCCATCCAATAGATCAGCTAGAAATGCACAAACAAATAGGGGAAATGATTTCATCTACTCTAACAAGCACTTCTATGAATTTGTTTAAAATGCAGGTGGCACTATCAAATGCTCAATCCCAGTTGAAGATGGAAAGGATTTCATCACAGTCAAAGGACAATAAAATCAAGTCTTTGGAAGACTTAGTAGTGAAGATTGGGTATGATCCCTCAGATATAAAAGCAGTTGAAGAAGTAATAAAGAAAAAAGAGTTAGATATTGCAGCCCTAAAGAGGCAACTCAAGATGCCTGCTACACATGACCCACTGACCAAGGAAATAGAGGAAACAGAGAACTTGAAGGCTGATATGATGAAATTAATAATGGAGCAGTCTATCCAGATCAAACAAATGGAAACATAGATGGAAAAGATGGTGCAAGAGAAAGAAAAAGCAACATAGATGGCCAGCACAACAATGGATACCCTTCCCATAACTATTCCCTCAAGTACAGTCATAGGAGCAGGAAGCAGTACAGAACAGTTGGCTAGATCAATGGAAGGCATGAATATGCAAACTGAGACAAAAAGACTGGAAACCCAAGTCAGTGTACTGCAAGACCAAATCAAAAGAGCTGAAAACAATCACTTGGTGGAAATGCAAAGGGCAAAGGAATTAATTGAGGCACTACAAAAATCAGAGAAAGAATCATGCATTGGAAACACTCTAGGGAGAGTTAAGGAAATTATTTGGCACAATATAATCGATGGTATGAATGAAATTTGGCCTAGCGTCCAAATTATCTTTAAGCAGAAAGAATTAGTGGAGAAGGCTAAAGAATCCATTTCAGCTACTAATGTAGAGTTGGGAAACATGCCAGCAACAGCTATCAGGATAATCAAGTTTTTGAATGCAAGAAACAAGTATGAGCTGGAAGAGTTGGGAGTGGCAGATAGAACAAAGACTATACTACAAGTCAAGAAGGTGTTGACCAAGAAGAGCCTAAATGTGCAGCTAGAAGAAAAATGTCAAGTTCTGGAGCTGACAGTCAACAGGTTCTTTAAAAGAATGCAACCTTTACATCAGAAAGGTCTCCCCTCTCTGCGCAGTAGAGAAGAGACACTTTTCTGCGCAGTAGAGAGAGAAAGATGTGATGAGACGAGTGAGTCCAAATGAGGAAAAGTCCTCCTGTATTTATACATAACGTTGGTGTTTGAATAGATGCAACTGTTGGGCTTCTGAGCCTACATGAGTTGTAGGTCGGGTTGATAATAATTCCATAATCAAAATAAATTCATATCTCCATGAATACTTATCGGAATCGGATGATCTTTATATCAATCCTACACCTCTTGACAAGAGAAATCTAATAAAAATATTATCAGCCATGAATAAGATGACCCACATGAAGTTTGGCCCTAGTTTCCAATTTTAACACTCCCTCTCAACTAGGGAGAACTTCATTTGCAATCTATCTATCGGTCGTTACTATTCATCCATCAAATGCACTGCCCTGTACAGCCTGACCCTTGCCCTGCTCTACTATTCTGCCTGTTTTGCTTTGTCTTGTTCTGCCCTGTACTGATCTGTACAGCTCTGCTTTGTTATGCTCTGCTCTGCTTTGTTCTGTTCTACTCTGTTTTTGTTCGAATTATGAAGAAGAATAGTGATCGAGGATGTATCATACTAAATCAAAGTCAGTCTCAGAGTATGTACCATTGGTCCCAGACCAGTCTCAACTAACCCAAAGTCAGCGTCATAGTGAGTACAACTCCTACCACTGGTCCCAGACCAGTAACATCCTCCACTGACACAAAGTCAGTCTCAGAGTGCGTACCACTGGTCCCAAACCAGTAACAACCGACCCAAAGTCAGTGTCATAGAATGTACCACTCCTACCACTGGTCCCAGACCAGTATCATTGACCCCAGATCAATGGAGGTCATCCTAGCATAGGGAGTACGGTAGATACAACAATGCATCCATCGGTACTACTATGGTCCCTAACTTCATTTCCCTACTCATTGATAAGATGAGAGGTACTTCCCATGAGTCCTAGACTGCGTGGATAGGATGTCTCGACAGGAGAACTTAATCAATCCCGTCCTCACAGGAGAACACATCAATCCTGCTACAATCGCTATGGAGAACACATCAATCCAGGCCGCCATGTAGAACACATCAATTTAGGCCTCACAGGGGAACACATCAACCCTGCTACAATTTCCATGGAAAACACATCAATCCAGGCCTCACAGGAGAACTAATCATTCTGCTACAAAGGAGAGTGAATCATCCTGTTCCACAAGAGAGCGAATCATCTTGTTCCACAAGACAGCGAATCATCTTGTTCCAGTGCGCACCACGAGGGGAGGGTGAGTCACCCTGTGGTCGTATGTTGCTCCAGTAAGAACCACAAGCCCTCAGAGCTCCCAGAGCTCAATGTACGCAACATACAAGACCCTTATACAAGGGTTTCTTGATGACTCCAAGTCGTTTGGGAAAATCACAGATTAGATCTTTCCTCGGGGCTTTGATGATTCGAATTGGATCCATAGAAAGACTGTCAAGAACCATGATTGAATCAGGTCAAACAAATCTCTAATGAAATCCAAAACAGTATCAAAAACACCCTGAACCAGTGGCCATGGCAGCCGACGTGGAACGACGAGGATCTCAGTCAAAGCGCGCTGACCGAGGCCCATGGAGACCGCACAAGAGACCAAAGTAGCCCCTGAGAGCCCCAGAATGGGAAAAGGACGAGTTTTTTGATGCGCGATTAGCGCTAATCACACATCGCTAGCCGAACAGGGCAGAAATGGGAGAGCCCGAGCACTCGGTCGCTTGGGGGAACCAGAGGACCGCGAGCAGGAAAAGGTAAAAGCATTATAGTACAAAGGCGGGACCCGCGCTCTAGAAACCGACGGTTTTGATCGGGGCGCCCTTGAACGATAAGATATTTTGGATAGGAGCAGAGCGATTCCATACACCGATCGACGCATGGCAGGCGGAGGTGAGAGAAAACCACCGTTGATCGCGCGCTATTGGTTGAGCAAGTCAACCGCGCGAAACATGCGTATGGCGTTGGATTTGGAGGGCCTAGATCGGACGGCTGAGATTGCACCTGATGGAAAGAAGCGGAATCGACGGGGAACTACGCCACGTTCTAAAGGGATTTGGAATCCGTTTGACCACCACGGTGGAGGAAGAACGCATCCACAGCGTAACTGAAGAAACGAACCAACAAAGCATGCTGGCGCCATTTAGAGGAGGACAAGTGGCCACTCCCTGAGCGTTCATGATGACACCGAATGCAGGGAACTCCAAGTGCAGCTGCAGAAGGTGAATCGACACAGGCGGAAGAGGAACCGAACAGGCATAGGGATCGAATGGCTAAAGCCATGAACAGAGACAGTCGAACCAGTTAGAGTTGATTTGGAATCAGAATTGAGAAGAGTCCAAGCGACCAAGAGAGACAGTGAACAGTGAACCCTGAGAGGAGGACTGAACACAGAGAACAGTAAAGCCAAGCAGAAGAGACAGAGGGTCGAGCTGACCACAGGCAGCGTCGAGCACCAGAGAGCTTGAAGATTCAAGCCTTCCCATAGAGGAATCTGTCCGAACTAAGCATCACATTTGGCTCTTTCCACTGTAGACCAAGGGTCACAGAGCTAGTAGGAGAAGAAGAGTCTGTGTACTCCAAGTGGCTTGGGGAATCCAAGAACCACCTTGCCAAGAAAAATCTGCTTCAGGAGAACTCATATTGAGTCCCTATATTGTAATTTCTCTGTTGAAAGACACAATAAAACAAGGCCACCACTGAAGCTGGACCAGAGACATAGCCCTGGATAATAGGGTGAACTCCTTATTAAAATTGTTTGTGTCTTTGTGTTGCTTACTGTATTTCTCTGACGTCTTTCCATTTTATTTTTTGTGTATTGGCAATCTGATCAATCCATTGTTTCAATAACACAGAACACACACCAGCACATGAGTCTGTAATACTTTTAGTTTAATAAATCTTTAACTGATGGCACTCATAGGGTGAATATCAGATCAAGTGGTATTAGAGCTTAAGGTTGTAAAGTTAGACAAGCTTGTGTTGGTATAGCTGTGAATGCTCACAAGATCAAAGCTCAAATTAGGAGAAGGATAGTTGGTGGAGACTAATCCTGAAATTGGGAGAGTCTATCTTTGAAAGACCATGTCATAAGAAAGTTCTATGGGGCCAGACCCTCAATTCATAGAGGGTTTCCTAGCTATAAAGTCCATGGTTGAAGAAATGTACCGAGACTTTAGAAAGCAAAAGGTGGAAGATGCATCAGGCTCTAAGCAAGAGAAAGAAAAAGATGAGTCTCACTTCCATGACAACTCCAAAGGAAAAGGGAAAGAGGAAAACTTTCTCACGCCTCCTAATAGCCCTGTACATAATAAGAAAGCATCTTTGATTAAGTTAGATGTTAAATTTGATTTGCCTATATATGATGGAGAGCTAAATGCCAAAAAATTGGACAATTGGATTAGACAAATTGATGTGTATTGCAGGGTACAGAACATAAACTTAGACAAGAGTAAGATTCAGCTGGCAAGCCTATGCCTAGGAGGCACTGCCTTGGTTTGGTGGGAAGGTAGAACCCAAGCTGATATGAAAAGCCATGGTAAGACCATCTCTGTCTGGAGTGACTTCGTTTCTGCAATCAGGAAACAGTTCTATCCATTGGCCTACATGCAGCAGGCCATGATGAGTTGGCAAACTCTTCGGCAGTTGAAGGGGCAAAGTGTACAAGGGTATATTCAAGAGTTCAGAAAGAGAGCATTGACGTTGGGTATCTCACTAGACTCACTGGAGACTCTTTTGAAGTATATTGGTGGTCTACACAGCTACATGAGGCATACCATCCTCACGTTTAATCCCACTAGTATAGATGAGGTATCTGTACAAGCTACTCATCTAGAGGCTAGAGGAAAGAATGGCAATCTAGAAGTTGGGGGACCATCCCAACCCACTGTAAGCAAGAGCAAGGAGAAAAGAAAACAGAAGTGGAAAGCAAGGAAGGTTAACACTACACAGAAAGCCAAAGCTTCATGCACTCACTGTAAAAAGGAGGGGCATGATGATGAGCATTGTTGGATTCTGCATCCAGAGCTGAGACCTAAGAAGTCCGAGGGCAAGAAGAAAAAGACAGTTGCAGCTATTCAGAGAGATTTGGGGTCAGACTCGGGAAATGAAACAACCATAACAGCCACAGGTATAAAAGGTAAGAATTCTGAAGCATCTACTAGTAATTCTGCTCAATCCGTTATTGATGAAGAAAATGAGAGAAAAAGACATGAGCTTTTCCATATTCGAGTTATTTCCAAAAATCAAAAGATTGATACTTTGTTTGATAGTGGCTCTCAAGTAAATTTGATTTCTGAAGCAATTGTAAAGAAATTGGGATTAGCAACTACACCTCACAAGAAACCATACCCATTAGGATGGTTGAATGATAAAGCACAACTACAAGTGACTAGACAGTGCAAACTCAAGTTTTCTTTTGGATCAGCATTTGTAGATGAGGTTGAGTTAGATATAATTCCTTTGGATATATGTGGAATTGTTTTAGGAAGTCCCTACTTGTATGATAGAAAGGCTATCTTCTATAGAGCTGAGAACAAGTATCTATTGGTTAAAGATGGAATCGAATATTTTGTAAGAGCTCATAAGCTCAAGAATAAATATACTCTCATAAACTCAGGACAGATGAAAAAAATGATTAATTCATGCAAACAATTCTTATTGATGGTTGTAAAGGAAAAGAAACCTGATAAAACCAATGTATTTGAGGGCTGTAATGTTCAACAACAAGCTGATATAGAAAAGGTTGTTTCAGAGTATGATGTCTTGTTTCAAGAACCTAAAGGTCTGCCACCCAAAAAGGGAATAGTACATGATATTATTTTGCAGCAAGATGTTCCATTGCCTAACATTGGGATGTACAGGTTGTTGCTTTAGAGAATGTTGAAAGCAAGAAGCAGGTGCAGGAGTTGCTCGAGAAGGGCTTCATCAGGCCTAGCACATCACCATGTGGGTCACCAATCATTTTGGTGAGAAAGAAAGATGGCTCGTGGAGAATGTGCATTGATTACCAAGCACTAAATAAGATAACAATCAAGAATCGTTATCCCCTTCCTCGCATAGATGATCTCTTAGATCAATTAAAAGAAGTTGTTTATTTCACCAAGCTGGATTTTCACAGTGGATACCATCAGGTCAGAGTTGTAGAGCAAGATACATGGAAGACTACTTTCAAAACAAAGCAGGGATTGTATGAATGGCTAGTTATGCCTTTTGGCTTAACTAATGCTCCTGCTACTTTCATGAGATTAATGAATGATGTATTTAGACCTTTTCTTGATGATTTTGTTATTGTGTATCTGGATGACATTTTGATTTTTAGTAAAACGCAGGAAGAACATTTAAAGCATGTTAAACAGACATTAGATGTTTTGAAAAGAGAAAACTTTATGTTAAACTCTCAAAATGTGAATTTGGCAAAACATCTGTAAACTATTTGGGTCACATAGTAGGGGGAGGTGAATTGAAAATAGATCCCTCTAAAGTGGCAATCATTGTAAACTGGCCTAAACCCAGGTCTGCTACAAAAATGAGAAGCCTCTTAGGAGCAGCACAATATTGGAGAAAGTTCATCTCTAACTTCTCCACGATTGCAGCTCCCTTACATGCTTTAACAGGATTGAATAAGGTGTTTCAGTGGGGAGGCAAACATCAGAAAGCCTTCGACACCTTGAAAGAAAAAATAAGTACAACACCTGTACTAGCACTGCCAGTTTGGAAAGACCATTTGAGATCCAAACTGATGCCAATGGCTATGCCATGGGAGCAGTGTTGACACAGCACGACAAACCCATATGTTATCATTCTGAGACGTTTAATCCTACAATAGTTAACTATCCTACATATGATAAAGAATTGTATGCATTAGTTCAAAGTGTGAAAAAGTGGAAACATTATTTAATGGGCAAAGAGACAGTAATACATACTAATCATCAACCACTTCAATATCTACACTCCCAAACTAAGTTGCAACAATCAAGACATTACAGGTGGATGGGTTTTCTACAACAGTTTCACTTAGTTATCAGATATAAAAAGGGCATCCATAACAAGGTTGCAGACATGTTGTCTAGACCCATTATAAATGCATCTACCATACTTAAGCATAATTCTGTACTACATGAAAGCTACATAGAACAATATGCTCAGGATAT
Organism: Pinus tabuliformis; assembly: GCA_031772625.1. NCBI lineage: Eukaryota > Viridiplantae > Streptophyta > Pinopsida > Pinales > Pinaceae > Pinus > Pinus tabuliformis. The sequence goes on from CM062814.1 coordinate 923,734,420, forward strand.
GGATTTTAAAGATGTATATGCAACTTTGAGTCAAGGCAAAAGAGTAGAAGAATTGGATTATCATATAAAGGACCGACTCTTATACCATTGTGGGAAACTCTACATTCCACAAACTGAGAGGATAAAGATAATTAGGGAAGCACACACTTCACTGATATCAGGTCACTTTGGGGTAAGCAAAACAGTTGCACAGCTGCAAAGGTTCTGCTATTGGCCGAAAATGAATGAGACGATTTCTAGATATGTAAGAGGGTGTGCCATGTGTGCTAAAAGCAAGCCCAGCAATAGAAAACTAGGCTTGTACACTCCATTGCCAGTTCCTTCTCACCCTTGGGAAAGCGTTTCCATGGATTTTGTAGGAGGACTGCCTAAATCTAGAAAAGGTCATGATTGTGGATAGGTTCAGCAAAATGTGCATTTTGATACCTTGTAGTAAACAGGTCACAGCTGAATAGACTGCAAAATTGTTCTTTAAACATGTATGGGTTCATTTCGAATTACCCACTTCCATTGTATCTAATCGAGACACCCGGTTTGTGGGGAAGTTTTGGTCTAGTCTGTGGGAACTGATGGACACCAAATTAAAGAAAAGCACAACTTTTCATCCACAAACAGATGGCCAGACAGAAGTAGTAAACAGGACTGTGATCTAGTTACTGAGAGGATATTGCAGTAAACATCCTAAGCTTTGGGATGAACACTTCTATTATGTGCAGCATGCTTACAACAGAGCCAAACACTCTTCTACACAAAGATCTCCTTTTGAGACTTGCTTTGGTTTCACACCAAGGTCTCCTTTGGATTTTGTCTTTGGTAAAGATACCATGGTTGATGGGCACAGTGATGTGGATAAAGCAACCAGGTTCATTGAACAGATCCAGGAGATCCATCAGGCAGTACAGGAACAGCTAGAAAAGAGCCAGGCCAAGTATAAGGCTAGGCATGATAAGCATCGGATGGAGCATAGTTTTCAAGTTGGAGACCAAGTCTGGCTGTATATCAGCAAAGACCGGATGCAAGGTGAAGGTAAAAAGCTAAAGCCTATCAGGTATGGACCTTTTAGGATACTTGAGAAGATTGGTGAAAATGCATTTCACCTTGATCTACCAGCTTACATGCACATCTACTCAGTCGTAAATGCAGATTGTTTGAGATTGTTTGAACCTTCAATGATTGAGGACCCTGAAGAGCAAAGTCAATTGCCTTCTATTGATGACCTGCTACCTAAATACCTCAATGAGTTGCAGGAAGACACAGTGCTGGACAGGAAGGTGAGGACAATGCGCAAGGGAGAAGTTGAGTACCTCAGGATTGGGCTCAAAGGTTCAAAGCCGAGTAGCGCAAAGTGGATTGAGATTGGACAAGTGAAGAAACAGTATCCTCACTTAGTCGATGCTTGAAAACCAACTTTTGGTGGTCCAAAAGCTTTTTCAGTAGGGAGGTCGTGATCCGAATTGGATCCATAGAAAGACTGTCAAGAACCATGACTGAATCAGGTCGAACAAATCTCTAATGAAATCCAAAACAGTATCAAAAACACCCTGAACCAGTGGCCATGGCAGCCGACGTGGAACGACGAGGACCTCGGTCAAAGCGCGTTGACCGAGGCCCATGGAGACCGCGCAGGAGGCCAAAGTAGCCCCTGGGAGAGCCCGAGCACTCGGTCGTGTGGGGGAACCGGAGGACCGTGGGCGGGAAAAGGTAAAAGCGCTAAAGTACAAAGGTGGGACCCACGCTCTGGAAACTGACAGTTTTGATTGGGGCGCCCTTGAACGATAAGAGGTTTGGATAGGAGCGGAGCGATTCCATACACCGATTGACACGTGGCAGGTGGAGGTGAGAGAAAATCGCCATTGATCGCGCGCTATTGATCGAGCAAGTCAACCACGTGAAACGTACGTATGGCGTTGGATCTGGAGGGCCCAGATCAGACGGCTGAGATTGCACCCGATGGAAAGAAGCGGAATCGACGAGGAATTAAGCCGCGTTCTAAAGGGATTTGGAATCCGTTTGACCGCCATGGTGGAGGAAGAATGCATCCACGGCGTAATTGAAGAAACGAACCGACGAAACATGTTGGCGCCATTTAGAGGAGGACAAGTGGCCACTCCCTGAGTGTTCATGATGACGCCGAACGCAAGGAACTCCAAGCGCAGCTACAGAAGGTGAATCGACACAGGCGGAAGAGGAACTGAACAGGCATAGGGATCGAATGGCTAAAACCATGAACAGAGACAGTCGAACCAATTAGAGTTGATTTGGAATTAGAATTGAGAAGAGTCCAAGCGACTAAGAGAGACAGTGAACAATGAACCCTGAGAGGAGGACTAAACATAGAGAACAGTAAAGCCAAGTAGAAGAGACAGAGGGCTAAGCTGACCACAGGCAGCGTCGAGCACCAGAGAGCTTGAAGATTCAAGCCTTCCCATAGAGGAATCTGTCTGGACTGAGCATCACATTTGGCTTTTCCCATTGTAGACCAAGGGTCACAGAGCTGATAGGAGAAGAAGAGTCTGTGTACTCCAAGTGGCTTGGGGAATCCAAGAACCACCCTGCCAAGCAAAATCTGCTTCAGGAGAACTCATATTGAGTCCCTGTATTGTAATTTTTCTACTGAAAGACACAATAAAACAAGGCCACCACTGAAGCTAGACCGGAGACGTAGCCCTGGAGAATAGGGTGAACTCCTTATTAAAATTGTTTGTGTCTTTGTGTTGCTTATTGTATTTCTTTGCCGTCTTTCCATTTTATTTTCTGTGTATTGGCAATCTGATCGATCCGTTGTTTCAATAACACAGAACAGACACCAACACATGAGTCTGTAATACCTTTAGTTTAATAAATCTTTAACTGATGGCACTCATAGGGTGAATATCAGATCATTTGACAAGGTGTATCGACCTGTACATCATCTTAATGCGATGGAGCCTCCTTGCTCATCGACTTACCATATCCCAGATGATGTCTATCTGCTGGAGCAATTGACGAATATGGGATTTCTCAATAATCAAATCCCACATTTGGTTGTTGCAGAGAATCACAGTCGTATGTGTTCAAACAGCTCACTGAAGAGCTTCCCCAACCAGGCAGCTTCATACGAGATCATACTCGTAGATATGTATCTGGTCTCGGCGGTGCTTATGGCAACTGACTTTTGCTTCCTGCTCATCCATTATATCGAAGCAGAATCCAAAGAGAAACAGCACTAAAAAGCGCTCCAGTGATCCTCCACACTACTTGCCTAATCAGCATTCGAATAATCATGCAGTTTCATATTTCCGGCAGTGTATCTCAATCCATGAGAGATTGTGTCCTAAAGACATCTCAGAAGATTCTTGGCACCAATCTAGTGAGGCTCAACCAAATATGAGCTCACAATGCTAACTGCAAAACATATGTTTGGACGGAGGTTCACCAAGAACATCAACGCGAATGAGTTTTTGAAACTCAAAGGCATTTCCCAAATCTGGTCCGACATCACTACCATATAACTTCTGAAAGTTAAGATCCTCGAGGCAGTCACAGGCTTGCAGTCCACCATACCAAATCTTTTTAGAATCTTCACCACATATTTTCCTTGAGATAGGAAAATTTCCCTTGGCTTCTGCCACACTTCAAGTCCTTGGTTCTTCATTTCAAATTCAGAAGCCAACTCCCTCTTACATTTGTGAATGAGAGGGTATGCACCTGTTAGAAAGAGGTCATCCACATACAACACCAGTATGAGAGGCTTGTCATCTTCAGCCTTAAAGTAAAGTTAGGATCAGCTTCACTCCTAGCAAATCCCAGCTTCATCAAGTAGCTATCGATCCTCTCATACCATGCTCGAGGTGCTTGCTTCAGCCCATAGAGAGCCTTCTTCAACCTGCATACATGAGATTTTCAATCATAAATCTCAAATCCTTTGGGTTGCTCCACATAGACCTCTTCTTTGATCGAACCGTGCAAGAACACGGTCTTGACATCCATCTGATGTAGGTTCCATCCTTGTGAAGCCACAAGGGCTATGATCAAGCGGATGGTCGTATATCTGGCAACAGGTGCAAATATCACATCATAGTCTATACCTTCCTTCTGGGAGAAACCATGAGCAACAAAACGAGCCTTATACTATTCTGTACTTCCATTTGCTGTAGCTTTATCTTGTAAAGCCATTTTGAAGTAACAATTGTCTTGTCCTAGGGTCTGGGAACTACTTCCCAGACATCATTCTCCATAATGGTCATAACATCTTCCATAGTTGATGCTTGATGGCATCTGAGAATGATGAAGGCTCATTTTGTATGATCGTGCTCATGATGGTCAGGTATCCCTGATACTTGTTAGGTTTCTTACTTTCATGAAAGGTTCCTCGGGGTGCAGCATGTCCTTCAGCATCATCAAGTAGCTCCCTAAGCCATGAAGGCCTCCTCCTAGAAGAGGAAGGCTCATGTGGAGGAGGATCAATCAGATCCATGGGTTCTTCTACATCAGGCATTGATTCATCATCCTTTTCTTTTGGTTCCCTGGTGTCGGCTTCTTGAGAGCTCCTCAAAGTCGGAAGATTGTCCACCTTGCTGAGAGCCATATCTTCGTCAAAGGTGACATCATGACTAATCATGACTTCCCTTTGACCGGCTACATAGATTCTATAGCCTTTAGTATTTTCACCATAGCCCATGAAAATTCCCTTCTTTCCAGATGCACCCAATTTATTTCTTTTCTCTTTCGGCACATGAAAATATACAGGGCTTCCAAAAATTCTAAAATGAGAAACATCAGGTTTCTTACTGGTGAACTTTTCTTCAGGAGTCTTGGAACCCAATGCTTGATGAGGGCATCGATTTTGTACATATACGGTGGTGTTTGCAGCTTCAGCCCATAGAAACTTCGGAAGTCTTTGATCATGTAGCATGGCCCGGATAGCTTCCATAATCGTGCGGTTCTTCCTTTCCGCCACACCATTTTGTTCAGGAGTATATGGTGTAGTAGTCTCCCTCTTGATGCCAGCCTCTTTACAAAAATCATAGAACTCATTAGATTCATATTCAGTCCCATTATCAGTTCTTAAGATCTTGATCTTCTTTTCGGTTTGATTCTCGATCAAGGCTTTGAAGTGTCGAAACTAAGAGAACACTTCATCCTTCTTTTTCAAGAAGTATATCTAGGTCTTTCGAGAATAGTCATCTGTAAAAGTATGATAATATGAATATCCTCCCAAGGAGTTCACGGGCATCATACCAGATATGTCTGAGTGAACTAGTTGTAATATATCGGAGGTCTTGCTTTGACTTTAGGCGAATGGTCCCCTTTTGAGCCTTCCTTCGGCACATCCCGGACATACACCTTCTTTCTCTACTTGGAATTCGGGCATCCCTGTTACCATCTGTCTTACATCGGGTAGAGCTTTGTAATGAAGGTGGGCAAACCTCCGATGCCAAAGTTCGGACTGAAGAGTTGTGTCACAAGACATGACACCTAGCGGACATCCACCGACCTGATATAAAGAATCAACTCAAAACCCAAGAGTAAAGGCATCTTTAACATTATTTTTCCATATATGTACCTTGCCATCGCTGAAGGTTACCTTGTAGCCTTTGACTTCCATTGCCGAGATGGACACCAGGATCTTTTTGAGGTCAGGTGCATTTAATACATCTTGGAATTTCTAGCCTTCTTGAATGGTTGTCCTCTTCCTTGATTCCTAGCTCTCCTCTTAACTTTGCTATTGAATTTGTCATTCCTTTGATTGCCAATAGAGGGATTTTGACCATCGTCCCAGTGTGAGTCCTTTCTATCAGGGCACTCCCTTGCATAGTGACCTGCTTTATTGCAAATGTAACATCGTTCTTTTCTTCCACCCTTAGGTCCAACCTTTCTTTTCTATTTAGACCCAGAATTATTTCTTTTCTTAGCATGAGAAGAAAAGGCAGCAGGAGGACCTTTAGGCATGGGTATTTCTTGCTCTTCTACCCTTGTTTCTTCTTGAATGCATCTAGCCATTAATTCCTCGAAACCAGGAATTGCATTGTTGTTCAGAAGAGTGGTTCCTGAACACGTACCATTCAGATGGTAATCCTCCAAGAGTCGTGAGTGCCATTTCCCTATCAGAAAGAGTTTCTCTGATAGATAGGAGGTCGTTCCTGATCTCGATGATTCGTAAGAAGTATGCTTGCATATTCTCATCTTTACCCTTCTTTAATTCCTTCAGCTTATTTCTAAGAAACAAGACTTGATTTGCATCATTAACTTTAAATAAACTCACCAAATCTATCGTAGATTTCCTTGGAGGTGTTTAGATCGGAGATGTAGCCCACCAAGCGCTTGTTGATAGAGTCCCAGATGATCTTTTTCGCTTTAACTTCTTCGTTATTTGTTCCTGGCAGCAGGAGGTGCATTTGATGGAGGCTCAACAATATTGCCTCTCACATGATCCAACACTCCTTGATCCTCAAGGGTTAGATCAATAGACATCTTCCATCCGTGATGGTCAGCTTTCTCACGGAGCTTGTCCTCAGCAGGAAAGAGTGATGAGGACCCCATAGTTCTTTTAAGATAGCCTTGCCAATCTTCTCTTCGGTGATTGCTCTTGCTCTTGCTCGGCCTTTGTCTTCACCTCAGCTCTAATACCATGTTGAGTTATGGTATGTTCTATGCTTATAACAGTTTACTTCTTTTTCTTATTATATTCCACAGATTAGCAATCACATGTACATAAAGTAAAGTGCAGATAGAACATTAAACGATCGACAGAAAACAAGCCAAGACAAGAGACACAAGATGTGGCGGCTAGCCAGGGACAAACCCCACAATGTGTGGGGAAACCCTTTGATCAAATCTTCTTTTATCTTCAATAATTCAGCAAAGAGAAATAGTACAATAAATCTGATTTATATCAGCAGTAGCAAACCCTAGATCAGCAGCATCAGCATTAACGACTTCATCAAACTAGGGCAGACGATATCTCACAAACCGATCGTCAGATCGGCTTGATTCCACCACCAAAAATTGCGGCTTCCAGTGGAGGTTCAGATGAATCTACAATGCAGTTCAGATGAGGAGATCTTCTGGTCCACATAGGTCAAACTTCACTTTTGCAGTTGCAGCTTCAGTTTCAGCAGCTTCCTTCAAACTAGGGTAGTCGATATCTTGCAAACCGTCCGTCGAATTGACTTGATTCCACCACCAAAAGTTGCGGCTTTCAGAGGAGGTTAAGATGAACCTACAACGCAGTTCAGATGAGGAGATCTTATGGTCCACGTAGGTCAAACTTCACTTCTGCAGTTGCAGCTTCAATTTCAGCAGCTTCCTTCAAACTAGGGTAGTCGATATCTTGCAAACCGTCCATCGGATTGACTTGATTCCACCACCAAAAGTTGTGGCTTTTAGAGGAGGTTCAGATGAATCTACAACGCAGTTCGGATGAGGAGATCTTCTGGTCCACGCAAATCAAACTTTACTTCTACAATTGCAGCTTCAGTTTCAGCAGCTTCCGACTTCACATGTGTGAGGGAGAGACCCTTTTCTGCACAGTAGAGAATAGAATCTTTTCTGCGCAGTAGAGAGAGAAAGATGTGATGAGATGAGTGAATCCAAATGAGGAAAAGTCCTCCTGTATTTATACACAACGTTGGTGTTTGAATAGATGCCACTGTTGGGCTTCTGAGCCTACATGAGTTGTAGGTCGGGTTGATAATAATTCCATAATCAAAATAAATTCATATCTCCATGAATACTTATTGGAATCGGATGATCTTTATATCAATCCTACACCTCTCGACGAGAGGAATCTAATAAAAATATTATTAGCCATGAATAAGATGACCCACATGAAATTTGGCCCTAGTTGCCAATTTTAACAGAAACCTTCCCATATCCTCCCTACCCAAGAAGTTTGAATCATCAAGCGACCAATCTCTCAAACAAGCAAGAAGTGGAAGCCTAAGAAAGAATATAAGGTTGGGGACTTAGTCTTGGTGGATAAAGATCTTGTGTCAATCAGGATCCATGGAAGGGTTGCGGATGACTATTACTACATTGCTAAACTTAAAGACGAACTTTGGCCTAAGTCGGTCAAATTAAGTCGTATCATATCCTTCCTTGATACTTGACATTGTATCATATGCATGGTAGAGTAGGATGCATTACATGTTGATTTTCGCATTAGAACTAATGGCATATGATATTTCTCATGGTAGATTAGCTTCACTTAGATTAAATTTGCATATTTTTATGGCCTAACATATTAGCATGTGCGTTCATGAGACGTCGCGAAAGGATGTTGCCCTGTGTTTCTTTCCATTTATTATATGTGCAGGTGACAGGTCTATGGTAACCAAGAGATTGTTGGAGTTCTCGTAATCTCTCGTACGAGTGGTTTCGCCAACTTCTTCGAGAGATCACGTCCCAGTTGGAGCCAGATGTTACCCACCACTTTGTGGGTGATATCCCTAGGAGAAATTTTTTCTCCAAGATGGTACTCAACTGGCAGCCAGCAGCCCCTTACAACCACCAACAAGCTCATTGTGCCATCTTCTCCGCCACCTGAGCCAGCCATGTGGTCCCTCGCCCATCTGTTATGATATCATGTTTGAAGGTGGGCCTCCCAAATCTAAAGGTATGCCTTGTCATTTTAACCATTTGGTTCCAAGGACGGTATTTGACGGGAAACCTTGATATTGGTTGTGTGGTCACACTCCCTTATCCGCTTATATTACCCTCTTTCCATCCATTATTGCCCCATCCATCATTTTTCTCGTTTGGGTCAACATTCCGCCATTGGGTCCACGAAGGGTTAGCTTTCCCCTTCTCCTTACCCACGCCTTTGGTCATGGCCTAGAATGAAGCCTAGAGGTTGATGCAACTGAAACGGAAGTTAAAAGCATATATGACCACATTCAACAAGAGAAGTACCACAAAATGTAAAAGATGGCCGGGACAAAAACATTTTTGCACATGGCCAAAAGGCAATACATAAGCTCTACCCCATCATCATGCCCATCACCTTGGTTCCTATAAGTTCTATGAGCCTTCTTCATCATATAGGAACCCATGATTGTCCCAACCGCTGGTGGGCAATGAACCACCCCACCTTAAAAAGGGGATTCCACTGCTATATCTTACACATCATGCACTAATCGCTTGAGCCTCAAGCAGTCAATCAAAGAAAATCATAAAAAAAAGGCAAAAGGCATAAAAGAAGGATGTAAAAATCAAGGTCGGGGCACCTTATGTACCATGATTTCTCCATCTTATACATTATAAACCCAAGAGCGGGATTCCCTCTTATCAGCTACCCTTGTACCCCAACATGCCACCCAAGATTGCCCCTTCTCATTTGCTACTTCATTCACCTATTTGCCACATGCCACCACCTTTTGAAGGATGTACCTTGACTATATTATCCCCTTTAGAAGTAGAAACAACCTAATATGGCACTTGGTAAACCCCATTTGGAGTTTAGGAGACATTCGCACATGCCGAAGCCCATTATGGAAGGGCAGGCCATTATGAAGTCCCCACTTGTGGTCCATGCTTAGGTAAGCTCATTTACTCGATTTCTTTGACGACTTGTTGTACTGGAAGGCTACGGGGCGCATTGCATCTTATGCAAGATTGCAAATTGTTTCCATTTGGGTTTGCTCTCCCTATACGGGGTCCTAATCCTCCATAGGGTTACATTGGCACATGTAGGGTGTGCATTGAGAGACATGGGCCTCCACAGTAGCGGATTGCACTCCATGGATCCCCACAGCCATTCAGAGATTTCTTGTGGTTCACTTATTGGACAAGGAGGATTCACCTGATCCATCATGCCGAGTTGGCCCCAAAATCTACAGCATACACATGGCAGGTGATCTAGGACTTGCACGATGATGTGGCATCACCTACACCATCATCCTAGCCCTTGCAGGCGATCTACAAGCATCTTCAATTTGTTTGGAGACCCATGAGGACACTTGTATACCCGCACATTTCATTTGGAGTGCCACAAGTTATTACAAGGGGCCAACCCCTTGCCCACTGCTTTTGAGGGTCTTATTCTTCATCGTGGCACCCATGGACCTCATTAGGCCTCTTAGAAGGCCCTACGACATGCATATATTATTATTTGACCTCTTGAGAGGCTTACTTTTCATTTATGAGCTAGTTTAGTGGGCTTGTCACCAAAAGTTGTATTATTAGCACAATATTTTATTTTTGGGGCTTATGTAGGCCAAGGAGGCTAATTCGAACTCCTAAGTTGCGTCTAAATAGGAGTGAGATGAGTTCATTTCTGATCATCACTTTTTTTGGGATCTCTTATCTCTCCTAAGATTTTCGCACTATTTCTAGGGATGAATTGGAGATTTATGGATGAGTTGTGATGTATGGATATTGGTCTATTTTCTCTTGGAGCTTCTTTATTGTCAATTGTGAATGGCTGGATATACGCTATTGCATGTAAGTATGTGATTTTGATGTTATTCTTGTTTACTTTTGTCATATATATTGGACTGGGATTTTCATTGTTCTAGGGCATAATTGTTGCAAGCATTTATTGCTTAATATTGTAGAATTTGTCTCTATTATAGCATTTCCTTCAATCAATGGGCCATGTAATAGGAGTGAAATCTCCTAGGGGTAAAATTTGAACTTGACAAGCCATTTCTCTTGCACATCGAATTATAAAAGCTACAGGTTTGTTTCTTCTTGACCTAGAAGGCAAACGAAGTGATCTTGAGGCCTCCTTGACTGGGAACCAAGAAATCCTACTCTTACTCAACATAGACTCCATTCTCCCAAAGATTAAGGCACTGATCTACCAAGGGTGGTCACTAAAATCCACATTTTCTCACATTCTTCCGTGACTAGCCATATTGGGGTGACTAGGGCATCAATTTCCGCAAGCTAGCTATCAAATAAATTCAATCTCCTAGGGCCTCTTGCGCTGGTCTTTCCTCTTGCCCTCCTCCAATTTCAAAGCTATTCTGAAGGAGGAGTTGCAAGAAAAGTCATGTCCTATCTTCAGGATCAAAACTTGCCTTGCCACCCCAAGGCTAGTACCTCATAGGGTCAAGACAACATCTTCAAGTGAAATTCTTCTCTTGATCATTTCCCCACCTTGTGTAGGGTAAAAATATCATTGGTTGCTTCATACCTTCCTCATATCCGAGACCGGCTCCAATTAGCCTCATCCTTCAAGAACCATTCAGGATACCAATTCTAACAAAGATTTTATGGATTGGGGAACTCCTTCACAGTCCTACTCCCATAAACCTAACCCTCAAAATTCTCTCTTCCTTTCCCTAGAAATACATAGTACCTTGCTTCAAAAGCAAGCAAGCTCTATCCCTCAAGCTTTTTTGGGAGAGGGTTTGGGTCACTCATATCCATTGACTTATCATTCATTAGTGACTCCATACATATCGGGTCTCTCCCATCGGTGAAAGTCTGTAAATAGAAGGGAGCCTTTGTTGAGGTGAAAGTGGGCTAAGTCTCCATTTGTTGCCCTTGGCCTAGCATCTGCCCTTTAGAGATCCCCCTTAGGCCCCCTACTAGTTTGAGAAATAACATTTTAGCGCCGTTGTTGGGGAAGAAGTAGGTATACCTCCCTAGTGAATTATTGAGGAATTGATTCATTGACGACATTTATAAATATTCCTCTGGCGACTCCACTCATTGTCCAATCCCCTAGTTTACTTGAAGGCGACAACATTCCTCCTTTAACTAGGGCTGCTGCAAAAAGGGGAAAGCGAATTCCATCACCTGTTGGAACCTCCCTTTTCCTGGATTTCGAGAAGGTCAATGATACATCTCCAAATATGGCATCTACTTCAAGTACTGACTCCGAAAGGGATCAACCTAAGATGACCAAGAGTAAAAGATACTTGGTTCGTGTCTTTGCTCCTTTGAAATTAAGTAACGATCGCAAGCCATTCCCTGAAAAAATTAACTGATGGTTGCCCAAATTCAAAGGGGATGCTATTTGAATTGCCCATGGTTTCATTGAAGAATTCTACTTGCAGTTGTCCCGTAGAATGATATTTGATGAAGATAGGATCATGATTCTTTTTGCCTTATCACTCGAGGGACAAGCAAGAGATTGGTATCTTAGCCTTCCCCCTGGATGCATAAAGGACTCCGATGAATTTGAGGAACTATTCATGAAAAGGTGGTCATGCAATGCCCAAGGGGCCTTCAGCATTGAAATGTTCTACCAAATAACTAAGGGAAGGGAAGACGTGCGAGAATTCATTGAAAAGTTTGATAGGGTAGTGTCAGTGGAATTATATGTATTCTAATTCCAACATTTAATTATCAATCAGGGGTCGTAAGACTTAGAGATGCAAGCACAGGAAATGCAGAACTAGAGCCTATTCTAGCCTATGTTAACAATTAACACTAGAAAGAACTAATCACTAAGGATTATCACTTGTCACTGACTATGGGACTCTAATGCTTATCAGGTTTTGAACCATAATCATTCATTAACAATGTTCATGTGGTTGTATATATGTAGCTTATTAGGTCTTGAGACTTCAATGGTTTGAATCCTATGGTGATTAAAACCCATTAAATACACTGCATAAAAGTAAATTGCATAAAAGTAAATGTCGGCAACTATAAGCAAAAGCAAACAAATCTAATACTAATACTATGTGAAATACAAATCTAATGAAAATTGAAAGAAACATCAAATAAAATATGCAATCAAATGGAATTCACTTCTTAAACCTAAAGGGAAGTACTAAACACTAAATTGAGAGAATGAAAGTGAATAGATCTAAGTTTTATCTAACATAAATTCATTGCAAAATAAAACTAAATTGCTAGATGTAAAACTAATCTACAAAACACATGAAGCATAGCAACACTTACCCAAACTGAGGGGCCCTTCCTAGGAAGTTAGAGCTGCTACAAAAATCTCAAATTGAGCTCAGAAGATGTACCACAATTCAGCAACCATCAATTCTTTATTCACATCAAAAATCTCTGTTACAAATCAGTTCTCTAAATCTCTCCAAAAACTAATCATTGATCTCCTCTATTACAATAATGAACAAACTCCTCTTGATCTCTGTCATTTGAGACCTTATTTATACATAAAATTCATTGGGGAAAGATAAGATCCAATCCCCTTAACTCAAAAAACAAATTTACAATTTTAGAGGAAAATCTCATAATTCTGTGTTTTTTGCAATTTTATACAAATTGGTGTTAGATAACTAACCATATCTTTTCGACCATGATGTATTTTGGAAATATGTTTCTATGGAGTCTAATTTTTTATACTATGAACAAAAACCTCTCTTGGAATTTCCTGATTCACTTCCATGGCCTCAGAAATCGCGCCCAAAGATGATTGTTTGAATCTTTTTCCAATCTGGGTTTTGCAAAAATTTTATACAAAACTGCTTCGAAGAATCATCTATAACTTTTAAACCATATTGAAGTTTTGGAAATGGTTTAAGATCCAAATAAATTGCTATGTTTCCTTGAAACCCATTTTCCAGATTCTTGTGATTCTCCACCATTTGCATGGAAATTGAGGCAAAATATGGCAGTTCCAAAACTGCCACTTATTTTTGGTTGTAACTTAAATCGTGTGCTAGGATCCCATGTGTGAATTGGGTATATTCCAACGCTTGTACCAGCATATTAGGTCCATGTGGCACCTAATTTACCATGCTAGAGAAAATAAAAACATATTTTATAATTTTGAATTATTTTCCCTCCATTTGTGCAAGTGCAGAATTAAGTACCAGACTGTTGAACTGATACAAAGATATAAATTTTCATAGTCGAACATCTTTCTTGGCCACATAACCACGTTAGTAAACCGTCATTGATAAAACCATATTAAAAACTCATTTAATCATTAAAAATACAAGAAATCATTAATAATCAACCACGAGGTAAAATGAATGCATTTAGGGAAAATTGGTAATATGATAGTTACAAAATATGTTGTAAGGGTATGAATATGGCTCGTAAATGAAAGGTTTGGATAGCCAATATGATAACATATCTAGGGCCCAACAGGTAGTCAAAGATATACCTGATTGTTTGAAGCCATCTGAAGCCAACATTCTTGACAAATTCATAAAAGTCATGGGTGGCCACCTCACCTATGTGTTGAGGGATAAGAAACCATCTACTTTGGCTGAGACTAAGGAAATAGCAATGGAAGTTGAAAAAACCCTGTGAATTTCAAAGGTTGACACCAATGACCACCCTAGAGCCAAATTTGAAACCAAGAAGAAGTCCAAAGATCAACACGAAGAAACTCTCCTTGCTATTCTCAAAAAGATGGAAAGGTTCATCGAAGAAGCCAATGCGCGTGACAGGGTTATCATGAATAAAATCACTGCCTTATTAGGGGCCCAAAAACCGAGTTACATCCCTAAAGGAAAGCCTTTTCCCAAAAAGCAAAATGAAGAAAATAGCTCAAGCTCTTCTCAAATCCAAAACACATTGGCCCCAACTAATGCTTTTGAGCCAAACTCTTCATCTGATGATGAGGAGAGTGAAGAAGATGAAAAACAGATGAGCAAGCCAATTTTGTGCAAGTTGATGTCTTCAACATTTTGCTAGGAGGATCATACACGCATCCTCCCATTAGTGAGGTCACCCTTAAGGAAGAAAAGGAAGAATCCATTCTTAATGTCGATAGCCAAGGAAGATTCAAAGGGGTCCAAAATTCCCGAAAGGAAAAGAACTAATACCCCTCTCCTCCTAAGGAATCACCTAAGGAAGATCCATCACCTAAGCAAGCCCCTCCTAAAGAGTTCATCACCAAAGTTCCTCCCAAGAAGGATCCCCCGACAAAGGTCAATAATAAAAGGATCCTCCTAGGAAAGAATACATGAAAAAGGAAAGGGGGAAGGAAATTAAACTTGACATTGACATAGGGGCTTTCATAGGAAAGATGACTATACCTGTTCCCCTAAAGGAGATTGCTAAGCTTCCCGAGCAACAACAATAGCTTAAGAAGTCCCTAGGAATTCAAGATGAGGAATTACTTGAAGAATTGCAAAACATTAATATTCCTGATCGAAACCCTGGGCAGGAACCATTCTTGCTTACTTTGGCTATCAATGACCCCTTCTTACACCATTGTATGCTACACTCAGGTGCTTCCGCCAATATCATGCCTTTGACTATTATGAAGCAATTGGGCATCACTCGACCATATAAAAAGGTGTGTGGTTTCAATTCCAAACTCGTGGAAGTGGAAGGCATCATCAAAGACATTAAGGTCTCTTTAGCTAGGAATCTCGATATATCCCTCCACATGGATGTTATTATTATCAAATATTCCCGATGTGTGGCGGATGTTGTTATCCTGGAAATGGGGAGCTACCATTGGGGGGCATGTTCAAATGGATTTATCATACACAACCATCTCGCAATCTGATGGCACCGTTTTATCCTTTTTAGGGAACTTGCTTATTTGCTGCATGTGATCAAGCCTAGACCATACTATGAGACATCTGAGCTCAAGAAACCTTCCCATATCCTCCCTACCCAAGAAGTCTAAATCCTCAAGCAACCAATCTCTCAAACAAGCAAGAATTGGAAGCCTAAGAAAGAATATAAGGTTGGGGACATAGTCTTGGTGGATAAAGATCCCGTGCCAGTCAGGATCCATGGAAGGGTTGGGGAGACTATTACTACATTGCTAAACTTAACAACAAACTTTGGCCTGAGCCGGTCAAATTAAGTCGTTTCACATCCTTCCATGAGACATGACATTGTATCATATGCATGGTAGAGTAGGGTGCATTACATGTTGATTTTCGCATTAGAACTAATGGTATACGATATTTCTCATGGTATATTAGCTACACTTAGATTAAATTTGCATATTTTTATTGCCTAACATATTAGAATGTGCGATCATGAGATGTCGTGAAAGCATGCAGCCCCATGTTTCTTTCCATTTATTGTATATATAGGTGACAGGTCGATGGTAACCAAGAGATTGTTGGAGTTCTCGTGACCTCCCGTTCGAATAGCTTCACCCACTTCTTCGAGAGATCATGTCTCAGTTGGAGCCAGATGTTACCCACCACTTTATGGGTGATATCCCTAGGAGAAATATTTTCTACAAGAAGGTCCTTAGTCAGAAACAAGCAGCCCCTTGCAACCACCAACTAGCTCATTATGCCATCTTCTCCCCCACTTGAGCCAGCCATGTGGTCCCTCGCCCATCTGCCATGATCGTATGTTTGAAGGTGGTCCTCCCGAATCTAAAGGTATGCCTTGTCATTTTGAAATTGAATATTGTAGTTTTCTTATCATGGACACTTTTGGGCATGGATTAATGGGGGGATTCGACGGAAAGAATGGGCTAGGTCTGTGCTTCTGTCCCCTAGACACCTTTTAGGAATTAATCTTGGATTCTAATCCTATGGGATCTTTTTTATTGACCATTTGGTTCCAGGGATGGTATGTCACGGGAAACCCTGATTTTGATTGTGTTGTCCCGCTCCCTTATCTGCTTACATTGCCCTCTTTCCATCCATTATTACCCCATCAATCATTTTTCCCGCCTAGGTCCACATCCCTCCATTGGGTCCACGTAGGGTTAGCTTGCCCCTTCCCCTTGCCTACACCTTGGGTCATGGCCTGGAATGAATCCTGGAGGTTGATGCAGCTGGAAATAAAGTTAAAAGCATTTATGGCCACATTCAACAGGAAAAGTTCCACAAAATGCAAAAGATGGTCGAGACAAAAACATGTTACATGTGGGGAAAAGGAAATACATGAGCTCTACCCCATCATCATGGCCATCACCTTGGTTCCTACAGGTTCTATGAGCCTTCTTCATCATATAGTAACCCATGATTGTCCCGACCCTTAGTGGGCAATGAATCGCCAAACCTTAAAAAGGGGATTCCATTGCTATATCTTACACACTATGCCCTAATCCCTTGAGCCTCGAGCAGTCAATCAAAGAAAATCGTAAAAAAATTCAAAAGGCATAAAAGAAGGGTGGAAAAATCAAGGTCGGGGCACCCCATGTACAATGATTGCTACCTCCTATACATTATAAACCCAAGTGTGGGCTTCCCTCTTATCAGCTACCCTTGTACCTCAACATGTCACCCAGGGTTGCCCGTTCTCATTCCCTAATTCATTCACCTATCTGCCACATGCCACCACCTTTTGAAGGATATACCTTGACTATATTATGCCCTTTAGAAGTAGAAACCACCTGATAGGGCACTTGGTTAACCCCATTTGAAGTTTATGAGACATTGGCACATCCCGAAGCCTATTATGGAAGGGCAGACCATTATGAAGTCCCCACTTGTGGTCCATAGTTAAGTAAGCTCATTTACTCGATTTCTTTGATGTTTTGTTGTTGGGTTTGGTCTCCCTATACGGGGTCCTAATCCTCTAGACGGCTACACTGACACATGTAGGGTGAACGTTGAGAGCCATGGGCCTCCACAGCAGCGGATTGCACTCCATGGATCCCCACAACCATTCACAGATTGCTCATGGTTCACTTATTGGATTAGAAGGATGTACCTGATCCATCATGCCTAGCGGGTCCCAGATCTACACCATACACTTGGCAGATGATCCAGGACTTGCACGATGATGTGGCATCACCTACACCATCATCCTAGCCCTTGAAGGTGAGTGATCTACAGACATCTTCGATTTGTTTGGAGACCCATGAGGACACTTGTGTGCCCCCACATGTCATTTGGAGCACAACAAGTTATTACAAGGGGCCAACCGCTTGCCCATTGCTTTTGAGGGTCATATTCTTCATTGTGGCACCCATGGACCTCATTAGGCCTCTTAGAGGGCCCTACAATATGCATAGATTATTATTTGACCTCTTGAGAGGCTTACCTTTTCATTTATGAGCTAGTTTGGTGGGCTTGTCACAAAAAGTTGTATTATTAGCACATTATTTTATTTTTGGGGGTTATGTAGGCCGGGGCTAATTCAAACTCCTAAGTTGTGTATAAATAGGAGTGAGATGAGTTCATTTGTCATCATCACTTTGGTTTTGATCTCTTATCTCTCTTGACATTTTTGCACTTTTTCTAAGGATGAATTGGAGATTTATGGATGAGTTTTGATGTATGGATATTGGTCTATGTTCTCTTGGAGCTTCTTTATTGTCAATTGTGAATGGTTGGATATACTCTATTACATGTAAGTACGTGCTTTTGATGTTATTCTTGTTTACTTTTGTCATATATGTTGGACTGGGATTTTCATTGTTCTAGGGCATAATTGTTGCATGCATTTACTGCTTAATATTGTAGAATTTGTCTCTATTATAACATTTCCTTCAATGTATGGTCCATGTAATAGGAGCAAAATCTCCTAGGGGTAAAATTTGACCAAGCCATTTCTCTTGCACATTGAAGTATAAAAGCTGCAGGGTTGCTTCTTCTTGACCTAGAAGGTAAACGAAGTGATCTTGAGGCCTCCTTGACTGGGAACCAAGAAATCCTACTCTTACTCAACATAAACTCCATTCTCCCAAAGATTAAGGCACTAATCTACCAATGGTGGTCACTAAAATCCACATTTTCTCACATTCTTCTGGGACTAGCCACATTAAGGTGACTAGGGCATCAATTTCCTGACAAGCTAGCTGTCAAAAAAATTCGATCTCCTAGGTTCTCTTGCACTGGGCTTTCCTCTTTCCCTCCTCCAATTTTGAAGCCATTCTAACGGTGGAGTTGGAAGAAAAGTCAAGCCCTAGCTTCGGGATCAGAACTTGCCCTGCCATTCCCAAGTCTAGTACCTCATAGGGTCAAGACAACATCTTCAAGTGAAATTATTCTCTTGATCCTTTCCCCACCTTGTCTAGGGTAAGAATATCATTGGTTGCTTCATACCTTCCTCATATCCTAGATTGGGTCCACTTGGCCCCGTGTGGTCCCGCTCCTTCAAAAGACCATTCTTCAAGAACCATCCGAGATACCAATTCTAACAAATATTTTAGGGATTGGGGAACTCCTTCACAAGCTTACTACCATAAATCTAACCCTCAAAATCCTTTCTTCCTTTCCTTAGAAATACATAGTACCTTGCTTAGAAAGCAAGCAAGCTCTATCCTTCAAGCTTTTCTAGGAAAGGGTTTGGGTCACTCATATCCATTGACTTATCATTCATTAGTGACTCCATACATATCGGGTCTCCTCCCATCGGTGAAAGTCCATAAATAGAAGGGAGCCTTAGCTGAGGTGACAATGGGCTAAGTCTCCATTTGTTGCCCTTGGCCTAGCATTTTCCCTTTAGGGAACCCCCTTAAGTCCCCTGCTAGTTTGAGCAGTAACACTAAGCATGGGTGATCATAAGGCACCACAAAAACATGTTGCCTCGTGAAATTGGTCTTTGATATGTGCAGGTAATAGGTCTACGGTACCTAGAGATTTGTAGTGTTCTCATGACCTCCCATTCAAGCAGCCTCGCGCACTTCCCGAGAGATCATGTCCTGGTTGGAGCCAGATGTTACCCACCACGTGTGGGTAGCGTATATAAGAGAAAAAAATTATCCTAGATGGTCCTCAGTGGATAGCCAACAACCCCTTGCAGCCACCAGATAGCTTGATGTGCCATTTTTTCCGCCTTCTGAGTCAGCCATGTGGTCCCTCACCCATCTGCTATGAATGTATATTTGAAGGTGGGCCTCCCGACCCCAAAGGTATGACCTTTCATTGGTTTGGTTGAGCAATTTTTTTACTTTTCATAGACGCTTTTGGGCATGGATTGGTGGGGGGATTCAATGGAAAGAGTGGGCTAGGATTGTATGCTTGTCTGCACTACCCGATTTCATGGTTACCCTTGTATCCTAGTCCTGTAGGATCTCCTTTACTGACCATTTGGCTTTTGTGTTGGCACTACATGGGAAATCTCAATTTTGGTTGCGAGGTCCCACTTCCCGATACAACCTACATCACTCCCATTCCACTCATTTTAGCCCCATTCATCTATTTTCCCATCCGGGTCCACATGTGTCCATTGGATACACATAAGGTTAGCATTCCCTTCCCCTTGTCCACACCTTGGGTCATTCCTGGAACGATGCCCTGAAGGTTGATGCAGCTAAAAAGAAAATAAAAAGCAAAATTTAGCCACTCTCAACAGGAAATGTACCACAAAATTCAAAAGATGGTCGGGACATACAAATTTAGCATGTGGGCAAAAGCCAAACATGAGCTCTAGCCCTTATCTATGGCCATCACCCTGGTTCCTATGGGCCCTAGATGAGCCCCCCTCCATCATTAAGGAACCCATGATTGTTCCAACCCTTGGTAGGCGATGAACTGCCCAACCTCAAGGGGGTATCCACTGCTACATATTAAACATCATGCTCTCCATCCTCTGGAGCCCAAAGCAGTTATGAAGAAAAATCAATCAAAGGCAAAAGGCATATGAAGAAGGGTGGAAAAACAAATTTTGGGGTAACTCATGTACCATGATTTTCTCCCTCCTATACTCATATACCCAGGTGTGGGCTTCCCTTATTATAGCTACCCTTGCACATTGACATGTGTTCTGGATGATTCCCCTGATCCCCACTCCATTCTATTATTATATCATTTGTCACCTAACAATTAAAGGATGTACCATGGACATGCCAACCCCTTTAGAGGTTGAAACCACCTAATATGATCCTTGGTTAACCCCCTATTAAGCTTGGAGACACTTGTACATGCCAAAGACCACTATGGAAGGGCATGCCACCATGAAGTACCCCATTGATCCCATGACTTGTAAGCTTTATTACTTAATTATTCTAGTGACTGGTTCTAATGAAAAATGGTTTATAGGCATATTTGATCCATTTGGAGATCCATGAGGATGTCTTTGTGCCCCAACACTCACTTTGGAGCACATAAGTTCTAGCTTGGAAAACAAGGGGCCAACCCCTTATCTAATATGTTTGGAGTCCATTTCTACATCATGGCACCTCATGGACTTCATTAAGCCTCCTCGAAGGCCCAACATCTAACTTTATTGATCATTTGGCCCTCTTGAGAGGCTTCTTCATGTATTATTGGGCTATTTGGTGGGCTTGTCACCAAAAGTATTGTTATTATGCACATTATTATATTTTGGGGCTAAATTAGGCCAAATTAGCTAAATCAAATTCATTAGAGTGTATAAATAGAATTGAGATGAATCATTTTGATCATCATCACTTGGATTGAGTCTCTCTCTCTCTTGTGAGATTTTTGCTATCCTTCTTGGAGGATGAATTTGGATGTAATGGATGAATTTTGATGTTTGGATATCTCTCTCTTGTCTTGGAGCTTCATTATTGGCATAATATGATGATTGGATATACTCTTTTTGCACATGTAAGTACTCTTTTCATGCTTATTCTTGTTATTTACTTTATGACATTGATGTTGTTGGGATTTTCGCTATACTAGATCTGAAATTTATTGCTTTTCTTATGCGAAATTGTGGAAATTTAGTCTTTATAGCGTTGCATCATCTTATGTATCATGTGTAAAGGGGTGAATGTTCCTAGAGATTGTTTCTATTGAACATATCTTGATAAGTCATCTATTATTGCACATTGAAGTATAAACTCTTCTAGTAGCTGCTCTCATGCCCTTATTGCTATGCGAAGTTGTCTAGGAGGCTCCTTGATTGGGTGAAGTTATTCTAAAACACAAATTTCATCTTGACTCCATATTCCCTAAAGGATTAGGCATTGATCCTCCATTGTTGATCACTCAAAAGCATATTCTTCTCACCTTTCTCTCTTTCTTTCTAGGCCTAGCATCCATAGGGTGACCTAGGGCATCAATTTTCTCATGATTCAACCATCCAAAAGGTTCAAAGTTTGAAAATTTTCCCTCTACTGCGCTATTGTGTCTTTTAGAGGCCCTCCAAATTTGAAGCAATTCTGATGGTTGGATCTTGAGATATTTCAAGCCCTAGCTCTGAGATCGATTCTTGCACTTGGTTTCCCTTGGCTAGTGACCTCATTGGGATGACTGCATCAAAATTACTGAAAATTTCCCCTTTGATCCCCTTCTCCCCTTCAATTAGGTCAAGCACAACCCTGATTGGTCAACTCCACTGCTTGACCTAATTTTGGGTCCACTTGGTCCTATGTGTTCCCACAACTTATTGAAGTTGATTTCACAAAGAGCACTTGAAAACCATGTTTCCACAAGAATTTCTAAGACAAGGTATCTCCTTTACGTCTTATCCGGAAACCCTAGCCCTTAAAATCCCCTTGGCCCTTCGTAGAGAGCCTTACACCTTGCTTCTCAAGCAAGCAAACCATAAAATTGAGTCTCTCTTGTGAATACGCGTTAAGAATCACTCCTTATCCTTTATTGACTCATTCATCTAGTGTTTCTCTTTATACTGGGTCTCCTCCCATCAGTAAAAGTCCATAAAGAGCAAGGAACCTTAGCTAAGGTGACAGTGGGCTATCACTCCATTATTTCCGCTGACCTAGTAGTTGCCCTTTTAGGATCCCCTCCTAGGACCCCTGCTAGTTTGAGTGGTAACAGTCCTCCCAACAGCTAATATGTGTAATGAAGGATATGTTGGTGTTATTAAGACCATCATTTGCACACTTGAAGAAGGTGAATTGTTGGAGGTTCCTTGAGGAACAACAATTTATTCAGTAATTTTCTTATGGATGAATTCACATGCAAGGAAACTAGTAGCAAGTGAGCATATTAGTTGGTGATAATGAATATGCCACAAATGAGTATGTGTTGAGATAATCAGGGAAGAAAAGCCTCAAATGACATCGAGCAAATTTAAGGGTGACATTGTAAGTTAACAACGATGAAGGGTCATAGATTGAGGAAACCTTCTATGTAGAAAAGGTGAAAGAAGATTTCCAAGCACTAGAGATGAGAAGAAATGATGAGTAGTGGATTTTTGAATTCCAGCAAGAGTTGAAAGAGGATGGTAATGCTAAAATCATTACATTTTTACCTAAATATGGGGAGTCCCTAGAGGACATCATTGTGAGTGTAGTTGATTTGTAAACTATCAAGAAGAAACACTCTACTCTCCTTTTACAACAAATCCACCTTGTATACTCTTTGGAGTTCCCTTCCCCCACTTTGGGAGAATGCGAGTTTATAGCGTGGTAAAGTAATCATCGTCTAGCATTCACTGTATGTACCAAAACTATGTAGATAATAGACTTATGTATGCATGTGCATCTACAATAAATTATTACCTACACGGTTTTGTGTACAAAAGAATAGAGACCTTCAATATAACACTCAGAGGTAAGAGAAAATGTTTTATTTTTTTAATTTACATTGTCACGGTTGACTAGGTATCAAAGTTGATGTCTAGTAATGTTCCACCATCCATCCTTAGTCTTGAAAAAAATTATTATATGAAATAATATATAGCAGCCTAGTCATATAAATTAAATAACTAGTAAAAATAGATGGACCTGCTAACATACCATACATGCCCAATTCATTCCACTGAAATCTCTAAAATGGATGATATGTATATTTACTCTGTGAATATTTAGTTTTATATTTAGATGGCAAGGAGGCGGCCAAGAATGGAGTTGTCACTCTACCATATGAGGATGAGGGAGAACCCCAACTACCCTCACTATGAGGCCCTAATTTCCCAAAATTAACAATTTTTAACAAAAATTTGTACTCAGAATCCAAAGTGAAATTTTGAAGCAGAATTTATCAATTTTCTATTGAGTACTCACCTAGAACTCTGTGTTTGAAGATGTTTTTGACCCGCCATGGCTTCCGCTCACGTTACCAAACCGCCCTTTTCCTCCCAGCCTATTTGGTGTACGGTCCCCAGATCCAGAAAACAAGTCTTTTGGCCCCGTGCCCAAAACCCCAAGAATAATCAGGCTCAATCTACCTCTTTGTCTGTGATTCCTTCTCTGTCTCTATAAAATTTCAAATAATTCCCTTTCCTTCCTCCTTCCCCTCCTCGGGCAAAATTCCCCCATCCTTATACCTCCCAAGGCCACCGTCTCCCAGCAGTTTGTCCGCTCTGTAATTTTGGCCTTCTGACACATGGAATTCCAAGATTGTCGAGTATCCTCCTTTTGAGGCGGTCATTCCTTATTATGCGTTGAGTTTACATAATTGGTTAAAAAATTTACTTAATTTCTTTTATGTCATGCATACTAGGGATTTTTTACTTGTTTGCTTGGTTGATATAATATATCCCTCTTTAGTTAATTGCCTTTAGTCTCTTTATATAAAATATACAATTATTATTAATACAATTAACAATTAATAATAATATTTTATAGTTCCTTTTTATTTGGTTAATATATTGTGTATGTATTTTATAATTTCCCCCCTTTTGTTTGTATAAAAATATATTACAATTCCCATTAGTCTTGTATGATATATATATTATAACGCCATTTGTATAACGCCTTGCATTTACTTTTTATTTGGTATAATATATTATAGTTTATGATGGTGGTACACATATTAAGTACCCCAAGTGGTCATTATATCCCCTTTGAGTTAGGTATTTACTTCGTATTTTCAATAATTATTTTACTTATCCTATACTTGGATATTTTCATCTCTGGTTAGTAAGTATACTAGTGCAGTACATGTGATGCATGCATATGTAGCTATCATATACATGTCTCGCATGCATGCTAGAAATCATATTCTATGTGTCTTTCGAAATGGGTCATTACACTCACCCCACCGACGAAGATGATGACTGTGACTTTATTTCTGTCACAACTAGAGACATGTCGAAATGCTCCTAAACTTTTGTGAGTATCCAACCCTAAACCACATTCCAGATGTGAATCAAATAAACGGATTTGTCCTTGTAACATTCCACAATCACCTTGTTGCCGAGTGTGATGACACATTGGGGAACAAAGGAAAACGACTTGATCTTCATAGATTTGTTGATGAGCAAAGACATCAAATAGTGGTGGTAGGCATGAGGCCACTGAATCATCACCTCTAGTCGGGCCAAATTCTTTTGCACATTTTCACAACTCCCGTTCCCAGCACCTAGTACAGTGGTCACACCACTGCCTTTGGTGCTGTTGGGAGGGAATTTGAACTTAAAAATTTGAGGAATTCAAAACTGAAACATAGACTACATCAAGTTTAAATGCAAATTGAACGAGGATTTCATGAACGTGAATTAAAATAGGGAGAGAGATGACACAAGATGCAAGAAATTAAGATGAGGTGTGTATTGCACACAATGCAGAACTTGCCAAGAAGCACACAATTGTTTTAGGCTAAAAGACAATTGGGTTTATCTTGAGTAGTTGAAAAGAATGTTGGAATCCTCCCCATTCAAGTTCAATTCTCATGATATGATGAGCTTTAATGTGATGGTTTCAAATCTTGTTGTTGAAAATTAATAATCCTTCCAAGATTATAGCATGCATATTCCTCATATAGTGTAATATTCCTAATTAGCCATGGCTGATTGGAATATTCGTTTTTGCTCAATTTTTCCTTCTATATTTATTTATAGATAAAAAGGGGAGGAAAGGGGGACATAACTCACTTTTTGAATAAAGTAACTCCCTAGTAGCACAACGTTGTAACTTAAAAGGGGAGCCAAGGTGGCCAAAGGACCACGTAGAGAAGGGGGCCCACGTAGACACTTGGAGGGACTGCATAGATGGAGAAGGAGCACGTGGCAAGAGAGAGGCTACGTTGGAGGAGGTGGGCCTTAGGGTTTTGAGAGAGGCCAACGCTATAAAGGAGAGAGGAGCCTCCTCATTTGGGGATTATGTTGCATTTGAGCTAGTCACTTCGACGTAGAGCACGCTAGCTGTTTAGCCTGTCTGCAGCACTGTTTAGTGAATTGAGTGTCTCCGTTCGGAGATCTCACCCTTAGCCCCGGGGGACTTCGAGTGCCTGCTCGGGCAAGGTAGTTTCATCAGTATTTTGTAGGAGCAATCTCTAGAGTTGAGGAGGAACTGAGCATTTTGATGACTGTGCAGTCTTGAGAGGGGAGGACGTAGTCTCTTTTGGTAGGAGCTCCGGATTGGGTTTATGTGGAGGATTTGAGCTTGGAGATTGAGCAAGGGATCAGCCCTTGCATATTGGAGGATTTTGGCAGAGTCTCGAGTAGAGTTTTGGAGGATTCTCTTCAGGGGCAGTGAAGAGCCTTGAGGGATAGCGTAGATCCTCGAGGGGGTGATTTTCGAGGGTCAGCTATTTTAGAAAAGCTTTCTGGGCTTTTCTGGGCTTATTGAGCAGAGGTTGATTCCGGAGTTTCAGCATTTTCTGAGGGGGGGAACAGCCCCAAATCCTCACTTGATTCCAGCAGTAGTAGCAGCATAACAGTTCTCCGGCAGCTTGGACGTAGTCCAGAGAGAGGCCATTTCCTTACCATTTTGAGTGTATTTCTTCACTTGCCTTGTGCAAGTCGAGGTGCTATCTTTCTGATCACCTCTTGTACTCTTTCCATTACTCAGCATAATAAAATGGCTTAGCATTTCTCTCTGCATTTCTCGAGTATCTGCTTATATTCCATGTATACATTATTGTATGTTGCACTACTATTATTTTTTTTTTATCTCTTTGAGCTCCCCGGCTACTATACCACTTGTGTGTTTTTCTCCTATACTCTTAGACAGAGTCTGGAAAGGGCCAGGTAGCCTCCAGATCTCGTCCTCTTTTCAGAGGCAACATATCTGGTAAACACCCTCCCAGTCCATCTCTGGTTGGAGTTTGCTTGTGTTTGAGGGATACCCCTGATAAGGGATATTACAGTGGTATCAGAGCATAGATCTGGCTTAGCCTATGGAGCTAGCAGTCTATGACACCGAGGGAGAAACCCTACATCTGTTACAGAGGTAGAAAATACAAAGATATTGAGCGTAGGTTGGAGAACACCTATAGAGAGGGAGACTATGTTCGGGTGGTGGACACAGAACAGGAGGAGCCTGTGGTGAACACAAAACAGGAGGAGCCTGTGGTGGACGCAAAGCAGGAGGATCCGATGGCAAATGAGGATGGAAAGAGATTTGTGGACATGCTCCTCAAATCAGTGCAGGATCTGTCAAGGCAGATCGAGGTGATGGGGCAGAGATTCACGGCAGTGGAGGCTAGACAGCGTGAGAACCCACGGGTTTTCCAAGTTGGTGAGGGATCGGGTTCATCCCACAATTTTCTAGAGCAGGGTGCCACTTAGCGTGATACTACTCAGTAGATGGCCTCACATGCCCCTACACGCTCTACCATGCCCACTTTCCTAGGAGCAGACACAGGGGCCAAAGCCCAACAGGAGGCAGAGCCCGGTCATATGGGCGATTATTTTGCAGAGTACTAGGCCTATGGGCAGGAGTTCAGGGATGCTCTCTCATTCAGAGACTTTGTTCAGCTCCAGCGGGATAGTAGACCCCGCGACCATCACAGAGGATACCGGCATTATCATGATGAAGACACCCACCGCACAGCCAGTAGATTCTACTTGCCTATGTTTGATGGCTCATCAAACAGTTCGGCAAAGTCTTGGGTGGAGAAGCTAGACATCTATTTCCAGCTTAACCAGATGTCGAAGACGGAGGCCATCATGGTGGCGACATTACATTTGGATGGTGAGGCCCAGGATTGGTGGTTCCATGGGATGGTTACACTCGGACACTCTACAGTGACGACATATGCCAAGTTCACCAGGAGATTGATAGAGAGGTTTGACCAGAGGGATCCGGAACAGCACTTTGTTGAGCTGACGAGGCTCATATAGACCGGGAACCCAGAGACCTACATTAAAGACTTCTTGAGGGTTTCAATGATGGTGCCAGATCTATCCGTGGCACGAAGGATCTACATGTTTGTTAAGGTCTATTCAGATCCACTAGACCAGCCACACTCCAGGATGCTATTAGCAGGACCCGGGATTTACAGGATGCCTTACCCAGGACCCGGACATCTCACCCCCAGAGATAGGCTTTCTAGCCTAAGGGGAAGAATGTGAGGATTCCACCTCCAAAGGGGAATCTAGGACGAGCATAGATTGATAATGATGCCAGGAGGGAGTTGAAGAAGAAGCAATTGTGCTTTACCTGTCAGGATCCGTGGGCACTGGGACATAGATGTGCTGCTGGCAAAGCACATTTTATTGAGGTCTTCTTCGAGAGCAGTGAGGAAGAGGATGAGGAGGATGATGTGGAGGCAGGAGATAGTCATGCCACGCAAGATCCTTTGCCACCTCCACCAGCAGCAGTAGGTGGTGCAGTGTTTGCACCTACCGGAGGAGCCCTTGCAGCATTGCGAGGAGTTCCCAAGTATTTGACATTGCACGTACGGGGGACAGTACGTGGCCAGCGAGTATCAGTTTTGGTTGACAGTGGGGCAACCCACAACTTCATCGATGCACAGATGGTTGAGCGGAGAGGTATACAGATAGAGAGCTTCGATGGCTTTTCAGTTTTGGTCCCAGGAGATCAGACCATGGTGTGTGCTCGTTATGTCCCAAAGTTATCAGTGACGATGGGCACCTACACACTGACTGACCACTTTTTCGTGGTCAATATTCCGGACACCAACATGATACTGGGTGTTCAGTGGCTTATTACTCTAGGGAAGGTCACGACAGATTGGAAGGCCCTAGAGATGGAGTGGGATGATGAGAAGACAGGGAGGCATGAGAAGATATGGGGACAGCACACATATCCGCCTCAGACTGTTTCGGCTCATCGGATGGAGGTAGTCTTCTGGAAGGAAGACGTAGAGTGGGCACTGGAGCTGCGTGCATCAGAGGCAGGGACTACAGGGTAGACGGTGTACCCAGAGATACAGTCCATCCTTGACCAGTATGCCATAGTGTTTGGGGAGAATCCGCTAGGACAACGACCGGACTGGGGGTTTGAGCACACCATTGAGCTTGAGCAAGGCATACAGGCAGTGATTACTACCCGTATAGGTATCCCAAGGCCTATCGGGATGAGATTGAGCGGGCCATTCAGGATTTGCTGGCTCTTGGGCACATTCGGCCAAGCACAAGTCCTTTTGCTTCTTCCGTGGTGTTGGTGAAGAAGAAGGACGACACATTGAGGATGTGCATTGACTACAGGGCCCTGAACAAGAAGACCCTGAAGAACAGGTACCCCATACCCAGGATCGATGAGTTGATGGATGAGTTGAGAGGAGCATAGGTCTTCTCAAAGATTGATTCGAGATCTGGGTACCATCAGATTCGCGTGAGGGAGCAGGACATTCCCAAGACTGCCTTTAGGTGTCACTATGGGTACTTTGAGTTTTTGGTGATGCCCTTCGGGCTAACCAATGCCCCAGCTACATTCCAGTCCTGCATGAATCACATCTTCCGCAGTCACTTAAGGAAGTTTGTGTTGGTGTTCTTTGATGATCTTCTCATTTACAGCAAGACTTGGGAGGAGCATCTTCAGCACATTGAGACAGTGTTGCGCATCTTGGAGGAGCAGCAGTTCTATGCCAAGCTCTCCAAGTGTGATTTTGGGTTGACGAAGATGTTGTACTTGGAAGTTGGGACACATCATAGGGGTGGACGGAGTGAGAGTCCATGAGGAGAAGATCAGGGCCATTAGAGATTGGCCGGAGCCGAGGAACGTGACAGAACTTCGAGGATTCATTGGCATTTGTACTTACTACCAGAAGTTCATCAAGAGTTTCTCACAACTTGTTGCACCCCTGACAGATTTGACGAGAAAGGGGGCATTTAGTTGGTCGGATACAGCGCAACAAGCCTTTGACAGGCTCAAGGAGGTTATGAGCAGCTGCCCAGTGCTTGCATTGCCGGATTTTTCGCAGCCATTTGTTTTGGAGTGCGATGGGTCGGGAGAGGAGATCGGCGCAGTGTTGATGCAAGGAGGTCACCCTATAGCCTTTGAGAGCCAGAAGCTCCTTCCGCATGAGAGGTTGTATTCTATATACGACAAGGAAATGCTGGCCATTGTGCATGCATTGGCCAAATTCCGGCAGTATTTAGTGGGTAACAGGTTCAGGGTGAGGACTGATCACAACAACCTCAGGTTCCTTTTGGAGCAGAAATAGCTACAGGAGAGGCAGCAGAAGTGGATTAGTAAGATCCAAGCGTATGACTTTGACATTGAGTATGTCAAGGGTAAGAACAACATGGTAGCAGATGCCCTTTCACGTAGACCAGCCACGTTGTCTCTTATGAGCTTGGACACAGACTGGAGGGCTCGAATCTCAGAAGAGTACTCCAAGGACAGATTTGCATGTGAGGTTCTGGATGGGCAGGTGGCGGATGACAGGTACAGGGTAGTCGATGAGATCATCTACTATAGGGACCGGATCTTCTTGACTAAGGGATCTCAGCTCAAGAAGAAGATACTTCAGGCATCATATGATTCACCATTGGCCGACCATCAGGGGTCTACCAAAACCTACAGGGCCATTAGAGAGAGGTTCTCATGGAAGGGCCTCAAGGAGGACGTACTCCAGCATATCCGGGAGTGTGATATTTGCCAGAGGAACAAGGGGGAGATGAGCCGTCCCGCAGGATTATTGCATGCTCTTCCCATTCCGAAGGGGAAATGGGAGTGTATTTTGATGGACTTCATCACAGGGTTGCCCATGGTGCAGGGAAAGGATTGTATCTTTGTTGTCATTGATCGACTGACAAAGTATGCACACTTTTTTGCCATATTTGCACACTACACAGCATCACAGGTGGCCGAGTTGTTCTTCTGAGAGGTCTTTAGGCTACATGGTCTTCCTAAGACCATCATCAGCGATAGGGACAGTCGTTTCATGGGTGGGTTTTGGCAGGAGCTTTTTCAGTTGGTGGGGACGGAGTTGACACCGAGTACCAGTTATCACCCATAGACGGACGGGCAGACAGAGATAGTTAACAAGTGACTGGAGGGCTACTTGCGTAACTATGTCAGTGGGCAGCAGCGAGCATCGCTGAAGTGGCTGCATCTGGGGGAGTACTGCTACAACACTACACATCACATGTCCATTGGTATGTCACCATTCTATGCTTTGTATGGATATCATCCTTTATGTTTTGCTGACGTGATGTTTGGTGCTAGCAAGGCTCCGAGAGCCAAGATTTGGATCCAAGAGAGTCAGGATATCCTCCGAGCTCTCAAGGATAATATGGCTACAGCGCAGAACCAGCAGAAGCTATACGTTGACAGGGGTTGGGTGGAGAGACAGTTTGAGTTGGGGACTTGGTCTACCTATGATTACAGCCATATCGACAATCGTCACTAAAGCAGAAGGGAGCTGAGAAGCTCAAGCCCCGCTTTTATGGACCATACAGGGTGATACGCCAGATTGGACAGGTTGCGTATGAATTGGAACTGCCCCAAGGTAGCAAGACTCATAACTTTTTTCATGTATCATGCCTGAAGAAGGCATTGGGGCAGCAGGTGACAGTGACAGATGAGCTACCACCCACGGATGATGAGGGGCATTTGGTGTCGCAGCCAAAGGCTATTATTGATACCAGGGAGAGGCAGCTGCGGAGCAGGACGGTCCGAGAATTCTTGGTGAGGTGGAAGAATTTCCCGGATGAGGATGCCACTTGGGAGAGTGAGAAAATTTTGCAGCATCCATCACTTCAGTTGCTTGAGGACAAGCAACATTTTGCCGGAGGAGACTATAATATTCCTAATTAGCCATGGCTGATTGGAATATTCAATTTTGCCTTCTATAGTTATTTATAAATAAAAAGGGGAGGAAAGGGGGACATAACTCACTTTTTGAATAAAGTCACTCCCTAGTAGCACAACGTTGTAACTTAAAAGGGGAGCCAAGGGGGCCAAAGGACCACGTAGAGAAGGGGGCCCACGTAGACACTTGGAGGGACTGCGCAGATGGAGAAGGAGCACGTGGGAAAAGACAGGCTACGTTGGAGGAGGTGGGCCTTAGGGTATTGAAAAAGGCCAACGCTATAAAGGAGAGAGGAGCCTCCTCATATGGGGATTATGTTGCATTTGAGCTAGTCACTTCGACTTAGAGCACGCTGGCTGTTTAGCCTATCTGCAGCATTGTTTAGTGCATCGAGTGTCTCCGTTCGGAGATCTCACCCTTAGCCCCGGGGGACTTCGAGTGCATGCTCGGGCAAGGTAGTTTCATCGGTATTTTGCAGGAGGAGCGATCTCTGGAGTTGGGGAGGAACTGAGCATTTTGATGACTGCACGGTCTTGAGAGGGGAGGGCGCAATCTCTTTTGGTAGGAGCTCCGGATTCGGTTTGTGTGGAGGATTTGAGCTTGGAGATTGAGCAAGGGATCAGCCCTTGCATATTGGAGGATTTTAGCAGAGTCTCAGGTAGAGTTTTGGAGGATTCTCTTCAGGGGCAGCGCAGAGCCTTGGGGATAGCGTAGATCCTCGAGAGGGTGATTTTCGGGGGTCATTTTTGGAGGTCAGCTATTTTAGAAAAGCTTTCTGGGTTTTTTTAGGTTTATTGAGCAAAGGTTGATTCCAGAGTTTCAGCATTTTCTAGGGGGGGAACAACCCCAAATCCTCACTTGATTCCAGCAGTAGCAGCAGCACAGCAGTTTTCCGGTAGCTTGGACGCAGTTCAGAGAGAGGCCATTTCCTTACCATTCTGAGTGTATTTCTTCACTTGCCTTGTGCAAGTCGAGGTGCTATCTTTCTGATCACCTCTTGTACTCTTTCCATTACTCAGCATAATAAAATGGCTTAGCATTTCTCTCTACATTTCTCGAGTACCTGCTTATATTCCATGTATACATTATTGTATGTTGCACTACTATTGTTTTTTTTTATCTCTTTGAGCTCCCCGGCTACTATACCACTTGTGTTTTTCTCTTATACTCTTAGACAGAGTCTGGAAAGGGCCAGGTAACCTCCAGATCTTGTCCTCTTTTCAGAGGCGACATATCTAGTAAACGCCCTCCCAGTGCATCTCTGGTTGGAGTTTGCTTGTGTTTGAGGGGATACCCCTGATAAGGGATATTACATATAGAATAAAGCTGTTTTAGAAGGAATGGTTAAAAATTAATGATTTGCCACACAAATGAGTTAAACTCTTTAGCCTTGAAACCATGTGTGCGTGCTTGAATTTTTTAATATTTCCAAACATGCTGACCAGAACTTTGGCTTGTTTTCCTGTTTAGAGTATCTACACCAGAAAGGTTAGAGGCTTTAATATGTTAATTGTCAGTGAACGACCTTGCTAGGAAATATCATATATAAAACACTGACCCAAAAAATGTTTTTGGAATCAGTAGAGATTTCTCTTATTCAAATGGGAAATGTGCATATATGGAAATATCTTCATATTTCTAATAATTTA
Source organism: Pinus tabuliformis (assembly GCA_031772625.1). Classification (NCBI taxonomy): domain Eukaryota; kingdom Viridiplantae; phylum Streptophyta; class Pinopsida; order Pinales; family Pinaceae; genus Pinus; species Pinus tabuliformis. The sequence continues at coordinate 923,767,628 of CM062814.1, forward strand.
TGTTGCTTAAAGGTTGCTTCTTAGGAAAGAATTCATACATAAGATATCTGCCAATAGCAAAGTATATATTATACAGAATTTACTTGTTATACTGTTAAACCCAGAAGAACTTGGACAAATGGTCCAGAAGAACTTGGGCAAATGGTCATTTGGCTTGTTTTGTCCTAGTAAACAATATACACAAGAACATTGATTTGACAATAATGACAAAATATAAATACGAGTTTGTACAATCAATATTAAAAAATACATAGGTACAATGACATAGTTTCACATTTTACTGCGATAGAATAGGTAGTTGAGTAACACTTTGACGTGCTATGATTTTACTGGAGTTAACATCTAAGAATGGGGCCACATTCTCATGTCTTCCATTCAAATCTGATAATTATTTTCTTTCTTGTCAGCAAGTAGAGGTAGAATTTGCAACCTCGAATCTAACTCTGTACCTGATTTCTCTGTTACTAATTGATAGCTCTCCACCAGCTTTATTTGACGAGCAATAATGTCAGCACACCTTGGAAGAAGTTCAACTGGCTGCCCTCCTGGGATCACAATATATTCAATGGCAAGTCTGGCCTCCTGAGAAAGGAGAAATGCATTAGATATAAACTCACCGGCTACGAAATGAATTATTCCATCAATCTCTAGAGTCTAAATACTAAATAGAGCCTAAAAGGTATTGGCAGAGACAAAAGTATTCAGTTATACATCGTAAGAGAAAACATTTGTAATCAAGACCTTCAGCTGACAGAATCTATGTTATATTTCATTCAGATAATTTTTGGATAAGAGGGCGATATAAGGACATCTCTACCATCAAAGTATTCTTTGTATCCAGATTACAACATCATATTTCAGCCAGATCATTTTTGGATAAGAAGCCGATATAAGGACATCTCTACTACCATAGTATTCTTTATATCCAGATTACATTAAGCCAATCAAATGCATTTGAAAAATGCACCAGAAGAATTACAAATCACTAGCTTGGATGCAACCAAAATGCTCCATCATAGTTAATAGAAGCTTTGTATCAAACTTATAATAATTCAATCAAATGCATTTCAAAACTATAACAAAGAAATACAAACCAGCCTAGATCCATCTTAACTCTGGATCTACCAAGCGCTGAAAGGGATCAAAACTATTTTCACTAAAAGAGGTTTGCATCTCAAGAGATTTGATCCTTCTCGGGACTTGGTAGATCTGGAGTTAAAATGTATCTAGGCTGGTTTAATTTCCCCACTTAAATAGGCTATTCTACATGAATACCATAGGTTCTCATAAACCTGGAGCTCAAAAACCGTTGACAATAATTTATAAAAATTAATAAAAATGATAATGTATTTTTACTATTTATTTTATTTTGACTGAGTTAAAATGTTTACAGGACATTACAAATTCTCTACCATACTGGGTTGGAGAGCACCTCTGCCCAATTGCTCCCAACATGGTTAATAAAAGCTTATGTAAGACTATAGCAGTATCTATATAGCTATCGGGACTTTCTAAATCTAAATGAAAATAGATAAAACGGAGAAGGGCCGCCTCTGTGATTTATCATGTAATTTCAGCAAATAATTCAGAAGATTAAAAAAGAATGGTAACAGACGGAATAGATAGATTCTTAAAGAGATAATTTGACAAACCCTGACCTCAATATTGTAGACAAACTGCAAACCTAGCATTATAGGTTGACCAAGTCCTATTAGATAATAAGCTGGCGCAGTTTCGCCCGCTTCTTCAGTGAACTTTGATAACTCGATGGATCGCATGCCTCTTGTGCAGGTGATCTTCAATCAAATTTATTCCCTATCACCATTCAGTGGGAGGATATAAGGTTACCATTGTGGTGACTGGTCTATTCCGTAGAGCGAGCCTAAGAAACAGCTACAACATACATGGAAGGCGCGCAGATTACCCAGTCCTATATGGGGAGGTAATGAAAATAAATAATAATACTGGGTTAATCGATTCTGGTAATTGGAATGTACACAATCTATATCCCTTAACGAGGAATATACATTGCATAAAAGGAGTCGAGAGGCTGTTTGGAAAGAAATAATTATCTAAAAAGAAAGATAAGCGGAATGTTCGAGTTACAAATTTCCCTTAAACATGGATACATGGTGAACTTTCATACAAGAAACAGAGCTGAGACAATGACTTATAATGAATGGTCAGAGCTGTTACAGTTCCGGCTTATGTGTAAAAGAAGAGAAAAATTAAAGAGCAATTAATTTATGTTCCTAACATTGTACTGGAGTAGTAAAAGAAAAATTAAATAATGAGGAAAAATAAGAACGTGAATGCTCCTCTGCGGCCCTTATTAGGATGTATGTAATCCTTTTGTAGGATTGGCAAAGCCCATTATAATGACTAAACCGTATGTAGGTCAGCCAAGAAAGACTATTCTAACTATTTTAAGTTTATGAGTTTTTCTCAAAATCTGGCAAAATAATTTTTGGTTAGATCATGTTATTTTATTTATTTATTTATTATTTACAATTTATTTTTGAATGTATAAATGGATTCAGTATCTTGAAAAACCCTTGAGACACTCGGATTGTGCAGAATTCACATATCAAACTTATAATTTCAACAAATTCCTGCAGAATTTCAGGCAAATTTGACAGAAAAATAAGCTAAAAAATCCTCCAAAACATATTACAGTTAAACTACCACATATTATAGCACAGCGCTAGTGTAGATGCTCCTCAAATTCTTTTTCATGCATTATCGTGTCTCTGTGCATTATTAACTCTGAACATAATTTTCTGTTTATCTTCTTATGCAGTCAACCATCGTGGAAATGTTGCATCAAGAGGTAGGAAGATCTTAAGGAGAAATGAGACGCCATCTAGAGAGTAATATTTGATCTTTGCGTCACCTATGGCTGAATTTTACCACTAGAAGGGAACCACCCTCCATTATAGCTGCATCAAACTCTTGTATATGTGAAATCTCGAACATTAGAAAACATTTTCTGCAACATGTACTCGTCACCCACAAATTGACCTCCGAATTTTTTTTGATGGATTAATTGCAAAAATAAAACATGAGCGCACCATGTTGTGCTTTGTGGAATTTTGACTGTAATGTAACAGTTTTGTGAGATGTGGGTATCTGCCACTGTTATGAGAACGTAGAGGCTGGGGTATAAATGGAGTTGCTAGGAGTAGTAGGGGTATCTTGTAAAGGAAATTCTTTTCTTTTGAGAGTAGAGAAGAAAGGATTAGAGGAAAGTTATTTGTATGGGGTAATCCACCACTATGGAGAGGCGGCTCCAACTCTTCTAGGTTCTGTAAATACTTTTCGTTTTGATGGCAATAAAATGAGCAGCTGAATGTAACACTTCCCAAGTATTTTTCGTTTTGATAGCAATAACATGAGCAATTGAATGTAACCCTTCCCAAGATTTCCTTCCTTTCTTAAGAAATAGATAAACTCAAGTCAGTCTCCATGCTGCTCGTTTGATTACAATTAGCTGTAAAAATGATTGAAGTATTTTCCGTGAAAATCTTATTTTTCACCTTGACGATATCGTTCATGAGGGAAGCGTTTGTTCCATGTGAACACTACAAACCATGCATCTCTTACATTCTTTAACATGGACATTTTTCTGTCGTGTGTATAAAGATCAATGCCACAGATTCACTGTGACTTGTAGGTCAACACACAATAGCATGGACATAAAATGTTGTATTTAGATGTAATATTCCTAATTAGCCATGGCTAATTAGAATATTCGATTTTGCTCAATTTTGCCTTCTATAGTTACTTGTAAATAAAAAGGTGAGGAAAAGGGGACATAACTCACTTTTAGAATAAAAGTCACTTCCTAGTAGCACAACGTTGTGACTTAAAGGGGAGCCAAGGGGGGCCAAAGGACCACGTAGAGATGGGGCCCACGCAAACACTTGGAGGGACTGCGCAGATCGAAAGGGAACACGTGGCAAGAGGGGATTACGTTGGAGGAGGTGAGCCTTGGGATTGGGAGAGGTCAATGCTATAAAGGAGAGAGGAACCCCCTCATTTTGTCATTCGATTATGAGATTTGAGTTAGTCACTTCGACTTGGAACATGCTGGCTGTTTAGACTGTCTGCAGCACTGTTTAGTGCACTGAGTCTCCGTTTGGAGATCTCACCCTTAGCCCCGGGGGACTTCAAGTGCATACTTGGGCAAGGTATTTTCAGTAGTCTTTTTGCAATAGTTTTGATCTTTGACATTGAGGTGGAGCTAAGCATTGGAAGACTGCGCAGTCTTGAGAGAGATGGACGCAGTTCTTTTGGGAGCAGTCCGGATTGAGGATTTGTGGAGGAGTTGAGCTGGGATATTGAGCAAGGGATCAGCGCTTGCATATTGGAGTGGTTTGGCAGAGTTTTAGGCAGTATTTTGGAGGATTCTACTCAGTGGCAGCGCAGGGCCTTGAGGGATTGCGTGATTCCCCAAGGGGGCGATTTTCGGGGGTCGGCCATTTCAGAAAAGCTTTCTGGGTTTTTCTGGGTTTTCTGAGTAGGGGCGGATTCCAGAGTTTCAGCATTTTCTGAGGAGGGGAACAGCCCCAAATCCACATTTGATTTCTAGCAGTAGCAACAGCACGGTAGTTTTCCAGCAGCATCCACACAAAGGCCATTCCTTTGTTATTCTGAGTGTATTTCTTCACTTGCCTGGTGCAAGTCGAGGTGCCATCCTTCTGATCACCTCCTGTACTCATTCCATTACTCAGTATAATAAAATGGCTTAGCATTTCTCTCTGCATTTCTTGAGTATCTGCGTATATTTCATGCTTATATTATTATATGTTACACCACTGTTATTTTTATCATTTTGAGTTTCCCGGTTATTATATTATTTGTGCGTATTTGGTTGGAGTTTACTGGGGTTTCGGGGAAAATCTCTGAAACGGGATATTATAGTGGTATCAGAGCATAGACCTGGCTCAGCCTGTGGAGCTAGCAATCTATGACACCGGGGGAAAAGCCCTACATCTGTTACAGAGGTAGGAGATACAGAGACACTGGGTGTAGGTTGGAGAACACCTACGGAGACGGAGACTATGTTCCAGTAGTGGACACAAAACAGGAGGAGCCTGTGGTGGACGCAAGACAGGAGGAGCCTGTGGTGGACGCAGAGCAGGAGGATCCGATGGCAGATGATGACGGGAAGAAATTTGCGGACATGCTCCTCATATCAGTGTAGAATTTGTCGAGGCAGATCAAGGTGATGGGGCAGAGATTCACGGTAGTGGAGGCTAAACAGCGTGAGAGCCCACGAGTTTTCCAGGTTGGAGAGGGATTGAGTGCATCTCACCATTTGCCAGAGCAGGGTGCCACTCAGCGTGATACTACTCAGCAGGTGGCCTCACATGCCCCTATATGCTCTACCATGCCCACTTTCCTAGGAGCAGATATGGGGGTCGGAGCACAGCAGGAGGCAGAACCCGGTCATATGGGCGATTATTTTGCGGAGTACTTGGCCTATGGGCAGGAGTTCAGGGATGCTCTCTCATTCAGAGACTTTGTTCAGCTCCAACGGGATAGTAGACCCCGCGACCATCACAGAGGATATCAACATTATCATGATGGAGACACCCACCGCACTGCTAGTAGATTTCACTTGCCTACATTTGATGGCTCATCAAATAGTTCGGCAAGGTCTTGGGTGGAGAAGCTGGACATCTATTTCCAGCTTAACCAGATGTCGGAGACAGAGGCCATCAAGGTGGCGACATTACATTTGGATGGTGAGGCCTAGGATTGGTGGTTCCATGGGATGGTTACACTCGGGCATTCCACAGTGACGACGTATGCCGAGTTCACCAGGAGATTGATGGAGAGGTTTGACCGGAGGGATCCGGAACAACACTTTGTTGAGCTGACAAGGCTCAAACAGACAGGGAGCCCAGAGACCTACATTGCGGACTTTTTGAGGGTTTCAGTGATGGTGCCAGATCTATCCATGGCACAGAGGATCTACATGTATGTTGAGGGGTTAGCAGAGCCACTTCGGGGTCTAGTCATATCCGCTAGACCAACCACCCTTAAGGATGCTATTAGCAGGACCCGGGGCTTACAGGATGTCTTACCCAGGACTTGGACACCTTACCCCCAGCGACAGGCTTTTTAGCCTAAGGGGAAGGATGTGAGGATTCCGCCTCCGAAGGGGAATCCAGGACGAATACAGATTGATGATGATGCCAGGAGGGAGTTGAAGAAGAATCGGTTGTGCTTCACTTGTCAGGAGCCGTGGGCATCAGGACATAGATGTGCTGTTGGCAAAGCACATTTTATTGAGGTCTTCTCCGAGAGCAGCGGGGAAAAGGATGAGGAGGATGATGTGGAGGTAGGAGATAGTCATGCCATGCAGGGTCCCTTGCCGCCTCCACCACCACCAGTAGGTGGTGCATCTTTTGCACCTACCGGAGGAGCCCTTGCAGCATTGCGAGGAGTTCCCAAGTATTTGACGCTGCGCGTATGGGGGACAGTATGTGGCCAGCGAGTATCAGTTTTGGTTGACAGTGGGGCCACCCACAACTTCATCGATGCACAGATGGTTGAGCGGAGAGGTATACCGATAGAGATCTTCGATGGATTTTCAGTTTTGGTCCGAGCAAATCAGACCATGGTGTGTGCTCGTTATGTTCCAGAGTTATCAGTGACGACGGGCACCTACACACTAACTAACCACTTCTTTGTGGTCAATATTCCAGACACCAACATGGTACTGGGTGTTTAGTGGCTCATCACTCTAGGGAAGGTCACTACAGATTGGAAGGCCCTAGAGATGGAGTGGGATGATGAGAAGACAAGGAGGCATGAGAAGATACGAGGGCAACACACATACCCGCCTCAGACTGTTTCAACTCATCGGATGGAGGCAGTCTTCCAGAAGGGAGACGTAGAGTGGCAGTGGAGCTGTGTGCATCAGAGGCAGGAACTACAGGGTAGACGGTGCACCCAGAGATACAGGCCATCCTTGACCAGTATGCCACAGTGTTTGGGGAGGTTCCACCAGGACAGCCACCAGACCGGGGGTTTGAGCACACCATTGAGCTTGAGCAAGGCATACAGGCAGTGATTACTACCCCCTATAGGCATCCCAAGGCCTATCGAGATGAGATTGAACAGGGCATTCAGGAGTTGTTGGCTCTTGGGCACATTCAGCCGAGCACGAGTCCTTTTGCTTCCTCTATGGTGTTGGTGAAGAAGAAGGACGACACATTAAGGATGTGCATTGACTACAGGGCCCTAAACAAGAAGAACCTGAAGAAAAGATACCCCATACCCAGGATCGATGAGTTGATGGACGAGTTGAGGGGAGCACAGTTCTTCTCAAAGATTGATTTGAGATCTGGGTACCATCAGATTTGGGTGACGGAGCAGGACATTCCCAAGACCGCCTTCAGGTGTCACTATGGGCACTTTGAGTTTTTGGTGATGCCCTTCGAGCTAACCAACACCCCAGCTACATTTCAGTCTTGCATGAATCACATTTTCCGTAGTCACTTAAGGAAGTTTGTGTTGGTGTTCTTTGATGATATCCTCATTTACAGCAGAACTTGGGAGGAGCATCTCCAACACGTTGAGACAGTATTACGCATCTTGGAGGAGCAGCATTTCTATGCCAAGCTCTCCAAATGTGAGTTCGGGTTGATGGAGATGTTATACTTGGGACACATCATAGGAGTGGACGGAGTGAGGGTCCACGAGAAGAAGATCAGGGCCATCAGAGATTGGCCAGAGCCGAGAAACGTGACGGAACTTCGAGGATTCATTGGTATTTGTACTTACTACCGGAAGTTTGTCAAGGGTTTCTCATAGCTTGCTGCACCCCTGACAGATTTGATGAGGAAGGGGGCATTCAGTTGGTCAGATACAGTGCAGCGAGCCTTCGACAGGCTCAAGGAGGTTATGAGCAGCTGCCCAGTGCTTGTGTTGCCAAATTTTACACAGCCATTTGTTTTGGAGTGTGATGCGTCGGGAGAGGGGATCGGCGCAGTGTTGATGCAGGGAGGTCAACTTATAGCCTTTGAGAGATGGAAGCTCCTTCCACACGAGGTTGTATTCTATATACGACAAGGAGATGCTGGCCATCATGCATGCATTGGCTAAGTACCGGCAATATTTGGTGGATAACAAGTTCAGGGTGAGGACTGATCACAACAGCCTCGAGTTCTTTTTGGAGCAGAAGCAGCTACAGGAGAGGCAGCAGAAGTGGATCAGCAAGATCCAAGCATATGACTTTGACATTGAGTATGTCAAGGGTAAGAACAACGTGGTAGCAGATGCCCTTTCATGTAGGCCAGCCACGTTGTCTCTTATGAGCTTGGATGCAAACTGGAGGGCTCGACTCTTAGTAGAGTACTCCAAAGACAGATTTGCATGTGAAGTTCTGGATGGGCAGGTGGCGGATGACAGGTACAGGGTGGTCAATGAGATCATCTACTACAGGGACCAGATCTTCTTGACTGAGGGGTCTCAGCTCAAGAAGAAGATACTTCAGGCATCACATGATTCACCATTGGCAGGTCATCAGGGGTGTACCAAAACCTACAGGGCCATTAGAGAGAGGTTCTCATGGAAGGGCCTCAAAGAGGACATACTCCAGCATGTCCGGGAGTGCGATGTTTGCCAGAGGAACAAGGGGGAGATGAACCATCCAGCAGGACTATTGTAGCCTCTTCCCATTCCGGAGAGGAAATTGGAGTGTATTTCGATGGACTTCATCACAGGGTCACCCATGGTACAGGGCAAGGATTGCATCTTTGTCGTCGTTGATCGACTGACAAAGTACTCACACTTTTCCGCCATATCCGCACACTACACAGCAACGCAGGTGGCCAAGCTGTTCTTCAGAGAGATTTTCAGGTTACATGGTCTTCCCAAGACCATCACCAGTGACAGGGATAGCCGTTTCATGGGCGGATTTTCGCAGGAGCTTTTCCGGTTGGTGGGGACGGAGTTGACACCGAATACCAGTTATCACCCATAGATGGATAGGCAGACAAAGATAGTTAACAAGTGGCTAGAGGGCTACTTGCGTAACTATGTCAGTGGACAGCAGCCAGCATGGCTGAAGTGGCTGCATCTACGGGAGTACTGCTACAACACTACACATCACATGTCCATCGGTATGTCACCATTCTATGCTATGTATGGATATCATCCTTTATCTTTTGCTGATGTGATGTTTGGTGCTAGCAAGGCTCCGAAAGCCAAGATTTGGATCTAGGAGAGTCAGGATATTCTCCGAGCTCTCAAGGATAACATGGCTACAACGCAGAACCAACAGAAGTTGTATGCTGACAGGGGTCAGGTGGAGAGACAGTTTGAGGTAGGGGACTTGGTCTACCTACAATTACAGCCATATCGACAGTCGTCACTGAAGCAGAAGGGGGCTAAAAAGCTCAAGCCCCGCTTTTATGGGCCATACAGGGTGATACACAGGATTGGACAGGTAGCATATGAGTTGGAGCTGCCCCAAGGCAACAAGATTCATAATGTTTTCCACGTATCATGCCTGAAGAAGGCATTGGGACAGCATGTGACAATGACAGATGAGCTACCACCCACGCATGATGAGGGGCATTTGGTGTTGCAGCCAGAGGCTATTATTGATACCAAGGAGAGGCAGCTATGGAGCAGGACGGTTCAAGAATTCTTGGTGAGGTGGAAGAATTTGCCGGATGAGGATGCCACTTGGGAGAGTGAGAAAATTTGGGAGGCTTTAATATTCCTAATTAGCCATGGCTAATTAGAATATTCGATTTTGCTCAATTTTGCCTTCTATAGTTATTTGTAAATAAAAAGGTGAGGAAAAGGGGACATAACTCACTTTTAGAATAAAAGTCACTTCCTAGTAACACAACGTTGTGACTTAAAGGGTAGCCAAGGGGGGCCAAAGGACCACGCAGAGATGGGGCCCACGCAAACACTTGGAGGGATTGCGCAGATAGAAAGGGAACACGTGGCAAGAGGGGATTACGTTGGAGGAGGTGAGCCTTGGGATTGGGAGAGGCCAATGCTATAAAAGAGAGAGGAGCCCCCTCATTTTGACATTCGATTATGAGCATTTGAGTTAGTCACTTCGACTTGGAGCACGCTGGCTGTTTAGCCTGTCTACAGCACTGTTTAGTGCACTGAGAGTCTCCGTTCGGAGATCTCAGCCTTAGCCCCGGGGAATTCGAGTGCCTACTCGGGCAAGGTATTTTCAGCAATATTTTTGCAGTAGTTTTGATCTTTGGCATTGAGGTGGAGCTGAGCAATGGAAGACTGCGCAGTCTTGAGAGAGGAACGCATTTCTTCTGGGAGTAGTCCGGATTGAGGATTTGTGGAGGAGTTGAGCTGGGATATTGAGCAAGGGATCAGCTCTTACATATTGGAGTGGTTTGGCAGAGTTTCAGGCAGTATTTTGTATGATTCTACTCAATGGCAGCGCAGGGCCTTGAGGGATTGCGTGATTCCCCAAGGGGGCGATTTTCAGGGGTCGGCCATTTCAGAAAAGCTTTCTGGGTTCTTCTGGGTTTTTTGAGTAGGGGCGGATTCCAAAGTTTCAGCATTTTCTGAGGAGGGAAACAGCCCCAAATCCACATTTGATTTCCAACAGTAGCAGCCGCACGGCAGTTTTCCAGCAACATCCACGCAGAGGCCATTCCTTTGTTATTCCGAGTGTATTTCTTCACTTGCCTGGTGCAAGTTGAGGTGCCATCCTTTTGATCACCTCCTATACTCATTTTATTACTCAGTTTAATAAAATGGCTTAGCATTTCTCTCTGCATTTCTCGAGTATCTGCTTATATTATTATATGTTACACCACTGTTATTTTTATCATTTTGAGTTTCCCGGTTATTATATTTTTTGTGCGTATTTGGTTGGAGTTTACTGGGGTTTCAAGGAAAATCTCTGAAACGGGATATTACATTAGAGCCCACAATTAATTAAACAAGAAAGAAAGAAAAAAATCACACAAGATCATGAAACTGAATGCATATACATAGACATAGAATTTTACGAGGTAAAGCCCTGACATTTTGTCAAGGAAACCTCCACGGAGCAAAAGACTGGAATGCTTATTATTCAAGGTCAACAATGACTCCAATTATGACAAGCCTCTCGGGCAACAACGTTTTAATACAAAGGCACCGTTACAAAAACTGCATATAGTTATGCAACTCCCTGAACGGTAAAAAATTGCATTTACAATCTTTTAATTGTTGTCATTTTAACAATCTCCACCTTGAAAACAATTTTCCTAATCCCTTTCCCATGCCCATTCATCATCTTTTCTGCAAGCCAAGAGAAGCTAAACACCACCGCAACTTCTCTACCAAAATTGGTTTCATGAACATGTCTGCACAATTCTCCTGTGTGTGGACCTTTTTGAGAGATACTTTACCGCCATCAATTACATGTCTTACAAAATGGTATTTTACATCAATATGTTTAGTTTTGTTGTGATAAGTTGGATTAGTAGCCAAATGAATAGCACTCTGACTGTCACAAAATACATTCACTTTCTCCTGCATCCTTCCAAGCTCACCCAGTAGACCCTTCAACCAGATTGCCTCTTTACAAGCATGTGAAGCAGTGATATATTCTACCTCAGTAGTGGATAAAACAACTATTTCGTGAAGCTTTGACATCCAACTAATCGCTCCACCTGCAAGAGTAAAGACATATCTAGTAGTAGATCTCCTCTTGTCCAAGTCACCAGCATAATCTGAATCAACATATTTGCACACTGAATCACTGCAACCATTAAAGATGATACAATGGTCACTTGTGCCTCTCAAGTACCGAAACACCCATTTCGCTGCTCGCTAATGTTCTTTTCATGGATTTCCCATGAACCTGCTGACAACTCCAATTGCATGTGAACTGTTAGGTCTTGTAGATACCATCGCATACATTAAGTTTCTTACTTCATTTGCATATGGTACATAAGACATATACTCCTTTTCTTCATCAATTCGAGGACTCAAACTCGAAGAAATATTAAAATGGGAAGCTAAAGGAACATTAACAAATTTTACAATGTTCATACTGAATTTGCAAGTATTTCCTCCACATACTTCTGTTGTGATAACCAAAGATTTCCATTTTTCCTGTCTCTGTGTATCTCCATGCCCAAGATCTATTTTGCAACTCCAAGATCCTTCATATCAAATGTCCTAGAAAGTTGAGCCTTTAACCTGTTGATCTCTTCCATACTTTTGCTTGCAATAAACATATCGTCAACATACAAAACCAAGATAATGAATATACCATTGAAACTTTTAAAATACACACAATGATCATATTCACTTCTAGTGAAGTTCTAAATCACCGTGAAGGAGTCACTTCTTGTACCATTTCCTGGAGACTGTCTCGGGCCATACAATGATTTCCTGAGCTTGCAAACTAATCTTTTGTTGCGACCTTGTACAAAACCTTATGGTTTTTCCATATAGATCTCCTCATCCAAATCTCCATGAAGAAAAGTTGTTTTAACATCTAATTGTTCTAACTCAAGGTCAAGTAATGTAGTTAGTGCTAACATAGTATGAATAGAAACAAGTTTTACGATTGGTGAAAAAATCTCATGAAGATCAATACTTTCTATCTGATAGTACGCTTTTGCTACCAACCTCGCTTTATATCTTTCAATACTTCCATCAACATTTCTTTTCAATTTGAAGACCCATTTACATCCAACAACACTTCTCCCTTTAAGAAGTTCTACAAGATCCCAGGTTTTGTTCTTAGCCAAGGAATCCATTTTCTCATCCATAGCCTTCTTCCATTTTTCACTATATGCATCATCCATTGCTTCCTGATAACAAGAAGGTTCCCCATCCTCAGTAATAAAAGCAACAAATGAAGAAGAATCTTCATACCTCTTGGGTGTTCTTCTTTCCCTTGTAGACCTCCTAAGAGTGACTTCTTGTTGAACTTCTACACTTTCCTTTATATCTTCATCACCTTTTTTCTTTAGAAGTTTCTTTTTCCTTCCGACTTTCCGAAAAAGGTTTAGTTTCCAACTGAATTTGTTGATTCGACAATACCTGTTCTTGTTCAATTGTTTCGACATCGAATTTTAGAAGAGAAGATTCATCAAACATTACGTCTCTACTAATAATGATCTTATGCGAAGAAGGATCCCACAACCTGTATCCTTTCACGACATCATCATACCCAACAAAGACATAACATTTTGTTTTTGGGTCTAACTTAAAACGTTGATATTTTGGAATAAGAGCATAGGCATTACAACCAAAAATTCTTAAATATAAAAAATTCTTAAAAGCTTGAGTCTCCAACTGAATTTGTTGATTCAACGATCCCTGTTCCTATTCAACCTTTTCAGCATCGACTTTTAGAAGAGAAGATTCATCAAACATTACATCTCTACTAATGATGATCTTATGCAAAGAAGGATCCCACAACCCGTATCCTTTCATAGCATCGTCATACCCAACAAAGACTTAACATTTTGCTTTTGAGTCTTGTTACCCACCACTTGTGGGTAGTGTATATGGGAGATAATTTTTCTCCTAGATGGTTCTCAACTGGCAGCCAACAACCCCCAGATAGCTCGACATACTATTTTCTCCACCACTTGAGCCAGCCATGTGGTCCCTCACCCATCTGTTATGAATGTATGTTTGAAGGTGGGCCTCCCAACCCCAAAGGTATGGCTTTTCATTGGTGTAGTTGAGTAGTTTTCCTTACTTGTCATGAGCACTTTTGGGCATGAATTGGTGGGGGGATTCGATAGAAGTGGGTTAGGTTTGCATTCTTGTCTCCATTGCCCGATTTCGTGGTTACCCTTGTATCATAGTTCCGTGGGGTCTCCTTCACTGGCCATTAGCTTTAGGGTTGGCATTACACGAGAAATCTCGATTTTGGTTGCATGGTCCCGCTTCCCGATACTAGCTACATTACTCTCTCTCCACTTATTTTGAGCCCCATTCATCTCTTTTCCCATCCGGGTCCACATGTGTCCATTGGGTCCACATAGGGTTAGCCTCCCCCTCCCCTTGCCCACATTTTGGGTCGGGCTTGGAATGATGCCTTAGAGTTTGATGCAGCTAAAAAGAAAGTAAAAAGCATAAGTTGGCCATTCTTAATAGGAAATGTACCACAAAATGCAAAAGATGGTCGGGACAAACAAATTTAGCATGTGGGAAAAAGCCAAACATGAGCTCTACCCCTTATTCATGGTCATCACCCTAGTTCCTATGGGCCCTAAATGAGCCCCCTCCATCACTAAGAAACCCCTGATTGTCCCAACCTTTGGTGGGCAATCAACTGCCCCACCTCAAGGGGGTATCCATTGCTATATATTACGCATCATGCTCTCCATCCCCTGGAACCTTGAGCAGTTATGAAGATAAATCAATAAAAGGCAAAAGGCATATGAAGAAGGGTGGAAAAAAAAAGTCAGGTTAACTCATGTACCACAATTTTCTCCCTCCTACACTCATATACCTAGGTGTGGGCTTCCCTTTTTATAGCTACCCGTGCACCTTGACATGTGGTCTGGATGATTCACCTGATCCCCCACTCCATTCCATTATTATATCACTTGCCACCTACCTCTTAAAGTATGTACTATGGACATGCCACCCCCTTTAGAGGTTGAAACCACCTAATAGGGTCCTTGGTTAACCCCTTATTGAGCTTGGAGACACTTGTACATGCCAAAGCCCACTATGGAAGGGCATGCCACTATGAAGTGTCCCATTTACTCCATGATTTGTAAGCATTATTACTTGATTATTCTAATGATTTGTTGTATTGGAGGGTAAGGGAATGCATTGGACCTTATGCAGGATTGTAGGTGGGTCTTTATTTAGGGCTTGGTCTCCCTATACGGCATTCTAGCCCTCTAGAGGGCCACATTGGCACTTGTAGGGTGAGCGTTGAGAGCCATGGGCCTCCACCATAGCAGATATTACTTCATAGATCCCTAACAATGTTCATTGATTGATCGTGTTCCACCTTTTGGATGAGGATGATGCACTTGGTCCACCATGCCCAACCAGCTCCATAGTAGCACCATACACTTGGTAGATATTCTAAGATGCCTCCCACTGCAAAGGGAGGGCTTATGTCATTACTCCAGCCCTTACAAATGGTCTACAGGCATATTTGATCCATTTGGAGACCCATGAGGATGTCCTTGTTCCCCCACACCCACTTGGGAGCACCACGGGTTCTTGATTGGATAATAAGGAGCCAACCCCTTGTCTGCTATGTTTGGAGTCCATTTCTTCATTATGGCACCCCTTGAACTTCATCAAGCCTCCTCAAAGGCCCAAATACTCACTTTGTTGATCATTCGACCCTCTTGAGAGGCTTATCTTTACATTATTGATCTATTTGGTGGGCTTGTCACCAAAAGTTTTGTTATTATGCACATTATTTTATTTGAGGGGTTAAATCAGGCCTAATTAGCTAAATCAAATTCATTAGGGAGTGTATAGATACAAGTGTGATGAATCGTTTTGATTATCATCACTTAGATTGGGTTATTCTTTGTTAATTTTAGATATCAATAGTATGTTCTATGCTTAGCACAATTTACTTCAATATTCCTTAGCAGCCCAATAACAATTTTCAATTATTTTTAGTAGCGATCACATTAACCATTAATCCCATTGATAGTAAATGCAGATAGAACATAAAAACAAATGCAGAAAACAAGCCAAGACAAGAGGACACTAGATTTGGCGGATGTCTGCACACCCACTTGGGAGCACTACAAGTTCTTGATTGGAGAACAAGGAGCCAACCCCTTGTCCACTATGTTTAGAGTCCATTTCTTCATTATGGCACCCCTTGGACTTCATCAGACCTCCTCAAAAGCCCAACAACTCACTTTGTTGATCATTCGACCCTCTTGAGAGGCTTATCTTTACATTATTGATCTATTTGGTGGGCTTGTCACCAAAAGGTTTGTTATTATGCAAATTATTTTATTTGAGGGGCTAAATTAGGCCTAATTAGCTAAATCGAATTCATTAGGAAGTGTATAAACACAAGTGTGATGAATCATTCTGATTATTATCACTTGGATTGGGTTATTCTCTATTAATTTTAGATAGCAATGGTATTTTCTATGCTTAGCACAATTTACTTCAATGTTCCTTAGCAGCCCAATAACAATTTCCAATTATTTCCAGTAGCAATCACATTGACAGTAAATGCAGATAGAACATAAAAACAAATGTAGAAAACAAGCCAAGGCAAGGGGACACCAGATTTGGTGAATGCCAGGGAAAAACCCCAATGTGGGGAAAACCCTTTAATCAAATCTTCTTCTTATTATTCAATAGTTTAGTAGAGAGAGAGAATACAAAAGTGAAATAGACTAGCCCAATACAAAGTTAAATCAGCCCTGTCAAATTCTGTAGTCAACTGCAATCAAACTTCAACCCTAACTAGAAAGTCAACGCTGGTCAAAGCAACAGTCAGATACCTACTTTGAAGCTCGGTCAAAGGCAATCAAACTCGGCCTCCAGCAATGGTCAAAGTCAACACATAACAGTCCCAAAAACTTTGGTCAAACTTAGTCAACCAATGGTTAGCCCTGTGGTCAAACAGGCCTGCGATCAACGTAGGTCAAATAACCCCAAACTCCTCGATTTCTATGCTAGAGAATGCGGCCTAGAGAAACCAAAATTCTACCCTCAAAACCATAGTCAAAACAGCCTTGGTCAACGTTGGTCCTAAAGTCTGAAATTTCGGCCTGTAATTCGCTGCCTAGAAAATCGTCCTCCTTGCCACACGTGAGAGAGAGAGAGAGAGAAGATTCTCGAGTTGTACAAACCAATCTGATGAAGAGAGAGAAGAATGTGTGAGTGAATGATGTGCAAATGAGGTGTGAGGTCTCTTCTATTTATAGACTATGTTATGGGTGAAGAGACACATCTATTGGACTTCTTGAGCCTACATTAAGCTGAGGCTGACCTGAACAATTTGTACATGTGAGAGAACAAATTCACAATCACACTTCTGCTTGTCCAAATGAGATGATCTTTATATCAATCTTGGACCCTCAAAAAGAGGAATCCACTGCAATTATCATCTCCATCATATGAGCCATCCCAAGGTGGAATTTGGCCCTAGTTTCCAATTTTAACACTCCCTCTCAACTAGGGAGAATTCCACCTGTCAATCCATCTGTCATCATCATGCCATCATGTCGTCATGTACCATCTCTGTATCTTTTCTCTCCTCTGCTATGCTGAACCATGAAGTAATAATGAAGAAGTGATCGAGAGTGAGTCACAAGACCTTACCACTCTCCACCGACAAAAGTCAGTCCAGAGATAGAACCTCAAATGATCCGAGATCAAGTTGTTGAACACCATCCATCCTAGTCATAGGGAGTACGACAGTACACAATGCATCCATCGGTAATGCTATGGTCCCTAACCACTTTACCCAACTCATTGGTCAGATGAGAGGTACTTTCCATGAGTCCCGGACTCCATGGGTAGGATGCATGTTGGGGCATCGGCAAGAAAAGGTGAACCACTCATCCTGCTCATATGCCATAGGAGAAGGTGAACCACTCATCCTATGCATATGTCAATCGTAGAGGAAGGTGAGCCACTCACCCAACATACATGTGTCCGCAATCGTAGGGGAAGGTGAACCACTCACCCTACACACATGTCAACCACCATGGGGTATCACAGGGGTAGGTGAACCACTCACCCTTTACATAGTGCACCACTAGAGGAAGGTGAACCACTCACCGTATGGTCACGCATAGCTCCAAGAAGTACCCCAAGCCCCTAGAAGCTCCCAGAGCTCAGTGCCCAACTCATGCGGGACCCTCATAGGAGGGTCTTTCCACGACTCCAAATCTCTCTCAGAAGGTTAAGAATTTGACCTTCCCCAAGGGCTTCGTCAAGATATTTGTGACCTGCTCATCAGTCCTAATGTGTTGGAGCCTTATTGCTCCCTGTTGTATCATATCCCAGATAAAGTAGTACCTGATATCATTGTGCCTGGAGGGGTCGTGGAACACGAGATTCTCTGAAAGGAAAATCCCACTTTGGTTGTCGTAGTGGATCACGGTGGTATCCGACACATACTCAAATAGCTCACTAAAGAGCTTCCTCAACCAAACAACTTCACAATAGGCCATACTAGTAGCAATGTATTCGGCCTCGGCAATGCTTAAAGCAACCAATTTTTGCTTCCTGCTCATCCAAGATATTGAAGCAAATCCCAATGAGAAGCAACATCCAGACGTGCTCTTACAATCCACCATACAGCCAACCTAGTCAGCATCTGTATATCCACACAGTCTCAAATTCCCGGCAATGTATCTCAAACCATGGTCGATTGTGCCATGGAGATATCTCACGAGATTCTTGGCAGCAATCCAATGTATGTGATGAGGCTCGACCACAAATTGACTCAATGTATTCACAGCGAAACATATGTCTGGATAGGAGTTTACCAAGAACATCAGGGCCCCCACAAGTTGTCAATACCCAGAAGAATTTGCCTATGTGGGCCTAACAACACTTCCACATAGCTTTTTGAAGTTGAGTTCCATCATAGTAGACATGGACTTGCAATCCACAATCCCACATCTCTCAAGTAGCTTCACAATGTATTTTCCTTGGGAAAAGAAAATCTCACGTGGCTTTTGCCAGACCTCCAGGCCTAGGAAGTAGCGTATCAGTCCTAGGTCCTTCATCTCAAACTCAGAATCCAACTCCCTCTTGCATTGATAAATGAGAGGGTCTACACCTATCAAAAAAAGATCATCCACATAAAGGACCAGAATGGGAGGCCTGTTCTTTTCAACCTTGAAGTATAGGTTAGGGTCAGCTTCGCCCCTTGTAAAACCCTTAAGGCTTGGGGCTTGCTTCAACCGATAGAGGGACTTCCTCAACCTGCATACATGTGTCTTTTGGTCTTGAACTCCGAACCCTTCAAGTTGCTCTACATAGACTTTCTCCTTAAGCGAGCCATGCAAGAAAGCAGTTTTGACATCCATTTGGTGTAAGCTCCATCCTTGAGAGGCAGCAAGAGCAATGATGGATCGGATAGTGGTGTATTAGGCAACCAGTGCAAATATCTCACCATAGTCCACTCCTTCCTTTTGAGAAAAGCCTCAAGCAACGAACATGGCCTTGAACTTTTCAACACTCCCATCAGCTCCGTGTTTGATTTTGTAAAGCCATTTTGAATTGACCACTGACTTGTCCTTGGGCCTAGGAACTACATCCCAGACATCATTCTCCATGATTGATTCATATTTCTCATTCATTGCATCCTTTCAAACTTGGTGCTTCATGGCTTTTTCAAATGTACATGGCTCAGATTGAACAATGGTACTCATAGCAGCTAAGTATCCTTGGTACTTATTTGGCTTGCTGCTTTCATGAAATGTCCCCCTTGGTCATGTTTTTCAGCATCTTCAAGAGTATATTTGAGCCACAAAGGTCTTTTCCTTGAAGTAGAGGGCTCACCAAGGGGTGGATCAATGGGATCCATCGGGCATCGACTCATTGATCGAATATTCATCCTTCTTTCCTGCATCATCATCAGTGTCCTTCCTAGGGATAGGAAGATCTCTGACTTTCCCAAGGGAAGAATCTTCATCAAATGTGACATCGAGAATTATTTCCACTTCTCTTTGACCAGGCACATAGATTCTATATGCCTTTGAAGTTTCACCATAGCCCACAAACTTTCCTTTCTTCCTAGAGGCATTGAGCTTGTTTCTTTTCTCTTTCGACACATGAAAATATACGGGACAACCAAAAATTCTAAAATGAGAAACATCAAGTTTCTTACCGGTGAAAACTTCTTCGGGTGTCTTAAAGTCCAATGCTTGATGCGGGCATCTATTTTGAACATATACAGCGGTGTTGGAAGCTTCTCCCCATAAGAACTTCGGAAGGCCTTGGTCATGAAGCATGGAACGAGTAGCTCCTATGATTATTTGATTCTTCCTTTCAGCAATTCCATTTTGCTCAGGAGTATATGCAGTAGTGGTCTCCCTCTTAATGCCAGCTTCTCTACAATAGTCATTGAATTCATTTGACTCATATTCGGTTCCATTATCGGTCCTCAATATTTTGATCTTCTTCCCTGTTTTATTCTCGACCAACGCTTTGAAAGAGCAGAACCATTTGAACACTTCATCCTTCTTTTTCAAGAAATAGATCCATGTTTTGCGAGAGAAATCATACACAGAAATTGCATAGTACAAGTATCCTCCTAAAGATGTTACAACAACATACCTGATAGATCAAAATGGACCAATTGAAGAATATCGGTAGTTTGAATTTCACTTGAAGAGAATGGTCCCCTTGTATGTTTTCCAGTTGCACAACCCTGACAAACTCCTTCATGATCTATGTTGAATTCGGGCATACATGTGACCATCTTCCTTACATCAGGTAAGGCTTTGTAATGAAGGTGAGTGAATCTTTGGTGCCATAATTCAGATTGAAGAGAAGTATCACAAGTCATAGCTCCCAAGGGACTTCCTTGAACCTGATAAAGACCTTCAACCCTAAATGCAAGTGTAAATGCATATTTTGGGCTTCTGCGCCAAACACGTACCTTCCCATCAACGAATGTCACCTTGAATCCTTTCTCTTCCATCGCAGAAATAAATACCAGGTTCTTTTTCATATCAAGTACATACAACACTTCTTGTAAATGAAGGATTTGACTTTGATTTAAGTGAAGAGTGACAGTCCCTATCCCTTTCATGGGGTAGGTGGTATTGTCTCCAAGTATGATCTCCAAATTTGTCTTCTTTTCAACCAAATTTGAGAGGACCTCCTTGTACCCAGTGAAGTGCCTTGAGGCACTACTATCTATCAACCAATGATCCAATGTATCCGGAGGAGAGGCAGTGGTGAGGGTAGAAATAAGATAATTTTTTTTTTCTTGTCTACAACATCAGTTTCCTCGTACCCAAAGTTTCTTGATCTTTTGGGAGGACGACCATTTCCATATCGAATAACGAGAGCATTCCTCTTTTCTTTGTTGTTGAACTTGTTGTTCCTTTGATTGTCTTTTCCTTTGTAGTTATTGTAGTTGTTGTTGTCATCATCCCTTGGAGTATTCTTCTTGTGAGGAAACTCTCTAGCAAAGTAGCCAAACCTTTGCAATTGAAGCATCCTCCTTTCCTACCTTCTTTGAATCTCGGCTTAAACCCTTGACCTTGTCTTCCTAGACCAGCATTGTTCTTCCTTTTAGCATGAGCAGAGAAAGCGGTAGGATTATTTCCATTTGAGGGCTTATCTCTTTCCATCATCCTTATTTATTCTTGAGTGCATCTATCCAATAATTCATCAAAACCCGAAATCCTGTCATTGCTGAGGATGGTGGTGTTAAACACATCCCAATCTCTCGTAATACCTCCAAGTGCAATAAGAGAGAGCTCCCTGCTGCCAATAGCTTCTCCAATAGATAGGAGATCATTCTTGATTTTGGTAATCCTCATGAAGTAGGATTGAATGGACTCTCCTCTATCCATCTTGGTGTCTTTCAACTTGTTCTTTAGAAAGAGGACTTGATTTGCATTATTTACTTTGAACATCCCAACTAGCTTGTCATACATCTCCTTAGATGTTTCCAAATCAGAAATATAGGCAACCAAAGACTTGTGAATAGAATCAACAATAATTTTCTTAGCTTTGACCTCACCTTCCCTGTACTTTGTTTTTGCAAATAGCAGATGCATTTGAAGGAGGCTCCACCACTCTTCTTTTGACATAGCCCATAGCATCATTTTCTTCCAAAGTCAAATCCAGAGATATCTTCCATGCATGATAGTCAAATTTGTCCTTAAGCTTGTCCTGGGATTTGAAGTAAGATATAGTCGACGTGTTAGGTCCCTATAACACTAGTGTATTCCCTTATTATTATTGCCATTGTAGCCCCTAACTGTTATTGTTGTGCCCATGTTGTCCCCATATTGTTATTATTGTGCCCCATAGAAGCCCACTATTGTTATTGTTGTGCCCTTACATTATTATTGTTATGTCGGCTCTGATTATATTAAGACCCCTTAGACTCCTATATATAGAAAGGAGGTCTTGTCATTTGTATCATTGAAGAATTGTTCATTTGTGTAATGTAAAGGAGGTTGCTACCTCGAAGAGGCTACTTTTGAAGTCGTTGATCTATCTCATTATTCTATTTTGTGAGCTGGCTGCATAACAATTGGTATCAGAGCTTTGGATTCTAGGGTTTCGTTACTTCAAATAGGTCATCGTGGAATTTTCGTTATAATTTTTTTCTACAAAGCTTCAGAAGTTGAAATTAAAACCCATTTGAGCCAAAATTGTGATGAACCGCAAGACCGAATTTTAGATCTTGTCTCACTATATTTTTGGAGATATGAACTGAGGAAGTTAGGGTTTTTGTAGGCTCCCGAATTCGATCTCAAACATGTCACCTTGGGAAAATCGTTATAACTTTTTCTCTGAGCATCAGATTGAAATTTCGTAAACAATTACAGAAAGAGGACGAACTGTAGTTTTCTTTGTATCGTTTTCAGGTCCGAAGGTTGAAACAGTCACACGTGGAACTTCATACAAGTTCGCTCTACTAAACCAGTCTATAATCAGGTCATCATGGGAGATTTGACATAACTCTTTCTTGGAGAATCCAATCTGGATCAGACTTGTGGGGTTGGAAAGAGGACGCAGAGGGCTATCACAGGACGAAATTTTAGACCTTGGAGATCCGAAATTACAAATATACAACAGATTCAATATCAAGCTCCTACAAAGAGAAAAAAGGTGTGTAATATTTTTTTAAAATTGCATAACTTTGGTTTGAAAAAATAGTTTGAAGTGATTCAAAGGGCACAGTGAAGCATATTTATCATTAATTGATGCCCCAAAGAAAGAAAATGGAAACACCTAGTAAGCAACCTGAAAGCTCTAGCATGACTCATGAAGAAGAGGAAGGAATGCAATGTGATATATCAAAATTACGAGACCAAGTGCAACAAATTTCACTCTCACAAAAAGTAACAGAAGCTAAGATGGATGTTTTAAAGAAAGGTGTGAAAGCTAAGATGGATGGCGTGGAAGCTAAAATAGATGGTTTAGAAGTAAACATTGAATATTTGAAGAAAGACATGGAAGGTTTGAAAGGAGGTTTGGCAAAGTTGCTACAATAAATGCTTCCTAATGGCGAAAAGGTAGTAGAGGAAACTCATGATGAGAACAAAAGAAACATTAGTCATGATTTCATAGACTCTAACATTGGATTGAAGACCCACCATGTTCCAAAGATAGATATGAGGAAGTTTGATGGCAAGGATCTCGTAACATGGATATATTTCGATCTCCACAATGTGCAAAACACACAAAAGGTACACATTGCGACTTTATATTTGGAACCCAACCAGTTTGTATGGTATCGATGGCTTTTCTCTCGGAAACAAATTGCCACTTGCCCAATTTTTACGGAAGAAATGATAGCACATTATGAGGATACAAAAAACAACACTTTTTTTAGCCAATTGATAAATCTCAAACAAAAGGGTTCAATGATGGAGCACATTGAGGACTTCCAAAAATTGAATATAAAGGTAAAAGATATTCCAGAGGAGCATAGGATTGATGTGTTCATAGGGACTTTAAAGGATAACAACCAACATGAGGTTCGTCTTTGGGAACCTGATTCATTGGAAAATGCATTTAGATTGGAAAAAAAAATTGAAAGAAAAATTATGGCAACAAGGAAACCTACCAATCACAACTATAAAGATGGAAGTGTTGTTGCCCCTAGCCTTCCACAACCTGTGAAAATTCCTACACTCGAAGGAACCCCTACTGCAACAAATCCGGATCTACTTCACCTACTTGATTTTAATATACATTAACCAAGTTATTCTTCTGAATACTGAAGCAAATTACTTTTGCAGCCTACACTAATTAAATATTTGATCTCGTGAAACAGAAAACAGAGCAAAGAACAAGATACATAGGACACATTTATTTTTGGACACAATAGTCTCCGGAAAAACCCAATGCGGGAAAACCAGTGCAATAGTTCTGAGGGTTTAATATTATGCAGGAGAAATATATGAATACAAATCTAGGATGCTCATCTAGCAATCCTTTACAGAGAAAATACTGGCGCAAAATCTGAGTGAGTTTTACCTCACTTCACTCGGCAGAATTCCAGCTGATTTGACACAAGACTAGCTAACCCCAGCTATTTCTGCATTGGCTCTATGTCAACCCTGCGTCACCTTCTCTGCCCTCTACGTTAGCTCTCCCGTCTGTTCCAGCAGTTCCGGCAGATTTCGACAGTTTCAATTGTTCTGGCAGTTCTGGATTCTACATGACAAGCAAATTTTCTGCGTCAACTCTCCCGGCTACTGCGTTGCCTCTGTGTCAACTCTCCCGATTATTCTGGCAGTTCCCGACAATTCCGACAGTTCCCGACAGTTCTTGCAGTTCCCAGCAATTCCGATTGTTCTGGCAATTCCCAGCAGTTTCGACTATTCCGATAGTTCTGGATTCTGCGTCATGACTGCATGGGCCCAAACTGGCCCAACGTCAGCTCATCCCTGCTACTGCGCTGCCTCTCTGCAAGCTCTCTCTGCCTCTCTGTTAGTATTCTCTGGAAAGCACTTCTTCCAGATTATTACTCCCCCTCTGCTACCAAATGATAACTTAGTTCGAATTTATCAGCGTCCTAGCCCCAGAAATCGAACTCTAGATCAATTCTCCCTCTCTGTGTGTGTTTCCAAATGAACCCCAAGCCTCCATTTTATACTTTTCCTATTGAGTCTTCAAAAGTCGAGATTAAGTCTCTAATCAACGGCTAAGATTAAAACATGACTTGACCCGCCTTCTAGATCATTCTCACCCATATTTTGATTAATACCCATTAATATTTTAATTTCCCTAAGTTTAGACTTAAGAACCCCATTAAAAATATTAATTATTTTAATAAAATACAATCCGAGTGGAATTTCACCAAACGATTTCTAGGTTCTTTAGAACTCATGTGCCTTAGTCTCTCCACCAATTCTCAAGGCTAAAGCACTTCCAATGCTACAAAAAACTCCTTCTTAGCAAGGAAAGTGCTCTAGCAACAATGTCTAGTTGCATGTTGCTATGTTTCTGAAGCATCTCCTTTCTGCACTACTATTTCCACCAACATTGTGTTGTTGCTGCTACTGTATTGCTGCCGATGACATTGCCATTGTCACTGCTGTATCTGTACTACAACTCCCTCTCAAATGTTGCATCTGCTATGCTGCTAGCACTACCACTGCTAACACTGCATCCGTACTACAACTTAGTTGCTGAGAGAAGCAACTGAAAAACATCCAAAATTAGTTGAACTTAACTGTGTTCAACATAATACAATGAATGTTGGAATCTGACTGTTGCTGATTCTCACCCTCTGAGTCTTCTACGCTGCTGTTGTCTCCTGCACTCCTGCCAACCTTGTTCTATGTTGATGAGTCTCTGGTCCCAAGCCACTACATCTGTCCTCCAAACATTCCACTGCATCATCTGACACTAAGTCCATCTCACTACTGTTGAATCTTAGGCTCCCGTAGCAAGGAATTGATCCAAGAGGTGGCCTCCTCAAGGATCCTGCCCACATGTAGTCCTCTCGAATATAGCTCAATATTGCCCCATCTCCATCCTGGTAATGCATAGGCACCAATGACAAACTCATCCTTGTCAATCTTTGCTAAACCAGCCTTAGGATCAGTTTCTCATCCTTGTCCTTTTTCTTCAAAGGACACTGGGATGCATAGTGGCCAAACTCGCCACAACTGAAACATTTCACCTTCGAAATGACCTTCTTTCGCTTCAGCT
Source organism: Pinus tabuliformis (assembly GCA_031772625.1). Taxonomy (NCBI): domain Eukaryota; kingdom Viridiplantae; phylum Streptophyta; class Pinopsida; order Pinales; family Pinaceae; genus Pinus; species Pinus tabuliformis. The sequence goes on from CM062814.1 coordinate 923,793,470, forward strand.
TCCGCTGTCCCTTCGATGCCAGAGTTGTGTTCTCCTCCTCCTCCTTCATCTTTGTGCCACTCCCACTGCTGCCATTGAGGTTGACCCTCACTAGGTCCCTCCTTAACTCCTCTTGTTGAAGAGTCGCCCACATCTCCTCCCATGAAGGTAGTTTTTCTCTGCCCAATATGCCTTGGACGAAAACTTGTCATTCATCAGAGACTCCGTTCAGGGCTATCCTCACCATTGCGGTTGGCTGAGGAGTGGACGCCACTGCAGCAAGTTGGTCTCTAGTGTCCTGAAGATGCTGAAAATAGAGGTTCACCCCTTCTCGTTTTTGCATCAAGGTCCGCTGCAACTTCTGCTCTAAGTACATCTTTCGTTGTTCGGAAGAGCCTTCATACAGAGAAGACAAGGCTTCCCACATCTCTTGGGTTGTATCCTTGCCTTGCAAGTGTGAGACCGCATGATCTCGAACTCCATCAAGAATGAGCCTCTTTGCCTTCCCCTGCTCGGCTTTGTATTTCTTTTTCTAATCGTTATCAGCAAGGACAACTACAACACTATTGAAGTAGACCTTGAGATCATATTCCTCCAGAACAGCTAAGATTTTGGTCTTCCATATGACATAGTTGGAGGCTTCGTCCAACCTGTCCTGATCTCTGAACCCATGCGATGCCATCTCACCCAATTGTCGAACTAACTCCTCTAGTCATTACTTAGCACTGCTCAGCAAGTGAGAAATTTGAACTTTCTGGCGGAAAGTTCTCTAAGGAGAAAATTCCCCTTCTACGTGTCTTCGTTCTTTTCCAGCAGATTTTTGCCCCAGCGGAAACTGCGCCCTTCAAGCACTACGTTGAGGTTCTGCATCACTCCCTCTGCCTCTGCAAACCCACAAACTGGAAATCGTACCTCTGTCGTCTCACTCAGAGAGAGATTTCCTCGGATCTGCTTCACGGCAAGGACTGCGCAATCCCTTCAAGAGGATTCGAATTGTTGCCAAGTGCAGCTTTCGGCTTCACTGCTCAACACTAGATCTGCTCTTCTTGTTTCAAAATCAATGCTCTGATATCATGTGAAAATTCCTACACTCGAAGGAACCCCTACTGCGGCAAATCTAAATCTACTTCACCTACTTGATTTTTAATATATATTAACCAAGTTATTCTTCTGAATACTGAAGAAAATTACTTTTGTAGCCTACACTAATTAAATATTTTATCTCATGAAACAAAAAACAGAGGAAAGAACAAGATACATAGGACACACTTATTTTTGGACACAATAGTCCCCGGAAAAACCCAATGGAGGAAAACCGGTGTAGCAGTTCTGAGGGTTTATTATTATGTAGGAGAAATATCTAAATACAAATCTAGGATGCTCATCTAGTAATTGTTTACCGAGAAAATATTGGCGGAAAATCTGAGTGATTTTTACCTCACTTCACCCGGCAGAATTATGGCTGATCAGGCACAAGATTGGCTAACCTCGGTTATTTCTGCATTAGCTTTGCGTCAACCCTGCACCACCTTCTCTACCCTCTGTGTCATCTCTCCCAGTTGTTCCAGCAGTTCCCGATAGTTCCAACAGTTCTGGCAGTTTTGGATTCTGCATGACAGGCAAATTTTCTGCGTCAGCTCTCCCAGCTACTGTGCTTCCTCTGCATCAGCTATCCCAGCTATTCCGGCAGTTCTCGGTAGTTCTGACAATTCCCGACAGTTCTGGAAGTTCTCGGAAGTTCCGTCTATTTCGACAGTTATGGATTCTGCGTCAAGACTGCATGGGCCCAGACTGGCCCAGTGTCAGCTTCTCCCAGCTATTGCGCTGCCTCTCTGCAAGCTCTCTCCGCCTCTCTGTCAGTATTCTTTGGAAAGTCCTTCCGGATTCTCACTGCCCCTCTGCTGTAGAATGATCACTTAGTTCGAATTTCTCAGCTTCCTAGCCCCAGAAATCGAACTCTAGATCAATTCTCCCTCTGTGTGTGTGTTTCCAAATGAACCCCAAGCCTCCATTTTATACTTTTCCTGTTGAGTCTTCAACGACCGAGATTAAGTCTCTAATCAATGGCTAAGATTAAAACATGACTTGATCTGCCTTCTAGATCATTCTCACCCATATTTTGATTAATACCCATTAATATTTTAATTTCCCTAAGTTTAGACTTAGGAACCCCATTAAAAATATTAATTATTTTAATAAAATACAATCTGGATGGTTTTTCACCAAACGGTTTCTGGGTTCTTTAGAACTCATGTGCCTTAGTCTCTCCAACAATTTTCAAGGCTAGAGAACTTCTGATGCTACCAGAAACTAACACAACCTACAAGGTTGACACCACAACAATTGGAAGAAAAAAGAAAAAAGGGCTTTGTTACAATTGTGATAGCAAATACACTAAAGGTCATAAGTGTGTTGAGAAGAAATTATTTTACATAGATTGTTAAGAGGAAAAATAAAAGGAACAAGAAACATCAAAAGAAGAGGATACACACCAGGAACAAACCCTAGTGAAAGAAAAAATGAATCTGACCATATCTTGTAATGCATTGGCCGGAATTACCACTCCTCAAATTATCAAGATAGAAGGGCATATCAAGAAGAAAAAGGTAATAGTGTTGATTGATTCGGGGAGTACCCATAATTTTATTCATTGTAAGATAGCAAAGGAATTGAATTGCTTCCTATATCCAACACTAGAGTATCAAGTGATGGTTGCAAATGGAGGAATCATAAATTGCTCTAGAAAGTGCCATAATATCAAGCTATCCATGGGAGAATATGTATTGAATAGTCCAATGCTTTCCATTCCAATGGTGGTGTTGATGTTGTACTAGAAGTCCAATGGCTACAATCTTTCAATACAATATCTTTTAATTTTCAATAACTTTTCTTGAAATTTTTTTCAGAAGGAAAGGAAGTTGAATTAAGAGGTATCACAGGGAACTTGGGAAAGATAATTAGCTCTAACGGCATGACAAAGCTTTTAAAGAAAGAACATGGCGTAATTGCACAATTATGTTCGCTAGAGGTTCCCACATCGAAATCATCTATTTCTCCATATCTCCAAAAAGTCTCGGACAATCATTCCAAGGTATTTGAGACTCCCAAAGGCCTCCCACCTATTCGTGATCATGATCATGGTATTCATTTTTGATTCTAGGAAGTGTTCCTCCAAACATTAGGCCTTACAGATATCCCTATGCCCAAAAGAGTGAAATTGAATGCATAGTTGCAGAAATGCTAGAGGCTAGTATAATTCAACCTAGTCAAAGTTCTTTCTCTGCTCCAGTAGTATTGGTGCACAAGAAGGATGGATCATGGCGCATGTGTCTGGATTATAGGGAGCTCAACAAGCTCACTATTAAAGATAAATTTCTCATTCCAGTCATTGATGAATTATTGGATGAATTACACGAAGCAATTTACTTCACCAAGTTGGACCTTCGTTCAAGAAATCATCAAATCAAAATGAAGACTGAAGAAATTCCGAAAACAGTATTTAGAACTCATGAGGGTCATTATGAATTTTTGGTTATGCCTTTTGGCCTTACCAGTGCACCTTCTACATTTCAAGGTTTGATGAATTCCATTTTCAAACCCTTCCTTAAAAAATTCGTGTTAGTATTTTTTGATGATATACTAATATACAACAAGTCTTGGAAGGATCATGTTCAACATGTTGATAGAGTGCTCAAACTATTGGAGGAGAAACAATTATATGCAAAAACCTCTAAATGTTTCTTTGGAGTACAAGAGGTGAAATATTTGGGTCATATTGTATCTCATGAAGGTGTTAAGGTAGACCCTAGCAAAATTAAAGCCATTAAGGAATGGAAAATCCCCACATCCATAAAACATCTGTGAGGATTTCTCGGGTTGATAGGGTATTATCACAAGTTTGTGAAGAATTATGGGACAATAACAACACCACTAACAACATTACTGAAGAAATATGCATTTTGTTGGACTCCAGAAGCAACAAAAACCTTTGAACATCTTAAAGAGGCAATGTGCCAAGCACCGGTCTTAGCTACACTAGACTTCACAAAAACCTTTATTGTGGAATGTGATGCCTCGGGTAATGGAATTGGTGTTGTTTTAATGCAAGAAGAAAGACCCATTGCTTTTGAAAGTCGTCCAATCAAAGGAAAGTATTTACACAAAGCTATTTATGAGAAGGAAATGTTGGCAATACTACATGCACTTAAGAAATGGCGACCTTACCTAATGGGAAGACACTTCAAGGTAAAAACGGATCATGATAATCTTAAATACTTTTTAGAATAAAGATTAACTTCAGAAGAGCAACAAAAATGGGTCACAAAGATGTTGGGTTATGACTTTGAAATCATCTACAAAAAAGGGAAGCAAAATGTTGTTGCAAATGCACTCTCAAGAGAGGATGAGGATGTGGAAGCATTGCTTTGTGCCATTTCTATTATACAACCAGATTGGATAAACGAAGCAAGAGATGAATGGAAGGATGACGAAAAAGTGTGGGAACTCATTCAAAAGTTGCAGCAAGATCCCAGTAAATTTGATAAATTTAGCTAGAAAAATGATTCGTTATGGTACAAAGATTGCTTATACCTCTATGAGAATTCCCAACTCAAACAAAAGATTCTTCTAAAATTGCACACCTATCCCTGAGGAGGGCATTCAGGATTTTTAAAAACTTACCACAAGGTTAAGAAGGAATCTTTTTGGGATGGCCTTAAATCTGATATTCAAAAGTTTGGGGTGGAATGTTTGGTTTGCCAACAAAATAAAGTTGAGACAATCAAGACCCCATGTCTATTACAACCTTTATCCATTCCAAGTCAACGTTGGGAGGAGGTTTCAATTGATTTTATCACAAGTTTACTCAAGTTCGAAGGAAAAGTGTCATCATGGTGGTAGTTGATAGACTTACCAAGTATGGACACTTTTGTGCATTATCTCATCCATTTAAAGCCAGTGCAGTTGCTACTGCATTTATGGAAACAATTCAAAAGCTACATGGAAACCCAAAGATTATTGTAAGTGACAAAGATCCTACTTTCACTGGAAATTTTTGGACAAAATTATTTTCTTGTTTGGGTACTCAGTTAGCTCATAGCTTATCTTATCATCCTCAATCTGATGGACAAACTGAGATAGTGAACAAATGTTTGGAAGGATATCTTCGTTGCTTTGTATCTAATAAACAGACACAATGGGTCAAATGGTTGCCTCTGGCTGAATGGTGGTATAACACTTCCTTCCATACTGTAGCAAAAATGACCCCATTTATGGCACTTTATGGATATCATCCACCATCTATCACATCATATTTAAGAGAAAATTCTAAGGTTCAAGCAGTGGAAGATCACAACGAGCATCAACAAAAAGTTTTTCAACTCTTAAAGGATAACCTCACTTTGGCACATAATAGAATGAAACAACAGGAAAATCAACATCGAAGCGAAAGAATGTTTTGATGTAGGTGACTGGGTATTTCTACGACTACAACCATACAAACAAATGTCCCTCAAGCAAGTTAAAAAGGATAATAAATTATCACCAAAGTATTATGGTCCGTACAAGGTGTTGCAAAAGATTGGTACTATGGCATACAAATTGGAACTTCCTACATCTTCTCGAGTGCACTCAGTTTTCCATGTTTCATGCTTAAAGAAGGTTATAGGTGACAAGCTCCCAGTTCAAACAAGATTGCCAAAACTTGACAACGAAGGAAAAATCATATTGGAACCTGAAGCAGTCACTGAAACAAGAACTCGACAGCGACGAAATTGATCAATTTTAGAGTATCTCATCAAGTGTAAGAACTTATCCGTTGAAGATTCCACATGGGAGGATGAGAATTTTATACAAAAGCATCCAGAACTACTCAAGCGTTGAGGACTACACTTTTTTGAAGGAGAGGGCCATGTTAGGTCCCTATAACACTAGTGTATTCCCTTATTAATATTGTCATTGTAGCCCCTAATTGTTATTGTTGTGCCCATGTTGTCCCCATATTGTTATTATTGTGCCCCATAGAAGCCCACTATTATTATTGTTGTGCCCTTACATTATTGTTGTTATGTCGGCTCTGATTAAATTGTGACCCCTTAGACTCCTATATATAGAAAGGAGGTCTTGTCATTTGTATCATTGAAGAATTGTTCATTTGTGTAATGTAAAGGAGGTTTCCTTCTCGAAGTGGTTACTTTTGAAGTCGTTGATCTACTCATTCTTCTATTTTGTGAGCTGGTTGCATAACACAACATCGAGGCTAGCTCCAAATTTTTGTCCAACAGTGTCCCTTAGTGATTTCTTTTCTCACTCTTGCTTGGATTTTTTCTTCACCTGAGCTTTGATACCATATTAATTTTAGATAACAATGGTATGTTCTATGCTTAGCACAATTTGCTTCAATGTTCCTTAGCAGCCCAATAACTATTTCCAATTATTTGCAGTAGCAATCACATTAGCCATTAATTGTTGACTTATGTAGCATCGGATGTGCTCTAGCCTCAAGATTTTTCATAGAGGCTAAGACACATGCATTCTCCAAGACCCAGAAATCGTTTGGGAAAATTCCACCTAGAGATGGTTTAATTAAAATAATTAATCATTTTTAATGTATTCCTAAGTCTAAACTTAGGAAATATGATTAATTAAAGGGTATAATTAAATCTGGAGTGAATCTTCTAGAAGAAGACAAAGATCAACTCCCAGTTAATCTTATCCTTTGATTATGTTTTAATCTTGGTCATTGGTGCTCCAACAAGAGATTACAAGAAGGAGCTTGATGGGCACTTGGAGAACACATCGAAATAGTGCGATCTAGAGATCGAATTTCTCAAGAGTAGCAGCGCAGAGTTGCCAGAGAGAGATCGAGTGATCTTCTTGCAATGAGGGGGTAGGGATATTAGACCGAAGGGGATTTTTCTAGTCCCGATGAGTGCAAGGAAGTGAAGGCATCAAGAGGTCCAGAGAGGCAATGTAGTGCTTCAGAGGGAGTCCAAAATTTTTCTGGAGAGCAGTCAAGATCTAGTGTCAGAAGCCGGGGTGTGAGACCGGAGGGCCAGATAGTCAAGTTCCAGTCAACAAATCAATCAACTGGAAGGGTGACACAACTCCTAGACGCTGTGACGCAGTGACTACGTGAGCCCACGCAGAGACTGTGCAGAGGCAGCATGGGGCTAGCCAACCAGAGCCTAGATCAAAGTCGGATCACCAGTGACATTGTGAGAATATTTCTCACTACCTCTTTGCCAATTTATTCTCTGTATCAGATTGCCAATTTGGGCATCTAAAGATTTGTACTCAGATTACTACTGCATAATAATTAAAACCCTCAGTTGTTGCATTGGTTTTCCCACATTGGGTTTTTTTGGGGACGTTTGTCTAAAAACAACGGTGTATTCGTGTATGTGTATATTTCTCTCCTGCGCAGTATTTTGTTTCCGTAGTATTTTATATTGTGAAGGTTGCAGTAGATTTTATTTCGATGTTTACGGTGTAACACTGTAAATAACATGATTAAGAAATTAACAAGTGGGAGGAATTTAATCAGTTGCTACAATAGGAATTCGGGTCACTGAATTTTCACATTAATCACATTGACAGTAAATGTAGATAGAACATAAAAACAAATACAAAAAACAAGTCAAGACAAGAGGACACCACATTTGGCGGATGCCAGGGAAAAACCCCAATGTGAGGAAAACCCTTTGATCAAATCTTCTTATTATTATTCAATAGTTCAGCAAAGAGAGAGAGAGTACAAAAGTGAAATAGAGTAGCCCAATACAAAGTCAAATCAGCCCTATCAAATTCTGTAGTCAAACTTCACCTTTAACCAGAAAGTCGACGTTGGTCAAAACAACAGTGAAATACCTCCTTTGAATCTTAGTCAAAAGCAGTCAAAATCAACCTCCAATGATGGTCAAAGTCAACCCAAAACAGTCCCAAAAACTCTTGTCAAACTCGCTCAACCATCAGTCAACCCTGCAATCAAACAGGCCTGCAGTCAACACAAGTCAAATAGCCCCAAACTCCTTGATTTCTGTGCCAAAGAATGCTGCCTAGATAAACCGTAATTTTTCCCTCAAAACCACAGTCAAATTCAGTCAAAACAACCTCAGTCAACACTGGTCCTAAAGTCTGAAATTTTGGCGTGTAATTTTTTGCCCAAAAAATCGTCCTCCTTGCCACGTGTGAGACAAAGAGAGAAGATGCCCAAGTTGTGTGAACCAATCTGATGAAGAGAGAAGAATGTGTGAGTGAATGATGTCCAAATGAGGTGTGAGGCCTTTTCTATTTATACACTTTGATGTGGGTGAAGAGACACATCTATTGGGCTTCTTGAGCCTACATTAAGTTGAGGCCCACCTGAACAATTTGTACACGTGAGAGAATAAATTCAAAATGACACTTCTACTTGTCCGAATGAGATGATCTTTATATCAATCTTGGACCTCTCAAAAAGAGGAATCCACTGCAATAATCATCTCCATCATATGAGTTGTCCCAAGGTGGAATTTGGCCCTAGTTTCCAATTTTAACATTCTCTCTTGTGATATTTTTGCTATACCTTTTGCAGGATGAGTTTGGATCATGTGGATGAATTTTGATGTTTGGTTACCTCTTTGGCTTGGAGGTTCTCTATTGCCATATATTGATGATTGGATATACTCTTTAATACATGTAAGTGCTCTTTTAATGTTATTCTTGTTATTTACTTTGTCACATGCATGTTGTTGGGATTTTCGCTATACTAGGTTGAAATTTACTGCTTTTTCTTATGCGAAATTGTGGAAATTGTGATCTTTTATCGTGATGCATCATGTCATGGGCCATGTATGATTGAGTGAACATTCCTAGAGATGATTTCGGTTAAATACATCTTGATAAGTCATCAAATATTGCAAGTCGAAGCATAAAGACCTTGAAGCAGATGTTCTCATACACTAATGCCATGTGAAGTTGTTTTAAGAGCCTCCTTGATTGAGTGAATCCATTCCAAATATTAAAATTCTCCTTGACTCCATCTCTCCCAAAGGACAAGGCACTAATCCTCCATTGATGATCATTTTCAACGCTTATTCTTTTCACCTCCCTCTTTTTCTAGGCCTAGTTTGCATAGGTCACCTAGTGCATCAATTATCTCACAATCTAGCCATCCAAACACTTCGATTTTTGGTGCACAACTGCATCGAGGTTTTCTATAGAGGCTCTCCAAATTTGAAGCAAATCCGACGGTGGGATCTTGAGTTATAACAAGCCTTAGCTCAAGGACTGTTTCTTGCCCTAGGTTTCCCTTGGCTAGTGACCTCATTTGGATCATTGCATTTTGCTCCAAGAAGATTTTCCCATTGATCCTCTTCTTTTCCACAATTAGGTCAATCCCCTCCTTGAGTGACCAATTCCACTTGACCTAATTTTGGGTCCACTTGGTCCTGTGTGGTCCCATGACCTATTGAGGTTAATTTCATAAAGACCACTTGGAAACCAAGTTTTCACAAGGATTTCCAGGACTGGGTATCTTCCTTACAAGTCCTATTCTTAAACCCTAGCCCTTGAAATTCGCTTTGCCCTTCCTAGGGAGCCTTATACCTTGCTTCTCAAGCAAGCAAACCATACAATTGAGTCTCTTCTATGAATAGGCCTTAGGAATCACTCCTTATCCCTTTATTGACACATTCATCTAGTGATTCCCTTTATACCGGGTCTCCTCCCATCGGTAAAAGTTCGTAAAGAGAAGGTAGCCTTAACTGAAGTGATAGTGAGCTATCACTCCATTGTTTCCCTTGACCTAGTAGTTGCCCTTTCAGATCCCCTCCTAGGGCCCCTGCTAGTTTGAGCGGTAACAAGTTATGATTTTTGTAGCATCGGATGTGTTCTAGCCACGAAACTTTGTGGAGAGGCTAGAATACCTGTATTCTCCAAAACCCAGAAATCATTTCTGGAAATTCCACCTAGAGATGACATAATTAAAATAATTAATTTTTTTTTAATGGTGCCTAAGTCTAAACTTAGGAAAACCAATTAATTAAAGGGTATCAATTAGGTCATGGTGAGAATCTTTTGGAAGAAGGCTTGGATCGATTTCTAGTTAATCTTAGCCATCGATTATGTTTTAATCTTGGTCATGGAAGCCTCGACGAGAGATTATAAGAAGAAATTCGGTGGGCGTTGAAGAACACACTTGAGAGATAAGGAATTCGACTTTAATGGGAAATCGAACTCCAGAGTAGCAGCACTTAGTTGTCGGAGGTGATTCAGTGAAGTCGAAGCCATGAGAGAGGGGTAGGGATAGTAAGACCAGAAGAAAGTTTCTCTAGTCTAGTGAGTGCATAGCAGAGAGGCAGTGAATGCCACAGAGAGGCAACGCAGAGCTTTAGAGGGAGATCCGTATTTTGCTGAAATTCAGTGCCAAAAACCGGAGTGGGAGCCCGGAGGCTAGGAGGATCGATTTTCCAGATTGTAGAAATTTTGAATAATATAACACTTATTCACAGAGATTATCCTGATTATACACTATTTGCAGAATGCATGCATAATACATAACCTCCTCTACGTTGATCATCAATTTACGGAATTAGAAACAATCGCATGCGCACATTGAAACATCAATCACACATATCAACACAGTATGTACTGAGGAAAGCATACAGCTGAAAACCCCCAACTATCTATATATTATAATGATAGAGAACATGTAACAATACATAGTACAATACTCCTCACAAGTACTCAGTACTATCTCCACCTGCTACACACAAACTAGCTCAGATCTGAATCAAGTCACAGGTTCAAATCTCCTCCACTGTTTGCCTGCCTCTACTGCGCAATCCAAGATGAGAATAGGAATGATCCAAGCTCGTTTTTCCTTTTCCTGTACTGCGCAATCCTCATTGGCAATCTCAATCAATGATTGTGCAAATCTCATGCACAGCTATAGTCACAACTGATAGTAGACTCACCCTTTCACCCACCTCTAACACTTGTCTCCACTGAACTGTCCATGCACTGAGTTAACTGATGTATTCTTTAGTTGATTTATGAGTTAATAATTAGTGAATTAATTAATAATTAATTCACATCACTCATCACTAGTGTATTTGGCAGTTAGACTAAATACAACTAGTTCAACTAAGTCAAACTGAACACAACTCCATCAACTCCTCAATCAACTCCACCAAACTCAATCACTTGAGTTCTAACTGAAGTCCATCATGCAATAGCTCAACTAACCCATAAGAAAAGTGTATTTCTTTCTAGCAGTTGCATGTGCTACATCCGTAGCTCGAACTGAAGTGCTGCAAGAGGATAAGATAATGTTTATAGTCCAAATATTATTAAGAGCTAATAATATTCCACTGTTCTATTTTTAGACTAGCAGTCTAAAAATAGACTCCGCCCATATGTCTAAAAATAGAGGTCCATCTATTTTTACCAACATGACCAATCATCCATAAATAACATCCTGCAACTCATAGACCATGATCCATATGTCTAAAAATAGACATAGTCTAAAAATAGACTTTGCGCCAAAAATAGCCTGCGGGCCCACTTAGTGAAGGCGACTTCTTTTCACTAAGCTCCATCATCTTGTTGCATTTTCAACACAAATTACAGCTGATCAGTTAGCGAGAGAGACGATGGTCCGAGTTGTGGGACGCAGATCTGCGTAAGCTAACACAGAGGCAGCAAGGGGCAGCTCATCTTGAGCCAAGGTCAGTGTTGGATCACCGGTGGGAGTGAGATTTTTCTCACTAGATCTCCTGTCAGTTATTTCTCTATATGGAAAGCTAGATTTGCGCTTCCATTGATTTGTACTCAGTTTTGCTATTGAATAATAAATAAAACCCTCAGTTGTTGCACCGGTTTTCCCAAGTTGGGTTTTTCTGGGGACATTAGTCCAAAAATAATGGTGTATTATTATGTGTGTGCATCTATTCTTCTAGTGTTTTTATTTCTTCCGCAGTATTTATTTTGTGAAGGTTGCAGTGTATATGTTTCGATATTTGCCGTAGAAAACTACAAATAATTTGTTCAATTAATTTAACAAATAGAAGAAATATTATCAATTGTTGCAGTAGGGTTCGGCGTTTCCAAATTTTCACAACAGGTGTAACTTAGAACATTGATTCTTTGGAATAAGAGCATAGGAATTACAACCAAAAATTCTTGAATTTGAATAATCACATGACTGACCTGACTAAACTTCTTCAGGAATTTTACAATTAATAGCAACTGAGGGTGATCTATTTACCAAATAAAAAGCAGTGGATACTGCTTCTGCCCATAGCTCCTTCTACAAATTAACATTACTGATCATGCTTTTGGCTCTTTCCATAAGAGTTCTATTCATGCGTTAAACAACACCATTTTGTTGAGGAGTAGAGACAACAATTTTGTGTCTAACAATCCTTTCATCCTTGCAAGACTACTCAAATTCTAAAGACGTAAATTCACTGCCATGGTCAGTTCTTAAATATTTAATTGTATTGTTTGTTTTCTTTTCCACCTAACTTTTAACTATTTAAAAGTATTAAATACATCATCCTTTCTTTTTAACATATAAAACCAAACTTTCCTAGAGTACTCATCAATAAATGTTACAAAATAGGATGCACCTCCATAAGACATTGTAGGAGATGGTCCCCAGAGATCGAAATGAATATAATCTAAAATTCCTTTACTATTATGACTTCTAGCTTTAAATTTTTGTCTACATTGTTTTCCATATACAATGTTTGCAAAAATCCAAACTCAATGATTTCAAATTAGGAATTAGTTTGTGATTCATCAGTACCTGAAGGCCCTTCTCGCTCAGGTGACCCAACCATTGATACCATAGGCAAGTATCTTCTCCTGCCTCGTCAAACACAGTCGTTGCCTCATTGACCTGAGTACTTCCTTTAAGTCTGTAAAGGTTTCCAATCTTCTCTACCTTCATAACCAGAGCGCCCTTTGAAACTCTCAGCGCTCCACCTTGACCTGTAAATTTGTAACCTTCTGAATCCAATACTCCCAAAGAAATCAAATTCTTTTTCAACTCAGGTACATGTCTAACATTAGTCAATGTTCTAATCATACCATCATACATTTTTATTCTAACATTTCCCACCCCATAGTTTGACAAGATACATTATTACCCATAAAGATATAACTACTATTCACAACTTGATATGAACAGATCCAGTTTCTATGCAGACTCATGTGATGAGAAACGCCAAAATCTAACAACCAATCTTCAAAATGATGAGAAACATTTCACATAGAAAAACTTCATTTATGGTACCTGATTCAACACACAAAACCTCATCAATCATACCTTACTCGACTTGATTTGCTTCCTTCTTTGGCTTTTCACCAGACTCTTTTCTTTTCCAATTGTCTTTCTTGAGATGCCTTGTTTTGTTGCAGAACCAGCGTTTGACTTTACACTTCTTGCCACTTGAATTTGATCTGGAAGTACTTCTTGATTTTTCTCCTCTCTCGCTAGACCAACCTCTAGCTACCATAGCTTCTGGAATGGAAGTTTTAATGCTAGACTTTCTTTGTACTTCTTCAGATAATAGAGCTCCCACAACATAATTAAATTCTAGAGAATTAGCTGTGATCAAACTGATAGAAGTCATTGTCCCATCTAGCTCATTGTGCCAGGTAGCTCATTGTGTCATCTTCTCTGCCCACTGAGCCAACCATGTGGTCCCTCGTCCATCTACCACGATCGTATGTTTGAAGGTGGGCCTACCAAATCTAAAGGTATGTCTTGTCATTTGGAAATTGAGTATTGTAGTTGGCTTATCATGGACATTTCTGGGCATGGATCAATGGGGGGATTCGGTGGAAAGAATGGGCTAGGTCTGTGCATCTATCCCCTAGACCCCTTTTAGGAATTAACCTTGGATTCTAGTCCCGTGGGATCTCTTTTATTGACTATTTGGTTCCAAGAATGGTATTTCACGGGAAACCCTGATTTTGGTTGTGTGGTCCCGCTCCTTATCTGCTTATATTACCCTCTTTCCATCTATTACTGCCCCATCCATCATTTTTCCCTCCTGGGTCCACATCCCTCCATTGGGTGCACATACGGTTAGCTTGCTCCTTCCCCTTGCCCACAACTTGGGTCATGGCCTGGAATGAAGCCTGGAGATTGATGCAGCTGAAAAGAAAGTTAAAAGCATATATGGCCACATTCAACAAGAAAAGTACCACAAAATGCAAAAGATGGCGAGGACAAAAAACATTTTAGCATGTGGGCAAAAGCCAATACATGAGCTCTACCCCATCATCATGGCCATCACCCTGGTTCCTACAGGTTCTATGATCCTTCTTCATCATATAGGAACCCATGATTGTCGCAACCCCTGGTGAGAGATGAACCGCCCCACCTTAAAAAGGGGATTCCACTGCTATATCTTACACATCATGCTCTAAACCCTTGAGCCCTGTGCAGTCAATCAAAGAAAATCACAAAAAATGGCAAAAGGCATAAAAGAAGGGTGGAAAAATCAAGGTCGGGGCACCTCAGGTCCTCATGTACCACGATTTCTTCCTCCTATACATTATAAACCCAAGTGTAGGCTTCCCACTTAATAGCTACCCTTGTACCCCAGCATGTGACCCAGGACTGCCCCTTCTCATCCCCTACTTCCCTCACTTATTTGTCACATACCACCACTTTTTGAAGGATGTACCTTGACTATATTATCCCCTTTAGAAGTAGAAACCACCTAATAGGGTACTTGGTTAACCCCATTTGGAGTTTAGGAGACATTGACACATCCCAAAGCTCATTATGGAAGGGCAAGCCATTATGAAGTCCCCACCTGTGGTCCATGATTTGGTAAACTCATTTACTCGATTTCTCTAATGACTTGTTGTGCTAGAAGGCTAGGGGACGCATTGGATCTTAATACAGGATTGCAGATGGTGTCCATCTTGGGTTTGGTCTTCCTATACGAGGTCCTAATCCTCCAGAGGGCTACATTGGCACATGTAGGGTGAGTGTTGAGAGCCATGGGCCTCCATAGCAGCAAATTGCACTCCATGGATCCTTGTTGGAAAATGTAACTATGTTCGGTCTTCATTAATGTACTTGAATCATCATGTAATGTATTTGTCAAAAGAATAAAGAAAAGAATTTTTATTATTATTATTATTGTGACTTATTAAAGCATGGGTTTCATGCTTGGGTCACCATGTTTTAGGTCAAAGTCCACATTGAGAACTTCTAGGATTTATTCTGAGTCAATAAAGTCATTGTACTTTTAAAGAGACCCTTCTTGGGCTTTTGAATCATGTAAAAAGGTTAAGTATTGAGTCAAATATGATTTATGTAACCTCCACACCATGTTGGCCTAGAAGAAGATCAAGTCGGCCTAAGGACCCTATTTGACCTCACATGAAGCCTATAAAAGCAAGCTCATCGAATTCATTTGGAGCATCATTCTCTCACACAAGTTCGAAATCTCTTGTAGCTGGGAAAAAGTGTGAAGTTCTCTTGTAACTGGGAAAGAGTGTGAAGTCTGTTGTCGGGAAGCCAAAGTGAATGAGAGTTTGGGGAAGTCTAAGGAGAAAGTTAAAATCGAAATTTTGGTGTCTCCCTCTCTGTTTGGTGGTCTGGATTGGTAGATTGAAGTCTCCTAAGTTTTTTGTTGCTGGAAGCTGCCTGTTGCCAAAAGTTGCTACCTAGTCAAAGTTGTTGGAAGGGTTTGAAGATCTGGGAGGCTGACTTGGTGTGGAGGGAAAGTTTGGTCTTGGTTTAGGGTGAAGAGTCTCAAAGAATACTATTGAAAGGAAGAATTATCTTGACTGGGTTTTCCCCTCCTGGGGGGTTTTGCCTTGGCATGTGTCTATATCTTGTGTCTCTTGTTTTGTGATCTTCATACACATAATATGGTAATTGCTTGATGAAAGATAAGAAAATAAAGAAGTAAAAGAAGTCAACACACTCACAAGTAATTATCAAGAAAGGAGAATCAAATCCTAATATTATTACTTTGTTTTTCCAACATGGTATTAGAGCTAAGGTCAGGAAGAGTTGTAGATCGCTTTGTTGGCATGGATTCTCCCTCTATGATGAACTGCATAAGAATGGGTTTCAACACTGCTGGAAGTTGGATCAAGAAGGTCATCTACTACTTGTTCAACAAGGTCAAAATTCAAGGATTTTTGGCTGCTCTTACATGTTCTCTTACTGATGACTATGTTGTTAGAGGTCTGGGATCAACATCGTTGAAGCTGGATAATGGATCGAAGTTGCATTCTATATGTTCTAGGTTTGAAAAAAAAAAAAATTTTATTGTTTAGAAGATAAAAGGGAAACAATTGTTTTTGTTGATGGAAAAGAATTGGCTTGGGAAAAAGACTCCAGTATTGATAAAGCTAGGGTTATTAGAGTTCATGAAGCTAGTGAAACTAGGTCTAAAGAAATATTAGACCTCATCCATTCCGATTTGTGTGGGTCCATGTTTGACAAATCACTTGGAGGTCATCTCTGCTATGTAACATTCATTGATGACAATTTTAGAAAGACATGGCTCTACCTCCTCAATACAAAAGATGAAGTATTTGGTAAGTTCAAGGAGTTTAGGGCTGAAGTGGAAACCCTAACCGAAAGAAAGATAAAAACTCTGAAGTCTGACAATGGTGGAAAATACACTTCTAAAGAATTGATTGCATATTGTAAGGAAGTTGATATTAAGAGGGAGCTCATTGTTCCCTATTATCTCGAACAAAATGAATTTGGCCGAAAGGAAGAATAGGTCAATTGAAGAAGGCATTCGAACTATGCTCCTTGATCAAGATCTACCAAAGTTCTTATGGGAAGAAGCAGCGATGACAGCCGTATACATTCAAAATAGGAGTCCTCATAAGAGTCTTGATAATACAACACCTGAAGAAGTATTCACAGGAAAGAAGCATAGTATGGATCACCTCTGGATCTATGGAAGTCCAACATATATTCATGTTCCGAAAGACATCTGCTATATATTCAAGAAGTATGAAGGAGAACCTTTAAGGACAAGGTATGTTAAGGAACAAAGGAATTGTTTAAATACATTGATTTCTTTATATTTAAAGGATTATTCATTTGAAAGTCTATTACTAACATTGTTATGTCTAGCTATATTGAATCATAATGATTCTTGGTTTTGGGTGATTCGTCTCTTGATAAATCTACACACCCCCACTCATATTCAAACTGATTTTGTAGAACCCTAGACAGGTTCTGGAAAGCCCTAACCGAAGGGTATGCTAATGTGAATGTCTGAAACCCTAAGTTGCTTAGGGATGTTGTGAAATGCTATTTGAAGTTTTGTTGATAATGTCATGTTTGGGAATTTGGTATAACCAGGAAAATCTAACTTGTTAGGTTGAATGATAACGTCTAAAATCCAAAACCTTTGAAGTCTTGGTAATTGTTGGGTTTGCTATGTTTCTACATTGAAACCCCAACTCATTAGGGTTTGGTGGAATGTGTGAGCAAGTCCCTTATAGAGTCCTAGAAATGATTTCCTTGGTATGTGTGTGTTTGTCTAATCAAACCCAAATCTAATCTAGTTTGTATATCTAACTCTTATTGATATTTGTAAAGTTGGGTTTGACTAACACATGATATGAAATATTTTTGCATGATGATGAAACTCTAGGCAAAAATAGATGTGTCCTTTTGATTGAATCCCTAACTTGGTCTAGGTCAGATGTATTAATGTTGTTGGACATATGATATGCTTATGAATGATTATGAATTCCTAGATATATGTGTTGACCTAGTTATTAATGGTCATAAGTCTTAGGATTTAATGGAAATCCTTGCCTGATATTCTAGGATGACAATATTTGGAAATCTAAGGTTTTATAGCTAAACCCTAGTGAAGTTAAATTGACTAGTATGTGTGATATAACAATCTGAAATCTATTAAATAATTGTGAAAATGGAATTCTAGGGTTTTGGAGTTGAACCTTAGTCAAAGTAAAATATCTGAAAGATGATGATTTGAGATTTGTGTAAGATTGTTGAAATTCTGAAAATAGAATTCTAAGGTTTTGGAGTTGAACCTTAGTTGAAGTAAAAATCTCTGATGTATGATGTGATAATTTGAGATTTGTTGAAAATCTGAGTTTTGGTTGGATTTGATGGTTGATCGGAAATCTAGGGTTTGAAACTAACCCTAGTGGAAGTTGGTTATGCTGTAATTGACTTTGATTGATTTTTTTGTACGAAATCTAGGATTTGTATGAAACCTTAGTGAAAAGTCTAACATATGAATTTTGAAAGATTGTTAGATGTTTTATATTTGTCTAAAATGTTTCTAGGGTTTGCTAAAAAGGTTAAGTATCGAGTCAAATATGATTTATGTAACCTCCACACCATGTAGGCCTAGAAGAAGATCAAGTCGCCCTAATGACCCTATTCGACCTCACATGAAGCCTATAAAAGCAAGCTCATCAAATTCATTTGGAGCATCATTATCTCACACAAGTTCGAAATCTCTTGTAGCTAGGAAAAAGTGTGAAGTTCTCTTGTAACTGGGAAAGAGTGTGAAGTTTGTTGCCAAGAAGCCGAAGTGAATGCAAGTTTGGGGAAGTCTAAGGAGAAAGGAAAAATCAAAATTTTGGTGCCTCTCTCTCTCTTTTTCATGGTCTGGATTGGGAGATCGAAGTTTCCTAAGTTTCATTTTTGCCAGAAGCTGCCTGTTGTCGGAAGTTGCTGGAAGGGGTCGAAGATCTGGGAGGCTGGCTTGGTGTGGAGGGAAAGTTTGGTCTTGGTTTAAGGTGAAGAGTCTCAAAGAATACTATTGAAAGGAAGAATTATCTTGATTGGGTTTTCCCCTCGAGAGGGGTTTTGCCCTGGCATGTGCCTATATCTTGTCTCTTGTTTTGTGATCTTCATACACACATAATATGGTAATTGCTTGATGAAAGATAACATAATAAAGAAGTAAAAGAAGCCAACACACTCACAAGTAATTATCAAGAAAGGAGAGTCAAACCCTAATATAATTACATTGATTTTCCAATAATCCCCACAGCCATTCAGAGATTGCTCGTGGTTCACTTATTGGACGAGGAGGATCCACCTGATATATCATGCTCAGTTGGCCCCAGACTTACACCATACACTTGGCAGATGATCCAGGACTTGCATGATGATGTGGCATCACCTACACCATCATCCTAGCCCTTGCAGGCGATCTACAGGCATCTTCGATTTGTTTGGAGACCCATGAGGATACTTGTGTGCCCCTACCTGTCATTTGGACTACCACGAGTTATTACAAGGGGCCAACCCCTTGTCCATTGTTTTTGAGGGTCTTATTCTTCATTGTGGCACCCATGGACCTCATTAGGCCTCTTACAGGGCTCTACAACATGCATAGATTATTATTTGACCTCTTGAGAGGCTTCCTTTTTTATTTATGAGCTAGTTTGGTGGGCCTGTCACCAGAAGTTGTATTATTAGAACATTATTTTATTTTTGGGGCTTATGTAGGCAAAGGAGGCTAAATCGAACTCCTAAGTTGTGTATAAATACAAGTGAGATGAGTTCATTTCTCATCATCACTGTGGTTTGGATATCTTATCTTTCTTGAGATTTTCGCACTTTTTCTAAGGATGAATTGGAGCTTTATGAATGAGTTTTGATGTGTGGATATTGGTCTATCTTCTCTTCAAGCTTCTTTATTGTCAATTGTAAATGGTTGGATATACTCTATTACATGTAAGTGCGTACTTTTGATGTTATTCTTGTTTACTTTTTTCATATATGTTGGACTGGGATTTTCGTTGTTCTAGGGCTAATTGTTGCATGCATTTACTGCTTAATATTGTGGAATTTGTCTCTATTATAGCATTTCCTTCAATGTATGGGCCATGTAATGGGAGCGAAATCTCCTAGGGGTAAAATTTGACCTTGACAAGCCATTCCTCTTGCACATCAAAGTATAAAAGTTGCAAGGTTGCTTCTTTTTGACCTAAAAGGCAAACGAAGTGATCTTGAGGCCTCCTTGACTGGGAACCAAGAAATCCTACTCTAACTCAACATAGACTCCATTATCCCAAAGATTAAGGCACTGATCTACCAAGGGTGGTCACTAAAATCCATATTTTCTCACATCCTTTCAGGACTAACCACATTGGGGTGACTAGGGCATCAATTTCCTAACGAGCTAGCCATAAAAAAAATTGATCTCCTAGGGTCTCCTGCACTAGCCTTTCCTCTAGCCCTCCTCCAATTTTGAAGCCATTCCAACGATGGAGTTGGAAGAAAAGTCAATCCCTAGCACCGAGATCAAAACTTGCCCTATCATCCCCAAGGCTAGTGCCTCATAGGGTCAAAACAACATCTTTAAGTGAAACACTTTATTTCATCCTTTCCCCACCTTGTCTAGGGTAAGAATATCATTGGTTGCTTCATACTTTCCTCATACCCTAGAGCAAGACCACTTGACCTCGTGTGGTCCCGCTCCTTCAAAGGACCATTCTTCAAGAACCATCCGGAATACCAATTCTAACAAGGATTTTAGGGTTTGGGTAACTCCTTCATAAAGCCTATTCCCATACACCTAACACCCAAAATCCACTCTTCCTTTCCCTAGAATCTATACTACCTTGCTTAGTGAGCAAGCAAGCTCCATCTTTCAAACTTTTCTGGGAAAGAGTTGAGTTGGGTCACTCATATCCATTGACTTACCATTTATTAGTGACTCCATACATATCAGGTCTCCTCCCATCAGTGAAAGTCCATAAATAGAAGGGAGCCTTAGCTAAGGTGACAGTGGACTAAGTCTCCATTTCTTGCCCTTGGCCTAGAATTTGCCCTTTAGGGATCACCCTTTGGTCCCCTGCTAGATTGAGCGGTAACAAGAAAATAAACTGATAATTAGTTTACAGTTAGAAGAATAATTTCTTGTTGTTGCAATAGTTGAAATTTTCACAATCTCGAAATCATATGCTTGCAGTTTACTAATCCACTCTTGTTGTCTCTCACTCAACTCTTTCTGCTCCATGAGGAACCTTAAGTTGTTATGATTTGTCTTCACTTTAAACCCATTCCCCACCAGGTACTGTCTGAATTTGACCAATGCATGCATGATCGCCAACATCTCCTTATCATATATCGAGTAATGTTGCTCATATTCCTTGAGTTTATGGCTCTCAAAAGCAATGGGAAGGTTATTTTGCATCAATACGGATCCTATCCCAATCCCTAAAGCATCACACTCAAGCATGAATGGTTGAGTGAAGTCTGGTAAAGCTAGCACGAGACATGAACTCATCACTTGTTTCATCCTCTCAAAGGTCACCTGTGTGCTTCATTTGTCCAACAAAAAGTTCCCTTCTTAGTGTGGCCTGTGTTACCGCTCAAACTAGCAGGAGTCCTAAAAGGGGATCCTTGAAGGGCTACTACTAAGCTAAGGGCAACAAATGGAGCAATCGCTCACTGTCACCACAACTAAGGGTCCCTGCTCTTTACGGAATTTCATCGATGGGAGGAGACTCGTTATGATGAGGATCACTAAATGGATGGACCAATGATAGGGTGGGGCGATCCTAGAAGCCTATTCACAAGAGAGGCTCAAATATGTGGCTTGTTTGCTTTGGAGGCAAGGTTTAAAGCTCTCAAGGAAGGGTTAAAGGGGAAATTCAAGGTTTAGGTTTAGGGTATGTATCTTATAATCGAATTTCATAGACCTTGAAATTCTTGTGAAAAGCTTGGATTCCCAGTGATCCTTGAAGATTTACCCTTAATAGTGTATGGGGCCACACAGGACCAAGTGGACCCAGGGGTAGGTCAAGGGGGTAGGGTTTAGCAACCAATGATATGCTTGACCTATCCTGGAGGGGGAAAGGGACCAAAGAAAGAATTTTTGACACAAGACAATCTGAGGGTCCCAATGAGGCTTCTATCCCAAGGAAACCAAGGGCAAGATTCAATCTCAAGGCTAGGGTTTGAGATATATCAATATCCCACCGTCGAAATTCCTTCAAAATTGGAGGGCACCTAGGAGACACATCAGCGCAGTAGGGGCCAAGAGATCGAACACTTTTTATGGGTCGTTTGCAAGATAAATGATGCCCTAGGGGACCTAATGGGCTAGGCCTAGAAAAGGAGAGGGAATAGGTTGAAAAAGATTTAAGGTGATCACCTTTGGGTGGACGAATGCCAAATCTTTGAATTTTCTAGGTCAAGGAGGCCTCAAAAGCAACTTCACTTAGCACTAGGGTAGCAACAAAAGCATCTTCAAAGACTTTATACTTTGATTTGTAATATAGATGGCTTATCAAGATGAATTTCAGTAATGAAACATCCCTAGGAACATTCATTCATTATCGAACATACATGACTTATCAAGATGAATTTCAATAATGAAACATCCCTAGAAACTCCCAAGTGTGCCTCCTCCAAGCACTGTGTAGTCCCTACGCTGCTGTTAGTGTCTCCTCCCCACAAACTCGCACTACCACTGCTAGAACAATCGGAACTGGATGAAACTCCCTCCTTGTGCTGGCACTCAAAGTCCACCGAATCAAGGGTTGAGAACTCCGCGCGGAGACACTTGGGGGTGCTAAACAAGACTTGAAGACTTGGCTTCACCTCAAGCATGCTATATCAAAGACAAGATTTTTTAATAGATGAATGAATGACCAAAATGAATGCCTCTTTCTCTATTTATCAGAGAGCCTCCAAGATGCCCATGTGGGCCCAGCGCGACTTTCCCCCACCAACTTTGCTCCAATGAGAGCGTACACATGTGGGCCGTAATTCTCCATGGGGTGGCCCCCACGCTCCACTAGAGCCGCAATATTTCCCTTCCTAACGTTTGGGCCCCCACTTAATCCCAAAATTCACGTGGGACCTCTAAACCCACATCTCCTAAGTGCAAACATGAAATAAGACAATATTGGGCAAGATTGAGATTTCCCTTAGCAATATTGCTAAGCGGGAATATCACAGTCCTCCCTGCCAAAACGTTGCTTGTCCTCAAGCAACTTCCGAACAAGAACTCTCTCCACGCTAACCCAATTACCACTGCGAGCAATATCAGGGTCCCAATTATGCCACTGAGCCACTCCCGATCCCTATGCTGACCTATCATAAAGGAGTCCCAATGGCAGATCTGGGTGACCTCCCCCTGTGGGAACCCACTCTCCCCAATCCGTAACCCAACTGCTCAGCCCTATAGCTCCCGGGTCACAAGATAATCTCAAACTGAGTCCATCAAGTGGATATTGCCCCGACCTGGTCATAACTGCAACCCAATCGTGCTCCTGCAAAGTCATCCACTCTGGTAAACCTCCACTACACACCCAATAAGGGAAAAATCCACTGCGCACAGGCCTATCTTGCTAGGGCACCCCGCCAAGGTTACCATCTACCAATGCATGCCCAGACTCCTGTCGAAATAATAGCGAGAATGGCCTTCCTCGCCCCATAGTCATCATCCTGATGGTCTCTCATCTGTCATCTAGAGGAGGACGCAATCCTATCTCTATTATCCCCATGATCCTCCCAAACAAGGTAGTCCTCTAACCCAATGGATCCGTAGATCCCACAACCAAATTAGAGGCCCATCGCTCCCAATTCCTGGTGCCTGCCACTGAGTAGTGGCAATGACCACCAAAACCCATATGTGCCAATCATCCTGCCATACTAGCGCAGTGCCCCAAATCATCAATGAAGCTCCAAGGGGCAAACTACTCTCTGTGCAACTAAAACCCAATGGAAGACCTGTACGATCTTCCCTTGCAGATACTAGCACATCCCTAAATGTGGCTGAACTTCCAAACCTTGAGAGGCTGAGATCCCGTGCTGATCGCAAAAGGAAACTGCCATGCTAATGTTGCAGCTCTCTAGTCATAACCGAAGGTGCAACATGCTCATACTACCTACTATGTGCAGAATGTATCCTCCTCTCCTGAGGGCTAGGGGCGAAAAATCTGTGAGAGCCAAGCTCATCCAGTTTGGGCATCTCCATGATGCCGATATCTACACCTCTACTGCCAATCTCGACCCTAAGAAACAAGAGGACTGTGAAAGTTTCTGAATCTAACAAGTCAGAAATCTTACTGCAACTACACTGATTTGCACTACCTACTTGTGTTCTTCATTCAACAAGTTAATTTCAGAATTATTTAGAAAATATTAATGCAAATACCCTACAACCTACACCAATATACAGATCGAGTACTGAAAAATAAATGAGACAAACACACAAAAGACACACTTATTTTTGGACTAATCGTCCCTCGAAAAACCCAATGTGAGAAAATCAGTGCAGCAGCTCTGAGGGTTTTCTATTATTAAGCAGTAGATATGAATACAAATGTTGGTTGCCCTCCCGGCAAACCAGTGACAAAGAAATACAATGGCAGAAAACCTTAGTGACTTTTACCTCACTTCACCCGACAGATTCCGCTTGATCCGGCAACAAAATTGGTTAGCCATAGCTACAACTGGGCTGCCCCTTCGCAGTAACTACGCGGGCCTGCGTGGAGCTCTCTAAGGCTCTACGTCAGCTCTTGTGCCCACTGTGTCAACTTTCCCAGTTGTTCGGGCAGTTCTGGCTTTCTGCGAGGAAGGCAACTTTCTACTCTGTGCTGACCCTTCAGGCTCTACGTCAAGTTTGCGTGGGTCCAGACTGGCCCAGCGTCAGCTCTCCTGGCTACTGTGCTACGTCCAAAAGCTTCTCTCCACCTCTCTGTCAGTATTCCCGAACTATCCATACCCCTCAGCTGCAAGATCTCCCCAATCGATTTTCCTCCTGAGAACTTCTCACATCAGAAAATCGATTTCCTCAATCTCTCTGTGTGTTCTCCAACTGACCCCAAGCCTTCATTTATAATTTTCCTGTTGAGAAATCAACAGCCGTGATCTAATCTCTAATCAATGGCTAAGATTAAATTAGACTTGATCCTCGTCTCTTTGAAGCTTCTCACCCATATTTTCATTAATACCCATTAATATTTTAATCTTCCTAAGTTTAGACTTAGGAACCCCATTAAAAATATTAATTATTTTAATAAAATACAATCTGGGTGGAATTTCACCAAACGATTTCTGGGCCTTGGAGATTTCATGTGTTCTAGCTCCTCCACAAAATTTCAGAGCTAGAGCACATTCGATGCTACCCAAAAATCAACACTCCCTCTGAGCGAGGAATGTGCTCAACCAATAATTCGCAACAAAAGTATCACATTGATCCATGGCATCGGTCCTCTACGTTGTTGATGCTCGGTCTGTTGTCATTCATCCACTGCGCTGCTACGATCTGTACCGCTTCCCGTGACACTGTCACTGTCACTGCAGCATCTGTACTGCAACTCCCTCTCAATATGCTGCATCATGCTGCCCATAGCATTGCCATTACTAACTGTTGTACTGCAACTCAGTTGCTGATAAGTAAGCAATTGAAAAGCCACTAAAAAGCTAACATGCTGGTCAGTCTAGATGTCCCTAGAAGTTGAAGCTACCTCTGCTGCTAATCTATGCTAACCCTCTAATGCTACTGCGTTGCTGTTGTATCTGCTCTGTGCCTTCCGCACTGTTGCAACACTCTATTACGTTGCTTCAAACTTTGGCACTCTAGCTCTGCCATTGTTGCTCCATCATCCCTCGCACCAACTGACTTTTGTCATTCTGCTACTATCATTAAGGCCTCCCGTAGCCGTATGTGATCCAAGAGTTTAGGCACCTCAAGGATCCTGCCAATTACAGCTCAATATCGCCCCACCTATTCTCTAAAGGTGCATGAGCACTCATGGCACAATCATCATCGTCCTCCTTGTCAGCTTGCAGTGGAGCAACCTTTGAGTCAGATTTCTCTTCTTTGTCCTTCTTTCGAGGACATTGTGTGACGAAATGACCCACTTCTCCACATCTGAAGCATCTGAATTTGGATATGTCCTTCTTCTTTCTCTTTTGTTGCACTTGTTGTCCCACTAATTCGAGAGCTGCATCCTCCTCTTCCTCCTTCTTGACTCTGATCCCTTTACTACAGGTTCCCGCCTTGGCCAACTGTTTGATCTCTCCCTGTCGAAGAGTTGCCACATCTCCTCCCAACTGGGAAGAGAAGCCCTGCCCATGATGCTTTGGACAAAGGTTTCACAGTCTTCGATGACTGCATTCAGGGCAGTCCTGACCATAAATTCAAGATCTAGTGTAGCCCCTACAAAAGTTAGCTGGTCATGAATCCTTTGCAACCTGACAAGGAAGGGATCGATTTCTTCTCCCTTCTGCATCTGAAACTGTCTCAATTGACTCTCAAGCAACATCTTCCGTTGAACGGAATTTCCCTCATACAATGTGGTCAAGGCCTCCCACATTTCCCTTGTTGAGGCTTTTTCAACAATATGTGGGATCACATGATCCTTCACCCTGTCCAAGATCATGGACTTTGCTTTTGCTTGAGCCTCCTCGTACTTATTGAGAGGATCAGCATCAACCGGAACAACAATCGTCTTCAAGGCATAATCCTTGATGCGATTTTTATCTAAAACTTCCAGGATCTTGGCCTTCCAGATGACAAAGTTGGATGCTCCATCCAACCTGTCCTGATCCCTTCATTCGTTTTCCGCCATCTTTGCTCAAATAAATGTCAAACTGATTCTCTTCTCCCTCTTTCGATATTGCCCCAACAAAACTCGTATCTGGATTTCTTTGGCACTAGAAATCCTCTAAGGAACAAGCTCCCTCTGAATTTCGATTTCCTTCACGGAAATCTTTCTGCCAACCACTGTCAAACCACTCCCCTCTTATCTCTCTTTGTTGTTGTTTAGCACTGGATCTAGATTTCTTGGCAAGAAATCTTCTGAGGAACTGATTCCCTCTACTTTTCTTCTACCCCACTAGGTATTGCTTTGCACCAACAGAATCAGCACCACACCAGCAACTCCAAATGAAATCTGTGTTGCACCTCTGGCCACGACAACTGGAAAATCGAGACTCAACGGTCTATGCGCTGCCCTCTGCAGCAACAACGTCACCCAGTTAGGCTGGCGCAGGCTCTGCGTGAGCCTCCCTTGGTTACTGTGTCACCCCTCCTCTGCTCTCTTGGCCTGAAACTGTGTTGTCCCTCGAGACAACTGTCTTCACGCACAGATTTTGCTCTGTTCTTTCGCTGATGGCTTCAGTCCTGCTTAATCTACAATCACTCTGATACCATGTGAAAGTTTCTGAATCTAACAAGTCATAAATCCTATTGCAGCTAAATTGATTTGCATTACCCACTTGTGTTCTTCATTTAACAAGTTACTTTCAAAATTATTCAAAAAATATTAATGCAAATACACTGCAGCCTACACCAATATACAGATCAAGTACTGAAAAATAAATGAGACAAACACACAAAGGACACTTATTTTTGGACTAAACGTCACCAGAAAAAACCAACGTGGGAAAACCGATGCAGCAGCTTTTTCAGATTGTTCATATTAGAAAATTAGAATTTCGTGGATTTTCTACGAGTATTTCGTCCCTCCATAAATTCTCGGTATCTATAATGATACTTGGCCTCCTCTGCACAATTCAACCTCACTCAAAAATAAATTCTTCCTTCAGTTAGATCTGGTCCTGGCCAATAACCTCAGCTACTCCTGATGGATTCGGCCTTTTTAAACTACATTCGACACCTGCAAATTCCAGGCTTCCTCTAGTTGAACTAAGCTTTCCTAGCAAAATTCGCTTCACCAAACAATTTCGGCACAATCCCACTGCAACATTTCTTAACTAAAACACTTCAGGATAGCAAAAAAACCAACTCTCATACCATTGTTATAATCCTTTTTAAATTTATTTAATTTATCAGAAATTATTTCTATGAAATTTCTTCAGAAAAAGCACATAATAATCTTTTCCGAGAATTTGACAAATTTAAAACAAATAATTATAAAGCTTGTAGACAAATTCCAATGTAAAACCCTAGCTATTTCTTTATTTATTACTGAGAGGTAAATTACATCAAATTCATTTTGAAAAGGAACCTGCCAATAGATAAGTTGGAGAAACCTTCTCCAACTAGAGTCCACTGTCTGCAACAGTGCATTGCTTTAGCGCCAATGTTCCAAAATCTCAATCTCCCTAGCTAAGCGCCAATGAAGAATTTGGTTGATCACTCCAAATGACTAGCTAGGGTGTATCTTGCACCACCGAAACTAGAGAATAGTTAAATCCCTAGGGAGGATAGTCTCACCCATGAAGATGATCCACACTCAGGGTTACAAACCCTCATACAAAGCTCATAGAGCCACAAAATCAATTCAACAAATCATTCAATCATATCCCCAAATGAGCTCTTGCTTCTCCTTTTATTATGATGGCTTATCAGAATACTATGCTCAATATCATGGGTTGTCCAAATACCATGGGTCACCTTTTCTCTTAGTAAAGTGACTTTATGATACTATATTTTCTTAGTCACTTTTAATTAATTAATTCTCTTATAGTCAACAATTAATTTTTAATTTGTATCCTAGGCTACTGAGATGCTCCCCGTTCCCAACGCCCAAAAAAAGGGACATTACAGATGGAGGGATGTAAAGACCAATGCCAACATTCAAGGGCGATGGGGTCAAGGGAATGTTAGGACTAGAGCATATCAAGAAGCATGACCCTCTTTAGGTTGCCCGGAATAACGGATTAGGGAGGAGAAACCAATATTGAAGAGATGGGTAGCTTCTTGACCAATCAGGGTAAACTGCAAGGTCAATAACCCACTAGAAAGGATTCCTCAATGGGACTGTCCTTGGCCCAAGGATCAATTGTAGCATAAAATAAGCTAAGCATTTACTAAGGAGACTCCCTTGAGGGTCTACCTAGCAAAGAGGCTCAATGATTACTCCATACCAACAAAGGGATGTGAAAACTTGTGTCTGTGCACCCCCTTCCACATGACCATTGTCCCTGTTGACCACTATGTGTCAACGACCCATAGCTGTACACCCCCTTTTTTCGCAAAAGGGATAACGCTTGATCGATGTGTTCGTGCCGTCCAGCTATCATCATCAGCTTGATCATCATCTTATAATGTAAACCCAGTCTGCATGTGTATAATGTAAATAATCTCAGTAGATCCGTGTCGTGTCTGTAATTACCTAGGTAAACCTACTTTTTTGGTGACGATTTACATTCCGGGAGGCTTTTTGTCTCACCAATCCATTCTCGGATGGTCGACAGAGTTTTCCTTCAGCCTTACCCCAAAGCCGGAATGGATTTTGTCACTGCGATCTTAGGGGAGTCCTAGTGTTCTGGATCGAGTCTATGTAAAAGTGATTACATATTGCTTGCTCTGCTAGATTATATTTTGTGTCGCAAAACTGGGTAGTCTGTGAGGGTCTTTTGCAAATGGGTTTTCCCCTTGAGATGTAAAGAATGTAAAAATCATGATGTAAAGTGTCTTGAGAGTTAGAAAAATAATTTATCCCCTCATAGGTTAATTAATTAAATTTTCTGGCCAAAATTAATTAAAATCTTAAGCCAGAAATTTGATTAATTCTAGGTCCTAGGTAAATTTAAATTCTCCAAAGGAAAAATTCGTTGGTCCTTAAAAAAATAAAGTTTAAGAGGTCCAAGGACTAAGGTAAATTAATTATTTTGCCAAATTTTAAGCCTTCAGTCCCTGAGGTTAAGTCAAAGTCAAAATTTTGAGGAAATTAATTCAAAAATTTAATTTTTGAATTAATTAAAATGCATTTAATTGAAAATTTCGAATTTCCTCAATAATTTAAAATTTCGACGGATGAAATTAAAAGAAATTTTAATCATCATCAACGGTCAAGATTGTTTTGACGATGATCACTCGAACTAACTGTTGGAGGATTTATCTTTAAATAGGAAGTCATTTGTTAGTCAGTGGATCTGATCTTTTGATCGTGTACTAAGCGAAAAGCTCTCTTGTAATTTTTTTATGAGCAATAAAGAAAGACTTTGGGGTTAATTTCTGTTGGTGTTACTCTTCGTGGAAATACTGTAAGATGTGTCATTTTCATGCATAGATTTCTTTTTAGCCATTGATGATAGCTTTCTAAAGAGCGATTTGAGTACAGGTATCTTGCTCAGTCGCTAGGGTTTGAATGATAATTTAAGTTTTGAATATAATAGCAGGTATCTCTATTGATCTAAATTTTATTATCATTTTCTCGCTCTATGTTGATGGTTGAATTGAGTTTTGCAGGAAGGTCTTGATTTTTTTTAAATCATCAGGCGTTTGGGGAAGTTCTCGGTTGAACCAGCCAACTCCCAATCCATGTTTTCTGAAGAGCCTAGCTTGAATTTTATCCCGGGCTTATCATAAGATATTTTTTATGGGTGATGCATGAAGGGTTTTGAGCTCAGTACCTCTTTTAAAATTCAAAAAAAATAAAAAATTATGTGCTAAATCATTAAATCTGGTTGTTAAGAGCCTCAAATCATCAGATCTAGGAGCAGGGTCAGACTCACACTCCCTAGATCTGATAGATCTTCCATTTATGTATATAGATCTATAGTTATTTTCAGTTTTCTAACTTAGGTTTTCCAAGTTTTAGTTTTTTTGGGTCATTGTATATATCGTTTGGGTGTTTCTTGTTGTCCTGCAGCTGCAGATCTGAAGCTGAAAGTTGTGGAGAGTCTATATCTACACCTTGGAGGGTAAGATCTGGATCTTTGGGGTCCATCAACATCATTTTGGCAGGGATCATATCCAGATTTCACAGTCCAAGAGTTTTAATTTTTTTTTTTAATTTGGAAATTTTATTAGGGTTTCAAAGAAATCTGAAACAGAGCAATTTAAAAATTTAATTAAGATTTCTGGAAAAAAAATTATAGGTTCTGGTGGAAGTTCTAGGCCACCATTTTGCAGATTGATTCGCTGCCTGGATTTGGGGTTTTATTGTGCATTTTCGAATTATTTTTTCTAGGGCCCTTGTTGCCATTTATTAGATCTGCATCTGCGACTCCCATCACCAAACCCTCGTTGTCTCAGTAATCCTCATCCCTGCATACTGACCAGCATTCTCCCTCTTGCTTTTGCGTTCTTCATCTTTCCTCATTTCGCTGGCCTGTGTAGCTCCTCATCTGCTGCTCCTATCTTCCATAAGCTGCCAGCCTCAGCGTGCCTCCAAACACGCAAGCAGCTCCATCATCTAGCTCCCATCATTGCACCTTCAACCCTGCTTCCGTCCTTGCTCCTGCGTATTGTCTCCACGTTGCCTTTCCCTTCCACGCATTCTCTACTCCAGCCATCCGACCTGCCTCCTCTTTGCATTGTCTGCTACTTCTCCACGCCTTTCTCTGCTCTGTCCAACCTGCAAGCCCAAGCCTCATCGCATATATCTCCCGCAGCCTCATCCTCTCCTCGTAGCTAGCTCATTCGAGCTCTATCCCCGTCAGCTCTCTTCTCCTTGCTGTGTATTCACCTGTCCAAACCGTCGCAGCCTTCCTTGCCATTGAGCTCCCTTCCACCATCAGCCCCTACAAACAACAATACACTTCGACTTTTTTTTTGTTATATATTTCGATTTCATGATTAGGTTAGGCTAGATTTTATTTCATTTGTATAATAGTAAGTGTTAGGGTTAGATTATTTGATTTCATTTTTGTAATATGTGTGGTGTCATTCCTATTTAGTTTAGGTTAGTTCTTTTTATTTGTACATTCAATTAGGTCTAAGTTTGTAAATAATTCGAAATTTGTTTTATTATTTGATTGTGTTTTGTTTTTATTTGTTTTATTCATAAAATCTCAAAAAAGAAAGGAATTTGATCTTTTATTTTTATTTTGATTTGTATTTCATTGATTTGTTTTGATTTTATTTTTTCATATTTTTCATTTTGATTTTATTTTTATTTACTTTCAAAAAATATAAAAACATTTAAAAAAAAAAAATTCTAAAAACCCTAAAAATAAAAAATTCTGAAAATTAGAAAAAGGGCATTTTGATTCTTTATTTTTTACAAAATTAAAAAATCATAAAAATTTATAAAATATAAAAATCTAAAAATCCTAAACATTAAAAAGTTCTAAAAAATAAAATAAAAAATTCAATTTTTTTTAAATTTTGTGACTAAGGAGTTAAAATAAATTAAGGGATTTGTGCTTAAACATTAAAATTTTTTAATGTGGCCCATGGCCCATTAAAAAATTCGATTTATTAACCCATTGACTTGTTTTACTTCTTTACATTTTGCCTAAGGAATGACTGAAGCGCTAACTTAAAATTCCTTGGTGTTTCTGATGTTAAATGCTAAATCTTAAATTTTCATAATTTTGTTATGGTCAAAGTGAGATAATGTTTTAAATTATATTGGCTATAGAAGAAAATTTATTAAATCTAGATTTGGGCAGTTGGCGAAAATCATTTTAAATCTGGAATTTCTTGCAAGTTACAGTTTTAAGCATTTATATTGATTATTCATGATTGTCATTATTCGTCACATATTTGTAAAGTGTTCTGGATAACTTGTTTTACTTTATCTACGGTTGATTGAATATAAAAGGCACTGGTATATAATCATTTCTATCTTGTGGTCGTATCTTGGCTACGTTAGCGTTTATCTATTCATCCGAATTAATCGAGATTCATTTAGATTCATCAGGTTGTCCATCATTAAAATCTCCTAGAGTCTGTTTTTCACAGGGTACCCTCATCTATTTACCTAGAGACTACCCCCCTTGACTTGTCTAGGAGAGAGTCTAAACGAAGTGAGTAAGGATTTAAGAGTGACAGCCCTTTCTCTGAGCGTTGTTGCGGTGCCTAGACACTTTGTCCGACAACAGTCCCTCAATGGGTCGATCTCACTACACCTTGTGGTGGTCTGTGAAATTTCCATGAATGCAGTAATTGGATATTTATCTCCTAACTTATGCAGTTTATTTGTCTTCAAAAATATTACAGCAAATAACGATAAAATCACTATTGCAATTCTTCACAAAATAAAACACTAGAACTGAGAAATAATGAACACATAAAATTGGACACCAATACGTTAAATTGGCAACTAGGGCCAAACTCCATGTGGGTCAGTTTATTTATGACAGCTGATATTTTTATTGGATCCCTCTCGTCAAGAGGTGTAGGATTGATTCAAAGATCATCCGATTCTGATAAGTATTTATAGAGATATGAATTTATTTAGATTATGGAACTATCATCTAGCCAAACAGCATCTTGAGTAGGCTCAGAAGCCCAATAGACGTGTCTATTCATCACCTACACGTTAGTATAAATAAAAGAGGATTTGATGTCATTTGGTAGATACATTATTGAGGTGATCTCCTCCTCTCCACGTCTTGGGTTTTTGGAGCAGGAGAGAGACACCATGAAAATGTACGCTGGCCTATGATGCCCTAGTTCTAACACACAGCATACACAGTGAAACATAATGCCATATACGCAGCCAGGGTAGATGGATAACACAGTCATGATGATGCCCTAATGGATAACGCAGAGATGATACTAAGTCATGGATAACGCAGTCATGAAACAAAAGGTAGCTGTAACATGGTGAAGCCGCAGTTGAAAGAAATGTTGTTCAAATGAAGAATCTTACCACGCAATCCATACGCTGTGATGAAGGCATATCCACGCAGTAGAGGGTGACCATATCCACGCAGGCATATAAGGATTCCACGCAGCAGAGGGTGACCATATACACGCAAGCATATGAGGATTCGACGCAGCAACAAAGGATGATTCAAGCAAGCATATCCACGCAGCAAATGATGAGGGCATATCCATGCAGGCACATGAGGATATCCACGCTGCAGATGAGGATGATCCACAGACGTATATCCATGCTGCAGATGAGGATGATCCACGCAGGTGTAATATTCCTAATTAGCCATGGCTAATTGGAATATTCGATTTTGCTCAATTTTGCCTTTTATAGTTATTTATAAATAAAAAGGTGAGGAAAGGGGGACATAACTCACTTTTTGAATAAAGTCACTCCCTAGTAGCACAACGTTGTAACTTAAAAGGGGAGCCAAGGGGGCAAAAGGACCACGTAGAGAAGGGGGCCCACGTAGACACTTGGAGGGACTGCGTAGATGGAGAAGGAGCACGTGGCAAGAGAGAGGCTACGTTGGAGGAGGTGGACCTTAGGGTTTTGAGAGAGGCCAACACTATAAAGGAGAGAGGAGCCTCCTCATTTTGATCATTCGATTATGTTGCATTTGAGCTAGTCACTTCGACTTAGAGCATGCTGGCTGTTTAGCCTGTTTGCAGCACTGTTTAGTGCATCGAGTGTCTCCATTCGGAGATCTCACCCTTAGCCCCAGGGGACTTCGAGTGCTTGCACGGGTAAGGTAGTTTCAACAGTATTTTGCAGGAGGAGCGATTTCTAGAGTTGAACAGGAACTGAGCAATTTGATGACTACGCAGTCTTGAGAGGGAGGACGCAGTCTCTTTTGGTAGGAGCTCCGGATTGGGTTTGTGTGGAGGATTTCAGCTTGGAGATTGAGCAAAGGATTAGCCCTTGCATATTGGAGGATTTTGCCAGAGTTTCCGATAGAGTTTTGGAGGATTCTCTTCAGGAGCAACGCAGAGCCTTGAGGGATAGCGTAGATCCTCAAGGGGGTGATTTTCGGGGGTCAGCTATTTTAAAAAAGCTTTCTGGGCTTATTGAGTAGAGGCTGATTCCAGAGTTTCGGCATTTTCTAAGGAGGGGAACAACCCCAAATCCTCACTTGATTCCAGCAGTAGCAGCAGCACAGTAGTCTAAGTAACCGAATTCGTCCTATAGGCCCCACGAATCCCGAATCCATCGTGTCCGATGCGATTCTCTCCAGATTCGTGTCCAAAACCCATGACACATTGTGTCCTTTTTTGACACATCGAATCCGACTGCATGTCACGATTTTCTCAACGTGTCACGATTTTGGGAATCGTGTCCTATTTTCCAGGACTCGCTAGGCTCAAAAAGTGACCTGCGCGCGTATGAAAAGGCCGCAATTGGTCATTACAGCCACGCATATTTTCATTTGGCAAGCGTTTCGGCAGCTTCATGATCAAGCCTAGGCCCTAGTATTGATATGCTATTCATGGTAATGTTAAATTCTTAAAGTAAAAGTGACATTCTCCTTCATCTTCATTTTCATCCTTTTACTTAAATTTCTAACATTACCATGAAATGAATCAGGATGTTTGAGAGTGGTTCCGGCCTCATTGGATTTCATATGGAGAAAGTAGAATTTTAGACTTCATTCAAAATCCAGCAGACTTATCAGTTTTTCAGGATTTTAGGATTGGGGGATTGCAATGTTTCCATTGAATTTTTTCATGTATTAGGGTATGGAACTCGTATTTAATCAAGAGCACCAAACCAGGAGCTTCTGAAAATGTCACTCCCGCTCCCAAGTAACACTATTCCTGATGACATGGATCTGGACACTAGTGTTGAGTTGGCATTGGTCAACATGGATCTCAATTATCCAGTGCTAGAGCCTGTTAGATTTGATGACTTAGAGGGGTCATCCTCCACACCAGCAAATGCAGAGGCGACTATGGATACAGGGGGAGGAGGATGCAAAGGAGAGCAGTGGGGTCCATGATGATGAGGACATTGACGCTGATTGATGCCTTGAGGCTTGTATACCTGTAGTTGTTTTATATTTTCTATTTCTATTTGCCATTGGCATTGCACCAGCACTACCTATGTAACACATTTTGATTTGATGACTTAATGAGAAAACTACAGTTGTCAGTGTGTTTATATTACTATCTTGTAGTTGTAAGTTGTCTTTCAGTTATGAATTATGAATCATGATTTATGTGACCAGTACCATTGACATATATTTGAATTTTGTATGTACTATGCATGCTAATAGCTATAGATGAAGATCTATGTTTGAAATCAATAATTTGTATCATTAATTAAAATTTGTGTAAGAAATATCTAATTTTTAATATATATCTATATATATATATATATATATATATATATATATATAACGAATCCTACATGTCCTGTTCCGGGGGGTCAACGTGTTTGAATCCGACACCACGAATCCTGAATCCTACGAATCCCGAATCCCCGT
Source organism: Pinus tabuliformis (assembly GCA_031772625.1). Classification (NCBI taxonomy): domain Eukaryota; kingdom Viridiplantae; phylum Streptophyta; class Pinopsida; order Pinales; family Pinaceae; genus Pinus; species Pinus tabuliformis. The sequence goes on from CM062814.1 coordinate 923,829,453, forward strand.
GTCAGGTGACTTAGACAACAGTTCTCCAGCAACTTGGACGTAGTTCAAAGAGAGGCCATTTCCTTACCATTCTGAGTGTATTTCTTCACTTGCCTTGTGCAAGTCGAGGTGCTATCTTTCTGATCACCTCTTGCACTCTTTCCATTACTCAGTATAATAAAATGGCTTAGCATTTCTCTCTGCATTTTTCGAGTATCTGCTTATATTCCATGTATACATTATTGTAAGTTGCACTACTATTATTTCTCTGGTTGGAGTTTGCTTGTGTTTGAGGGATTCCCCTGATAAGCGATATTACAGTGGTATCAGAGCATAGATCTGGCTCAGCCTGTGGAGCTAGCAGTCTATGACACAAAGGGAGACTGTGTTCGGATGGTGGACACAGAACAGGAGGAGCCTGTAGTGGAAACAGAGCAGGAGGATCCGATGGCAGATGAGGACGGGAAAGATTTGTGGACATGCTCCTCAAATAAGTGCAGGATCTATCGAGGTAGATCGAGGTGATGGGGCAGAGATTCACGGCGGTGGAGGCTAGACAGCGTGAGAACCCACGGGTTTTCCAGGTTGGTGAGGGATTAGGTACATCCCACCATTTGCTAAAGTAGGGTGCCACTCAGCGTGATACGACTTAGCAGATGGCCTCACATGCCCTTACATGCTCTACCATGCCCACTTTCCTAGGAGTCGACACGGGGGCTGGAGCCCAACAGGAGGCAGAGCCCGGTCATATGGGCGATTATTTTGCAGAGTACCAGGCCTATGGGCAGGAGTTTAGGGATGCTCTCTCATTCAGAAACTTTGTTCAGCTCTAGCGGGAAAGTAGACCCCGCGGCCATCATAGAGGATACCGGCACTATCATGATGGAGACACCCACCGCACAGCTAGTAGATTCCACTTGCCTACGTTTGATGGCTCATCAAATAGTTCGGCAAAGTCTTGGGTGGAGAAGCTGGACATCTATTTCCAACTTAACCAGATGTCGGAGACGGAGGCCATCAAGGTGGTGACATTACATTTGGATGGTGAGGCCCAGGACTGGTGGTTCCATGGGTTGGTTAGACTCGGATACTCTACAGTGACGACATATGTCGAGTTCACCAGGACACTAATAGAGAGGTTTGACCGGAGGGATCCGGAACACCACTTTGTTGAGCTGACGAGGCTCAAACAGACCGGGAACCCAAAGACCTACATTGCAGACTTCTTGAGGGTTTTAGTGTTGGTGCCAGATCTATCTGCGCCACGGAGGATCTACATGTTTGTTGAGGGGTTAACAGAGCCACTTCGGGGTCTAGTCAGATCCACTAGACTAGCCACACTCCAGGATGCTATTAGCAGGACCCGGGACTTACAGGATGCCTTCCCCAAGACCCGGACACCTTTCCCCCAGAGAGAGGCTTTCCAGCCTAAGGGGAAGGATGTGAGGATTCCGCCTCCAAAGGGGAACCCAGGACAAGCACAGATTGATGATGATGCCAGGAGGAAGTTGAAGAAGAAGCGGTTGTGCTTTACCTGTCAGGAGTCGTGGGCACCAGGACATAGATGTGTTGCTGGCAAAGCATATTTTATTGAGGTCTTCTCTGAGAGCAGCGGGGAAGACGATGAGGAGGATGATGTGGAGGTAGGAGATAGTCATGCCGCGCAGGATCCTTTCCCACCTCCACCACCACCACCAATAGGTGGTGCAACTTTTGCACCTACCAGAGGGGCCCTTGCAGCATTGCGACGAGTTCCCAAGTATTTGACACTGCGCGTACGGGGGGACAGTACGTGGCCATCGAGTATCAGTTTTGGTTGACAGTGGGGCAACCCACAACATCATCGATGCACAGATGGTTGAGCGGAGAGGCATACAGACAAAGAGCTTCGATGGCTTTTCAGTTTTGGCCCAGGAGATCAGACCATGGTGTGTGCTCGTTATGTTCCAGAGTTATCAGTGACGATGGGCACCTACACACTGACAGACCACCTTTTTGTGGTCGATATTCCGGACACCAACATGATACTAGGTGTTCAGTGGCTTATCACTCTAGGGAAGGTCACGACAGATTGGAAGGCCCTAAAGATGGAGTGGGATGATGAGAAGACAAGGAAGCATGAGAAGATACGGGGAAAGCACACATATCCGCCTCAGACTGTTTCGGCTCATCGGATGGAGGCAGTCTTCCGGAAGGGAGACGTAGAGTGGGCAGTGGAGTTGCATGCATCAGAGGTAGGGACTACAAGGCAGACAGTGCACCCAGAGATACAGTCCATCCTTGACCAGTATGCCACAGTGTTTGGGGAGATTCCGTCGGGACAGCCACTGGACCGGGGATTTGAGCACACCATTGAGCTTGAGTAGGGCATACAGGCAGTAATTACTACCCCCTATAGGCATCCCAAGGTCTATCGGGATGAGATTGAGCGGGCCATTCAGGAGTTGCTGGCTCTTGGGCACATTCGGCCGAGCACGAGTCCTTTTGCTTCTTCTGTGGTGTTGGTGAAGAACAAGGACGGCACATTGAGGATGTGCATTGACTACAGGGCCCTGAACAAGAAGACCCTGAAGAACAAGTACCCCATACCCAGGATTGATGAGTTGATGGATGAGTTGAGAGGAGCACGGTTCTTCTCAAAGATTGATTTGAGATCTGGGTACCATTAGATTCATGTGAGGGAGAAAGACATTCCCAAGACCGCCTTCAAGAGTCACTATGGGCACTTTGAGTTTTTGGTGATTCCCTTCAGGCTAACCAACGCCCCAACTACATTCCAGTCCTGCATGAATCACATCTTCCGCAATCACTTAAGGAAGTTTGTGTTGGTGTTCTTTGATGACATTCTCATTTACAGCAAGACTTGGGAGGAGCATCTCCAGCAGATTGAGACAGTGTTGCGCATCTTGGAAGAGCAGTAGTTCTATGCCAAGCTCTCCAAGTGTGAGTTTGGATTGATAGAGATGTTGTACTTGGGACACATCATAGGGGTGGATGGAGTGAGAGTCCACGAGGAGAAGATCAGGGCCATCAGAGATTGGCCGGAGCCGAGGAATGTGACAGAACTTCGGGGATTCATTGGCATTTGTACTTACTACCGGAAGTTCGTCAAGAGTTTCTCACAACTTGCTGCACCCCTAACAGACCTGACAAGGAAGGGGGCATTCAGTTGGTCGGATACAGCACAGCGAGCCTTTGATAGGCTCAAGGAGGTTATGAGCAGCTGCCCAGTGCTTCCATTGCCGGATTTTTCGCAGCCATTTGTTTTGGAGTGTGATGCGTCGGGAGAGGGGATTGGCGCAGTGTTGATGCAGGGAGGTCACCCTATAGCCTTTGAGAGCCGGAAGCTCCTTCCGCATGAGAGGTTGTATTCCATATACGACAAGGAGATGCTAGCCATTATGCACGCATTGGCCAAATTCCAGCAGTTTTTAGTGGGTAACAGGTTCAGGTTAAGAACTGATCACAACAGCCTCAAGTTCTTTTTGGAGCAGAAGCAGCTACAGGAGAGGCAGCATAAGTGGATCAGTAAGATCCAAGTGTATGACTTTGACATTGAGTATGTCAAGGGTAAGAATAACGTGGTAGCAGATGCCCTTTCACGTAGACCGGCCACATTGTCTCTTATGAGCTTGGACCCAGACTGGAGGGCTCGACTCTTAGTAGAGTACTCCAAGGACAGTTTTGCATGTGAGGTCCTGGATGGGCAGGTGGCAGACGACAGGTACAGGGTAATCGATGAGATTATCTACTATAGGGACCGGATCTTCTTGACTGAGGGATCTCAGCTCAAGAAGAAGATACTTCAGGCATCACATGATTTACCATTGGTCGGCCATCAAGGGTTTACCAAAACCTACAGGGCCATTAGAGAGAGGTTCTCATGGAAGGGCCTCAAGGAGGACGTACTCCAGCATATCCGAGAGTGCGATATTTGCTAGAGGAACAAGGGGGAGATGAGCCATCCCACAGGATTATTGCAGCCTCTTCCCATTCCGGAGGGGAAATGGGAGAGTATTTGTAATATCCCTTATCAGGAATATTCCTCAAACACAAGCAAACTCCAACCAAAGATGGATTGGGAGGGCATTTACCAGATATGTTGCCTCTAAAACAGAGGACGAGATCCGGAGGCTACCTGGCCCTTTCCAGACTCTGTCTAAGAGTATAATAGAAACACACAAGTGGTATAATAGCCGAGAATGCTCAAAGAGATACAAATAACAATGATATGATATACATCAAATAACCCATAAGCAGATACACAAGAAATGCAGAGAGAATGCTAAGCCATTTTATTATACTAAGTAATAAAATGAGTACAGCAGGTGATCAGGAAGATAGCACCTCTACTTGCACTAGGTAAGTGAAGAAATACACTCAAAATAGCGAAAGAATGGCCCCTCTCTGATCTGCGTCCAAGCTGCTAGGAAACTGCTATGCTGTTACTGCTACTAGAAATCAAATGAGGATTTGGGGTTGCTCCTCTCCTCAGAAAACGCTGAAACTCTGGAATTGGACTCTACTCGAGGAACCCAGAAAAACCCAGGAAACTCTCGTGGAATGGCCGACCCCCGAAAATCACCCCCTTGGGGTTCTGCGCAGTTCCTCACTACTCTACGCTGCCACTGAATGGGATACTCCAAAAACCTGCATAAAAACCCTACCAAAACTCCCCAATATGCAAGGGCTGATCCCCTGCTCTATCTCTCAGCACCAAACATCCTGCAAACCCTCAACCCAGAACTACGTCCCTCTCCTAGTGTTGCGCAGTCCTCCAAAACACTGCCACTACTGCTGCAAAAAGACTGATGAAACTACTGCTGAAATGCCAATGGGAATACCTTGCCCGAGCAGGCACTCTAAGTCCCCCGAGGATAGGGATGAATCTCTGAACGGAGACACTCAATGCACTAAACAGTGCTGCAGACTAGCTAAACAGCCAGCGTGCTCCAAGTCAAAATGACTATCACAAATGTTCATAACAAAACGATCAAAATGAGGGGGCTCCTCTCTCATTTATAGCCTTTGCCTCTTAATCCCAAGGCTCACCTCCTCCTACGTGATTCCCGTCTTGCCACGTGTGTCTTCCCTCCTGCGCAGTCCCTCCATGTGTCTGCGTGGGCTCCATTTCTGCGTCCCCCTTTGGCCCCCTTAGCTCCCTTTTAAGTCACAAAGTTGTGCTACTAGGAAGTGGCTTTTTATTTTAGAAGTGAGTTATGTCCCCCTTCCTCACTTTTTTTTTATTTACAAATAACTATAGAAGGCAAAATTTGGACAAAAAAGAATATTCCAATTAGCCATGGCTAATTAGGAATATTAGAGTCTCCCCCGGCAAAATGTTGCTTGTCCTCAAGCAACTGAAGTGATGGATGTTGTAAGATCTTCTCACTCTCCCAAGTGGCATCCTCATCCGGAAAATTCTTCCATCTCACCAAGAATTCCCGGACCGTCCTGCTCTGCAACTGCCTCTCCCTGGTATCAATGATAGCCTCCGGCTGCAATACCAAATGCCCCTCATCATCCATGGGTGGTAGCTCATCTGTCACCGTCACCTGCTGCCCCAATGCCTTTTTCAGGCATGATACGTGAAAAATGTTATGAATCTTGTTGCCTTGGGGCAGTTCCAACTCATATGCAACCTATCCAATCCTGCGTATCACCCTGTATGGCCCATAAAAGCGGGGCTTGAGCTTCTCAGCCCCCTTTTGCTTCAGTGACGACTGTCGGTATGGCTGTAATCGTAGGTAGACCATGTCCCCTACCTCGAACTGTCTCTCCACCCGACCCCTATTGGCATACAACTTCTGCTGATTCTGCGCTGTAGCCATGTTATCCTTGAGAGCTCAGAGGATATCCTGACTCTCTTGGATCCAAATCTTGGCTCTAGAAGCCCTGTTATCACCAAACATCACGTCAACAAAAGATAAAGGATGATACCCATACAAGGCATAGAATGGTGACATACCAATGGACATGTGATGTGAAGTATTGTAGCAATACTCCCCCATATGCAGCCACCTCAGCCATGCTCGCTGCTGCCCGCTAACATAGTTACGCAAGTAGCCCTCCAGCCACTTGTTAACTATCTTTGTCTGCCCATCCGTTTGTGGGTGATAACTGGTACTCGGAGTCAACTCCGTCCCCACCAATCGGAAAAGCTCTTGCCAAAACCCGCCCATAAAACAGTTGTCCCTATCACTGACGATGGTCTTAGGAAGACCATGTAGCCTGAAGATCTCCCTAAAGAACAACTCGGCCACCTGTGCTGTTGTATAATGTGCGGATATGGCAAAGAAATGTGCGTACTTCGTCAGCCGATCAACGACAACAAAGATACAATCCTTGCCCTATACCATGGGCAACCCTGTGATGAAGTCCATCGAAATACTCTCCCATTTCCCCTCTGGAATGGGAAGAGGCTACAATAGTCTCGCGGGATGGCTCATCTCCCCCTTGTTCCTCTGGCAAACATCGCACTCCCTGACATGCTGGAGTATGTCCTCCTTGAGGCCCTTCCATGAGAACCTCTCTCTAATGACCCTGTAGGTTTTGGTAAACCCGTGATGGCCTGCCAATGGTGAATCATGTGATGCCTGGAGTATCTTCTTCTTGAGCTAAGACCCCTCAGCCAAGAAAATCCGATCCCTGTAATAGATGATCTCATCGATCACCCTGTACCTGTCATCGGCCACTTGCCTGTCCAGAATCTCACAGGCAAACCTGTCCTTGGAGTACTCTACTAAGAGTCGAGCCCTCCAATCTGTATCCAAGCTCATAAGAGACAACGTGGCTGGTCTACGTGAAAGGGCATCTGCTACCACGTTGTTCTTACCCTTGACATACTCAATGTCAAAGTCATATGCTTGGATCTTACTGATCCACTTCTACTACCTCTCCTGTAACTGCTTGTTATGAAACCAGCTCAAGAAAAGATAGAAAAGATAGATCAACGACTTAGAATTCAGCCTCTTCGAGGGGGCAACCTCCTTTACATTACATAAATGAACAATTCTTCGATGATACAAATGAAAAGACCTCCTTTCTATATATAGGAGTCTAAGGGGTCATAACATAATCATAGCTGACATAACGATAATAATGTAAGGGCACAATAATAACAATAGTGGGCTTCTATGTGGCACAATAGTAACAATATGGGCACTACATGGGTACATCAATATAATAAGTGGGTTGTACTAATAACAATAAGGGGTTACACTAGTAGTATAGGGACCTAACATGCCCCTCTCCTTCAAAAAGCGTTGTCCTCAACGCTTAAGTAGTTCTTGATGCTTTTGTATAAAATTCTTGTCCTCCCATGTGGAATCTTTAGTGGGTAAGTTCTTCCACTTGATGAGATACTCTGAAATTGATCGATTTCATAGCTGTTGGGTTTTTGTTTCTATGACTGCTCCAAGTTCCAATATGATTTTTCCTCCTTCTTCAATTTCTGGCAATATTGTTTGAATTGGGATCTTTTGCAACTTTTGAATAAATGGCCATACTTCTTCGTCCTTCTTCCATTCGTCCCTTGCTTCGTTTATCCAATCTGGTTGGATAATAGAAATAGCACAAAGCAATGCTTCCACATCCTCATCCTTGAAGAGTCTTCCCATTCGGTAAGGTCGCCATTTTTTAAGTGCATGTAGTATTGCCAACATTTCCTTCTCATAAATAGCTTGCTTGAGATGTAGCAGTAAAAATACCCAGTCACCTACATCAAAACATTTTTCACTACGATGTTGATCTACCTGTTGTTTCGTTTGATTGCACTGAAGTGGCGTTATCCTTTAAAAGTTGGAGAACTTGTTGTTGATGCTCAATGTGATCTTTCTGTGCTTGAACCTTTTTCTTCTTGATATATCCTTCTATCTCTAGATTTTGAGGAGTGGTAATTTCTTCCAATCCTTTACAAGATATGGTCGGATTCATTTCTTGATGCTCGATGTGACCTTTCACTTCTTGAAATTTTTTCTTCTTGATATGTCCTTCTATCTTGATAGTTTGAGGAGTGGTAATTTCGACCAATGAATTACAAGATATGGTTGGATTCATTTCTTCTTTCTCGATGTTATCTTTCACTTCTTTCACCTTTTTCTTCTTGATATGTCCTTCTATCTTGATAGTTTGAGTGGTAATTTCGACCAATGAATTACAAGATATGGTTGGGTTCATTTCTTCTTTCTCAATGTGATCTTTCACTTCTTGCACCTTTTTCTTCTTGATATGTCCTTCTATCTTGAGAGTTTGAGGATTGGTAATTCTTGCCAATGCTTTACAGGATATGGTATGATTCATTTCTTCTTTCTTTGGGGTGGGGTCCTGGCGTATATCTTCTTCTTTTGATGTTTCTTGATCCTTTTCTTCCTCCTCTTCATATTCTATGTAAAATAATTTCTTCTCAGCACACTTATGACCTTTAGTGCATTTGCTATCACAATTGTAACAAAGCCCTTTTTCTCTCTTTTCTTCCAATTGTTGTGGTGTAACCCTTGTAGGTTGTGGAAGGCTAGGAGAAACAACACTTCCATCTTTATAGTTGTGAGGGGTATGCTTCTTGGTTTCCATAATTTTTCTTTCCACTATGTCACAAAGCCCTTTTACTCTTTCCAATTGTTGTGGTCTTGCTCTAAAGAAGGTGTTGCTCTTTGTATCCTCATAATGTGCTATCATTTCCTCCGTGAAAATTGACCACGTAACAAGTTTTTTACGAGAACAAAGCCCTTCATACCATAAAATTGATCCGGTTCTAAATATGAAGATGCAATACATACCTTTTGTAACAGTGGTACACCATGTAGATCAAAATATTGCTCCATCTGAAGTATCCAATTTACTGGATCGTTGCCATCAAACTTCCTCATCTTGCTTTTTCTTGATTTTAGGAGCTCGATCTTGAAACAACTGTAACTCTGTACCTTTGGATCTTTAAGTTCTGAAATTGAAACCTGTAGTAGCCCTCTGTGTCCTCTTTCCAATGCCACCAGTCTGATCCCAATTGGATTCTCCAAGGAAGAGCTATGTCAAATCTCCCACAGTGACCTGATTATAGACTAGTTCAGTAGAGCGAACTTGTACGACGTGCCACGTGTCCCTGTTTTGACCTTTGGCTCTGAAAAAGATACACAAGAAAGACAGTTCGTCCTCTTTCTGTATCTTCTTACGAAATTTCAATCCGATCCCCAGAGAGAAAGTTATGACTATGTTCCCTAGGTCACCTGTTTGGAATGTAATTCAGGAGTCTGCAAAAAGACCAACTTCCTTAGATCATATCTCCGCAAATATAGCACAAAAAGATTTGAAATTTGGACCCGAGGTTCAGCGCGATTTCTTCTCAAATGGGTTTTTTTTTGCAACTTCTGAAACGTCGCAGAAAAAAAGTTATAGCGAAAATGCCACGATGACCTGTTTGGAGCAGCGAAACCCTAGAATCCAAAGCTCTGATACCAAATGTTATGAAACCAGTTCAAGAAAAGATAGAAAAGATCAACGCCTTAGAATTCAGCCTCTTCGAGGGGGCAACCTCCTTTACATTACATAAATAAACAATTCTTCGATGATACAAATGAAAAGACCTCCTTTCTATATATAGGAGTCTAAGGGGTCATAACATAATCAGAGCCAACATAACAATAATAATGTAAGGGCACAATAATAACAATAGTGGGCTTCTATGTGGCACAATAGTAACAATATGGGCACCAATGTTTTTAAAACCAGAACCGGTGACCGGACCGGTCCACCTAATGAACCGGTTTACCGACCGGAACCGGTCTAACCGGGACTGGTTTGGTCTAAACGAACCGGTTTTTAAAAAATACATTAAATAATTAATTTTTAATGAAACAAAACTATTTTTAAGATGTAAAACCATGATTCCAAGCCAATAGAGACAAAATATGCAAAGTTTGCTCATTTATATACCATGCAAAGGTGAATATATCAAAATGGCACCGAGTGCAATACATATCATCAACAAAATAGCAAAATACCTAAGAAATGAGGCTCTAAATGGCCTATAAAGTCCAAAAACAATGCTGCAAGCTATGAGGCCATTGGCCTACTACAAGTCTACAGTGTACACATGATCAATCATCAAGTCCATCACCACTACTAGACACAGGATCATCATCAGGAGCTACATAGACATCATCTGGTTCAGAGTCTGAGGATGCCTCAGCCTGATCTGCAACATCAGTATCAATGCCACCAATGACAATAGAAGTGGACCTAATGGAAGCACGAGTTTGTCGACCTGCACTACTAGTGCCTTCCATTGGTTCCTTGCCTTTCCTTGATGCCGCTACTGATCCTGGTTCTGATGCCGCCACATAATATGCCTCATCCCCCGCTAAAGCCATGTCGATATCAAAATCAGCCTCAAACACAGGATCTTCAGTCTCCTCCACCCATTCTGATGTTGGATCAATATCGTCCAACACAATGGGATCTAGATCAGGTGATTTGCTCATCATTTGGTTCCTCCTCAGTCGAAGGTTGTATTGCACAAAAACAAGATCATTTAACCGTTTTTGTTCCAAACGGTTTCTCTTCTTCGTGTGTATGCGCTCAAAAACAGACCAATTGCGCTCACAACCTGAAGCACTGCAAGTTTGACTGAGGACTCTAATTGCAAACCTTTGCAATTGAGGACACTGGCCACCAAATGACTCCCACCAATGTGCTGCAAAGAAAAAGACAATAATTAGTAACTTAGTTTATAATTTGAATTGTAAAGAACATAAACAATTTTAACTTGAAATGAAAAACAAAATGGAAACTGGAATTGCTTACCTGGTTGGTCCACGTCTCTTGCCATCTTTGCCAAGTTTTTGCCAAAAGTACCACTTGCCATATTGAAAATAGTAAGCTGTCTATGTATTTCCAACTGGTCTACATGGTTAGGGACCATGCGCTCCAAGCAATCAATCAATCCATCTCTGACCTCCCCATCATGCTGATCTCCTAGCCGATTTTTATAGTGATACCTTGGGTTCAAAAAATACCCGGTTGCATGTATAGGACGATGGAGTTGATTGTTCCATCTGTTATCAATGATCTCCCATATACGGCCATATTTAGCTAACCTGTCCTTGTAAGCTGCCCGTATCTGCTCCTTTGCCTGATCCATAGCTTCATAAATGTAGCCCATGGCCAATCTTTCCCCATCCACCAACCTTAGCACCTTAACAAGGGGCTCGGTAATTTTCACAAGCTCTACAGACCTTTCCAAAAATAAGTGTCAAACACTTTCTTTTTGGTGTCTTTTCCATCTGGTCTACGAGCCCACCGAGATTCAGACCATTCTTCAGAGGAAAACATTTTCTGCAAGTTTTTATGTTGACCATTGAGACATTGCAACGTGAGGAAGTGAGTTGCAAATCTCGTAATTGCAGGCCTAACAAGCTCTTTGCCTCCAGTGTGTTTCCTCATTAGGTTCAATACCCATGAGTGGTTGTAAATGTATTTTGTAATGCACTTGGCATGCTCTACAGTGTTTTTTACCCACTCCACTTTGCCTATATCCTCAAGCATGAGGTCTATGCAATGTGCAGCACATGGAGTCCAAAATATGGTCTTATATTTGGCCTCAAGCATCTTTCCAGCAAGAACATAGTTTGAGGCATTATCAGTGATGACCTGCACAACATGCTGCTCCCCAACTTCCTGAATAACGTTATCCAAAAGCTCAAATAGAAGGATTGCATCCTTTATCTTATCAGATGCATCAACTGATTTCAAAAACATGGTTCCTTGAGGGCAAGAAACAAGGAAATTAATGATAGTGCGGTTCTTTCCATCGGTCCATCCATCTGACATAATGGAACAACCTGTTTTGAGCCATGACTCTTTAAACTCAACCAAATACTCATCAATGGAAGATATCTCTTTTTGCAAAAGAGCTCCCCTCAAGTCATGCATACTAGGGCCTTTGAAGCCCTTTCCTGCAGCTATAACAGAGTCCCACATAGCTTGGTAATAAGGTGAGTGAGCAGCATTAAATGGGATATCTGAATCATACCACCATCTAGCAATGTATTGGTGAGAAGTTTCTTTGCATTGTTTTTTCCAATGTTGATCCAAAGTGGGTTGAGAACTCGGCTGGGAGGAAGTGGGATTAGATTTAGAAGAGGCAATGTTGGCAGAAGATGAGAAATAACTTTGGATGTTTGCTCTCTTTGTTCCTTTTGATGATTGGCCAACTACAACAGAAGGATGAACATAGTGAAACGGGTCATTGGTGGAAGGGATAGAAGTGGAGTCTTGAATCTCATAATCATCATACCCACTCTCTTTCATGGCTTCTATTAATTCCCTCTTCCTTGCAAATTCATCTTGGATGGCCTTCTCCCTAGCCTTATCCTCATAAAATTTTTCAAGCTTGGCAATGTATTCTGCCCTAATAGGACCTAACAGTTCTTTTGGTGCATCACATGGCTTTACTTGGCCTCTTACCCCAGCCAAGTGTTGTTTCAACCTAAGAATACCCCCACCTCCAATAGATTTATGGCATAATTTGCATATCATTTTTCCCTCAATTACATCACAATGAACCCATGCACTGTCCTTTCCTTTTGGAGCCATGTTTGCTTGAAATAATAACAATTTGCAAAGAAATCTGCCATTTAAAAAAAAATTGCAGCTAAGCAAAATGGAAAACCAAAGATAAATGTAGGAAAACAAATGCACATGCAAGGCTCAAGCTACAAAATTTGATAGCATATAGCTAGAGAGTTTATAGCATACATGATAGATCATAGAAGTGAGAAGTTTATAAGTATAACACATTAAAAAAAAATTCATGGACAGCAGACTCAAATGAGGAATTATCAAGTGCAAATCCTTACCTGGAAATGCAAACTAGCTCCCTTAGCCTCCTCTTGAAGATGGCAACTCCACTGACAGCTACACACTATCTCCAAAATAGCTCCAACTCCAACTCCAACTCCAAGATGACTACTTCAGCAAAAACTCCACACTCTCCAAGCTCACAAACAAACTCACAAACACTCACAAACACTCCAAATCAGTTGTGTGAGACAAATGAGAGTGAGAGGGGTCTCTTATAGCAAGTGTGAGGGTGTTTTTGGAGGGAAAATACCTTTCCCTCCCCCCCAAAACCCCTAAACCACAAAACAGCTGCGCTTTTTGTCATTAATCGGTGGGTTGTCCGATACTTAGCCAATGCATGCATGATGGCCAGCATCTCCTTGTCGTATATAGAATACAACCTTTCATGCGGAAGGAGCTTCCGGTTCTCAAAGGCTATAGGGTGACCTCCCTGCATCAATACTGTGTCGATCCCCTCTCCTGATGCATCACACTCCAAGACAAATGGCTGCGTAAAATATGGCAATGCAAGCACTGGGCAGCTGCTCATAACCTCCTTGAGCCTGTCAAAGGCTCGCTGCGCTGTATCCGACCAACTGAATGCCCCCTTCCTCGTCAAGTCTGTCAGGGGTGCAGCAAGCTATGAGAAACCTTTGACGAACTTCAGTAGTACGTACAAATGCCAATGAATCCTCAAAGTTCCGTCACGTTTCTCGACTCCGGCCATTCTCTGATGGCCCTGATCTTCTCCTCGTGGACTCTCACTCCATCCACCCCTATGATGTGTCCCAGATATAACATCTCCATCAATCGAAACTCACACTTGGAGAGTTTGGCATAGAACTACTGCTCCTGTAAGATACGCAATACTGTCTCAATGTGCTGAAGATGCTCCTCCCAAGTCCTGCTGTAAATGAGAATATCATCGAAGAATACCAACACAAACTTCCTCAAGTGACTATGGAAGATGTGATTCATGCAGGACTGAAATGTAGTTGGGGCATTGGTTAGCCCAAAAGGCATAACCAAGAACTCAAAGTGCCCATAGTGACAACTAAAGGCGGTCTTGGGAATGTCCTGCTCCCTCACGCGAATCTAATGATACCCCGATCTCAAATCAATCTTTGAGAAGAAACGTGCCCCTCTCAATTCGTCCATCAACTCATCAATCCTAGGTATGGGGTACCTATTCTTCAGGGTCTTCTTGTTCAGGGCCCTGTAGTCAATGCACATCCTCAGCGTATCATCCTTCTTCTTCACCAACACCACAGAAGAAGCAAAAGGACTCGTGCTCGGTCGAATGTGCCCAAGAGCCAGCAACTCCTGGATAGCCCTCTCAATCTCATCCCGATAGGCCTTGGGGTGCCTATAGGGGGTGGTGATCACTACCTGTATGCCCTGCTCTAGCTCGATGGTGTGCTCAAACCCCCGATCCGGTGGTTGTCCTGGTGGAATCTCCCCAAACACTATGGCATATTGATCGAGGATGGACTGTATCTCTGGATGTACCGACTGCCCTGTAGTCCCTGCCTCTGATGCACACAGCTCCACTGCCCACTCTATGTCTCCCTTCCGGAAGACTGCCTCCATCCGATGAGCCGAAACAGTCTGAGGTGGATATGTGTGTTGTCCCCGTATCTTCTCATGCCTCCCTGTCTTCTCATCATCCCACTCCATCTCTAGGGTCTTCCAATCCGTCGTGACCTTCCCTAGAGTGATAAGCCACTGAACATCCAATATCATGTTGGTGTCCGGAATATCAACCACGAAAAAGTGGTTAGTCAATGTGTAGGTGCCCATCGTCACTGAAAGCTCTGGAACATAACGAGCACACGTCATGGTCTGATCTCCTGGGACCAAAACTGAAAACCCATCGAAGCTCTCTGTCTGTATACCTCTCCGCTCAACCATCTGTGCATCGATGAAGTTGTGGGTCGCCCCTCTGTCAACCAGAACTGATACCCGCTGACCATGTACTATCCCTCTACGCGTAGCGTCAGATACCTGGGAACTCCTCGCAATGCTGCAAGGGCCCCTCCAGTGGGTGCGAAAGATGCACCTCCTGCTGCTGGTGGTGGAGGTGGTAAAGGTCCCTGTATGGCATGGCTATCTCCTGCCTCCCCATCATCCTCATCATCCTCTTCTCCACTGCTCTCAGAGAAGACCTCAATAAAATGTGCTTTACCAGCAGCACATCTATGTCCTGGTGCCCACGACTCCTGACATGTGAAGCACAACTGCTTCTTCTTCAGCTCCCTCCTGGCATCATCGTCAAGCTGTACTCGTCTTGGATTCCCCTTTGGAGGTGGAATCCTCACGTCCTTCCCCTTAGACTGGAAAGTCTATCTCTGGGGGTAAGGTGTCCGGGTCCGGGGTAAGACATCCTGTAAGTCCCGGGTCCTACTGACAGCATCCTGGAGTGTGGCTGGTCTAGTGGATCGGACTAGACCGCGAAGTGGCTCTGCTAACCCTTCAACATACATATAGACCCTCTGCGCCATGGATAGGTCTGGCACCATCACAGAGACCCTCAAGAAATCTGCAATGTAGGTCTCTGGGCTCCCTATCTGTTTGAGCCTTGTCAGCTCAACAAAATGTTGCTCTGGATCCCTCCAGTCAAATCGCTCCATCAATCTCCTGGTAAACTCAGCATATGTCGTCACTGTAGAGTGCCCGAGTGTAACCATCCCATGAAACCACCAATCCTGGGCCTCACCATCCAAATGCAATGTTGCCACCTTGATGGCCTCCGTCTCCGACATCTGGTTAAGCTGGAAGTAAATTTCCAGCTTCTCCACCCAAGTCTTTGCCGAACTGTTTGATGAACCATCAAACGTAGGCAAGTGGAATCTACTCGCTGCACAATGGGTGTCACCATCATGGTAATGCCGGTACCCTCTGTGATGGTCGCGGGGTCTACTATCCCGCTGGAGCTGAACCATAGTTTTAAAACTCCGACTCGGCCGAGGATCGACTCCGACTCCGACTCCAAAACGGTAATGACTCGGCCGGCTCGATTTCAATGACTCGGTCGTTGTAAAAAATACATTAAATATTTTTTTTTATAAAAAAACATAATTTTAAAGATTTTCATTCATGTTTCCAAAAACACAGCATTATAATATAGATGGAAGACAACATATGATCAAAGTAGGCTCATGAACCAATCCATTATATCAAAATGGTACCCAATGGCAATACATAGTCAACTGTCATACATGATCAAAGACTCAAAACAAAAAACACATAACCAAGGAGGCTAGAAATGGCCTCTACAACAAAAGTAAACTGTGACCAGACTCCAATACTAGTACTACAGCTACTGGCTAGTAGCTACTGCCAGAGGAGCCAAGATCATGTCGATCAATCTCTGGATCATCACCAGAGTCAAACAGGGGGCCCATGGCTCCTCCTCATCATCATCATCTCCAACTGCCGCTGTAGAAGTGGTACCACTAGCAGGCTGTGCAACTACAGCAGATGCAAGCTGAGATAGAGTAGATATGCAGCTGCGCTTCTGTCGTGGCTGAGCAGAGGAAGCACCTACAACTAGAGTCCTTGCTGACTGTGAGACTGAGGCTGGTGGATTGGGATCTGCATTCAACTGAACAACATGTTCAAGTTCAACTGATGTCTTGATATCTAAATCTAAATCAAGATCCTCATCAGGATCAAACTCTGCTGGACGACTCTCCACTACCCAATCTGATGTTGGATCAATGTCTTCCAACACAATGGGATCTGAATCAGGTCTTTTGTTCAGCAAATGGTTTCGTCTGAGCCGGAGGTTGTATTGGACATAAACTAGATCATTTAACCGTTTTTTATCCAAACGGTTTCTCTTCTTTGTGTTACTTGGGAGCAGGAGCGAAAACGGGAGTGGGAGCGACATTTTCAGAAGCTCCTGGTTTGGGAGCGAATCCCAGAGGAGTTCGACAACCAATGTCACTAACATCAAGGTACATAGAGAGATTGGTGCTCTTGATTAAATACGAGTTCCATACCCTAATACATGACAAAATTCAATGGAAACATTGCAATCCTCCAATCCTGAAATCCTGAAAAACTGATAAGTTTGCTGGATTTTGAATGAAATCTAAAATTCTACTTTCTCCATATGAAATCCAATAAGGCCGAAACCACTCTCAAACATCCTGAGTCATTTCATGGTAATGTTAAAAATTTAAGTAAAAGGATGAAAATGAAGATTAAGGAGAATGTCACTTTTACTTTAAGAATTTAACATTACCACGAAATTTGAATAGCATATCAATAGTAGAGAGCATTTGAGTGTGTTAAATAGGGTTTGGGAGGGGGAAATGGACCCCAAATAACATTTAGCCAATTCTTAAAACACCTTGAAGTTCAAACCAATCAACAAACCCCTTAAAATTTCATTAAAATAATGTTAAATCGTTGTTTTAGTGGGTTACAAGCCACTGTTTGTGACTTGGCCGAGTCAGTATAGGAAATGGCCGAGTTGGCCGAGTCATGGCTGACTCGGCCAACCGAGCCGTTTTTTGTACCGAGTCACTCCGGAGGGCAATGGAACAGACCAACTTGGCCGTTTCCATTTCGAAACGGTCATTTTTTAAAACTATGAGCTGAACAAATTCTTTGAATGAAAGGGCGTCCCTGAACTCCTACCCATAGGCCTGGTACTTTGCAAAATAATCGCCCATATGACCGGGCTCTGCCTCCTACTGGGCTACGGTCCCCCTGTCTACTCCCAAGAAAGTCGGCATGGTAGAGCGTGTAGGGGCATGTGATGCCACCTGCTGCGCAGTATCACGCTGCTCTGGCAAATGGTGGGATGCGCCCGATCCCTCACCAACCTGGAAAACCCATGGACTCTCATGTTGTCTGGCCTCTACTGCCGTGAATCTCTGCCCCATCACCTCAATCTGTCTCGACAAATCCTGCACTGATTTGAGGAGCATATCTGCAAATCTCTTCCCGTCATCATCTGCCATCGAAGCCCCTTGCTCTGCGTCCACCACAGGCTCCCTCTGCTTCGCGTCTACTACAGGCTCCTCCTGTTCTGCATCTACTACCAGAACACAGTCTCCCTCTCCGTAAGTGTTCTCCAACCTACGCCCAGAGTCTCTGTATCTCCGTCCTCTGTAACAGATATAGGGTTTTTCCCCCGGTGTCATAGATTGCTAGCTCCACAGGCTGAGCCAGATCTATGCTCTGATGCCACTGTAATATCCCTTATCAGGAATATTCCTCAAACATAAGCAAACTCCAACCAGAGATGGACTGGGAGGGCATTTACCAGATATGTCGCCTCTAAAAAAGAGGATGAGATCCGGAGGTTACCTGGCCCTTTCCAGACTCTGTCTATGAGTATAATAGAAATGCATAAGCGGTATAATAGCCGAGAATGCTCAAAGAGATACAAATAACAATGATACGATATACATCAAATAACCCATAAGCAGATACACAAGAAATGCAGAGAGAATGCTAGGCCATTTTATCATACTAAGTAATAAAATGAGTAAAGGAGGTGATCAGGAAGATAGCACCTCTACTTGCACTAGGCAAGTGAAGAAATACACTCAGAATAGCGAAAGAATGGCCCCTCTCTAATCTGCGTCCAAGCTACTAGGAAACTGCTATGCTACTGCTGCTGCTAGAAATCAAATGAGGATTTGGGGCTGCTCCCCTCCTCAAAAAAGGCTGAAACTCTGGAATCGGACTCTACTCAAGGAACCCAGAAAAACCCAGGAAGCTCTCGTGGAATGGCCGACCCCCGAAAATCACCCCCTTGGGGTTCTGCGCAGTTCCTCACTGCTCTGCGCTGCCACTGAATGGGATACTCCAGAAACCTGCCTAAAACCCCTGCCAAAACTCCCCAATATGCAAGGGCTGATCCCCTGCTCTGTCTCTCAGCACCAAACCTCCTGCAAACCCTCAACCCAGAACTGCGTCCCTCTCACAGTACTACGCAGTCCTTCAGAACCACGTCCCTCTCCTAGTGTTGCGCAGTCCTTCAGAACCGCGTCCCTCTCCTAGTGTTGTGCAGCAAGATTGACAACGTTTTTCATGTATCATGCTTGAAGAAGGCATTGGGGCAGCAGATGACAGTGACAGATGAGCTACCACCCACAAATGATGAGGGGCATTTGGTGTTGCAGCCAGAGGCTATTATTGATACCAGGGAGAGGCAGCTGCAGAGCAGGACGGTTCGAGAATTCTTGGTGAGGTGGAAGAATTTACCGGATGAGGATGCCACTTGGGAGAGAGAAAATTTTGCAGCATCCATTACTTCAGTTGCTTGAGGACAAGCAAGATTTTGCCGGGGGAGACTGTAATATTCCTAATTAGCCATGGCTATTTGGAATATTCGATTTTGCTCAATTTTTCCTTCTATAGTTATTTATAAATAAAAAGGTGAGAAAAGGGGGGCATAACTCACTTTTTGAATAAAGTCACTCCCTAGTAGCACAACGTTGTAACTTAAAAGGGGAGCCAAGGGGGCCAAAGGACCACGTAGAGAAGGGGGCCCACGTAGACACTTGGAGGGATTGCACAGATGGAGAAGGTGCACGTGGCAAGAGAGAGGCTACGTTGGAGGAGGTGGGCCTTAGGGTTTTGAGAGAGGCCAACACTATAAAGGAGAGAGGAGCCTCTTCATTTTGATCATTCGATTATGTTGCATTTGAGCTAATCACTTCAACTTAGAGCACGCTCGCTGTTTAGCTTGTCTGCAACACTGTTTAGTGCATTGAGTGTCTCCGTTCGGAGATCTCACCTTTAGCCCAGGGGACTTCGAGTGTCTGCTCGGGCAAGGTAGTTTCAGTGGTGTTTTGCAGGAGGAGCGATTTCTGGAGTTGAGGGGGAACTGAGCATTTTGATGACTGCGCAGTCTTGAGAGGGAGGACGCAGTCTCTTTTGGTAGGAGCTCCGGATTGGGTTTGTGTGGAGGATTTCAGCTTGGAGATTAAGCAAGGGATCAACCCTTGCATATTGGGGGATTTTGGCAGAGTTTCGGGTAGAGTTTTGGAGGATTCTCTTCAGGAGCAACGCAGAGCCTTGAGGGATAGCGTAGATCCTCAAGGGGGTGATTTTCGGGGGTCAGCTATTTTAGAAAAGCTTTCTCGGCTTTTCTGGGTTTATTGAGTAGAGGTTGATTCCAGAGTTTCGGCATTTTCTGAGGAGGGGTACAGCCCCAAATCCTCACTTGATCCCAGCAGTAGCAGAAGCACAGCAGTTCTCCGACAGCTTGGACGCAGTTCAGAGAGAGGCCATTTCCTTACCATTCTGAGTGTATTTCTTCACTTGCCTTGTGCAAGTCGTGGTGCTATTTTTCTAATCACCTCTTGTACTCTTTCCATTACTCAGTATAATAAAATGGCTTAGCATTTATCTCTGCATTTTTCGAGTTTCTGCTTATATTCCATGTATACATTATTGTATGTTGCACTACTGTTATTTTTCTGGTTGGAGTTTGCTTGTTCTTGAGGGATTCCCCTGATAAGGGATATTACAACAGGTATATCCACGCAGGCTTAGCAGGCACACAAGCCCTAATCTCGCAGTTAGTGAAGACTCCATCAACGAAACTCCTACAACGCTGTAAATGGAGACATCTAAGCACAGCTATGAGATCTGTTCTCGCTGTCAAAAGGAGATACAGAACTTTGCATTCCTCTCTGAAATATGGGCACATGTATACGCTATAAAGAGAGGAACAGAACTCGGGTTTCATCTTTGTAACCTCCTTGGTGATATTCACCTCCATGAATGAGATCAATGAAACCCTACAGCAGTACTTACTCACCATACAGCAAGAAGATCTATGGAACCCCACAACCATACTAAAGGAGTATATTACAATGAGAAGACCAGATCTGTCATTCTCAGCATACTTGTTGATTTGGGGTAGCAATGTGATGTTGTATAATGAGAGCAGCATAACAATGATTGAGTACACATCAGATAGGTGCAAATCCATGATGTTGAGAACAACTCAGTGATATTTGGATGCAGCACTACATGATGAATGGGCAGCATGATAGAATCATGAAGCAGCACAACACATGGGTAGCACGATGTATGAGGTCCTGGACAACATGATGTGTGGGCAGCACCGTGATCATTAGCAGCATGATGGTGCTACACGGTCAGGTGCAGCAAATGGACGAGATGCAGAACGATGATAGGTGAAGGAGTCACCTTGGAGAATCAGTTGAAGCAGAATGTCTTCAACTGATCTCATCGTTATAAGAAATGATCTATGCTAGATCTAGATAAGTCAAAGTGTTGACTTCTGTTGTAAATGTACTATCTCTCTCTCTCTTTCTCTGCTGAACTTTGAAGAACATAAAAGAAGAATTGATCAAGGGTTTCCCCACACCTTGTGGGGTTTGTCCCTGGCTTGCGCCACATCTTGTGTAATCTTGTCTTGGCTTGTCTTCAACGATTTATATTTATGTTCTATCTGCAGTTTACTTTATGCTGATGTGATTGCTAATATGGAAAAGAAATTAAATAAATTGCTCTAGCATAGAACATACCTTAACTTAACATGGTTTGAGAGCTGAGGTGAAGCCAATGCCCAAGCAAGAGCGAAAGAGGAATCACCAAAGATAGTTAGGACAGGGACTAGACAAATGGATCAATGAGTTCCTCATAATTCACCTAGAGTGAAGTCGAAGCAGAGAATGCTATCAGAATGACGCAGCAGAAGCTTCTGACGGCCTACCTAAAGATTACTTCACTGGGAAGTTCGGATCTAAGGGTGGAAGGAAAGGTAGATGTCTTGGTGATAAGTTCGGCCCTTATGCAAAGGAGTGTCCAAATGGCAGAGATGTAAGTCATCAAGGACACGACCGACTCTTCAAGGAAGCAAGGAACCCCAGGAATGGAAGTCGAAGGTTTTAAGGTGGCATTCGTCGATGGAAAGGTACGTGTTTGAAAATAGAATTTTCAAAGATGCTTTTGAGTTCAGGGTTGTATTAAGTTACAGGAAGTCCACTGGGGACCATGTCCATTGACACATAGCACCGGAGGTTTGTGAGTCAGATGGTGACAGGGAAGCCTGAATTCAAAAAGAGCATGAAAGTACATGTCTGAGATGTACCGAAGGAAAATCTTACAAGGGGACCACTCCCCTGATGTAGCAGGTCCACATATTTGAAACAACCCGTGGAGTTTGAGATTCATGAACAGGAATCTCATGTATACATGTGGAAGAAAAGCCCTCTATGGCTTGTAGCAAAACACCCCGGGTGTAGTATGAAATGACTGATAGCTGTTTGATGAAGCTGAGATTCACTAAGGAGTGAAACTGATCCAAACCATTATCCAAAGGTTGTGGATGATAGACCTCTCATATTGGCACCTTATGTGGACAAACTATTTGTGACAGTGGCAGACCCACTCATTTGCAGAAGTAAGAGGGAGTTGGATTCTGGACATATGTTTTGCAGTTAGCATGGGGAGCTCATATTTGGTTGAGTCTCACTGGATTGGTGCCAAGAATCTTCTGAGATGTCTTCAGGGCACAATCTCTCATGGATTGAGATACATTGCCAGAAATATGAAATGATTATTCGAATGCTGATTGGGCAGATAGTGTGGAGGATCACTGGAGCACTTCTTAGTGATGTTCCTCTTTGGATTCTGCTTCTAAGCAGGAAGCAGAAGTGGGTTGTTATAAGCACTGCCGAGACCGGATACATATCTACGAGTATGATCTCATATGAAGCTGCCTGGTTGGGGAAGATCATTACTGAGATGTTTGTACACATGATGAATACCGCTGTGATTCTCTGTAACAACCAGAGGTGGGATTCGATTATTGAGGAATCCCGTATTCAACGATTGCTCCAGCAGATAGACATTAGATACTACCTTATCTAGTATATGGTAAGTCGATGAGCAAGGAGGCTCCATCGCACTGAGATGATGTACAGGTCACTAAAGCCCCGGGGGAAAGATCAAATCTGTGATTTTCCAGAATGACTTGGAGTCATCAAGAGACCCTTGTACAAGGGTCCTGCATATTGCATACATTGGGCGCTGGGAGCTCTGGGGGCTTGCGGTTCTTACTAGAGAAATGTACGACCACATGGTGACTCACCCTCTCCTGGTGGTGCGCACTGGGAAAAGATGATTCGCTCTCTTGTCGGACAAGATGATTCACTCTCTTGTGGAATAGGATGATTAGTTCTCCTGTGAGGTCTGGATGATGTGTTCTCCATGACGACTGTAGCAGGATTGATGTCTTCTCCTGTGAGGCCTGGATTGATGTCTTCTCCTGTGAGGCCTGGATTGATGTGTTCTCCATGGCGATTGTAGCAGGATTGATGTGTTCTCCTGTGAGGCCCGGATTGATGTGTTCTCCATGGAAATTGTAGCAGGATTGATGTGTTCTCCTGTGAGGCCTGGATTGATGTGTTCTGCATGGCGATTTTAGCAGGATTGATGTGTTCTCCTGTGAGGACGAGATTGATTAAGTTCTCTTGTCAAGGCATCCTACCCATGCAATCTGGGACTCATGGGAAGTACCTCTCATCTGATTAATGAGTAGGGAAATGAAGATAGGGACCATAGTAGTACCGATGGACGCATCGATGTATCTACCGTACTCCCTAGCTAGGATGACCTTCATTGATCTGGGATCAATGATACTGGTCTGGGACCAGTGGTAGGAGTTGTACCTACTATGACGCTGACTTCGGGTCAGTTGAGACTAGTCTGGGACCAGTGGTACATACTTTGAGACTGACTTCCTGTCAGTGCAGGACTGGTCTGGGACCAGTGAGAGCGGTACATACTATGACACTGACTTTGGGTCGGTTGAAACTGGTCTGGGACCAGTGGTACGCACTCTGAGACTGACTTCAGGTCAGTGGAGAATGGTATGAGACATTCTTGATCAATTCTTCTTCTTCATAGTCCAGCAGAGCTGAACAGAGCCAGCAGAGCTGAGTTGAGCTAAGTAGAGCCAGCAGAGACAACAGAGCTGAGCATAGCAAAGCCGAGCTAGCAGAGCTGAACAGAGCCAGCATAGCTGAGCAGAGCCAGCAGAGCTGAGCAAAGCTGGGTAGAGCAGTGCAGGGCACTGATGGCAAAGATAGTATAGTCGGACTTATGGATCAACAGATGGAGTTCTCCATAGCTGAGAGGGAGTGTTAAATTGGCAACTAGGGCCAAACTCCATGTGGGTCAGCTTATTTATGACAGCTGATATTTTTATTGGATCCCTCTCATCGAGAGGTGTAGGATTGATCCAAAGATCATGCGATTCCGATAAGTATTTATGGAGATATGAATTTATTTAGATTATGGAATTATCATCTAGCTGACCAGCATCTTGAGTAGGCTCAGAAGCCTAATAGACGTGTCTAGTCATCACCTACAGGTTAGTATAAATAAAAGAGGATTTGATGTCATTTGGTAGATACATTATTGAGGTGATCTCCTCCTCTCCACGTCTTGGGTTTTTGGAGCAGGAGAGAGACACCATGAAAATGTACGCTAGCCTATGATGCCCTAGTTCTAACGCACAGCATACACAATAAAACATGATGCCATATACGCAGCCAGGATAGATGGATAACGTAGTCATGATGATGCCCTAATGGATAACGCAGTGATGATACTTAGTCATGCATAACGCAGTCATGAAACAAAAGGTAGCCGTAACATGGTGAAGCCGCAGTTGAAAGAAACATTGTTCAAATGAAGAATCTTACCACGCAATCCATACGCTGTGATGAAGGCATATCCGCGCAGCAGAGGGTGACCATATCCACGCAGGCATATAAGGATTCCACGCAGCAGAGGGCGACCATATACACGCAAGCATATGAGGATTCGACACAGCAGCAAAGGATGATTCACGCAAGCATATCCATGCAGCAGATGATGAGGGCATATCCACGTAGGCACATGAGGATATCCACACTGCAGATGAGGATGATCCACACAGGGATATCCACGCTGCAGATGAGGATGATCCACGCAGGTATATCCATGCAGGCACGCAGACCCTAATCTCGTAGTTAGTGAAGACTCCAACAACGAAACTCCTACAACACTGTAAATGGAGACATCTAAGGACAAGGATGAGATTTGTTCTCGCTGTCAAAAGGAGATACAGAACTTCGCATTCCTCTCTGAAATATGGGCACATGTATACGCTATAAAGAGAGGAACAGAACTCGGGTTTCATCTCTGTAACCTCCTTGGTGATATTCACCTCCATGAATGGGATCAATGAAACCCTACAGCAGTACTAACTCACCATACAGCAAAGAAGATCTATGAAACTCCACAGCCATACTAAAGGAGTATATTACAATGAGAAGACCAGATCTGTCATTCTCAGCATACTTGTTGATTTGGGGTAGCAATGTGATGCTGTATAATGAGAGCAGCATAACAATCATTGAGTACACATCAGATAGGTGCAGATCCATGATGTTGAGAACAGCTCAGTGATATTTGGATGCAGCACTACATGATGAATGGGCAGCATGATAGAATCATGAAGCAGCACAACACATGGGCAACATGATGTATGAGGTCATGGACAACATGATGTGTGGGTAGCACAGTGATCATGAGCAGCATGATGATACAGCATGATGGTGCTACACAGTCAGGTGCAGCAAATGGACGAGATGCAGAACGATGATAGGTGAAGGAGTAACCTTAGAGAATCAGTTGAAGAAGAATGTCTTTAACTAATCTCATCGTTATAAGAAATGATCTATGCTAGAACTAGATAAGTCAAAGTGTTGACTTCTGTTGTATATGTACTATCTCTCTCTCTCTCTCTGCTGAGCTTTGAAGAACATAAAAGAAGAATTGATCAAGGGTTTCCCCACACCTTGTGGGGTTTGTCCCTAGCTTGCACCACATCTTGTGTCCTCTTGTCGTGGCTTGTCTTCTGCGATTTAATTTATGTTCTATCTGCAGTTTACTTTATGCTGATGTGATTGCTAATATGGAAAAGAAATTAAATAAATTGCTCTAGCATAGAACATACCTAAACTTAACACAATACTTTTGGACAATCGTCCCTGGAAAAACCCCAATGTGGGGAAAACTAATGCAGCAGATGAGGGTTTTATTATTATCCTTCAGCAATTTAAGAGTACAATGATTTTCTCTTCTAATGATGGCAAATAATTATCTCCACTGGCAAAAATAATCTTGAGACACAAAGTCTCCTTTGCAAATCGAACTTGCCTCTCCCAAGCAACTCGCACTCCCCCTAGCTATTCGCACAACTTGCCAGAAATGTTCACTACAGCTCCAGGAAAATTTGTTTAACCTGTGGAAATTTGGAATCACTTTCCTGCAAGTCGATCTGCCTCCAACAACTTCCCTGACCCACTCACTTTGTCTCTAGGTTGTTAGGTATGTGTTATATTCTTTCCACGACTAGCTCCATGCATTGAACATTGCCTCTGGCACAGCGGGGGGGGTCATGCCCCCTTGACGGGGGGTTTTCAAGGGCCTACCATCCCCCTGCATTGGGTCCAGCACAGTGCCTCGAGATTTTTTTTATGCGGACCCAATAGTTGAGTGGAACCAAGGATGGAGGGAAGACCCAAAGATGGTGGGTGGACCTACCCATGGTTTTGTGCATGGGTTTTGCACATGGTTTTGGGCATAATGGTTTTTTTCCCATGGTATTTTGTAGATTTGGTCAAGGGAACTACGATTATGTTCTAATCCAGGGTTAGTGGATTGGGATTTATGAATGTTTCGGCATGTATATATATGTATTGTAACATTGAAAGGAATATAATGAAAAATCAATTTGGTAGTCTCAATTTTGGGATCCAAGGGAAAATCTCTGTGTATATTTGTTTTATGTTCTCGCTATTATATATTGTTTTGTTTTACCAATTTGTTTGCAGGTAATTTTTGTACAAGGTCAAAACATACATGGGTGATAGATCCAACACTGACAACCTGAAACGAGCTCCTCTGGAAAAATCGCACTGGCTAACTAGCTAACTCACACTGCTATTTCGGCGTCCTTTCTTCTCATTAGGACACTAGAAAATCTGTGGAAATCCTCTCCGAAATTCTCGTCCCAAATCTCTGTTGAACCCTTTCTATCGGTGTCACCGTCTACTTCAACTATGCCCTTGTTGAATCATTGCAACTGGGTAAGTTGAAATGGTCAAGTGTTGTTCTATATTCTCCAAACCCCATCAACTTGCTCTTTATAATCTCACGTTGAGCAACCAACAACCATGATCTAGTCACAATCGATGTCTAAAGATCATCTTGATCCCATCAAGTGACTTTTTGAGAAGTCTCTAGAGCAAAATCGATTTTCCTCAATTAATTCGATTTAATTAACTAGTTTTCCAAAATTAGACATAGGAAATATTTAATTACTGGTCAATTAATCTAATTGAGGTGTTTCTAAGACATTTCTTGCGAAACTTTTTATGGATTCTGGCGATCTTGTGTTCCTTAGCTTCATAGACACAATAGAGACTAGAACACCTGTACGTTGCTACCAAAAACTAACATGGTCCTGAATACGTTACGAGTTAAACCATTAAAAAGCACTGCAAAGAAAACCAAGAATGAAAGACCTGCTAGATTGAAGCATGCATCACATAATAAACCCAAAACCCCAATGGCACTGATAAGATAGAGAGGAACACTCTGTGTAACACTTTTTTTTGTATCACAGAGGAACCCAACATCCCGTCTGACACGTAACTACTATTAAACCTATGGGGGTCTGCAGCCTGTCCTCTCCATAAACCGGGTCACAACCGAGGGGATTTGAACCTTGGATCTCTTAGTTTTCACAGATTTCACATTACTTTGATCACCAATTAAGCTGCCCACCTGGGACAACACTTTGTTTAACTTATTTGTACAGTTTTTAGGCAAATTTTCAAAACTACATTAATTTTATAAACTTCCACAAATAAGCAAGGCTTCTACTTAGGCTATTCTGAAATGAAACTCCAACTTGTAACCAGTATGTCTTTAGATAAGTCCACTCTCACTACTTGTTCCTTGAGCAAATAATATTCCCAAAATGTTCCACGTGACTAAGGCCTTACAGATAATCTTTCTTTGATCCTTGTGATTGAGATGGTTACAATCTGGAAGAAACCTTGTGTAACACATAAAACAGTGGCTTACAAGGCTGTGCACTGTGCATGCTTCAAACATCTATGAGAAGTCACAGACTAATTAATTGAATTGTGATTCCAAAAAGGTTACATATCTTGCCACACAACAGGAACGTAATTGGTCCTGAGACCTTCATTTCTTTTAGTCCAGGTCCAGGACTTGAATGACACTACTCAAAGCTACTATGCCAGTTAACTTCAAACTTTAAAACTAAGGTACTGTATTGCCAAACCCAAGAAAACACACGAATATATCATAAAATCCAAAATGCCAATCATGGAAGAAGACTCTGCTTTGCATACCTCTAAAGCATCAATCTCTTCTCGGGAAGATCTTCCCTTGGCTGCTCCATCTGATATCTCAATATCATTCTTAAACTTTTTGAATGAAAAAAAAGAACTTGCACCAAGAGTCTCCAATCCAAGAATAGTCCGCATGGCCCTTACCATCTCCGCCATCATGTTTGTCTGCAGATCAGCATGCACTTTAAAATGCAATTTTCTGTTGAAGAAAATATAAAAAATAATGCTTTTTGTACTTCATAACCTACATTCAGTTTATCTGCAATGTTTCAGATACGTAGAAATCATTTTGCTGCTAAAGAAAATAAATGAAATAAGGGGTGGGAAAATATAGTATCACCTTCATCACAAATATGGGTAGACGCTGATATTTAGCCACTCCTCGAATCCATGAATTCTCCTTAAGCTTAGAATGTAAAGCAAGGATTGCATCAGCTGCTCCAATGTCATTTGTGAATTTAACTGCATTCTCTAGGCCCATTACTTCCACTACTTGCTCCAGATCAGCCTCCATGATCTACAGTGTCTCTATGGAATTATTCATGATATAAAGACAAAACCATCCATGTACACTTACAGCTAAGAAATCCAATCTCAAACAAGATATTTTGTCTTTCTTTCATTTATAGATTCATTGCACAATATGAGAATGAATGTATACTCATTTTTATCATATTATCATATTCCTCTTTTTTACTATCTGCTTCAATAAGAGAAAATGGGTAACAGTTCTAATATTGAAAGTAATTGCATACTATAAAGATCTCAATTATAAACCACACTTCCTAAAATGTCAAAATTAGTAAACTATTTCAGCAATACTGCACATACATATAGGAGTGCCATATAAGTTCATGCATATTCTAGCAAATTCATAACCAACACTACAAGAAAACTATGCAGATGATTGTTGCTGTTTTTCTTTATCATCAATCATGATCCCATTTATCTAGAAATCAATGTACAAGGAACATCATAATTGGAAGATTGGATAGAAGACTGAAAATGAGTAGTGTTACCCACCAAAATGGGTAATCCTATAGGAGAAAAATTTTCTCATATTCTTCACAGCCAACCTGTCAGCCACATAGCAAGCAGCCCCTGACAGCCACCACTAGCTGATGATATGCTATTGTATCTCCACCACTTGCATCAACCATTTGCTTCTCACCCATCCAACATGAGCACATGGATGAAGGTGGGCCTCCACTCAAAAGGTACTTTGATCATTTTGCCATCAGGTGCTTATAATTGTTTGTTTTTAGGCATTTGATATGGATTATGGGGTGATATGGAAGAATGACGGGCTTTGACCATGATCCTGTCCTCTCACCTTAAATGGGGGGGCGAGGAGGGGGTGGGGCGTTAATCTTTGATATTAGTCCAATGGGACCTCCTTTAATAGCCCAATGGGTATAGGAGGGGCACTACTTGGGAAGCCCTGATTGAGATGGCGTAGTTCCATCTACCCCTATGTCATACTTAACACTTCCCATCTCACATTATAATCCCTTATCTCACCTCCATTCTTCAGGTTCAACTTGTCATGAGCTCTTTGGGATTTGGCACCCATATGTCCACATACCTAGGTAAGGCCTGAAACTTTGCCTAGGAAATTGATGCAGCTAAAAGAAACAGAAAGAGCACATATCATGGCCGCAACCAAATTAAAGAAATAGAAACCAAAGTGGAAAAGATGGCCAGGGGCATACAGATTAACACATGAATAAAAGCCTAACATGAGCTCTACCTCACCCATCTGGCCATCACTTGGTTCCTGAGCACTTGTTGCTCCATTACATCAAAAGAAGGAACCCTTGCATGTCCCAACACCAATGAGCAATAAAATGACTCATCATTTAGGGATAATACAACTGCCACATCATTCAAAGCAAGCTCTAACCCTTGAGGTATGAGTGGTAATACAAAGAAAAATCAAGAAATAAAAGTCACACAAGAGGGGTGGAAAAACAAAGGCCGAGTTGGTAACTCATGCATCCACAAATGCTCGATCCTCACATCTATACACTCAAGATGTGGACACCCCATCAGCTGGTCCCTTTGACCATGGCACTTGGCCATGAAGTCTTATCCCCTTCGTTGTCATTATTATTATTCACTAACACCTATCAATGGAAGGGTGGACCAAGAAATGCTACTTGCCCTTAGGGGCTAGAAACACCTAATAGGGTTGACCTTCAACCACTCCTACCTAGGGAGAAAACACAATTGCGAGTTGAAGGTCTTGATTTTGAAAGGGGATCCTTATTTGAAGTATTAAATAGCCCATAAGTTATAACATCTCTGAGAACCCGAGCTCCATGGTGACATGGCTCCCAGCCACATAGACTTCCACGTTAGTACCATGTGGCAACCCCCAAGCCAGGTGGCACCACAAAACCGCTGCCACATGTCACATAAGTGCCACGTTAGCATTATCCTCCACGTCACCAACTTCCGTTGCATCTTGATGACGTGTATCTTGAATCCATTAATCCCAAGCAATAAGGCACAGATTCTCGTATCCCTTTGGTGGTCAAATTTCCCTCTCTTTTCTTCATTTTTCCCAATTTTAGGCCTAACCCCAGAAGGTCTCCTAGGGCATCACACGAAATCTTTTGTAGCCATCCAAACACCTTGAAAATTGGTCCACAACTACGTTGGGGTCTTCTCAAGGGGTCCTCCAAATTTGAGCACAATCTGACGGTGGAATCTTGAGATATCGCAAGCCCTAGCTCGAGGATCATTTCTCTCCCTAGGCTGATTTTGGGTTAGTGTCCTCACTTGGATCATTGCATTCAAATTTCAAAAGAAAATTAGTTCTTTGATCCTATTCTCTTCCCTAATTAGGTCAAGCCCCTCTTTGGTCGATCAACTCCATACCCTTGACCTAGTTTGGGTCCACCTGGGTTCTCTGTGGTCCCGCAACTTTATAACTCAAATTCCACAAGGACTACATAGAATCCATTTCTCCATAAGGATCCTTAAGTCTAGGAAGCCCCTTGTCAAGGCATATCCTCCAACCCTAGGCCAAGGTATCCTCATAGCCCTTCTTAGAGAGCCCATCACCTTGCTTCTCAAGCAAGTAAGCTATTTAATTGAGTCTCTCTTGTGAATAGGCTTTAGGAATCACTCCTTATCCGATCATTGATCCATTCATCATTGTGATTCCTCTTATATCAGGTCTCCTCCCATCGGTGAAAGTCCATAAAGAGAAGGGAGCCTTAGCTGAGGTGACATTGGGCTATCGCTCCATTGTTGCCCCTTGACCTAGTAGTTGCTCTATAAGGTCCCCTTCCAAGGACCCCGGCTAGTGTGAGCGGCAACAGTCCCACTAGGTCCCAACCCTCCATGTAAATCAATAATTTCACATTATAAGCCCTTTTGTTTCTCTACCTTTCCGTTCCCCGAGACATACAAATCTTCGTTCCCAAGGACATACTTCCCTCTATTAACATATAAGTTACCATCTCTAGACGTCAAGGCCTTGTCATCCCATGGAGACATATCTTTGTTCCCCAAACTGGATATATTCCTGTTTGATAATGGAAAGACTTCCCGTCACGCCTTGCACCTCCCATCAATAGCGCCAGCCTCCCTAGAGACCACACATGATACTAGGCGTGACCCGCGTGACGCTAATTAACACTAAGCCAAATCATTAGGCAGCATGTTAACAAATTGATTAGTGGTATTTCTTGAGGGTTAATAAAGCTCTTTGCCCTCATAAAATTCCTGAATTCTATTCAAGTTCAATGAGGCTTATTCAGCCCCAGTTGCAAACCCGTTACTCTGTGAAACTCAGGGTTGAAGTCCTAAGGATTCTAAGAATCGAACTGAGCCTTTCTCTAGTTCAAATGTTGCTCAGAACATCAAACTATTAAAGCGATATAAACTTTATCCAACACAGATCACTCAAGGAAATATACATAGCCTTAATACATGCAATGTATCACCAAGAAAACCTGCACTTAGGCAGTACAACGAGCTCAGCGATAGTCGAGACTTCACTCTACATTTAGATACAACAACCTCATATTAAACCACGCGATGGATCCAAGCGGACTCCAATAGATTTACCAATATAGCATGCCATACACAGTACCAACCACAGACTTTCGCTAGTCTTTAAGCTACAAAATTTCCTTGATTCTTTTGTTGAAATTTCTAAGTCTAATACGTCAAAAATTATTCCTGCATTATCTGGTTTATTTCACCTACTTGTTTATTCCTTAACAAGTTATTTAACCATATAAATACTGAAAATAAACACAAATGCAGTCTCAACTCATCTACAAATCATCAGCTGAAATAACAGACAAACACACAAGGGACACTTATTTTTGGACAATGGTCCTCGAAAAAACCCAACTTGGGAAAACCGGTGCAGCAGTTCTGAGGGTTTTATTATTAAGCATCTTTCTTGAGTACAAAAAGGGTGCCAAACTGGCTCACCCAACATAGATATCTATTTGAAAATAATACCTCTTCAGAAGTAGATATTCCGCAAGTCTGCTCCACGAAAAATCCTTCCAAAGCTTCTTTGAGGTTCTGCGTTAGCCCTCTTGGCCTCTGCGTAGCTCTAAAACCCCCATGCATCAGCCCTCTGTTGCTTTGCGCTAGCTCTCTGGCCTTCTGTGTCACCCACGTAGGCCCTACTAGCCTCTGCGCAGTCTCTCTAGCCCTCTGCGCGGCTCCTGCTTAGCCTCCTCAATCACTACGCTGGTCCTACAACACTATCTCTGCCTCTCTGTTATGCACTCACTACCCCTCGCTGCAACTCAGATCACTTGCTCGAATTTTCTCCGCAAACCCCGCTCCAGAAAATCGAACTAACTGATCAATCTTGGTGTGTCTCCAACTAACCCTCAATCCTCCTCTTATACTTTTTCTGTTGAGTCTTCAACAACCGAGATTAAATCTCTAATCAATGGCTAATATTAGATTTGGCTTGATCCATGTCTTTTAAAACATTCTCACCCAGTTTTATATTAGTACCAATTAATATTTTAATTTTCCTAAGTTTAGACTTAAGAACTCCATTAAAAATATTAATTATTTTAATATCTCTCTAACCGGGTGGAATTTCCCCAAACCATTTATGGGTCTTGGAGATCTCATGTGCTTTAGCCTCTCCACCAATTTTCATGGCTATAGCACATCCGATGCTTATCCAAATCAACACTCCCTCTTCGCGAGGAATGTGCTCTAGTAATGCTCTACCACTGAACATCACTTTGATCATTCGACACCGGTACCTGTGCTGATGTTTGGCCTGCTTCCCAACATCCTCTACATTGCTGCCTCCTATACTACTGCCCATGGCTCTGCCACTGCCACTGCTACATCTGTACTGCAGCTCCCTCTGCATCTGTGTTGTTGCTGGTCCTTCCTCCCAACACTGCAGCTCTCTCTCATCATGTTGCATCGTGCTGCCCATAGCACTACCACTGCTAATTGCTGCACTGCAAATCAGTTACTGAGAAGTAAGTAACTGATCTACCCAATTACTGACATCCTTGTCAAGCTAGAAGCCCCCTGATGCTGAAGCTACCTCTATTGCGACCATGTGCTCCCTCTGCTGCCTCTGCGCTGCTACAATACCTCTGTGCCTCTCGCACTGCTGCAACCACCTCTATGCCTTTCTGCACTACTGCAACCACCTTTGTGCATCTCACACTGTTGCAACCCTCACTGCGCTGCCAGAGACCACTGCACTCTAGCACTACCTTGTCGCTCCATCCGCATCTTGCTTCTACCGACATTCGTCATCCTGCTACTATCTCTTGGGGCTCCCGTAGTCGGATATGATCCAAGAGTTTGGGTACCTCAAGGATCCTGCCCCACATCTTCTATAGTCCTCCTGACTACAGCTCGATATCTCGCCACCTCTTCTCTAGAGGTGCATGAGCACTCATGGCACAATCGTCATCCGTCTCGACCACTGTTGATAATATCGGCGATATTCGAAAATACCGCGATATTTTCGACAAAACGATATACCGCCGAGAAAATATCAAGATATTTTGAAAATATCAGCAAAATATCAGCTATGTTTAAAATTTTGAAAAAAATATTTTTTATGCTTGCCAATATTTGCCGATATTTTCGCCAATATTGCCGATAAGATGTTTTCTGGACCCTCGCCGATATTTTGCCGATACCGATATTTTCAACACTGGTCTCGACTTTTTTCTCTGCCTTAGCTAGAGTTGCCTTGGAGTCAGAAGCCTCTCCCTTATTCTTCTTCCTGGGACACTGCGTTGCATAATGACCCAGCTCCCCACAATGGAAGCACTTTATCTTGGAGATGTCCTTCTTCTTTCTCTTCCACTGTTGTCCTGCAGATGCCAGAGCTACATCCTCCTCCTCCTCCTCTTTCTTGATTCGACCTCCTTTGCTGCTACTCCCGGCCTTGGTCAGCGGTCTGATCTCTTCTTGCCGAAGAGCTGCCCACATCTCTTCCCACCCTGGAAAAGTCGCTCTGCCCAAAATTCTTTGCACAAATGTCTCCCAATCCGCGAAGACTGCATTTAGGGCAGTCCTCACCATGAACTCCTGATATGGAGTGGTTCCTATGGAAGTAAGTTGGTCCTGAATCTCCTGCAACTTGCTGAGGTATAGATCTATCTGCTCCCCCTTTTGCATCTGATACAACTGCAGCTGATTCTCCAGTAGCATCTTCCTCTCCACGGAAGTGCCATGATACAATGTCGTCAAGGCGTCCCACATCTCCTTTGCCGTGTTCTTCTTGGCAATATGTTGAACTACATGATCCATGACCCCATCAAGGATTATGCACTTTGCCTTAGCCATTGCATCCTCATACCTTTCATTATCAACCGGGTCGACTGGGATAGCCACGGTTCTCAAGGCAAAGCCCTTGATGCGATGTTTATCCAGAACAGACAGGATCCTGGCCTTCCAGATGACAAAGTTGGAGGCCCCATCCAACCTGTCTTGATCCCTTAGTCCGTTCATTGCCATCTCCGCTCTTCTCCTAGACTCCCTCTAAGTCTCGACTTCCCTTCTGGAAGCTCTCTCCTGCCAACTGTCGAACTGCTCCTCTTTGATCCTCTATGCACGGATCTAGATTTCTTGGCTAGAAATCCCTCAAGGGAGCAGCTCCCTCTACCTTGGTTTTGTCCCGTTAGGTATTGTTCTGCTTCAACAACAACAACACCCCACCAGCTTCCCAATCCACAATTTGCCCACAGCTCCCTAGGCCCCAACAGCTGAAGACACTAAACCTCTTAGCTCTGCGCAATCCAACAAGGCTGAATCGCTCCTTTGGCCAACTATGTCAAGCCTACCTGACTGAGTGGGATGACGTGGCTCTTCGTGAGCCTCTTCTGCCTCTCTCTCCCTCTACGTTGGCCCTCTCTTTGGCTCGAAATGATGATGCAGGCCCTCTACGTCACTCCTTCTCTGTTGCCTTCTGCTTAGCAACAACTTAGTCTCTCTCAGGACAGTTGTTTTCTGCTGCAAATTCTCTGATTTAGCTGGTGCCTTCAGCTCTCCTGTCATCTGCAATGCTCTGATACCATGTTGAAATTTCTAAGTCTAATACGTTTTAAATTATTCCTGCATTATCTAGTTTATTTCACCTACTTGTTTATTCCTTAACAAGTTATTTAACCATATAAATATTGAAAATAAACACAAATGCAGTCTCAACTCATCTACAGATAATCAACTGAAATAACAGACAATCACACAAGGGACACTGTTATTTTTGGACAATCATCCCCAAAAAAACCCAACTTGGGAAAACCAGTGTAGCAGTTTTGAGGGTTTTATTATTAAGCAACTTTCTTGAGTACAACTAGGGTACCAAACTGGCTCACCCAACAGAGATATCTATCTTGCAGTAATACCTCTCTTCAGAAGCAGATATTCAGCAAGTTTGCTCCAAGAAAAATCCTTCCAACGTTTCTCTAAGGCTCTGCATCAGCCCTCCTGGCCTATGCGTAGCTCTGAAACCCCCTACGTCAGCCCTCTACTTCTCCGCGTTGGCTCTCTGGCCTTCTGCATCACCCACGTAGGCCCTGCTAGCCTCTGTGCAATCTCTCTGGCCCTTTGCTTGGCTCCTGCTAGCTGTGTGTACCCTACTCAATCACTGCGCTGGTCCTCCGGCACTATCTCTACCTCTCTGCTATGCACTCACTGCCCCTCACTGCAACTTAGATCACTTGAATTTCTCAGCAATCCCCACTCCAGAAAATCAAACTAACTGATCAATCTTGGTGTGTCTCCAACTGACCCTCAAGCCTCCTCTTATACTTTTTCTGTTGAGTCTTCAATGGCCAAGATTAAATCTCTAATCAAAGACTCAGAATAGATTTGGCTTGATCCATGTCTTTTAGAACATTCTCACCTAGTTTTATATTAAATCCCATTAACATTTTAATTTTCCTAAGTTTAGACTTAGGAACTCCATTAAAAATATTAATTATTTTAATATCTCTCTAACCGGGTGGAATTTCCCCAAACCATTTCTGGGTCTTGGAGATCTCATGTGCTTTAGCCTTTGCACCAATTTTCATGGCTATAGCACATCCGATGCTACCCCAAATCAACATCTTCAACACAGAGGCTCCTTCACAATTATAGCGCCCAAACCATGTAATTACACACACTCTAACAGTTTAACTGGATTCACAGAACTTTCATACATAATCATGTAATAGTTTTGCAAATCAAGAAATCATGTCAACAACTACAAGGATCTGCATGTCCCTCACACCATGAGAATAATAATACAACCATCTCATAGCAATGCACAGGAATACCTATTCCTTGATTAACAGTGCACAACAGATTAGATGAAGCATATTGAACAACCTTGCACATTCATGTAGATAAGTATGTATACCATGCAACTAACAACAAACACAAAGATCCATGAGCTCCACATGACCATGAGAACACAACAACAAACATTCCTCATGGACATACAAGGATATCAACAATCCCTCTTGAGGTGAAGCAAGTCCACTCACACCACATATAAGATAAGCTATTTAAAAGACACCCACAAATATCATTATAACGGGGTGTGAAAAATCCATGATTGTAATAAACTGGATATTTATCTTCTAACTTTAACATATTATTTGTCTTTTGAATTATTATTCGACAAATAACGGCAAATTCACAATTGCAATCTTCATAAATAAAAACATTGTAGAATATAAAAATTGGAACTGAGAAATAGATGCACACACACAAAAATATGACACCGTGTGTTTTGGACAAATGTCCCTGGAAAAACCCTCAAGGGAAAACAAGTGCAACAGATGAGGGTTTGATTATTATGTTCGGCAATTTAGGAGAAATTACAACTGGTTGCCTATCACTAAGAAACCTCTGACAAACACTGATCTCAACTGGAAAAATAATCTGGAGATTATTTATCTCCCTCTAAAACTGGATTTTCCTCTCTCCTAGCAACTTGCATTGCTTGGATGGAAATGCGTACGGCTAGCTCTAGAAATTTGTTCAACCTCTGGAACCTCCTCCCAACAAGTCGTCCTACCTTCTAGACTGCTCCTAGCTAACTCGACTTGCCTCTCGATGATAGATCCTACCTCTGGCTCACTGAACGAGCTCCTCTTCCACTCGACTAGTAACTTGCACTAGCTGAATACAACCTCCTCTGCAGATAATCGGTGCTCCCTTTTCCTGCCACTTTCGGATTGGAAAATCACTAGGAATCTCTCTGGAACCCTGCTCCTAAATCTCTGCTAAAACCCCTGCTCTGGTGCTTTCCCTAGCTTCAACTACACCCTTGTTGAGTACCTGCAATTGGGTAGTCGAATTGCTCAACTCATTAACTGTCCACTGTGTCTTCTCCAATCCCTTTGAACTGCTCTTATAATCTCTCGTTGGAGTCTCAACGGCCATGATCACATCTCAATCAATGGCTAAGATTGATTTGACTTCATCAATCGAAGTCTCTAGAGAAAAATTGAACTTCCTTAATTAATTCACTTTAATTAACCAATTTTCCTAAGTTAGCTTAGGAACTTTTTAATTATTGGCTAATTAATTTAATTAAGGCATTTCCAAGTCATTTCTGTCGAAACCTTTTTCTGGCTTTTGGAGATCTCGTGTTCCTTAACTTCTTAGACACAATCTGAGACTAGACCACCTATCCACTGCTATCAAATCCTCAAAAATTACCACTCCCTCTTAGCAAGGAAGGTGTTCTCCACTATACCCATTTGTTCTCTAAAGTAGATGAACTTAGCCCTCCCTAGGGCTTTCGTGACTATATAAGCTATCTGTCGGTTTGTGGGAACATGTTGTAGCCGAACTGAACCATGCTGCTAGTGTCTGACCTCTGTGATACCTTCTCTCTTCACATCTTCTTGCTGATTTGACTCCCTATTACTGGAAATCACTGTGAAGAAAATATACAGGCAAACATTGTCCACCATGCTACTGCGCAAACTTTGATCTCACTTTGTTGATGCCTCTGCACTAGAGTCTTTATGACTATAACTGCACCTTGCTCTCTGCAACTGGGCAATTCACACTACCTCCAACCTGCCTCTACATCGTTGCCATCACTACACCTATGTATATTGATCTCTCAAACCCTGAAGATCCAAGCTTTTGTAGGGCTCCTCCCTCTGAAGCTAGACTCCCTCTGAGTCTCAAACTCTCAGTGGTCTACTGTGTCGCTGCCACTAGCCCTGCACTTGTCTCCCGAGTATCTGACTACACCTAATTGGCTTTGCACTGTCTCACGAGAATCTGGCTTCGCCTTGCAGACACTTCAATCCTCCTACTACTCTACTATTGTGGGCTCCCATAGCAAAGGTATTGATCCATCTAATAAACACAGTGACCGGATCTTATCTACTGATCAAGCCCTCCTTGACTAGATCTAGATCTCCTACTGCTCCTCCCTAGGACCCTTCCTGATTTGGCATACTGGAGTATTATACGCCTCCTCCCCCTGGACATACTGATCAATGCAAATTCATCCTTCAATCTCGCAAACAAATCCTCTATCTCTATTGATGATGCTATCTACTTCTCCTTCTTGTCCTTCATCCTCTTAGGACACTGCCTAATGTAGTAACCAAGCTCACCACATCCGAAGCACTTGACCTTTGACAAGTCCTCCTTCTCCTCTCCTTTAGAGTCTTGTCCCTGGATAGGACCCTTCTTCGCTTTACCCTTCCCTGCAAGAGCGAAATTATCCTCCTTCTCAACTTTTGGTCCCTTGCCACTGCTGTTAGTAGTACCATCAACGAGACTGAGCCTCAACTCCTCCTAAGTGAAGTCACTCCACAAGCATTCCCAGTCTCGTAGCTTGTCCCGTCCAGTAATCACCTGAACAAAAGTTCACTACTCCTTGGTAAACCCGTTTAGAGTTGTGCGTACTAGTTCATCCTCTACTGGCTTCTCTCCAATTGCTACAAGTTCATCTCTAACACCCTAATTCCTGGTGAGATAGGATGTAACATTCTCTCCCTTCTGCATTTTGACCATTCTCAGCATCTTCTTGAGAATGATCTTTCGACTCTCAAAAGGATCCTGGTACAGTTTGACTATGGCGTCCAACATCTCCTTTGCAGTTCCCTTCTCTAGGATATGTGCGACAATATGACCCTGAACTCCATCAAAGATAAACCTCTTTGCCTTGGCCATGTCCCTCCTTTAATCAAGTAATTGGATAAGATTTGTTGGTACAACTACCACTGTTGTGACAAACTCCTTCAAACCATGCTCATCCAAAAGGAATAGCATCCTGGCCTTCCAGATGCCAAAGTTGGAAGCTTCATCCAACCTGTCCTGTTCTCTAAGTCATGTTGTGGCCATCTCTGTGAAACTCAAAAACTAGAGAACTAATAAACTGGGATATCTCCTTCTCCTTTCTGGTAAATTAACTTAGCCTTCTCCCTACACTCACACTCTTCTTTAGACTGTGCAGATCTGCTCTAGGTTACTCGCACTTGCCTTCGGGACACTCTTCCTTGAACTCGCACTGCCCGCTAATCTTCCTCTAGAAAACTTGCTCTACCATTGAAACCTATTATGGTACTCGCACATGCACTGCTGACCCTGAAACGCGCTTGGCTCAACTGGCAAGCTCACACTGAAAAATCGCTTTGCCTGCTACGATCTTCTTTTGCTAGAAATTACGACCTCCTTTCCTACTACTGGAATGTTGGAAACCCTCTAAGGATTTTCTTGGAAATTTCCTCTCAATGTGCTTTCTCTTCCTTGCCATGCGCTGATCTGTTTTTTAAAATCAATGCACTAGATCTGCTCCACAAAATATCGAATCTACTCACAAGAAACCCTTTCCGGCAATCCTGACTACCTGCTGCTACTGCTCTAAGACAAATCGAACTTTTCCTCCGAACTAGACTGGAAATCGAATTGTTGCCTCCCTACGATTCACTCTGCCTGGCTAGGCCTGCGCAAATCTAGAATTTTGTGCTTCAGATCTCCCTCTGAACTTCACAAAACTTGCTTCCTTCGCTTCTAGAGCCTTTGATCTGATCTTCGCTACTCTGATACCATGTGAAAAATCCACGATTGCAATGAACTAGATATTTATCTTCTAACTTTAACAGTTTATTTGTCTTCTGAATTATTATTTGGCAAATAACAATAAATTCATAATTGCAATCTTCACAACTAAAAAAATTGTGAAATATAAAAACTAGAACTGAGAAATAGATGCACACAAGCAAAAATATGACACCGTTGTTTTTGGACAAATGTCCCTGGAAAAACCCTGATGGGAAAACCAGTGCAACAAATGAGGGTTTTATTATTATTTTCAACAATTTAGGAGAAATTACAACTGGTTGCGTATCACTGGAAAACCTTCAGCAAATACTAATCTCGACTAGAAAAATAATCTAGAGATTATTTATCTCCCTCTGCAACTGGATCTGCCTCTCTCCTAGTGACTCACACTTCCTGCCTATTCGAACTGCCTGGGTGGAAATGCGTACTCCTGTCCTACTCACTCTACCTTCGGATGATAGATTTGGCCTCTAGCTCACTGAACAAGCTCCTCTGCCACTCACACTGTCTACTGGCAACTCGCACTGGTTGAATATAGCCTCTACAAATAATTCGGCCTCCCTTTTCCTACCACTCTCACATTGGAAAATCACTGGGAATCTCTTTGGAATCTTGCTCCCAAATCTCTACTGAAACTGTAATATCCCCAATTTTGATTTTCAGCATTAGAGATGAGTTTGGGGAGAGGACACAATTCCAGCACAAGGACTTCGGAGGAAAAGAGAATATTGCAGCTCTAGTGGAAAGTGGGGACCACAAGAAAGAGAAATTTGACCCAAGGAGGGAACTTGCACTCTTGGAAGAGAGAGGAAAGAGAAGGGAGTGCAAATTAGGAGAGAGAGAGAGTGGGGACCACAAGGAGAGAAGGAGCCACGAATTATAAATAGAGCAAGAGGCACTCATTTTGGGCATTCATTCATCTATTCAGAAACTTGTCTTTGACATAGCACGCTTGAGCGGAAGCCAAGTCTGCAAGTGTTGTTTAGCACATGAGTGTCTCCAAGCGGAGATCTCAACCCTTGCTTCGGTGGACTTCAAGTGCCAGCCCAAGGAGAGAGTTCCATCCTTCTCCAATTGTTCAACAAGTGGGAGTGTGAGTTTGTGTGGAGACATTAGCAGCAGCACAGGGACTGTGCAGTGCTTGGAGGATACACACTTGGGAGTTGAGGAGTGAAGGGAGTTTGGGCCTAAAACTTGAGGTGGAGTCAAGGGAAGTGTTTTGGGGCCTTTTCTAGCATTTTGATGGAGCAGCAAACGTGGTATTTTCTACAAGTTACATCTTCTGCTTGTGGAGTCAATTTTGGAGCGTCAAAACTAGGACAAACCCTTTCTCGGTTTTTCTGGGATTTCAACAAGGACCTTAGAAATAATTTGGCAGAATTTTCTGGGCTGATTTGAGGGGTCAAACAGGGGTCCCAATCTAGCCAGCAGCTAGAGGAGTTAGGGGAAGGGAAATTTGAGCCGAAATTCCGAGGCCAACATTTTGCCAATTCCTTCGTGGGCTTTTGTGGGTTATTGGTGGATAGGTCGAGGTTAATTTCTCAGAATTTTTTGAGCACTGAAGGAGGCCCTAGCGACTATTATTTTCAGCTAGCAGTGTAGTTTTCACTGGGACAACGCATATTTTGTTGGGGACAACCATATCACATGTTAGAGCAGCGAATTTCATCAACTGGATATTGTTAGCTTGCCTTGAGCAAGCCCAGGTGCATGATTTCTGATTTTACCTTTGTACCCAGCAATTATATTAATAAAATGGCTCAGCACAGCGCAGTTTATGGAGATTTCTGGTTGTTTGATGTGCTATAAATTTCTGTATATGTTTTTACTATGTTTACTTTGTTTATCATTGTAAATTTCTGTTAGAAATATTACAGTGGTATCATAGCCATAATCTTGGCTCAGCCTATGGGAAACCTTTTGGTCTATGACAAGATCAGAATTAAAAAAAAAAACAAAACAAAACAAAAAACTAAGAAATCATGGGATTCAAAGAAAGGTTAGAATCAAACAACATGGCGGTAACCTTGAATGAGGTGATTAGAATGCAACAAACGATAATTAATGTGGGGCAGAAGTTGATTCATTCCACAATTGGGAATCCAGACATGATTGCAATTGATGTGGAGTTATTGGGAGCAAACTAGAGGGCATACCAATCATTGGGTCATGGCATTCAAGCGTCCCTCTCTTTTTGGGAGTTCTGTGAACTAAGAGAAATGCACAAACCAATGGTCGTTTATTGGAATTTTGTTGGGATGATGAGGAGGATTAAGGAAGAAGACAAGAGAGTAGTTCAAGGAGCCATGGATGGCAAGAAGACACTTGAGCATACACCTGTTGATGAGATGTCATCTGTTGTTGAGGTATCCATTCATGAGGTATCCCGTGTTGTGACCGAGTTCTCAGGTGATAGTAGCGCACCACAGGTTGATGAGGTGTCGGGAGACATCTCCACTGTTGATGAGGAGCCAATAGGTACAGGGGCATCCAGATCTATGACAGAGTTGTCGGATGATAGTCACCTACAGTTGACTGGTGAGCATGTCTTGCATGTTGGGTTGTCTAGGGAGGAGCAGTTGGAGGCTCATGTCGAGCCCATGATGGAGGAGGATGTGCAGCCATCCTTTGGGCTAGCCATTGATGAGGGGCAGCATAGAGACCACATGTTGGGATTTCAGCACAGTTCGCTTCAGAGGCGCACTGACAGGATCTACAGCGTTATTAGCCCATCCCTACGCATTGGATTGAGAGAGGCAGAGTTGTCTAGACATACTAGAGGGGATGACCAGGTTAGCAGCACTGTTGGGTCACCTTTGCCCATTGGAGAGAGAGAGACAAAGCTACCTAGTTAGATCTCATGTGTTAACTGGGGTAGCAAGATGAAACAATGGAGTTGCACAGGGTGCAACATCCACATGTTGGGGTTGTTCTATGTGCAGGAGTTCGTGCATTCGATCCCTTTCTTGAGTTTGGATGGCAAGAGATTCTGAGTTGGTACCCTATGGAGTGGGCTATGGAGATGGTGGTGGACCTGGGTATAGCTCAACAGGAGCTTCCATACACTGGGGATACCGACAGCGCAAACTAGCATTGGGTTTCGACTGAAACTACCTATCATTTCCCAGGTATGTCGGTTGGCTACAACCTGGATGGTACAGTTGCCCTAGCAATTGAACGTGTACATTCGCTAGGGGAGTCTCGGTCAGCATTAGTGGCCAACCAGTTTATGGACAGATTCCTTCGGTGGTCTTGGTATGGCATCTGTACATAGGATCACGGGGTGATCAACATAC
This sequence comes from Pinus tabuliformis, assembly GCA_031772625.1. Lineage (NCBI taxonomy): Eukaryota > Viridiplantae > Streptophyta > Pinopsida > Pinales > Pinaceae > Pinus > Pinus tabuliformis. The sequence goes on from CM062814.1 coordinate 923,873,557, forward strand.
TCTGGCAAGAGTTTGTTAGAGGAGGTGGCATTGGCAAGCCACCGGACGGTGCCTTGTATGGGACTGGGGACTCTTCACTTTTGTGTGGGGCATAGAGAATGCAGAGGAGCAATGCAGTGGTAGCATCATTGCTGACACACAGGGAGATTCACTTCTTGGATCCCTCGGGGGGGGATTTGGAGTGAACAACCATTCATCGGCGGGTATAGTAATGCGATGGTGAAGGTGATGATACCGATCAGGTGTGGGCCGACATGTAGAGACACAACTCTAGGCTATCACAACCAGGGATGTGTGGGAGCATCTAGTATTGAGCAGTGGACAACAGGTGGACATAGAGATGCATGGTGGTATATCGTAGTGTGTTGGATCGCATGGTGGAGTAGGAGTGTGTTACATCACATTGAGTATACCTTGCGAGTGACTGGTGCCTTAATGCAAATAGGACGCGGGGCAGTACAGGATGTTATAGCCTTAGCCAGGGTATCCAGTGGTGTACAGGGACAGGATGTGGCTTACAGTGGCATGATGAAGAGTACAACGATACTTGGTGGTATGCGGTGACACATGATGCAGCGCAACAGACTCTTAGAGCATTGCCCCCAAGGACCGTTATGGATCAGAGCATTGGATGTACCATTCGATGCAGCTCACCTAGGATCAATGAGGACATTATTGAGCATCTGGGGACACCGTGTTTAGTAGAGACAGAGCTTCGAGGGAGTTATCAGCAAATCCGAGGCAGAGAGAGTGTCGTCCGTAGGATCATCCTTGAGCATTCTAGCAAACTTTTGATCATAGTCATACCCTGTGGGACATACCCACCCATCATCCTCCAGTGTTGCTCACAGCCACAAAGTGTTTGGTTGTTTCCCCTTGACACTCTCCATTCAGGCAGCAGGGCATGGGAGGCTCACACTAGACAATTGGATGAGACACAGCGTATCATGAGCGGGGAGGAGACTCTCCAGTTGAGACCCTTGGTAGGTGCATGAGTTTTCGGATACAGGCTTACGGATGGCATGGTTGATAGCCTAGGTAGCATATGTTCCACCCCTGAGCTCACACTTGAGGGACGATGGATGGTAGACTTCATCTTCAGGAGGGTACCTAAACTCCAACAGTGTCCAAATGTATCGTCAGGAGATGGGATAGAGGATTTCTCTGCGTGGTCTAACAGGAGAAGGGCAGGTTCGCATGCGTGGGATACTTGGGGTCAACCGAGGGGATACATACAGGGGTCAAAGACGAGGATCAAATGGGTTCTAGCAGATAACAACACTACATAGCGACATCCTATGAGGAGAGGGAGTTATGAGCTCCCTGTATGTTTGGGGGATCTAGGGACCTGGTTGGCTGGTGGATAACTCCCATTTGTGATGACCGGGGTCATGGCAGAGGGTGATCCAGTTCACTTTGGGTTTGACACATGGGGGATCACTGAGACCTCCATGGCATGGCGAGGCAAACTTATCTTGTTATGGCTTAGGGTCAAGATTGGCAGTGGCGGGGTAGATATTGGCATCATGGTGATGCCCAGTCAGGATGAGCTTGGCTCTCACAGATCTTTTGCCACTAGGCCTCATGAGAGGAGGATACAATCCACACACAGTGGGGAGTATGTCATAATCAGAGTAGCGCAGCTTCAGCATGGTGGCACCACTCTGAGATTAGCAGGGGACCTGATCATCACCGCTCTTCACAGCTCGATAACCTTTAGGGATGAGTTTGCTACTATAGAGGGAGATCATGCAGATCTTGCATTGGGCTTTAGAAAGTCAATGATGGCATGGGGGACTTCATTAGCATGGCAGGTGGGCCTGCAGGATGATATCAAGAGAAGCTCACGTGAGCAAGACACTATCTCTTCAGGGATTGGGTGATATCTTCGAGAGTATACTCCTGGAGTGCATGGGATGGCCTACATGGTAGGAAAGCTTCACAAGGAGTGTTAGTTTTTGTAGCATCGGATGTGTTCTAGCCATGAAACTTTGTGAAGAGGCTACAATGAATGAGTTCTCCAAAACCCAGAAATCATTTCTGGAAATTTCACCCAGAAGTGTCTCAATTACATTATTAACCAATTTTTTAATTATTTCCGAAGTCTAAACTTAGGAAATATGGTTAATTACTCAGTATTAATTGAGATGTGGTGAGAATCATCTAGAAACTCACACAGATCGACATGGAATTAATTTGGGCCATAGATTATGTTTTAATCTTGGTCGTTGGTGCTCCAACAGAAGATTATAAGAAGAAGTCAATGGGTTGATGGAGAACACACCAGGGTAGATACGTAGTTGCTCAAGCAAATCGATTTTCTAAGTGGCTGGAGTTCAGCAAGATAAAATCAAGTCAGAGAGTGAGTTGTAGGTGGGAGAGAGAGGGCATCAGCAATAGTCTGAGAGTGCAACACAAATATGGAAGGGGCAGCACAGAGGAGGGACGCAGTTCATCAACGGAGAGGAGTGACGCATGGCCTACGTAGTCACTGCGCAAAGGGTGACGCAGTGAGGACAGCGAAAGGGTAGAAGGTCCCCTTTGGGGTTAAAAAAAGGTTGTGGAGTGTGAGAAATTCATCAGTAAATTTCTCTCAGTGATTCTTCCTCTATTTTGGCTATCAGTATCTTGTAAAGAAATTATTGTTGAAGATTAATAAAAGAAACCCTCATCTGCTACACCGGTTTTCCCACATTATATTTTCCAAGGACGGTGGTCCAAATATAACTGTCATTATGGTTATATGTGTGCTTGCATTTATTTAACGAAGAATTTTATTTGTGTAGACTGCAGTGTATATGTTTCGATATTTTCCGTAAAAAACTTCAAATAATTTGTTTAATCAATTTAACAAATAGAAGAAATAATATTAGTTGCTGCAGTAAAATTCAAGACAACCAATTTTCACATGGTATTAGCGCAGAGGTAAAGCAGGAAGAGCTCGGTTGCAAACAGAAGAAGGATTTCTAAAGCACTGCGTAGGCATCAGTTCGAAACCCCAGAGAGGCTGGAAAATCCATTGGCTAGGTGGGCAAATTTTCGGGGAAAATTAATTCTCTAAGTGAGTCGACAGAGAATAAAATTCCCCGGATCAAGATTTGTCAGAGGTAGAGGGAGCAGCGCAGTAGTTCCACGCAGAGCAGGACGTGTATTTTGCAGCTGCGAATTCAGTGTTGGGAAGGAAATTATGGATAGTCAAGAAGGCTCAGAATTATCTTCTAGATTGGAAGATGAGTTTGCGTGTCTATCAAGATCGGCATCAGCTGGCATCTGGTATATTGGTAGCAGAGCTTCAACTCACATGACTGGAGTAAGGGAATATTTCTCGAGTTATCAAGAGGAGAAAATGGACTTCCAGATCACTATGGGCAACAAAACTAAGCGTACTCCAATAGGGAGAGGCACCATAGATTTTCAAAGGGAAGCAAGAACCAACACTAGTGCCACTAATGTACTGGATGTGCTAGGATTGGGTATGAACCTAATTTCATTATCCCAATTGCAGGACAAGGGTTACGATGTATACTTTGTGGGAAAGAAAGTATATGTCAAGCATCCCAGCTGGAAGAAGGTGAGACAGATTGGAACTCGAAGCAATAGGCTATATAGATTGCAGATTGATTCTCCAATGGCATTGATAGGTAGTGATAACAACAGTAGGAAGGAGCTGAATGAACTATGGCACAAGAGGATGGGACACTTGCACCATGGAGCACTTAAGATGCTCAAAGAGACTTTAACAGGAGTTCTAGCTCTCAGCATCGAGCACGATGATCTATGTCAAGGATGTGTACTTGGGAAGTACGCAAAAGTAACATTTCCCAGAAGTGACAGCAGAGCTAATGGCATGTTGGGATTGATACACTGAGATATTTGCGACCCTATGTCCACCAGAGCTCTTAGCGGTGGCAAGTATTTCGTCACCTTTATTAATGACCATTCCAGAAAAACCTGGATCTACTTCTTAAAGACCAAGGATGAGGTCTTTGATCGATTTCAAGAGTTCAAGGCTCTCGTAGAAAACATGACAGGGAAAAAGATTAAGGTACTACGTTCAGATAATGGTGGAGAATACACTGATAAATACTTCACAGATTTCTGCACAAAGGAAGGTATTAAAAGAGAGTGGACAACTCCCTACAATCCATAGCATAATGGAGTAGCGAAAACGAAGAACAAAACTATAGTTGGGGTAGAAAAGGCCATGTTGTATGATCAAGATTTTCCTAGATTTCTATGGGCGGAAGCATGCAACACAGCAGTGTACATTCAAAACAGGACGCCTCACAGAGCTTTTGGGAAGAAAACGCTAGAGGGAGTCTTCACCAGGAAGAAACCTAAGGTGATTCATTTGAGGATATTCAGATGTGTGGCCTATTGTCACATTCCAGATGAGAAGCGCAGTAAGTTGGATCAGACTGCAGAAAAGGGGTATCTCGTAGGATATAGCGAGACCTCAAAGGCATACAGAATCTACATTCCTAGCAACAAGAAGATTGTAGTGAGGCGAGATGTAAAGTTCATGGAAGACAAAGCTTTCAGAAGATCTCGAGAGATGCCTGCAAGAGATCAGTCATCAAATGTTCCATTAGTCCAGCAGCAGCAGGGACCACAGGTAGAACAAGCAGGGGGACAGTCACAGGATTCGAGTACAGTGACTAGTACCAGCATCTCCTCAGTAGTAGGAGATCCAGGAAGTTCTCAGCAGACAAAGCAACAGGAACAGGTGGAGGAACAGATTGAACCTCCCACCACCAATGGTAGGACCAGTAGGGAAGTGTGTCAGACCTTGAAGGACACATACGAGTTTGTGGGAGCTCCTAGAACTGATAAAAAGCAGCGCAGACAGCTTAACAAATACCAGGCTTTGGTGGCTCACGTTGCAGAAGCCTCCAGTTTTCAGGAAGCTGCACAACATCAGGTGTGGGTGGATTCCATGGTAGAAGAGTATAGTTCTATCATGACAAATGATGTTTGGGAGGTGGTGCCTAGACCAGAAGATAGATCAGTTGTGGGTTCCAGATGGATCTACAAGATCAAGTACACTGCAGATGGCAGTGTAGAGAAGTATAAGGCTAGATTCGTGGCAAAGGGGTATGCACAAAAGGAAGGAATAGACTATGAGGAGACCTTCGCCCCAGTTGCCAGATATACCTCTATCAGATCTATCATATCCCTAGCAGCGCAGATGGGATGGGAAATTCACCAGATGGACGTCAAGACAACATTCTTGAACGGGGTGATAGAAGAAGAGGTGTACATAGAGCAGCCTGAAGGCTTTGAAACTCATGAGAAGCGCACTCATGTATGCAGATTGAAGAAAGCCCTGTATGGGCTCAAGCAGGCACCCAAGGCATGGTATGGTCAGATTGATAGTTACTTGCAGCAGTTGGGATTCATCAAGAGTGATGTAGATCCCAATCTCTACTATCTGATGGTGGAGAATGAGCCTCTCATTCTGGTTTTATATGTAGATGATATGTTTTTGACAGGATCATCGGGGCTCATAAAGGACTGCAAAAGGAACCTTGCAACAAAATTCGACATGAAGGATATGGGGTTGATGCACTATTTTCTATGATTGGAAGTATGGCAGAAGAATGGGGAGATCTTCCTTTGGCAAGGGAGATATGCTACAGAAATTCTAAAGAGATTTAGAATGCAGGATTGCAGACCCATGGCAACAACCATAATTAACAACTGGAAAAAGATAGATGCATCAAGGGACAAGGAAGTCGACCCCACCTTGTACAGACAACTAATTGGGTCACTCATGTATTTGGTCAACACCAAGCCAGACATTTGTTTCGTTGTCAATACCGTTAGTTAGTTTATGATGGAACTGAAAAGGGTATATTTGGCAGCAGCTAGGCACATTCTCAGATATGTGTGTGGAACAGAAGAACTCGAGTTGAAATATACTCGAGGAGATGATGTCAGGTTGAGCGGATTCACAGATGTAGATTGGGTAGGTAGTTCAGTGGACAGGAAAAGTACCTTTGAGTACTGCTTCAGCGTTGGATCAAGGATGATCTCTTGGTGCAGCAGAAAGCAGAAGTTAGTAGCACTGAACTCAATAGAAGCAGAATATATGGTGGCCAGCACGGCTATGTGCGAAGCCATATGGCTCAGGAAAAAGCTAGTGAGTTTGTTCATGAAGAAAATGGGAGCGACCAGTGTTTACTATGACAATTAGAGTGGCATAAAACTCTCTGAGAATCCATTATTTCATGATATGTCGAAACACATTGATATCAGATGTCATTTCATCAAAGATTGTGTTCAACGTGGGGCAATCCAGTTGCAGTATGTCCCCACAGGCAATCAAGTAGCAAACATACTCACAAAAGCTCTAAGGAGAGCTACGTTCATCCAGTTCAGAGAACAAATGGGTATGGTGGAGAATTTGTCTCAATAGATTCTCAGTAGCAGCATTTGAGAGGGAGTTGCAGTGCAGATGTCGTAATTAACAGCAGTTCAGCAGGGTCAGCAGCGGTAGCCAAACATCAGCAGCGTGACAGGAGATGATGTAGAGACGGGGTGTTGCTACAAGGGGCAACAACACTAAAACACTTTCCTCGCTAAGAGGGAGTGTTATTTTTTGTAGCATTTGATGTGTTCTAGCCATGAAATTTTGTGCAGAGGCTAGAATGAATGAGTTCTCCAAAACCCATAAATCATTTCTGGAAATTCCACCCAAAAGTGTCTCAATTAGATTATTAACCAATTTTTTAATTATTTCCTAAGTCTAAACTTAGGGAATAGGGTTAATTAATCAATATTAATTGAGATGTGGTGAGAATAATCTAGAAACCCACATGGATCGATAGGGAATTAATCTGGGCCATCGATTATGTTTTAATCTTGGCCATTCGTGCTCCAATAGAAGATTATAAGGAGTCGATGGGTAGATGGAGAACACATCAAGGCAGATACTCAGTTGCACAAGCAGATCGATTTTCTCAGTGGCTGAAGTTCAGCAAGAGAAAATCGAGTCAGAGAGTGAGTTGCAAGTGGGAGAGAGAGGGCATCAAAAATAGTTTGAGAGTGCAGGACAAAGCTAGAAGGGGCAACACAAAAGAGGGACGGTGTTCATCAGCGCAGAGGAGTGATGCAGGGCCTACGCGGTCACTACGCAAAAGGTGATGCATTGAGGACAACGAAAGGGCAGAAAGTCCTCTTTGGGGTCAGAAAAATGCTGCATAATGTGAGAAATTCATCAGTAAATTTCTCTCAATGATTCTTCCTCTATTTTGTCTATCAATATCTTGTACAGAAATTATTGTTGAAGATTAATAAAAGAAACTCTCATCTGCTGCATCGGTTTTCCCACATTGGGTTTTTCCAAGAACGATTCTCCAAAAATAACAGTGTCATTATGGTTAAATGTGTGCTTGCATTTATTTTCCGCAGAATTTTATTTGTGTAGACTGCAGCGTATTTGTTTCAATATTTGTCATAGAAAACTGCAAATAATTTGTTTAATCGAATTTTAACAAATAGAAGAAATAATATCAGTTACTACAGTAAAATTCAAGACAACGAATTTTCACAAGGAGTTCAGCATGGTGCCACATTATCATGACCCCTACTCATTGATGGTATATAGAGGATTTTTGGTACTTATACCGGGCAGGATAATGAATGGAGCAAGGGGGACTTCAAGTGGGACATGATGGATTGGGATCCTAGTAGTGAGGGATTTTTTCATGTCAGGGCGGTGCAGAGACCTGGGATGACTCAGCGGCACGTTTGGGACCCCGGTAGTACTGATGGTGATAGGGGTGATCAACAGATAGAGGAAGCGTTGATTCAAGCATTGCTTGAGGACAAGCAATTTTTGGTGGGGAGGACTATAATATCCCCAATTTTGATTTTCAGCATTAGAGATGAGTTTGGCGAGAAGACGCAATTCCAGCACTTGGACTTAGGAGGAAAAGGGAATATTGCAGCTCTAGTGGAAAATGGGGACCACAAGAAAGAGAAATTCGACCCAAGGAGGGAACTCGCACTCTTGGAAGAGAGAGGAAAGAGAAGGGAGTGTGAATTAGGAGAGAGAGAGAGAAAGTGGGGACCACAAGGAGAGAAGAAGCCACGAATTATAAATAGAGCAAGAAGCACTCATTTTGGGCATTCATTCATCTATTCAGAAACTTGTCTTTGACATAGCATGCTTGAGCAGAAGCCAAGTCTGCAAGTGTTGTTTAGCACACGAGTGTCTCCGAGCGGAGATCTCAACCCTTGCTCCGATGGCGTTGACCACTCCGTGTCAACTACCCTATAGCAGTGCACATTTTTGCAAAAGAATTCCTTCATGTTTGAGCAATCAAATATCCAGGATTCATCAGTCATTAGTCTATCAGAGTTATAAACCCAATCTACAATGTTTGTACTGCAAATGATTCTAGTAAGACCATATATGTATATAACAACCTAGGTAAGCCTATTATTTTGGCGATGATTTTCACCCTCGGAGGTTTTTCGTCTCACTTATTCATCTGTGTTTCTAAACATGGATGGTCGGCAAAGTTTTTCTCTCTAGCCTCACCCCAAAGCTAGGGTGGAATTATCGTCAAAGTCATAGGTGAGTCCTAGTGTTCTAGTCGAGTCTTTTGTAAAAGTGATTTGTGAATAATTTATGCTAATTGGCTAAATTATTTTGTTACAAGTCACTTGATCTACTAAATCACATTGGTCGCAGAATTGAATAAATTATTAAAGGTCTATGTCTAAAGGTGTTTTCCCCTTTCAAAGGTTGAGTTAATTATAATATCTTGATGTAAAAATAGTTTGGTGCATGGTCCACATGGGGTAGCTCAAGCGGCAAGGGCCGTGGAAATGAAGTCTCACCGAACCGGAGATCTTGGGTTCAAATCATGGGCTACCCTTCCCCCGTAGAGGGGTACATAATGGACATGTAAATCGGAGAGTCCCACCCCAGCCTACAAAAAAAAAAATAGTTTGGTGCATGGTCCCTCATATTTAGACACCATAGCCTAAATATTTAAGGGTGGAGTAAATTATTAATACCCTTTAGTATCTACTATCAATTAATTAAATTTTCTGGCCAAAATAAATTAAAATTCTAAGCCAGAAAATTAATTGATTTTTATTTTTAGTTTTCCAGCAAAAAAGTGGTTAAATAATTAGCCGAAATTTGGTTAGAAAATAAAAATGAGAGAAAAATAAATTCTCTCCAAGTGAAAAATATTAAAAAAGTGAATGTGCATTTTTCAAAAAGGGAATCTCCACAAATCAAGCAAGAAAAAATTCAAGAAAATATTTTTGGCCTAGAAAAAAAGAATTAATTCCCAGAAAAATCGATTTTTTAATGAAAATCGAATTTATGGTCCAAGTTGGTTAAGAGAATGGGGGTTTTTCGAGGAGAAAATGTTAGAAAAAAATATTTTTGGGACCAAGAAAAAGGCAGCATCAAGGAATTCGAATTTTTTCTCAAGCAATCAATAGTGGAGATCATTTTGACATGGATCAAGCATTTAATGGTGCACCTTCATGGAACTAGCCGTTATTCACTTGGAAGCCTCTAGAGCTCTCATTTTTTATATATAAGGAAGCATATGCTCCTCATTGTATCATCTCTGGATGTTGCGCTCTAGCTTTTTGGTCTTGAAATTCTCTCTGTTTTGAAATAATAATACACAAGTCTTTGGGGTGAAACATTGTGGCTCCTCTTATGGATATGGTAATGAATTCTTGAGCTTAATTTTCTACTGGTGAATTTATTTGTTACTTCATTTGCTTACATAGAATTAGTGTATAGCTATCTTACACTGGTAACTAGATCTGGGAAATATTTTAGGATTGAAAGTGGCTAGTGTGCTTTTGTTTAAGTTGCTAGAATTTTCTTCCATTATATTTTTCACGTCTCATCTGAAGCTAACAAAATATTTTTGAGATGTGTAGAAAATATTCAGTTGAAACAAATTTCAAGCGTAAGGGGGATGCTTTTGCTTAAGTTAACCAACACTTGAGTGATTAAGTAGGAGAGTTTATTCTATTTTACCTGAAGGATTTAACTATCAAATTTATTGCAGGGTTTCTGGGCTTAGGCTTTGAGAAAATCATTCATTTATTTACTTATTTGAATCAAAAAGCCATTAATGAAAATATCTGCTTTTCTTTTATAGCTTATATATCTATCTATCTATCTATATATATATATATATATATATATATATATATATATATTTGTCTTTTGCAAAGAAATTTAAATTCTAAATTTCTATTTTTTAAGATAATTATTTGTAATATTTTTTTTGGGGGGCTTTTTTCTTATCCCGACAAAAACAAAAAAGGAAGAAAAAGGAAAAAAGTAAAATTATTAAATTTCATTTCTATTGAGCATTAACTGAAAAGCATGGCTATTTAACAAATTTCAAGCGTAAGGGGGATGCTTTTGCTTAAGTTAACCAACACTTGAGTGATTAAGTAGGAGAGTTTATTCTATTTTACCTGAAGGATTTAACTATCAAATTTATTGCAGGGTTTCTGGGCTTAGGCTTTGAGAAAATCATTCATTTATTTACTTATTTGAATCAAAAAGCCATTAATGAAAATATCTGCTTTTCTTTTATAGCTTATATATCTATCTATCTATATATATATATATATATATTTGTCTTTTGCAAAGAAATTTAAATTCTAAATTTCTATTTTTTAAGATAATTATTTGTAATATTTTTTTTGGGGGGCTTTTTTCTTATCCCGACAAAAACAAAAAAGGAAGAAAAAGGAAAAAAGTAAAATTATTAAATTTCATTTCTATTGAGCATTAACTGAAAAGCATGGCTATTTAATAAAGTTAGCACTATGGCAAACTTTGTAAATATTTGTGAATGAATTTCTTTATAGCCTCAGCAATCCATAGTTCATTTCTACATGTATTTTGTGTGCTCTTTTTTGTTTTTCCTTGTGTCTCTTGCAGGCCCGAGAAAGAAAAGCATAAGGGTTTTAGAGCTCCTCTCCTAGGGCCGCAAGGTTTGGGAGGCTCAAATTTGAGTTTAAGAAATTTTTTTTGGGGCACAGGAAGAATAGTGTTAAACCCTAGCTCTATCCCACAATTCTTTGTAGAGAACGCAAAATTCTTGAGGGATTTGAGGCACAAAATTTCTGATATAAATTCTTTGGGGATTTTCTTCTAATTTCGATTTACCTTTTTTTGAAGAGGTTGCAAGCCTTTTCCTTTTCAGTCTTTCACCCTTGATCCATTTGTATAAAATTTATTTGAGGGCTCTAGGTAATTTTCACAAAATAAGCTGCACATATTTCGGTTCTTTTCTGGGCATGTTTTCTTTAAGCCCCAAAGGTTGGAAGAAGGGTTTTTTTTTCTAATTTTTTTTAAACGTTTGTACTACAGAAAAATTCGAAATTAATTTTGGAGGGTTTAAATTTGAGTTTTGCGGAAAATTACCCTAGAAGTAGAGCCTTTTGTTTTCAGATCTCACTCTCATTTGTGCTGCATAAATTATTCGACAATTTTTTGCAGGGTTTCTCAACAGATTTGAACCTTACTTGACCAACGAAAATTTTCAGAGGGGTCTGCTTGCCTAAAAAGCCCTCATATCATTACAAAATCGGATCTTTGTTTAGGGTTTCAGCCCACCAAAATTTAAAAATAAATATTGCATTTTTGGTTGCTTGAGGCAGGGTTTTCATCACTCTTTTTTTGACTTGTGAATTTTTTTTGAAGTTCTCTAAGTAACTTGCAACCAATTTCTGGGCTAGCTGTAAGCATTTGGAAATCATTGTTTAATTTTGTTGAAGGTTGTGAGCCACTGAATTTTTTTTTTCACTCATTAAAGACTGCAGGGTTTCAAGCTTGTTTATTAAGCAGGACTAATATACAATTTGAGCTCAGAGTTGCAATTTGTAAAGCCTTCCTTGGCTGGACCGAGAGCAAATAAAGGTTTTCATCTCTTTGCAAGTGTGTATTCAATGTCTGAAGAAATCCCACATATTTTTTTTGTAGGGGTTTGTCATCAAGATTTGTGTTTTGCAGAAGCCCAAGAAAATCCTTTCTAGAAGGACTGTGAAAGGTTATTTGGAGAGGTCTAATTTCCTTAGGTTGTGAGCCTAAGCACTTATTTTCTTATATCTGGTCATTGCAATAGATTTTCAAGGCTTTCAAGCTTTGAAACCTAAGTAAAGTTCCCTTAACACATTTTGACAAAGTCAAATTAAAATTTTAATCAATTTTAAGGGTTGGTCGTAAGCATAATTGGAGGTTTTTTTCATCTTTACCGTGAGCTTGAGGAAGCAACATACCTTCTGATTTGAAAGTGATTTATTTGGGGATTTCCATTATTAATTTTAGGTGTTTAAGGCCTGAAAATTCTTACCAAAATTTTCCTAGCCTTTTTCTTGTTGGCTAAAAGTAGTATCTTCATTTTCTAGTGTGATTCTATTTGAAGGCTAATCTTTTGTTGTTTGCAGGAAGCTTTTCACTAAGCTTCAAGTCATTGCTACACAGAGTCATCATCCATTTTCTAAGTTTAAATTTCAGATTTTCAGAGGTTATTGTCCTCTAAACAGTGAGCAAGTTTGATTGTCAATTCATTTTCTGTTTGAAAACAGTGAGTTAGAGGGTCCTTAATATACTTGTTTTGAAGTGTTTTTGGGTGGATCAACATTAGTTCTTGCAGGAGTAGTTATCAGTCACCTTCAAAATCTGAAAGTTGCCACTTGTTCACTATTTCTTCAAAGGCTAACATTTGTTTCACAAGGAATATACATTACTAGTGGCAAGTGTCTTTGTAGCAGAGACAATATTTGATTTGGGACTGCTTCATTGAAAAGATCACATCCTCTTATCTAAGTCAAGAACCTTTCCTTTGTAGTCACCTTGTTGCAGATCCAAATGCTTAAGGACTGATCATTGAAGTAGTTACAACTATCATATGTGGATTTGCCTCTCTTAAGGAGGTTGTTGGTTTTGTAAAGATATTATCTCTATTCTAAACTCCTTGACGCGAAGAGCCACTTAATCTATCAAAGGGCTCCTTTCCTTTGTAATTCCCATTAATAAAAGTTTATCTTTCTCTTGGGAAGCTTGGGATTTTCATCCCTTGGCATCCTGTTTCTCTTTGTTTAAAAGGGATATCTTGTGTTTTGTTTTGTAACTCACTAAGTTGTTCCTGCATCTCATCTCTTTAGCATGCTAGATCTAACTTCAATATTTGCATCTAAGCGTTTGGAATATTTCGTCTCTATTTCAGATGCAATTGTAGATCCAAGTGGTAATTTCCTTAATTTCCTGTTAGCAATCTCATCTACCATAATTTACTTCTATTTACATCATATAAGGTCTCACTTGTTCCATTATCTAAGCTAAGTGAAGAACATCTTTAACTAGCACTTCTTAAAAGCATTCTGAGTTTTGCTTTAAGTCAGCATTGTCTTTGTTGTTTCATTGATCATTGTCATTAACAAGTAATATTGTGCTTTGAAGCATTTAGCTACTTTGTGATTACAAGTTTATTAACATTTTACTTTCCTTGAAACAACATTGTTATCATTGTAGTCCATTGAAATCTTGCATTAATATTTGTGTTCTAGAGTTAGATTTTGCATTCCACCTAGCTTAGTTTGCATCCACCTATTTGGCTTCGTCTAATTTGACATATTGTTATTTTATGAGCACTCTATCTTTACTTGCAATTCTATATTATTGCTCTTGTATTGTCATTTAATTTGCTTGCACATTGTCCATTGATATTGTTACATTTATGTGAGCATCTCTTTAAAAACAAAGTACATGTTTCTTTTATTCTTGCAAGGTAGATTTTCTGCTCATCTTTTAATATTGTGTCATTTCCAATACTAATACTTGTCTTGCAGCATTATTTATCTTGTGACTTGAAATATCTTGCAAGTGTTGAATCTCTTCTAAGCATTGTTATAAGGCACTAGTTTATCATTGTTAATCTAGTCATTGTCTTATTTATCTTATTGGGATTGTCCTGTTAAATATTTACATTGCTCTTTTAGTAATCAAGCTTGCTAAATAATTTTAATCAAGTTGCTTAGATAAAGAATTGCCTTGCCCTTAGTCTCCTAGACTTGTTGTTGCAACAAGTTTTCCCTTTCTAACTATCCTTAGGGACTAACTCCCTTAGCTTATCTAGGAGAGAGCTTAAACAGAGTGAGTATGGAATAGGTGACTACCCCTACTCTGAGGGGTTGTGCCTTAAAGATTATACCTTGCGTGGTTAGAAACTTTTCCCGCACTTAAGTGTACATCTTAGGCAACAACAGGTGAACTTAGTGTGCCAGCCCGATGAGTTCTAGCAGTGGGAGTGCAAGTTTGTGTGGAGGAGACGTTAGCAACAATGCGGGGACTACGCAGTGCTTGGAGGAGACGTTAGCAACAATGCGGGGACTGTGCAGTGCTTGGAGGAGACGTTAGCAACAATGTGGGGACTGCGCAGTGCTTGGAGGAGACACACTTGGGAGTTGAGGAGAGAAGGGAGTTTGGGCCTAAAACTTGCGGTGGAGTTCGGGGAAGTGTTTTAGGGCATTTTCTAGCATTTTGGCGAGCAACAAACACAATATTTGCTACAGGTTACATCTTCTGCTTGTGGAGAAGGGCCAAGCATTTGGGTTCAATTTTGGAGCGTCAAAACTAGGGCAAACCCTTTCTAGGTTTTTGACAATGACCTCGGAAATAATTTGGCAGAATTTTCTGGGTAGATTTGAGGTGTCAAGCAGGGGTCCCAATCCAACCAGCTACTAGAGGAGCTAGGGGAAGGGGAAATTTGGGCCGAAATTCCGAGGTCAACATTTGGCCAAGTCCTTCGTGAGTTTTTGTGGGTTATTGGTGGATATGTCGGGATTAATTTCCCGGAATTTTTTGAGCACCGGAGGAGGCCCTAGCGACTATTATTTGCAAGCAGCAGTGTAGTTTTCACGGAGACAGTGCAAATTTTGTTGGGGACACAATATTGCATGTTAGAGTAGCTCATTTCATCATCTGGATATTGTTAGCTTGCCTTGAGCAAGCCCAGGTGCATGCTTTCTCGTTTTACCTTTGTACCTAGAAATTATATTAATAAAATGGCTCAGCACATCACAGTTTATGGAGATTTTTAGTTGTTTGATGTGTCGTAAATTTTTGTATATGTTTTTACTATGTTTGCTTTGTTTATCATTGTAAATTTCTGTTAGGAATATTACAGAAACCCCTACTTTGATGCTTTCCCTAGCTTCAACTATGCCCTTATTGAATACCTGCAATTGGGTAGTCGAACTGCTCAACTCGTTAATTGTCAATTGTGTCTTCTCCAATCCCTTTGACCTGCTCTTATAATCTCTCATTGGAGTCTCAAAGGCCACGATCAAATCTCAACTGATGGCTAAGATCTATTTGAATTCATCAATAGAAATCTCTAGAGAAAAATGAAACGTCCTTCATTAATTCACTTTAATTAATCAATTTTCCTAAGCTAGACTTAGGAACTTTTTAATTATTGGCTAATAAATTTAATTAAGGCATTTCCAAGTAATTTCTCTTGAAACCTTTTCTGGGTTTTGGAGATCCCGAGTTCCTTAGCCTCTTCGACACAATCTGAGACTAGAACACATGTCCACTGCAACCAAATACTCAAAAACTAACACAGGGAACTACCCAAACTCATAAACATAGAAGGTAACTTAAACAAGTGAACTAACAAGTTAATTTTAATTATTTTTGGACCATTAGTCATGGATACATCAGGGAACTTGCAACTGAGTTAATCAGGCTACAACCACAAAGCATTAGGTAGGTCATATTTACCATAAATACACTAGATAGTTATTCAACCATGGTTGTATAATAAATTAGACATTCTTACTTGGATATTATAGAAATACTGATTAGTCATCCATGATACAAATATATAAAGAATAAACAGTTATCTGATTAATTTTGAAATGGTAGGAAACTAGAGGAGGGACTTCATCTCTCCAGCCAACCATTGGCCAGCTACACTACAATCTTTCTTGCAGCTAACCAGCCCTGAGCCGAATTCATAGTTTGAGGAGTTAAGTGCTCAAGGGTATTCACACCATTAATCAGTCAAACAAGTATCCAAGAGGAGGATTCCACTTCTCGGGTGGTTTATCAACTTCTCCTAAGCAGTAAATACCATAGTGACTCACTTTGTCTCTAAGGAAAAAAATCACAAAACATAACCAAGATTTAGGGAAGTTTCTCTCATTCTAGGAACTTTATCTCACTATAGAGGGTGTTTTCTCAGCCCCAAGGCAGGAACCGAGCCAATCAATATTTCCCTGAGCTATCTTGATTAGATTAACACTAGTAAACAAACAAGGTATCACCAGAATATAGGGAGCGATATCCCAGTCTCACATCAAAAGTTTTCTGCAATGCGCTCCTCTTGAATGCTCCCACTCCTGCGCATAAGCTTCACTATTCTCCACTAGGCTTTCTCAAGCAATGGCCCAGCTTCCCTTTACGTCGTGGGGAAAACTAAACATCATCGACTCTCTTTCAAGTTTCTGCCCAATCGCTCCTCGCCAAAAATCATTCAGCATGCCATGTTTGTTATGCCAGAAAATCCCCCCCTTCACCCCTTCCCTTCTCCCCACTTCTTCACATTCCTTCTTTTGCGCTTTTGTCATGTCACCATTTTTATTCTTCTTCATAGTACAGCCAAGGTGGAATTCCAGGGCAAGGGATGGCCAGGTCAATGGAGTAGGTTTATGTCATCAGGGGTCCCGACGGAGTTTTGAGGAGTTTTTATGGGATTTGATGGCATTCGCTTGGAATATTCCATCATACGCACAATTTTCCTTTCGTTCCGTTGCATTCCGACAACTTTCAAAAATCAATGCTATTATTGGGCATAACTTAATTAATTATGCTCGAGGTGGCATTCTGGGGAGATTAATTGATGGAATACCTCAGTGTAATAGACCGTTGGAACGGAAACGAGAAGATCTACAAGATGGGATGTTGAGAAGAGTCTTCCAGTGGTCGAAGAGAGTATGGTGGGCGATTTACCATTTTCCTTAGTTAAAAATGACTTTAATTAGTCATTTAATTAAGGAAAAATAATTAATCGGAGAAAAGGGGCCAAAAGTGACTTAAGTGAAATAAAATCAAATTAAAAGTCACTTAAGATAAAGTCAATGGAGGAGCTTCTAGAATAATAATACAATAAGATGCTTCTAGAGGCTTGGAGATCTATCCATCAGATCTATAAAAGGGGAGGAGGAGATCATTTGAGACATCTTGGATATGAGATTTCTTTTTGTGGAGAGGTCTGAGAACGTGGTTCTCTACTTCAGCAGTAGCCCTAGGACAAAAACCCTCGGGTGATTCAGTGAGAGGGGGTGAGCACCCATCTCTTCCCTTGCTGGACCCATTCAGGGTTCACAGGTGTAATGATCCTAAATAGGAAATACAAGTGATAACAACAAATATTCTACGCAGCAAAATACAAAAACAAAATGTTCAGTAGACACCCATATAAAAATT
The DNA here is from genome assembly GCA_031772625.1 of Pinus tabuliformis. Classification (NCBI taxonomy): domain Eukaryota; kingdom Viridiplantae; phylum Streptophyta; class Pinopsida; order Pinales; family Pinaceae; genus Pinus; species Pinus tabuliformis. The sequence goes on from CM062814.1 coordinate 923,891,057, forward strand.
ATGATGGATAACTTTTGAGCCATAATATTAAGTTTTTGCAAACCAAATACAATAGATGATGGAATGGTGCACCTGGTCTTGTCCCAATGAACAAGCAAAACCAACCCTAGGTGGGAAAATAGCTGAGTTGAAGGTTTCCCAACTGCTGCACCACTCTGCACTGTGTTGCTCCAATAAACTATTGCCCTGTTGAATTTCGACCTGTTGGAATGTGCCCAAAAACTGCCTAGAAAATGATATCCTTTCAGCCCCAGATTCCTCGGACAAAACCCAGAAAAACCCAGAAGGGAATTTCACTGGTTTTGAATTTGGATTTTCAGCTTCCTTGGAGCCTCTCCCCAGCCACTGCTGCCAAATTTGACTTGCAGGAAACAACGTGCAAATCCCTCTGTAAATACTTCTGAAATGTTGGTTTTACTTGTGCTATCCAAGTCCTTTCTCCCGGATGGCTCTTGGCCAAGATTAACTGCTCTCCCAAGCCCCACGAAATTGCTACTACAGGCCTCTACGCAATCCCTCTGCCCAGAAATTCGTACAACTGATGCACTGGTCTAGCTGGCTGCAAATCCCAGTGAAAATGTCCTCAACAAGTAGCCTCCTCAGCTCCCGGAACTCCCAGCAAGCAATGAACCTCCTTGCTGGCTTCCAACTCCTCCTGCGTGTTTCTGGCTGCCCAGGAAATACGTAGTTCCTTCTTTGCGTTGTTGGCTGAAGTGTGTGACTGTGCTGAACTCCCTGAAAACTCCTGTGGAACAGCCTCCCTAGGGCGGGCACAGATGGTCCCCCGAATAAGAGGTTGAATCTCCCGCGTGAGAGATTCGTGGCTAAACAACTGGTAGACTCCCTAAGCAGTAGAGCGTACAAAGAATGTTTGTTTGCAAATGTTCAAGATGAAAACAAAATGAGAGTTGATCTCCCTTTATAACTCCTTGGGCCCCTTAGCCTCATGTGGGCTCCTCCATCCACCCATTTAATTTTCCCTCCAAGCATATCGAATGGCTAATTCGAACTCCTATGTGGGTGGCCCCCACATTCCCCTAGCAACTAAACAAAGTCAATTTGGTTCCTAAGTCCCTAAGTCGAAAGTGTGGGGCCCTCTTCCTTAGTCAAAAATGTGCAAAATTGTGTAGCAGCACCCTGTTACTAATGTGTTTGAGAAGGGACATGACAGTCATCCCCTCCCAAATGTTGCTTGCCCTCAAGCAACCTCAAAGATGGGTACTCCAAAATATGCTCACCCTCCCAGATGGCATCCTCATCTGGTGAGTTCTTCCAATGCACCAAACATCGCTTGTCCTCAAGTAATGCCTGAACAAACACTCTCTCTGACTGTGGACCCCCACTATCACTGCAAACTTCATCAGGGTCCCAAATGTGCCATTGGATTGTCCATGATCGTTGTAATATCCTATAGTGGAGTCCCTCAATACCAAGATCCCAAGCCAACTTGATTAACATGAAGCCCCCCTTTCTTCACTCATTATCCTGCCAGATATGGGCATTAGGAACCCTGTGTCTATCACCAATAAGTAGAGCATCCTGACGATGTAAAACTCTACCCAAATCCTCATGAAGTTGCTCTACTGAATAGTCCACCCCATGCACTCTGATTGTGAGCCCTTGAAGATACAACTCAATCCCTATGTGAATGAAGCCTCTCCTGCATGAGCTCCTCCTGAAATCCTCTTGATGGCCATCCTGCCATGTTGATGAAGTCTCCCACGCCCTTAGCGAATCACTGAAACCCAATGGAGAATCTTGATGACTCTCCCCTATAGAAACCAGCTCACCCCCATGGGTATTTGAACTGCGAAGTACTATGACGCTAAGGTCCCATGCCCAATGCAACAAGAAACTATCCTGCTGACCCCGCGACACCCTGGTCATCACTAACTGCCTAACATCCTCGTACCAGAGCCTCCTCTCGCATAGGTCTCGGCCACAATCTATGCGATGATTGAGGTTAGGCCCAACCTGCCAAAGCAACCCAATAGTGTCAGCGCCTATCCCTCCATGGTTGGCCCCAATCTTGAGCAACAATCTACCTCGCCCTATGGTGAGGGCTTCGGTGATTCCCCATGTGTCTGCCTGTGAATGAATCAATTCGCATGTTATCCTGCCCATGCTCACTGAGGAGTGGAGTATCCCACCAATCCACTGGATCCCTGGATCCCATAACCATACTAGAGGTCCACAACCCCCAATCCTCTTTGCCTGTCGCTGTGATATGCTGCTAGTTGTTGGGACTCCTCCATGCCCTGTCTTTGACTCTAGTAGGTATCCAATAGGTAGGCACTGAGCATCAAGAACCTGTGTTGCGAATAACCAACTACTCTACACCTGCCAAATCACACAACAAGATCTACTATTTAGAAGAGGAGGAATGACCTGTATGGATTCATTATTTAACAAGATCTACTATCCCAACTCCTGATGATGTGCCCTGGTCCTGCTAGAAGCCAAGGCGTCATCCTGCCAACAAGGGCTACCATCCCTCGCATCTCATGCTCACCTAATGTCTCAAGTTGTCGAGCTGGAAAAGCACCATACAACTCCCTCTCGGTCACCTCCCCAAGTGTGAGCCTAGGGGTGGAACATATGCTACCTCGACAATCAAGAATGTTATCCCTAAGCCTGTATCTGTTAACTCGTGCACCTACCAAGTGTCTCAACTGGAGAGTCTCCTCCTAGCCCATGACACGCGGTGTCTCATCCAACTACCTAGGGTGAGCCTCCCATGCCTTGTTGCCTAAATGGAGAGTGTCAAGGCGCAACAACCAAACACTATGTGACTGTAAGCAACACCGGAGGAGGATGGGTGGGTATGCCTCGAAGGGTATGATCCAGTGTTGCGAAAATCACAATATTATCGCAATAAAATCAGAAAATCTCGATTTTTTGAGTTTGGCGATATTATCACCCGATTTTTATGCTAATTTTTTTCACAAAAAAATCGCGATTTTTACGAAAAAATCTTTTGGGAAAATAAATAAATAAATAAAATTTTCTCTCTAATTTTTTTATGAGGAGGAGGAGGAGGTGACACAACCTACCCAAGCTACCCCTATCACCAGTAGAGGACGTGGTCTACCTCCTGTAGCTCCTAGTTCTTCAGCTTCTAGAGCACAGCAGAGTCCACTGCCAACTCCACCATCATCTACATCTAGAGGGGCAGAGGAAATAGTAGTATTAGACTTTAGTTATTTGGTTCATTTCATTGTATATGACATTATGACTCATGATATGAGATACATTATTATATTTTTTGTTGATATTTTGAGGCTGAGTTGGGACTCAGGAGTCACAACTTACTATTCAGGACATGATTCACTGTTATGTGTGATGTAGCACTAGAAATGATATTACACATCTTATATATTAGTTCTTTTATCATATTTATGTGTCAATATATTTATTTTATGTTGTAGATGCTTTAGATATTAAAAAAATTTAAAAAAATGAATATTGTTGTATTCTACGATTTTTTCCCGATTTTTACCAATTTTTTCCCGATTTTTACGATTTTTTCTGATTTTTTCCCCTCGCCGATAATATCCCGATAACGATTACTGCAACATTGGTATGATCAAGAGTCTGCTAGAGTGCTCAAGAGTAATCCTACAGACGTCCCTGTCTCTGCCTTGGATCTGCTGACAACCCGCTCGAGACCCTATCTCCGCTAAACATGGTGTCACTAGATGCTCAACCATGTCCTCATCGATCGTCGGTGAGATGCATCCAATGGTACACCTACTTCCCCTGTCAATAAGTCTCCTTAGAGGTAACTCTCCAAGCACCCAATGCACTGCATCATCTGCCACTGCATACCACCTAGTGTCACCGCAGTGTCACCGCACTCATCGACATGCCACTGTATACCGCAACCTGTCTCTGTACACCATGGAATACCCCTGGCTACAACCATACCATCTTGTATCGTCCTGTGTCACTGGACCTGTCACTCCCCGCACGTCCTCAATGCGATGCGAGTCACTCCTCCTACCCCACAGTGTCAACCAGCATGTTGTGGTATACCACCATGTATCTCCATGCTCCTCTGTAGGCCACTGCTCCTCGTTGCATAGCCCTGCACACCACTAGGTGCTATGGCCTAGAATTGGGTCTGTATGCATCAGGGCACATCCCTCTATATAAAACTGGACACTACGACTTGACTCTATGCAGTCTTGTGTACCACTGCCTACTATCATACCACCCTGTAACATATGGTATCCTGCATGTGCCAAAGTGTCCGCCACTCTGATAGTGACCCCACCATGACATGCGTCATGTCCCCTCGTCCATCCTAGTAGACCTGAGCACCCTAACTCCACTCCTGCTAGGGGGGATATCTCTGCTGTGCCGATCCTCTGTGACCCCTGAGTCCTAAACCTCAATGGGAGAACATCGTCTCCATACAATATCCAGTCTAGTGGCATACCCATGCCACCTCCTCCAACCAGCTCCTGCCAGAGAATGCTAATCATCCTGCGCCCCCATGCGCAACCAACATGCCAAAACAACCAATGGAGTCTGCTCACAAACCACCTAGCCACTAGCATCAACTGGAACTCCCCTAAGGAATGCATGCGCTCAAGCACGGGGTTGACTACCTCATCAATGCCATAGCCATCCCACATGTTTGATATCGGATAGGAAGCCCCGCCTGGATCCCAATGCCAACCTGAGCCTCCAGCACCCTCAATGTCTGAGAGCTCCCACTGAGCTTTACTCCGGACTACGACCATCTCCATGAGTCTAGCCCACTCCACTGGGTACCAACTCAAAATCTCTCACAATCCAACCCCAAGAGAGGAATCGAATGCACAAACTCTAGCACAGAGAACAAGCCCTCCATCCTGCGAGTGTTGCACCTTGCGCAACTCATGTCGCCTCAACTCACCATCTTGGTCAACACATAAAATTTGTCGAGGAGTCTTTGCATCTCTCTCTCCGTGGTGCAAAGGTAGTCTAGCAATGTTGCAAGCCCCATCTATATAAGCCCAGAGAGAGCTATTATCTGGAAGTACTGCAACTCTGTTGACGGTCTGTGCATCTAACAACTCTAAGTTAGTGGTGGGCCCCAAAGAAGACTGCTCGTCCTCCTCCACCATGGGCTCAACATGAGTCACAAACTACCCCTCTATGTGCTCTCCATGTTGTTATAGGTGGTTGTCATCCCGCAACTCTATCATAGATTTGGGTGCCTCTGTACCTATCGGCTCCTCATCAAGGGTGGTGATGTCTCTTGGCACCTCATCATCCTGTCATGTGTTGCTATCACCTGAAACTCAGTCACGACCCCGGATATCTCAACAATGGATGTCACCTTCCCAACGGTGGACATGTCTATGTCTCCTAGCACCTCATCAATGGATGGTCCTATGGGTGTATGCTCTACTTTCTCCCTCAAGGTGTCAACTGGTGCTATCAAAGAGGCCTCCAACAATGGTGACTCTTGTGCCACGCTAGGTATACCAATGTGATCCTCACACCCCCACGTGTCCTCTGCCTCATGTTCAATCTCCTACTCAAGCCCCTGATATCTAAGACCAGGTCCCCACCAGCAAAATCGTCTCCTTGACTCATGCTCTAACTGTATCAGGCCTGCCTGCTTCTTTTCAGGAGATCTGGGGCCCTGATTCTGTCGGCTTTCCCCACATAGTGTAGATGGTTGTACTCCCACGGCTTGTGCACCTCTAGTGTCTATGTTGTAAGGACAAGGATGGATCTGGTCTGACACCTTCCTCAACTGAGCCAACCTCTCATCGCTCCAACGGATTCCACCCCAGAATTCTTGCATACTGAATCTCCCTTGAGCCATGGGTAGTGTACAGTGTAACTCGTCACTGTGCATACATGCCCAAATCTCCCATGATCTTATTGGTTACCCACAGTTGGGCCAAGATCATGCTCTGATACCACTGTAATGATCCTAAATAGGAAATACAAGTGATAACAACAAATATTCTACGCAACAAAATACAAAAATGAAATGTTCAGCAGACACCCATATAAACACTGTAAATGGAGAACTTTTGAGCCATTTTATTAATTTTCTGCAAACCAAATACAATAGATGATGGAATGGTGCACCTGGTCTTGTCCCAATGAACAAGCAAGACCAACCCCAGGTGGGAAGATAGCTGAGCTGAAGGTTTCCCAGCTGCTGCACCACTCTGCACTGTGGTGCCCTAGTAAACTGTTGCCCTGTTGAACTTCAACCTGCTGGAATATGCCCAAAAACTGCCCAGAAAATTATATCCTTTCAGCCTCGGATTCCTTGGACAAAACCCAGAAAAACCCAAAAGGAAATTTCACTAGTTCTAACTTTGGATTTTTGGCCTCCTTGGAGCCTCTCCCCAGCTACTGCTGCCAAATTCAACTTGCAGGAAACAGCCTACAAATCCCTCTGTAAATACTTCTGAAATGTTGGTTTTACTTGTGTTATCCAACTCCTTGCTCCCAGATGGCTCTTGGCCAAGATTAACTGCTCTCCCAAGCCCCACGAAATCGCTGCTACAAGCCTCCGCGCAATCCCTGTGACCAGAAATTAGTACAACTGATGCACTGTTCTAGCTGGCTGCAAATGCCAGCGAAAATATCATCAAAAAGCAGCCTCCTCAGCTCCCAAAACTCCCAGCAAGCAATGAACCTCCTCACTGACTTCCAACTCCTCCTGCGTGTTTATGGCTGCCCAGGAAATACATAGTTCCCTCTCTGTGCTGTTGGCTAAAGTGTGTGGCTGTGCTAAACTCCCTGAAAAGGCCTATGGAACAGCCTCCCTAAGGCGGGCATGGATGGTCCCCCAAAGAAGAGGTTGAATCTCCCGCGTAAGAGATTCATGGCTAAACAACCGGTAGACTCGCTAAGCAGCGAAGCCTACAAAAAGTGTTTGTTTGCAAATGTTCAAGATGAAAACAAAATGAACGCTGATCTCTCTTTATAAGTCCTTGGGCTCCCTTAGCCTCATGTGGGCCCCTCCATCCACCCATTTGATTTTCCCTCCAAGCATATCGAATGGCTAATTCGAACTCCTACATGGGTGGCCCCCACATTGCACTAGCAGTGAAATAAAGTCGATTTGGCCCCTAAGTCTCTAAGTCGAAAGTGTGGGGCCCTCTTCTTTAGTCAAAAATGTGCAAAATTGTTAGCAGCACCCTGTTACTAATGTGTTTGAGAAGGGACATGACAACAGGTTGCACTATATTGTTTTTCAGTTTGTTTTGGAGGCCGATTTGCAGCATTATTGTATATTTATTTGAGGTTAGTTTTTCACCTCAGCTATATGGTTGTATATGCATGTAAAATCCCATCTTCTCTAATATAATAAAGTTGAGAATTTTCTTGTTCAGTGTGTTATGGATTGCAGTGCTCTGTTTGTCTTTAATTGTTAATTTTAGGTATGTTCTATGCTGAGACTAAATTTACTTCAGTTTTCCATATAAGCTCAATATCAATTCCAGATTAGCAATCACATTTAGCATGATAGTAAAATGCAGAGAGAACATAAACATAAATCGCAGAAAACAAGCCAAGACAAAAGGACACAAGATGTGGCACCAGCTAGGGACAAACCCCAATGTGGGGAAACCCTTGATCAATTCTTCTTATATTCTTCAATAGTTCAGCAGACAGAGAGATAGTACATACTACATATACATCAGAAGTCAACATTTTGACTTGTCAAAACAAGAGCAGAGATCTTCACTAAGAAGATAACACATGAGGTAGCTGATCAGAACTCAGGTGAAGGCATACTGCTTCAACTGATTCTCCAAGGTGATTCCATCAGCATGCTACACCCATCACAGTGTTGCACCCATCACTGAGTTGTTCTCATCACAGTTGTAAAGACCAGAAAAAAACATAAGTAAAACAGTGAAAGAGATTTTAACCTGAACCTGTTATATTTCCTGAAATCTGATAGCACTGTTGAAAGTACCTACCTGTGCCGTGCGGTTGATGAAGCCTCCAGCTCCCTGCTTCGGTTACCAAAAGATCGAATCCACCCAGCCAAACTGAGCAAAACCTGGCTACTCAATCCAGCAAGCTTCTTAGCAGAAGCCGACTGTTCCCCGTGCCCAAAACCTCAGAACAACTCAAGCTCTTCCTGTGGATGATTTCCGTACATGATGTTCCTCCTCCTTCCCATTTTCTTCCCTCCGTTTTTTGCCCCCTCTAAATCACTGTTTTGTGGTTTTATCCCGTTGCTTGGCGGTGGTCGCTCTTCCATCTGCAGCCCACCGCTCAGTTTGCTGATGACACGCTCCTCTCTTACGTATTCCTCACTTATCTCTTTTAAAGGTCACACATATATGTCACATTGGATTTTATTAAAGTATTCATTTAATATAAACATAATGACTTTATACTTAGTGCCCCTTTTAATTTCTTATATATATTTTAAAAATTATTTTATTAATTTATTAATATGATTTATTTATATTATTAATTTATTAATATAATTTTTATTAATAATCTGGAATATATAATTTATATAGTCCTCTTTTAATATTACCCATACATTAAGCAATGTAGGTGTTGATGGATAAGTAGAACCTCTATTCGAAGAAGTGTCATGATATTTGCTACTTATAGTTAATTTAGTATATAAATACTAGTGCGGGTATGTGACACATGCATATGTAGCTATCATATGCATGCACCGTATGCCTGCTATTACTCTTGCGTTCTTTATATTTTAGATAGGTCATTACATACACTCCCCCATCAAAAAACTTCGTCTCGAAGTTAGAGTCTTTATCTTATTTGATTACTTATGATAGCAATTAGTACATTCTTTTAGGATTGTAAATCGAGTTTTTAAAGAAAAAATCAGGATACCATTAAATTGGTGTTTTGAATACTTTTAGGTTTATGATTTTAATGGTCATGCCTTGCCCTAACCAAGTTCCCAAGTTATTCTAAAATCATCTTATCCTTCCTAATCTCTTCCGCTCCCATCCTATCCATCCTCTACTGGAGTATGCCATGGCGTCAGTTTTACTGACCTAACCATTCATAAACTCTAAGGGTGACAGCGTCGGTTATACCAACCTGATTCCCAGTAGGCATCCGGCAGTGATCATCACACGTCTAGGGGAGCGTGATTCGCATAGTCCTCCCATGACTCCAGGGTTTGGAGGATAAACGGTGAGCAACACCTCCACCCCTCCCAGTAGAATTAGGGTTAATACCCTATCATAGAATCTCTTCGAGCCTTAATTGTTCTGAGGTTTTGTCATCATGTGGTCATTTTGGTAACGGATATTATCTGCAATCATACACTTGTCCATGCATTTATAAAATGTGCATTAACATATTCAAAATAACTTATGTATAATTCACATATGTCAACTACAATATAACATATTTTGCCATATTCTATTCATGTCATTGACTTTCATTTAAAATGTAATTATTCTTTGATTTCTATTCCATCAATCATATTGGCATGCATAAATAAAACAGAATTATAATATCTTAATTCCCATCAGAAGTAAAATCATTTAAATGTCTTAAACTTTACTTTGACAACTATAATTTAGTAAGATCAATAACATATTTTGTTTTGGTATCCATGTACCAGCAGAATTTAAACATATATTATGTCATAAAAATTCACGTTTATATATGATCATTCAAAATGGTTCTGAGTCTCTGATTTGCAGTAAAGTAAATATATACTAAACATAGTTTAAAGTTCTTCAAAATTGACACAGATTAGGGTATCTTTGACATATGTCCTTTGTATTTTCAGAAGTCGCTGATCCAGGACTATACTTGTCCCATTGGACCTTGTTGACCCCTACTGGTCAACTGCCCATAGCAGTACACCCCCTTTTTCTTTGCAAAAAGGGTAGCGCTTGATCGACATGTAAACCCAGTCTGCATGTATAAATTGTAAATAATCTTAGCAGATATGAGTCATGTATGTAAATTGCCTAGGCGGACCTAATTTTCTAAGTGATAATCTACGTTCCGGAAGGTTTTTCGTCTCACCGATCCATGATCGGCAGAGTTTTCCTTCAGCCTAACCCAAAAGCCGGAATGGATTTTGTCATTTGAATCTTAGGAGAATCCTAGTGTGTTAATCTGCTAGATTATAGTTATGTCGCAGAACTGGGTGGTTTATGAGGGTCTATGTCAAATGGGTTTTTCCCCTTAAGATGTAAAGTTGTAAAGGTCATGATGTAAAGTGTCTTGAGGGTTAGAAAATGTTTTAATCCCCTCATAAGTTTTAAGTCTTAAGTCCTAGGTCCTAGGTGTTTTTCCAAAGGCTAAGTTCGAGGATCCATTTAATTAAAAAAATTAAAAAATTAAAAAAAAAAGTAATAAAATAAAATAAAAAATTAAAGAAAAATTATAAAATAAAGCAAAAACCCTAAAAATAATAAAATAATAATATTTTTGAGTAAATAAATGCAAAATTTCATTTTTTAATGAATTAACTAATTCGACGGATGAGATTAAGAGATATCTTGATTCTCATCGACGGTCGAGATCATTTCAACATGGATCACTCGAACTAGCCATTGGGATTTTTTTCCTTTAAATAGAGTCCTAGGGGGTCATTTGAGATCATTGGATCTGAGAGTCTGGTGCAAAAGAAAGCTCTCTTGTAGTCATTTTTGTGCAATAAAGAAGACTTTGGGGTTAAAAATCTTGCTGGTGTTACTCTTCTGAAAATGTTGTAAGATTGATTTTTTTTTTTTTTTCTGCATAATTTTATTTTCAGCCATTGATGATAGCTTAATGAAGATTGATCTAGGCACAGGTATCTTGTCTGATCTTTGGGGTTTGAATGATAGTTAGGATTCTGAAATATAGTGGCAGGTATCTCCATTTGATCGGGGTTTCACTATTGTTTTCTCCTTCTATGTTAATGGTTGATTTTAAGCTGTGCAGGGAATCCTTTTTTCAGATTACCAGGTGTTAGGGGAAGTTCTCGGCTGAACCAGCCAACTCCCGGGTTGTGTTTTCTGAAAGAGCCCAGCTAGTTCTTAATCTCGGGCTTATCATTCAAAATATTTTTTATGAATGCATGCAGGGTTTTCTGAAGCATTTTTACATTAAAATTAAATTCTGATAATATTATTGTGATTATTGATAAATCTGGCTTCTTAAGAGCTTTCGGTTTGTAAATACTGTAATTCTTTTGCTGGATCTAGGGTTTTGATTTTGTTTACTGCACATATTATTTTTGGCGATTTTTTTTATTACAGGTTGCAGGGTTTTCTGGAGATCTCTGAGGATCTATCTGCGCCGTTTTGCTGTCCAAGGGTTCCAAACATCAAGTGTTTTCAGATCTGGGGTTCCAAATTTTGCAGGTTTTTGTTTGCAGGTCTCAGTTCCACTGCTGTCTTTTTCTCTCCACAATCGTGGTCTAAGGCTGCATCATATATCCGCAGCAGCCCTCACGCATCTCTCTCCAAATCTGCTGCTCTACCCATCACTGTTCAAGCCGCCATTTTGTTTTCAACCTCTGCTGAGAAGTGCGTGTCAGAACCAGCGTTTCTCTCACAATCATTTTCTTTTCCTTGGTGCTAATCAAGCTTCATCGACCTGCACTACAAGAAATTCAAAATTTTTTTTGGGCCGCCGACAGCAAGAGCGTGTCTCTTTCTCACGCAGGCCTGTCTCAAGTTTCTGTGTTAAATGACAAATCCGAATCAACACGCCCAGAATTGATTCGCGGCATCCATCTCTTCATCAACGCTTGCAAACCTGTGAAATTTGTTTTAGTGCGTGTATGTGTTAAGCCTCCGACCTGCAAACCACAGGCAGATCCGTTCATCACTTCAGCAAACCGGCTTTCTTCCTGCGTGTGGCTGCCGCTGGGGAAAATTGCGTGGCCTTGCAAAACTCTTCAGGAAAATCTGCGTGGCTTCAATCTCCTGCAAGAGATCACGCCATTCTCTGCCTGCAAACACTCAGGAAATTTCGTTGTCTACCGTCTAAGTTTGCCGCCGTCAAACAAAAATTCGTTGCTACGCAGGCCAATCGATCCTCATCACGCAGACGGTAATATAAGCTTAGTGTAATTTTTGTTTTTTTTTTATAGGTATTGCGTTGAATCATTTTTACTTGCCTCAGGTTTCGACTTGGATAAAAAAAAAAAAAGAGGCTTTTGATTTTCATTCTATATAGGTTATTTAAATATTAGATTTTTTTTATTTTTTTTTAGTGTTAGTTTTAGTGTCTAGTCTTTTCCTTATAAAAAAAAAAATTAAAAAAAAAAAAATTCCTTTTAGTTAGAATTTAAATGTAGAATAAACTTTTATTTTTTGATTTTAATAGTTATGTTTTAGTTTAAGAGTTAATTTTTTATTTTAGCTTAGTTTAATAGTTTAAATTTTATTATTTTTTTTAGAAAAGCTTTAGATTTATTTTTAATAGATTTGACTTTTTTTTAGGTTTTATTAAAATTGAAAAGGTATAAAAAAAAATGAAAAAATAAAATAATAATAAAATAAAATTTTGTTGAAAATTTTTGCCAGATTCAAATTTTAGCTCTGATATTTATCATGTTTTATTTTTTCCTGCTGAGGCTAAAATTTTTGATGTGGGATTAATGTTTATCATCTTTTATGTGATTTGGCATGCTTAAATGATCTGGATAACATTTGAAATTACGTGGTTGTTTAAAGCATTTATCTTTCGAGATTTTAATTGCTGGAATATCGTTATTGAGTTTTAATCGCTGGATCACTATAAGAGCATTGTGCGTTTATCGAATATCTTGCATTTGCTTGAGTTATCTGATGGTAAATGATTGTTAATGAGTTCATCTTTCCACAGCATTTGATAGATAATCATTCAACGATTAAATCTATAAGGCATTGGTCCATTAAATTTAACAAAATCAATTTAACGCTTGTTTCTTCATGTCTCCCAACCCAACTGGTCGACAGTTGGTCTTCATCACTTCATAGGGTCTACCCCCCTTAGCTGCGGGAGACAGGCTTAAACGGAGAGATCAGGGATCAGGGTGACAGCCCCCGGTCTGAGCGTTGTCGTGTCAATCTGTGCGACAACATTTTTTGGCGCCGTTGCCGGGGATACTTTATTCTCGGTGTTTCAACGACAATCATCCTTCTCATTTCTTATCTTTTCATCTGGCCCGGCAACGCCAACATTTTTTGGCGCCGTTGTCGGGGATACTTTATTCTCGGTGTTTCAACAACAATCATCCTTCTCATTTCTTATCTTTTCATCTGGCCCGGCAACGCCAACATTTTTTGGCGCCGTTGCCGGGGACAGAGTTTTTCTGTTCCTGGCATTTCAACGACATTCATCTTCTCATTTCTCATCATTCTTTCATCTTTCTCATCTCTCATTTGAGCTGGCAGATTCAACATTTTTGGTTATCATTTGGATCTTTTATCGCCTTATCTTTCGTCATATCAGCAACTACTCTTCAGTTCGTTTCTTGTTTGGGTGGCGACTCCATTTCTTTTCATTTCCCAGACAAGAAGCCTCTCTCATATCTGCTTGTTGGTTGATTTTTGGATCCTAGAATTAGATTCATTGTTCAAGTGGCGACTCTACTTCTTTCATCTCTTAATTCTCTTGAGCAGAAATCTCGTTCTATCATCCATGTGATCCCTTATTATTCATCATGGATTATTCATTTAAACCATGTCATTTAACTGATAATCTCCATGATTTTCCGAAAGAGGCCATTTCTAAATTATTTAAGTTCTCAGGTGGTGATTCGGTCGCTATTAGACAACATTTAAACAGGTTTACTTGTGTAATGATCATATATTGTAGACTTCCTCAATATAATCATGAAGATGTCAAGATGCGTCTATTTGTCCATTCTTTAAAGGGTGATGCTTTGAACTGGTTTAATAGTTGTCCTAAAGATTCCTTCATTTCTTTGCAAGACATTGTCGATGCTTTTAAAGATAGATATGGTGATCCAGATAGCTCGCCTTGTGCCCCTAAAATCGTGCAACAGAATGAAAGTAATCTTATAAAAGGTTCAGCTGTCGAAGAAAGATTTCAAGACAATGCTTCATATCAGAATGTGCCATCCACTTGTACCATTGCAGATCATAGTAGTGTTGACAATGAAAAGGAAGGTCATAAGCAAATTATACAAGATCTATTGCTACTGGTAAGAAACATGGAGATAAATCAAACTAATTACGCCAATGATGTGAGAACTTTATGCACTCACCTGGAAAAGCGTAATAGGGAGATGGAGATCATGCAAAATCAACATAGTAAGAAAATTGAAGCCATGAAGATTAATCATGACACAGAAATTAGGTTCATGCAAAGCAAGATGTCAGGCTTAGAGGAAAATATGACGACCATGAAAGCTGATCATGATAGGGAAATTAATTCTATGCAGACCAAGTTATTAACTACGGATGAAGAAATGACTATCATGACGTTCAATCATAATAATCAGTTAGCTACCATGCAAGCAAATCATAAAGAAGAAATAAACTCTATGCAGTATTGCTTGATGAACGTAAAGGAAAAGAACGATAAAGTAATAAAAGATATGGAAGAAGACCATGTCAGGCAAATCAGTGCTATAAAGGTTGAACACTCTAGTCAGATAAATGCCATTAAAATACAGGTTCAAAAGTTTCAACAATGGTCAGAGGATGAGAGAAACCAGGAGACATCAATAGATCAGGAGCCTTCTCATTTGTTGCAACAAGCTCCATCTTATTATGAGGAGGTCATTGGTTTGATTGAAAGGTGGTTAATTGAAGGTGATCCAGATAGACTTAAAAATGATAAAGATCAGATGCAGGATAAAGAAAGACATGTCACACATATCTTACATACTTCATCTGATTGCTTTGAAACAGAAAGTTCCATGTCATCAGTGATACAACCTGCCACAAAGAAAAAGCGCAAGAGAAAGAAAATGAGAAGAATATTTGATGCATCAGACGGCCACGAGCAGCTTGATTTTCGGATAGGAAAAAGTCCTACCATGTGTAGAATTGGACATGGCACATCTGACAAGCAGCTGACAGATTTGCCTGAAAGCAGGCAAATGCTCAGTATACACTATATTGAACACATCTGATGCCATGGGGCATCCTTTGTATTGTATTTCTAACCCTACTCCTTGTCATTTCAGCATTTTCATTTCGGTTTTAGGATTAGATTTGCTTTTCTAGATTAGTTAATAAATGAAGAGCTTATATCTTTCCTGTGCTTAATGTTATATGATGATTTTTTGGATGGGCGCTACTTATTTCTGTTGTGTGTTGCATGGATGCAGATTCTGGATTCTCACATTCCTACAGTGCAGCAACGTGTCCCCAAGTAGAGCCAGATGTTGACAGTTGACCCCTACCGGTCAACTGCCCATAGCAGTACACCCCCTTTTTCTTTGCAAAAAGGATAGCGCTTGATCGACATGTCCGTGCCATTCTACAGTCATCGACAGCTTGATCAATCTATGTTGTAAACCCAGTTTGCATATATAAATTGTAAATAATCTTAGCAGATATGAGTCATGTATGTAAATTGCCTAGGTGGACCTAATTTTCTAAGTGATAATCTACGTTCCGAAAGGTTTTTCGTCTCACCGATCCATGATCGGCAGAGTTTTCCTTCAGCCTAACCCCAAAGCCGGAATGGATTTTGTCATTTGAATCTTAGGAGAATCCTAGTGTGTTAATCTGCTAGATTATAGTTATGTCGCAGAACTGGGTGGTTTATGAGAGTCTATGTCAAATGGGTTTTTCCCCTTAAGATGTAAAGTTGTAAAGGTCATGATGTAAAGTGTCTTGAGGGTTAGAAAATGTTTTAATCCCCTCATAAGTTTTAAGTCTTAAGTCCTAGGTCCTAGGTGTTTTTTCCAAAGGCTAAGTTCGATGATCCATTTAATTAAAAAAATTAAAAAATTAAAAATTAAAAAAAAAAGTAATAAAAAAAAAAAAAAAATTAAAGAAAAATTATAAAATAAAGCAAAAACCCTAAAAATAATAATATTTTTGAGTAAATAAATGCAAAATTTCATTTTTAATGAATTAACTAATTCAACGGATGAGATTAAGAGATATCTTGATTCTAATCGACGGTCGAGATCATTTCAACATGGATCACTCGAACTAGTCGTTGGGATTTTTTTCCTTTAAATAGGGTCCCAGGGGGTCATTTGAGATCATTGGATCTGAGAGTCTGGTGCTAAAGAAAGCTCTCTTGTAGTCATTTTTGTGCAATAAAGAAGACTTTGGGGTTAAAAATCTTGCTGGTGTTACTCTTCTGAAAATGTTGTAAGATTGTTTTATTTTTTTTTCTGCATAATTTTATTTTCAGCCATTGATGATAGCTTAATGAAGATTGATCTAGGCACAGGTATCTTGTCTGATCTTTGGGGTTTGAATGATAGTTAGGATTCTGAAATATAGTGGCAAGTATCTCCATTTGATCGGGGTTTCACTATTGTTTTCTCCTTCTATATTAATGGTTGATTTTAAGCTGTGCAGGGAATCCTTTTTTCAGATTACCAGGCGTTAGGGGAAGTTCTCGGCTGAACCAGCCAAATCCCGGGTTGTGTTTTCTGAAAGAGCCCAGCTAGTTCTTAATCCCGGGCTTATCATTCGAAATATTTTTTATGAATGCATGCAGGGTTTTCTGAAGCATTTTTACATTAAAATTAAATTCTGATAATATTACTGTGATTATTGATAAATTTGGCTTCTTAAGAGCTTTCGGTTTGTAAATACTGTAATTCTTTTGCTAGATCTAGGGTTTTGATTTTGTTTACTATACATATTATTTTTGGCGATTTTTTTTATTACAGGTTGCAGGGTTTTCTGGAGATCTCTGAGGATCTATCTGCGTCGTTTTGCTGTCCAAGGGTTCCAAACATCAAGTGTTTTCAGATCTGGGGTTCCAAATTTTGCAGGTTTTTGTTTGCAGGTCTCAGTTCCACTGCTGTCTTTTTCTCTCCACAATCGTGGTCTAAGGCTGCATCATATATCCGCAGCAGCCCTCACGCATCTCTCTCCATATCTGCTGCTCTACCCATCACTGTTCAAGCCGCCATTTTGTTTTCAACCTCTGCTGAGAAGTGCGTGTCAGAACCAGTGTTTCTCTCACAATCATTTTCTTTCCCTTGGTGCTAATCAAGCTTCATCGACCTGCACTACAAGAAATTCAAAATTTTTTTTGGGCCGCCGACAGCAAGAGCGTGTCTCTTTCTCACGCATGCCTGTCTCAAGTTTCTGCGTTGAATGACAAATCCGAATCAACACGCCCAGAATTGATTCGCTGCATCCATCTCTTCATCAACGCTTGCAAACCTGTGAAATTTGTTTTAGTGCGTGTATGCGTTAAGCCTCCGACCTGCAAACCACAGGCAGATCCGTTTATCACTTCAGCAAACCGGTTTTCTTCCTACGTGTGGCTGCCGCTGTGGAAACTTGCGTGGCCTTGCAAGACTCTTCAGGCAAATCTGCGTGGCTTCAATCTCCTGCAAGAGATCACGCCATTCTCTGCCTGCAAACACTCAGGAAATTTCGCTGTCTGCCGTCTAAGTTTGCCGTCGTCAAACAAAAATTTGTTGCTACGCAGGCCAATCGATCCTCATCACGCAGACGGTAATATAAGCTTAGTGTTATTTTTGTTTTTTTTTTATAGGTATTGCGTTGAATCATTTTTACTTGCCTCAGGTTTCGACTTGGATAAAAAAAAATTAATAATAAAAAATAAAAAGGTTTTTGATTTTCATTCTATATAGGTTATTTAAATATTAGATTTTTTTTTTTTTTTCTTTAGTGTTAGTTTTAGTGTCTAGTCTTTTCCTTATTAAAAAAAAAAAAAAAACTTTTTTCCTTTTAGTTAGAATTTAAATGTAGAATAAACTTTTATTTTTTGATTTTAATAGTTATGTTTTAGTTTAAGAGTTAATTTTTTATTTTAGCTTAGTTTAATAGTTTAAATTTTATTATTTTTTTTAGAAAAGATTTAGATTTATTTTTAATAGATTTGACTTTTTTTTAGGTTTTATTAAAATTGAAAAGGTATAAAAAAAATAAAACAAAATAAAAATAATAATAATAAAATAAAATTTTGTTGAAAATTTTTGCCAGATTCAAATTTTAGCTCTGATATTTATCATGTTTTATTTTTTCCTGCTGAGGCTAAAATTTTTGATGTGGGATTAATGTTTATCATCTTTTATGTGATTTGGCATGCTTAAATGATCTGGATAACATTTGAAATTACGTGGTTGTTTAAAGCATTTATCTTTCGAGATTTTAATTGCTGGAATATCGTTATTAAGTTTTAATCGCTGGATCACTATAAGAGCATTGTGCGTTTATCGAATATCTTGCATTTGCTTGAGTTATCTGATGTTAAGTGATTGTTAATGAGTTCATCTTTCCACAGCATTTGATAGATAATCATTCAGCCATTAAATCTATAAGGCACTGGTCCATTAAATTTAACAAAATCAATTTAGCGCTTGTTTCTTCGTGTCTCCCAACCCAACTGGTCGACAGTTGGTCTTCATCACCTCATAGGGTCTACCCCCCTTAGCCGCGGGAGACAGGCTTAAACGGAGAGATCGGGGATTAGGGTGACAGCCCCCGGTCTGAGCGTTGTCGTGTCAATCTGTGCGACAACAGACCTTAACTTGGTCTACCAGACGATTCGTGAGCTGTCAAACCCTACATTCCAGTATATGTAATGGTTCGACCGACATAATTCCCTCGTCCGATACCTATAGTTCCTTCCATTGAAGGTTATGAGATTGATCAGCGATATAATGTCTTAATACAGATACATGAAATACATTATGAATTTTATACAAGTGAGGTGGCAGGGCAAGACGATAGGCGACAGGTCCAACTCTTTCTAGGACTTTAAATGGTCCAATAAATCGCGGTGAAAACTTTGTCCCTTTTCCGAATCGAATAGTAATTTTATTCGGTTTAATGTGGATGAAAACCTGATCCCCTACTTCATACTTCCTATAAGTTCTGTGAGCATCCGCATAACTCTTTTGTCTATCATGTGCTTCCTTTAATCGTAGTCTAATTTGTCTTACTTGCTCTTCCATTTCTTGGATTAATTCTGGTCCTATTATCACCCGATCTTCTAATCTGTCCCAACTTAACGGTGTTCTGCAAGGTCTGCCGTATAAAGCTTCAAATGGAGGCATTCCAATCGAACTGTGGTAATTGTTATTGTATGCGAATTCGACTAAGGGTAAGTACTTTTCCCAGTGTGATTGTTAATCCATAACATACATTCTCAACATGTCTTCAAGTACTTGATTTACCCTTTCTGTTTGCCCATCAGTTTCAAGAAGGTAAGCATTGCTTAAATTTAGTTGAGTTCCTAAGGCTGACTGCATGCAAGTCCAGAATCTTGAAGTGAATCGTGAATCTCTATCGGATATAATTTTCTTAGGTACTCCATGAAATTTGATAATTTCATTTATGAATACTCGCGCTATGTCAGCAACTTCGTAAGTATCTCTTATAGGGATGAAATGGGTGTGTTTTGTTAATTTATCCACTACTACCAGAATGGCAATATGTCTTTGAGAAGTAAGAGGTAGCCCAGTGATAAAATCCATAGAAATAATCTCCCATTTGGTCATAGGAGTGTCGTGAGGTTGCAAGAGACCTACTGGATGACAATGATCTGCTTTTACTTGTTGACATTCCAAACATTTTGCAACAAATTGAGCGATATCACGTTTCATGCATGACCAAAAGAAGAGTTTCTTAGTATCCGAATACATTTTCTTTACTCCAAGATGTGCACAATATACTGCTCTGTGGACTTCCTTTGATCCGGATTTAAATAGGAACGCAATAAAATACAGAGATAACCATAAACACAAAGATGCAGCGGAAATAATACTTCATTTCATTACTGTAAAATACTGAAATATGCTTACAACCAGAAATGGAAATAAACCAGCTAGGGCGATGGTAGCTTATCTCTGAGAAGAGATGTGCGGCTACATGCCTCTGAACTGTTCTGAACTGTGTTACAATGAGGCTCGAAGGCCTATTTATTGTTGAGAAACAATGGAAAACCCTTCACATCCCAAAACCTAACCCTAGAAGATGAAACGCCAAATTGTGGAACCCGTTTGGGTAAATTGGTACATCAATTTCCCGGGGTCGTAACTTTGGCATACGATCTCTGTTTGACGCGTACGATATCTCGTTAGAAAGATCTATCCGAGTACTACCACTTTGGGAGGCAACATGGGTCCATGATTCCCAAAAAAACGTCGTTTAGGGCCTCAAAACGGCTCCGGAAGTTCAGGACCCGAAAAACTGCTAAAAATAGTAAATTGTGCTGCACTTTAGGAAACTGAAAAGACTGAAAGAGACAGTTGTGGGGGTCCAAATGGGATAGGTGGGTGGCCACCAACATCCACCTGGATCATTCCTCCCCCCTTAGGAAGCAATGGTCCCCATTGCGTTGAGTTCCTCCCTGAGATGAGGAAGCTTCTGCTGAGCTGGGTCTCTGGTGAGCTATTCTGCAATCTCTGATGTGTCCAGAAATAGTGGAAAGCATGGTCGACAATGGTCCACATTGAACACTCGATGCAAGCGAAGGAATGGAGGAATGCTATGCTTCAAATCATTGTTGCCCGTAGCCTTGGTACTGGTGTAAGGACCATGTCGGAGTGGTCTGAGTTTCTGATGAGTTCTGGTAAGGCGCTCCCTCTGCGGATGTAACCGAACTTTGTCGCCCACCTGAAACTTGTGTGGTACCCCTGTGGGTGAGGAGAAGTTGTTCCTGTGTTCTATCATGACCGTATCCCTTTGTTTCTGTTGCTACATGGAGGAACCCTCTGCGGGGGTCATGGATGTAACAACGATCTTCCCCTTTGGGAGTGAGCCAGACAGATGAATTTCCTGGTCTGGGAGATGAGCTTGTTGCCTTTCTTAGCAGTGATCAAAGAGGTGGCGGTAGGTGGGGCTACCTCCAGTATCCTGTATAATGAATCACCCAAAGAAATAATGAGAGCGCGAGGTCTTGACTCATACACAGCATGTCGCCTCCACAAGTATGGCTGGCCTAATAGTACATCGCAAACATCCAGAGGTGTAACATCACACAATACCTCGTTTGTGAAGGGTTTGATGCTGTAGGGAAGGCGGCACTACTGGTGAACTTTCAGATCTCGTCCTTCGTGAAGCCACCCGATACTGTACGGTTGCGGGTGCGGTGTAGTCGGTAGGCCCAACCGCTTCACAACCTCTGCTGAAATGAGGTTCTTTTGGCTGCCATTGTCGACAATGAATTGTAGCGGCGAACCCTTCACCCACATCTGTGAGTGGAAAAGACGCTCCCCTTCCTCTGGATTTTCGGGCTCATCTTTCTGGATCTTGGCAGTGGCAACAATGGCGCTGGGATCCGCATCAATGATCTGCTTCCCTTTGCCATTCCCCTTGTCGAGTTCTGGCTCAGGGTCGGAACATGCATCTGATTCGAAAGCCTTCAACTCGGCCACCAGCAACTGCTTGGTCCGACACTCACTTGTGTTATGAGTGGGACTCTTGTGGAACTCACACCACTTTCCTGTGTCCTTCTTCAGCTTCGTGGTGTTGTTCTTTTCTTGCGGCTTCGACGGGTTGTCTTGGGTCACCCCGCCTTGGCTTTGTCCTTTGGGCTTCGGATTTGCAGATCCAAAGTCTCGCTTCTTCTATTTGAACTTTTGCTCGATTTTGACAGCGTATCGGTATGCTGTACCGAGTGAGGAGATGTTCAAGAACCCCGTCTCTTCCTGGATGTATCTGTGTAGGCAGCCGCGGTATTTGAGTACTAGATGCAGCTCAGAATCTTTGATATCCAACTGTGTGCGAAGGGTATGAAAAATGTTTGTGAACTCTGGCACATCTTGGTCTCGTCCCTGCCGCAGTGTGGTCCATTTGATGTATTTGTCCTCATAGCTTCTGACAGGGTAGTACTGCTCCTTGATGGCATCCCGGAAGTCATTCCAAGTGGGTGCGGCTGAAAATAGTGAGCCTGTACTTTCATCCTTCTGCTCGCAGTAGGTTTCCCACCAGTCCTTGACGTCGGGGGCTGCTTTGAGAAGAGCGAAAACAATCTTTTCCCGACTTGAAAATTCATGAACAGAAAAATACCCATATAGCAGATTTAACCATTTATCTACGGCATCTGCGTCTATTTGACCCTCGAAGATGGGGATTTCAAAATTAACTTGTACCTTAAACGGTGTGGCATTTCCAGAGTCGCTCTTGGAAGCCGATGCGTCGCCTCTGGGTAGCCGCTGAAGGATCTGCGCAAAGCTATCCATCATCGCGTTCCTTTGCCGCTCGAGCGCTTCTTCGAGCAAGATTTTGATAGGATCTCCTGCTCCCTCGTCTTTCTTCTCATCCGCCATGGGAGGCCGTCGAGATTTGCAAGGCCGGTCTTGCAAAGGTTCGACCAGTTCAAGCCCTAACTCCTTATATCCCGACCTCGTTGGGGACATGCAAAGAAAAATAGAGAAAAAGCAGACCGCTTTGATACCACTGATCCGGATTTAAACAGGAACGCAATAAAATACAGAGATAACCATAAACACAAAGATGCAACGGAAATAATACTTCATTTCATTATTGTAAAATATTGAAATATGCTTACAACCAGAAATGGAAATAAACCAACTAGGGCGATGGTAGCTTATCTCTGAGAAGAGATGTGTGGCTACATGCCTCTGAACTGTTCTGAACTGTGTTACAATGAGGCTCGAAGGCCTATTTATTGTTGAGAAACAATGGAAAACCCTTCACATCCCAAAACCTAACCCTAGAAGATGAAACGCCAAATTGTGGGCCCCGTTTGGGTAAATTGGTACATCAATTTCCCGGGGTCGTAACTTTGGCATACAATCTCTGTTTGATGCGTACGATAGCTCGTTAGAAAGATCTATCCGAGTACTACCACTTTGGGAGGCAACATGGGTCCATGATTCCCAAAAAAACGTCGTTTAGGGCCTCAAAACGGCTCCGGAAGTTCAGGACCCGAAAAACTGCTAAAAATAGTAAATTGTGCTGCACTTTAGGAAACTGAAAAGATTGAAAGAGACAGTTGTGGGGGTCCAAATGGGATAGGTGGGTGGCCACCAACATCCACCTGGATCATTCCTCCCCCCTTAGGAAGCAATGGTCCCCATTGCGTTGAGTTCCTCCCTGAGATGAGGAAGCTTCTGCTGAGCTGGGTCTCTGGTGAGCTGTTCTGCAATCTCTGATGTGTCCAGAAATAGTGGAAAGCATGGTCGACAATGGTCCACATTGAACACTTGGTGCAAGCGAAGGAATGGAGGAATGCTATGCTTCAAAGCATTGTTTCCCGTAGCCTTGGTACTGGTGTAAGCACCATGTCGGAGTGGTCTGAGTTTCTGATGAGTTCTGGTAAGGCGCTCCCTCTGCAGATGTAACCGAACTTTGTCGCCCACCTGAAACTTGTGTGGTACCCCTGTGGGTGAGGAGAAGTTGTTCCTGTGTTCTATCATGACCGTATCCCTTTGTTGTTGTTGCTACATGGAGGAACCCTCTGCGGGGGTCATGGATGTAGCAACGATCTTCCCCTTACTTTGAGAGTGAGCCAGACAGATGAATTTCCTGGTCTGGGAGATGAGCTTGATGCCTTTCTTGGCAGTGATCAAAGAGGTGGCGGTAGGTGGGGCTACCTCCGGTATCCTGTATAATGAATCACCCAAAGAAATAATGAGAGCGCGAGGTCTTGACTCATACACAGCATGTTGCCTCCACAAGTATGGCTGGCCTAATAGTACATCACAAACATCCAGAGGTGTAACATCACACAATACCTCGTCTGTGAAGGGTTTGATGCTGTAGGGAAGGCGGCACTGCTGGCGAACTTTCAGATCTCGTCCTTCATGAAGCCACCCGATACTGTACGGTTGCGGGTGCGGTGTAGTCGGTAGGCCCAACCGCTTCACGACCTCTGCTGAAATGAGGTTCTTTTGGCTGCCACTGTCGACAATGAATTGTAGCGGCGAACCCTTCACCCACATCTGTGAGTGGAAAAGACGCTCCCCTTCCTCTGGATTTTCGGGCTCATCTTTCTGGATCTTGGCGGTGGCAACAGTGGCGCTGGGATCCGCATCAATGATCTGCTTCCCTTTGCCATTCCCCTTGTCGAGTTTTGGCTCAGGGTCGGAACATTCATCTGATTCGGAAGCCTTCAACTCGGCCACCAGCAACTGCTTGGTCCGACACTCACTTGTGTTATGAGTGGGACTCTTGTGGAACTCACACCACTTTCCTGTGTCCTTCTTCGGCTTCGTGGTGTTGTTCTTTTCTTGCGGCTTCGACGGGTTGTCTTGGGTCACCCCGCCTTGGCTTTGTCCTTTGGGCTTCGGATTTGCAGATCCAAAGTCTCACTTCTTCTGTTTGAACTTTTGCTCAATTTTGATAGCGTATCGGTATGCTGTGCCGAGTGAGGAGATGTTCAAGAACCCCATCTCTTCCTGGATGTATCTGTGTAGGCAGCCGCGGTATTTGTGTACTAGATGCAGCTCAGAATCTTTGATACCCAACTGTGTGCGAAGGGTATGAAAAATGTTTGTGAACTCCGGCACATCTTGGTCTCGTCCCTGCCGCAGTGTGGTCCATTTGATGTATTTGTCCTCATAGCTTCCGACAGGGTAGTACTGCTCCTTGATGGCATCCCGGAAGTCATTCCAAGTGGGTGCGGCTGAAGATATTTAGCCTGTACTTTCATCCTTCTGCTCGCAGTAGGTTTCCCACCAGTCCTTGACGTGGGGGGCTGCTTTGAGAAGAGCGAAAACAATCTTTTCCCAACTTGAAAATTCATGAACAGAAAAGTACCCATCTAGCAGATTTAACCATTTATCTACGGCATCTGCGTCTATTTGACCCTCGAAGATGGGGATTTCAAAATTAACTTGTACCTTAAACGGTGTGGCATTTCCAGGGTCGCTGTTGGAAGCCGATGCGTCGCCTCTGGGTAGCCGCTGAAGGATCTGCGCAAAGCTATCCATCATCGCGTTCCTTTGCCGCTCGAGCGCTTCTTCGAGCAAGATTTTGATAGGATCTCCTGCTCCCGCGTCTTTCTTCTCATCCGCCATGGGAGGCCGTCGAGATTTGCAAGGCTGGTCTTGCAAAGGTTCGACCAGTTCAAGCCCTAACTCCTTATATCCCGACCTCGTTGGGGACATGCAAAGAAAAACAGAGAAAAAGCAGACCGCTCTGATACCACTGATCCGGATTTAAACAGGAAAGCAATAAAATACAGAGATAACCATAAACACAAAGATGCAGCGGAAATAATGCTTCATTTCATTACTGTAAAATACTGAAATATGCTTACAACCAGAAATGGAAATAAACCAGCTAGGGCGATAGTAGCTTATCTCTGAGAAGAGATGTGCGGCTACATGCCTCTGAACTGTTCTGAACTGTGTTACAATGAGGCTCGAAGGCTTATTTATTGTTGAGAAACAATGGAAAACCCTTCACATCCCAAAACCTAACCCTAGAAGATGAAACGCCAAATTGTGGGCCCCGTTTGGGTAAATTGGTACATCAATTTCCCGGGGTCGTAACTTTGGCATACGATCTTCGTTTGACACGTACGATAGCTCGTTAGAAATATCTATCCGAGTAATACCACTTTGGGAGGCAAAACGCCATTTAGGGCCTCAAAACGGCTCCGGAAGTTCAGGACCCGAAAAACTGCTAAAAATAGTAAATTGTGCTGCACTTTAGGAAACTGAAAAGACTGAAAGAGACAGTTGTGGGGGTCCAAATGGGATAGGTGGGTAGCCACCAACATCCACCTGGATCATCCTTAAGGATAGTGTCTCGAAGATCCTTATTATTAGGAATATACATCCTTCCATGGAATTGTAAGATTCCATCATCTTCTAGTGCATATCCTTCAAATTTAGATTCTTTTGGCTTTTTACCCTCAAGACCAGATCTTACCTTTAAATACCAGCTATTTTCGAGAAGATATTCCAGTATTCGTTGCCTTAAGTCTACTTCGATAGGTATGAGAGAGAATATCCGAGGTCTTCTGCTTAAAGCATCTGCTACTACATTTTCTTTTCCCTTAATATATGATATTCCAAAGTCATATTCACTTAGGAATTCACTCCATCGCCTTTGTCTGGCATTTAAGTCTCTTTGGGTGAACAAATATTGTAGACTTTGATGGTCGCTTTTAAGTATAAAACTTCGTCCCACTAGATAATGTCTCCAGATCTTTAAAGCTAGTACTACAGCGGCTAACTCTAAATCGTGAGTAGCATAGAGTTCTTCATGAGGTTTTAACTTTCTGGAGGCATATGCTATCACTCCTCTATCCTGCATCAATACTACACCCAACCCTTGTTTGGACGCATCAGTACATACCGTAAAATCCTTGTCCGTATCAGGGACTCTTAGGATTGGTGCACTGGTGAGTAGTCTTTTGAGTTCAGCAAATGCTTTATTACATTCCTGAGTGCATTCATACTTAACACCTTTACGCTGAAGGGTTGTAATTGTCTTTGCAATTTTGGAGAATTCCTCCACAAATCTTCGGTAGTAACCGGCTAAACCCATAAAGCTTCGTATTTCATGTGCGTTTTTTGGTATTGGCCATTCCATGATTGCTTTTACCTTCTCAAGGTCTATTGAAATCCCTTCACCTTATATGATATGACCTAAGTAATGAATCTTTTCCTAAAAGAATGAACACTTGGATAATTTTCCATACAACTGATGTTTTCTAAGGCAGGACAATACTATTCGTAAATGATCTTCATGCTCTTTCTTATTCTTGGAATAGATGAGAATATCATCTAAAAAGACTTGTACAAATTGATCAAGATATTCACGGAAAACACTGTTCATAAGATTCATGAATACTGCTGGTGCATTTGTTAATCCAAATGGTACCACAGTAAATTCATAATGTCCAAAACGTGTTTGGAATGCAGTCTTAGAAATATCGTTTTCAGAAATCCTTAGCTGATGATAGCCTGATCGAAGATCAATTTTTGAAAAGACAGCGGCTCCTTTCATTTGATCAAAAAGATCATCGATTCGAGGCATAGGATATCGATTCTTTATTGTAGCTCGATTTAAGTCTCGATAATCTATGCATAATCTTAAGGATCCATCTTTCTTCTTGACAAAAATTACAGGAGCGCCCCAAGGTGATATACTGGGTTGAATATGTCCTATATCCAGTAGTTCTTTCAATTGAATTTGCAATTCTTGAAGTTCTGGAGCTGTCATTCTATAAGGCGTTTTAGAGATTGGTTGAGTACCAGGTTTCAATTCAATAGTGAGATCCAGCTCTCTTACAGGGGGTAAACCTGGTAGTTCCTTTGGAAATACATCCGGAAATTCGGTTAACACCGGATATTGTTCTAAGGATGGCGCTTTTTCTTTACTTACTTCTTGAATTACATATGCCTGACAACCTTTTCTTAAGCAACGCTTCATTTTCATTGTGGATATGTAACGTAAAGATACTTTTCTTTTGATTCCTTGAATTTGGATCGCTTCTCCTTTATCATTTATACCTAGAATTCTTTTCCCATAACAGTCTACCCAAGCTTGATGAGCTTCTAGCCAATCCATACCTATGACAAGATCATAAGTTCCTAAGGCTGTGACATAAACTTTCAGTTTAGTCGTACAGACCCCTAGGTCAATTTTGCATTGATCCACACTTAAGTCTACGGATTGGAGTTCTCCTGAGGCCATTTCCACCTGTTTGAAATCATTTTGTCTGCGAGCTGCCAACCCACATTTGTTTAATGCATATGACAAAATGAAACTATCTGTGGCACCAGTATCAAATAAGATTTTGAATTATATACCATTAATAATACCTGAATATTCCACTACAGTGGATTGATGTGCTGCTTGGTCGTTGTTGACTACTGCATGAATTCTCTGATTACCTTGATTATTTGATATTGGTTCCTTTCCAGTCCTATGCAATATATTTGACGAAGCTTCTGGACAATCACATTAAAGATGTGGTCCTCCACATCCCCAACAATTAAGTTGTGTTGGTCCTCTTGAATCAGGGCGTGAATTTCTAGATAAAGAGCTTCGTCCTCTCATGTTGTTTCCTCTCGAATTTCTTCCTCTACTAACAGTCCCACGAGATGTCCATGGACTAGTGTTTGATGATTCAGCGGCTATAGTGTTCACTGCCATGGGAGCTCTTGTTCCTACATTTCTTGGGGTAAATCTATTACCATAAGGTGGCCTTGAGCTACCTCCTCTAAAGAAATTTCGGGGAGTCTTTCCTGGAAATCCTGATTGTAGAGGTTCTGTTGGCCCTACATCTTTTTTGATCCCTAGATGTTCTTCTGCATAACGACCACATTCTACTGCCTTAGCTACTGATGATGGTTTCCACATGCTCACTAAGGCCCTGATGTGAGGATTTAACCCAAATATGAAGCGTTCAGCTTGACGTTCATCAGAATCTAAGTAGTGAATGTATTTTACAAGCTCCATAAACCTTATCTCATATTCTTCCACTGTTTTATTACCTTGAACTAATGTATGGAAGGCTTTGGCTTGTTGTTGTTGAAAGTATGGAGGTAAATACTTTGCGCGGAATCTTTCCTCAAATAATTCCCAAGGGACATTATCCGATGTAAGGTGCAGTTGCTTTTCCAGATTTCCCCACCAAATCAAGGCACTTTCCTTTAATTGAAATACAACAATTTTTGTTTTTGCAGAAGAAGAATATTCTCTTAATCTAAAGCATCTGTTCATTCCTTCTAACCATGCCTCAGCGCGTTCACCTGCTCGACCTCCTGAAAATTCTGGGAGTTTAATTTTCTGAAGCTCCCTAGAAATATCTTCTTTTGATCTTTTGTGGTCAAAATTCTTTGGTTCCGCTGAATTGGTAGCTAAGGGTTGAAGTTCTTCTTTGGTCTTAGCCTTAGTTGATTCTTTTAATGTCTCCAATAAGGCTTCCAATGAGTTCATTATCACGGTCAACTCCGGTGCTGGAGCGATTGGTGTTGATAATGGTCTTGGTGGAGACGATGATGATAGTGGTGGCGATGGGGATGATGATGACGACGGTGGTGGCATTAATGACGGTGATGCTGCCCGATCACGTCGGCGTCGCTCATATGTCCTTACCATTGTAATGTTTCCTGTGCACATAATAAAATTTTGTAAAAATTTGAGGTAGACATTCGGTTTTAACATATGGTTTCTTTCTTTCTTGCAATTTCACATTTATAAACGGGTATAGTTTTTTTGCTATTTTTATCTGCTAGGCAGATCTTACTGGTACCGAGGTCAAGGAGGGTGGTCTCGCGACCTCCTTGTCCTAATGCAGGGTATTCTATCTTAATATGAAATAATGCAAAAGTGTATGGTTATTAATTCCTAAGGTAGAACATCCAAAATTAATTACTAAAGAACATTCGCAAAATTAAAATATTAAATGCCTTGTCATAATAACATCATCACATACCCATCACAACTAAACTAACTATTACCTTTAAAGAAGTATAATGTTGAATATGCTACTTAAATGTATACTATCAGGATATCAATTAGAACACATTCGTTGCAATTTCATAAAGAAATTCAAAATATTTACCTAAAAATTATGGTAGGCACTGGAGAGGTGTTAAATAGTCTTTGCCTATTTTAATAGGTCTCAGGCAGGTTCCAAGGTTGGACCTCCCAAGCTCAGCATAAGAGAAAAAATTCTTAAATTAAATTAATTGAACACCATCATTTCACCTCAATTATTTAATAACTATTAAACTTATGACAATATAAAAATGTAAAATAAATACGAATACAAGATTCCACCTGATTTGAATGTTTACCCCTAACAATATACAACATTGGTTTAATTACCAACATAACATAACAAGATAAAATAAAATTATAAATTTCATGAATACAACTCAATTATTTAACAACTTATTAAATAATAATAAAAAATACATTAGCAAATTACATTTTATTACTACGAGAATATTCTACCTCAACTACTAAACAACCAACCGTTCATTGGATGGTTAACAAAGATATTAATGGAATATCATGCCAGGAAGTGGGTACACGAGTTTAAATTTTCAAATACGACCATGTTACATGCAACACTCACTTGGTTAAATTATAAATAAATTAATATAAATAAATTATAAATAAATAAATAAATTATTACTATAAATAAATTATTAGATATAAATTAAAATAATTAATGTAAATAATTATTAGGCATATTATTGTTTAACCCAAGTTTGTCGTATACTTACGAAGTATGGAACGATCCATTGACATTGCTTAACGCCACGTCTTAGTAACACAGGTGTCATATCTGCGTGATTGCCAGTTAGTCATATCTGCGTGATTGCCAGCTATTATCCCAAGTTACAGGTGCTTTCATGAGAAACAGCTCTCAACAAATGTGCTCAACAGGGTTACAGTTCAAACCCCGCCCTGGGTTGCCAAGGCAGCCCGAAAAATCGGTTTCTGGTGTGATCTCGTAGAAACGAAACAGGTATTGAACGTCGCACCTTCGGAAGGGCTTTTCTTGTTTATTAAAGTCGATGTTGACCTCGCCAATTCAGCAAAGAAACACAACAATATTCTTGTGTTGGCGGCCTAGCGAATCAGCGTTGTATGGTCGAGCTTTGATGAAAGACCTCTCCCGAAGGCCCGAAATTGTTTCCAAAATGTGGGTCTACAAGCACCCGAGAAAGAGGCTGCGTATAAATGGAAAGATGGGTTATCTCCTCTGCCTTCCAGACAGGCCTTTGTAATTGCAAGAAGCTCCGAGAAAACCCATGAAGTCTATCATGGATTTGGGTACCCAGATAATGTTGTGGGTCATGGAAGCCATGGTTCTGTGTATAAGGGCGTCTGAGACAATGGCACAGTCGTTGCTGTCAAAAAATACACTCCGCAGACAAGAGACTTATAAAAGAAATGCAAGACACTGGGGAGAGTGAGACATCGGAATCTGGTGAGATTAATTGGAGTATGGTCGAGTTTCCATAAAATATCTTTGGTTATGGAGTTTATGTCGCAGGAAAGCCTTGATTAACATTTGCATTGCAATGAAAATAATTCCGAGTTGGGTTTGAAAAGCCGACTGAGCACTCTCAAGGGCGTTGCCCACAGGTTGGATTATCTTCACGACACCGCCCTATCGCCATTGTTCATGGCGATCACCACCCTACGTCCAACGTTTTATTGGATGAGACGCTGACCGCCCATGTTGGAGATTTTGGTACTTAACGTCTGATGATCTCTGCAGCAGAGCACGACGATTCAACGACAGCCTCAAAAGACAGCACAATTCCTGTTATGAGATCTATCGAATTGGGTATTGTGGGATGCCTGTCTCTGAAAGGGGACATATACAACTACGGCATCTTGGTGTTGGAAAGAGGCCCACGGACGCAATCAGTTTCAACGTTGCAGAGTTGGGTAGACGATACATTCTCGGACAGATTGACGAGAATTTTGTTAAGGAGAAAGTAGACTATAACTAGGGTTTTACTAATTTGAGGTCGAAGGATTAACCGCTCTGATACCAAATTATAAAGACCAAAAAAAAACATATGTAAAACAATAAAAGAGATTTTAACCTGAACCTGTAATTATTTTTCTTGAAATCTGACAGAACTGTTGAAAGTACCTACCTGTGCCGTGCGGTTGATTAAGCCTGCAGCTCCCTGCTTCGGTTACCAAAAGACCGAATCCACCTAGCCAAACTAAGCAGAACCTGGCTGCTCAATCCAATAAGCTTCTTCGCAGAAGCCGACTGTTCTCTGTGCCCAGAACCGCAGAACAACTCAAGCTCTTCCTGTGGATGATTTCCGTACATGATGTTCCTCCTCCTTCCCATTTTCTTCCCTCCGTTTTTTCCCCCCTCTAAATCATTGTTCCTTGGTTTTATCCTGTTGCTTGGCGGCGGCTGCTCTTCCATCTGCAGCCCACCGCTCAGTTTGTTGATGACACGCTCCTCTCTTACGTATTCCTCACTTATCTCTTTTAAAGGTCACGTATATATGTCACATTGGATTTTATTAAAGTATTAATTTAATATAAACATAATGACTTTATACTTAGTGCCCCTTTTAATTTCTTATATATATTTTAAAAATTATTTTATTAGTTTATTAATATGATTTATTTATATTATTAATTTATTAATATAATTTTTATTAATAATCTGGAATATATAATTTATATAGTCCTCTTTTAATATTTACCCATACATTAAGCAATGTGGGTGTTGATGGATAAGTAGAACCTCTATTCGAAGAATTGTCATGATATTTGCTACTTATAGTTAACTTAGTATATAAATACTAGTGCGGGTATGCGACACATGCATATGTAGCTATCATATGCATGGACCGTATCCCTGTTATTACTCTTGCGTTCTTTATATTTATAGATAGGTTGTTACAACAGTGTTGGTCCCATCACTGATCTGCACCTCATCATCATGCTGCACTAATCCACTATGTTGCACCATGTTGCACTAATCCACTATGATGCACCATGCTGCACTAATCATCTCTGTGCTGCACCACTATCATGCTGCACTTTGTTGTACCCTTCATCGCACTATGTTGCACCCATCATCATCAAGCTACTGCAATGCATCATGCTGCTGCTATACATCCATGCCCATCATTACTGTGCTGCACCATGTTGTACCATCATTACTGTGTTGCATCATGCTGCATCCATTGTGCTGCACCATACTGCACCATGTTGCCCCCATCATGCTGTCACCTATCACACCATATCCATCATCACTGTGTTGTACACTGCAATATTGTCATGGAACAACCTTAGCTGCTTGCTATGGCTTGCAGCCTAGCAAAGCAGCTAGCTGTAGCAGTAGACTCCCAAACATACCTCATCCATGCTTTAGAACAGCAGTTAGATAGCTGTAGTTATGACCAGCGGATGAGGGCATCTTCACGTCTGAGATTGGGGCCTCTTTAGGCAGCGTATAAGTCGCATATAGAAGGCAGTATATGCATCCTCCTTGACTGCAGTCGCAGTGTTTAGGGCACTTCAAGGACAGCAGTAGGGTGATTGTGTATTCCCTATCATTAGGCCAGCATATAGATCTCAATACAGTGGATAGAATCTCCATTATGACAACCGACATTAGGAACTGCTTGAAGCCTTCTTTAATTGCGGATGAAGGGCAGCTTCTAGTGCAGAATAAGCCCAGCAGTTAGAGCGAATCTTGGACTGCAACTAGGGCTCTCCTTAGGGCTGCGAAATGCCTCCTTTTGCTGTAGATAAACCCCTTGTTGACTGCGGCCTAGGACAGCGTGTTAGGGATCTCCTTTAGGGCTTAGATAAGGCAGCGTATAGATCTCTTATAGACAGCATTAAGGTCTCTTCACCATGACTGCGTTTAGGGTAGTGTTAGGGCATATAGGGACAGCGTTAGAAGCTTATCTTCATAACTGTGTTAGGCCTTCATCTCCATGCCAGTGTTAGGAGCTAGGGCATCTTCTTTAGGGTTGTGTAGATCCTTCTTTCCCATGACAGCATCTAGGGCATCTTCTCTTAGGGCAGTGTATCATCTTAAGATCTCTCCTCCCACCAAAACCCAAAGACAAGTGGAGAGGAAGAGATCACAAGAGATGTGAGTGTGTGTCTCAAATGACTTGCAAACCTCTTGTATTTATACTAAAACGTGGAGGACAAGTGGGGGTAATTTGGTTGCTGACCGACCTTGACGAATTGTCCCATAACACAAATAAATTCATATCTCCATGAATAAATGTCGGAATCAGATGATCTTTAGATCAATCCTACACCTCTCGACGAGAGGAATCGAAGAAAAATATTAGTTGCCATAAATACGAAGAACCACATGGAGTTTGGCCCTAGTTGCCAATTTTAACATTAATTTTACATGGCAATCTTCTGTTAAATGCATGATAAATTTTATGTGAAGAGCTTGTTCCAAATTTATTTCAATTGGGACATTACAATGGTATCAAAGCCTTGGTCTTGGCTCAGCCTGCAGGTAGCATGAGATTGTCGCTCATTTAGTGAGTATTCGACAATTGTTTGGCTATACAAATTTTTTTGGCCAAGGTTCATTTCGGAGCCATCGAAGAAGTTCAGAGGGGCAAGGAATTACATTTTTTTGTGAAGGTCGTAAGTCAGAGACCAGAAAACAAAAACAAAAAATTAATTGTATTATTTTGTGGGGCCAAATTATACATTTCCAATGCATGCATGGTGGGGCAATACTCTAAGAGCAATCTGTGACCAGTGCGTGTGTGGTGCAATCGAAAGGGAGCTCATATACCACTATATGTAATTTATGAATAGTGGCAGCCTGCATGTAGGCAATTAAATATCTTGTGGCGTGTGACCTAGCGGGTGGCCCAAACTCATATTAGACACGGTCCACACAGAAAATCATGACTAATCTTAGGCATGCTAGAATCAAAGCGTTGTTCTAAAGCATGAAGGAGCATTAATCAAAACGTTGAATCCTCTTAGGCTATCAAGCGCTTCCTGTACCGGTGAAACCAGGAGAGACGTTGAAGCATAAGCCAATCATTTTACAAGGGCCGTGAACTATTATTGTGAAGGGGTCGTCTTGCGTTCCAAGGAGTGGAAGCCCACAATTAATAGCCAAGCTGGAGGCTGCGATATTTTCTCTAAGGGAGCGAGGGTTTCCAGTCAAACTTGCACCTAGAAAAAGGTTGTATTAAATCTCAGAGATCCTCAAATTGTTGAAGGAAAACAGGCGGACTGCCTCTACTTGTGGTAATCACATTCTGGGTGTAAAGGAACGATACACCGGGAGTAATCCACAACTTTTTAAGCATGATCGATCCCGACTTCAGGGAAATAATCTTGTTGAGACCGAGATTTCCCTCTTCATTTTACTGAAGCTGGACCACGGTTTACAGGCTGAGATCACTGAGTTTGCAGTCACGGTCGAGTTCTTTGTAAGGAGGGTGAATTTCTTCTATAGCCACGACGACTGCATCAAATAAAGGAATTTTGGCTCGATAAGGGGCATCCTTGTAGAGGAGTTGGTGCCCACTATTGGTGGTTGTGCGAATATTTATTGCCAGAAGACGAATTTGGGGGTTGAATGGAGTGCATTCCCTTCCTGATTAAAACCATGAGCCTTCTTTGTATTCACTAGTGCGTCTTCTTTGTATTCGCTGGTGCGTTTGACTACGCAGGATGGAGCTTCAATCTTCTCTACTGAAGGCAAGTGCCTTTCCTGTATCTGATCGTGTGCATAGCAGCTCATTGCCATGATAGGAGATAAGAGGTCGACACCCTTGGGCCGTCGTTGCAAAGGTGAATTCAAAGATTGGGCGTCATTCTGAGGATGCAATGAAACGTTCCAACCAGATCTGAGATTTCTTGAAACTATTTCCCTTACACCTATAGTAGCCTATTGAAGAGGTCAAGTTTATAATCTGACTATAATAGCCTGTCAAGAAGAGTTTAGAGTTATCATTTCCTGTTCCTGTAGCAAACAATTCCTACATCGGGACAGAGAGGAGAGGGTTGAATAATTGTTGTCCATTGCTGAGAGTATTAGAACTGAGCGTGTCTTATCACAAAAAGGTTGAATGCTTGATTTCTGAATTGTTAGAGATCTATGCATTAAGACAGCTACTGAGTCGAGTAATATTGTACTACCGTCAGAGTCGTGCGTAAGTCAACTTGATGTACTTACCAATCTTCATCTAAAACATGAATCAAAACTTCATGAACTCTCTTAATAAACCAGCAGCAGAAATCAGCAGACCCTTCTCAAAGGGGCTCTATGTCATTCTTGAGAAAAACAGCCAAGAGATGTGCAGGAGGGGCAAGAAATAGGACACAAAATTTATGCTCTTGGGATAGATTTGAAAAACATGAGGGTCACATGGAAAGTTCTCTTCAAACTTGATGAACTAGATGCCCTCCTTTCCACAGTGAGCCAGTTAGAAGGAAAGAAACTAATTTGGGCTCTAAAACCAGCTATGCTTGCTCTCATACAACACAAGTTCTTGAGGAACCTTGTGAAGGGGTTAAACTCCCAATTGCATCTTGTCTTAGTGACATCATGAGATTAACCGCCCTTATAGCTCCTTACAATGATGATATCATGAGGAGATTTTTCAAGCTGATAGTGGAGTCTATTCAAGACTTGGACAACAGTACAGACTCTACCTTTGGGAAGAAGCTTGAGGTTCTAAAAATTATGGCCATGACTAGGATTTATGAAGTCATGTTTGATCTTGAGTGTGATGATCTTATTCTGCGGATGTTTCGATGCTTCTTCAGCATTCGGAAACATCATCCTGACACAGTCATAGCACACATGCAGTCTATCTTGTCATCATGTATGAGAGTCATGATGCCATTTGCCGAAAGTTGCAGTCTCGATTGTTCTCTGTTTGGAGGAGAGAGCGGTTGGTCTCACCTGCTACTTATGACCTAGCTGAAAGGTTGGTTGAGCAGAACATTGCGTTGTTCAGGAAATAATTGACTAGGGAGGAGCTACTCAGGTTTGGGGGATCATGCAGTAGGAATGAGCTGAGGAGGAAGGGACTTTGCTTCATCTGCAGGGGACCTTGGGGACCTGACCACTCATGTTTGAGTGACAATGAGGAGATCCCAGAAGTAGAGCAGGAAGAGATTCCTTCTGACTCTCAGCATGAGGATTCTTCTTTGGACGAGTCCATGGGTTCATTCGAGGATGCCTCTGAGGAGCTTGAGTCACATGGAATTTTTGACAACAGGCCAAATTTATGTTTGGGTGTGTATGGTGAGCAGTCAGTGAACCCTATGGGAGACATTCAAGATAGTGTCACCAGTTATGAGTCAGCATGAGCAGCATACGATGGAGCATGAGGAGGATGAGGTGCACAATATGCATGATGAGCCTTTTTGGAAGAGCCAATTGGAGGTTCATATTGAACCCATAATGATGGAGGATGAGCAGACACCCTTGGGGCCAGCCATTACAGTGGAGCCGACAGATGTGCAGGCAACATCTTGTTGGCATTATGGTTCAAGTGTTGTCCTTGATGGCAACTCACTCAGTGGATGGTACAGGTGCTCAAAGGTTAGTACAGGTGATGGCAACTTAATCAGAAGACAGATCTCAGTACAGCATGGCAAGAAAGCTCATACACGCTGTTTCGTTAAGCCCAAGTCGCGTGTACACGCACGTTCGATTCATAAAAAGCGCGTGTATGTGGAAAGGTTCCTTTGGTTCATGGTGGTTAGACCTTGGAAGTTGTGCCTATGATTTCGGACCATTATGTCTCGACGGGCGTGTCGATCCCTAGTTTTAAAGTTGATGGTATTGTGTTACTATGGTTTTGGCTCTTGGTATTGAGAAAGGCCTAAGGCTATATAAGGAGAAGAAGATCATTAGGCAAACATCATCTTTCGACAAGGCATGAATATCTAAGAGAGAAAGAGATCTGATATGCAGGTTCTGAGTTGGTTGATCTGAGCTAAGGAGAGATCTCATCGGTTGATGGAGAACTAGATCTAAGGAGAGATCGGGATCAAATGGTTTGAAATGCACTATCATGTTATGGTTGATTATGCGTATTTCTAGATCTGCATATTGTCGCAATGTTACGTTCTGAGTCTAACTAATATCTGGTACAGCTGCAAGTTGAGAAAGTTTATTTTTAGATCTGTACGCAGGTTGGCTTCGGTAAAAGCGCGTGTATACGCGGTTTCTGCTCATTAAAGTAGCGTATATCTTTTGAAGCTTGATTTGGGTTTACAGTGGGATCTGACTGTTATTACAGAGTTCTGTAGTCTGCTCTGTGTTCTGGTAACTGGTGATTGACAGGGTTCAGTGGTTCAGTGATTCAAAGTTGGTTGTTTTATGCTTCAATGATCTGTTGTGAAAATTGAATGAATTGTGGTCTTCAGATTGTAATGTTGTGCTTCAGGAATATCCAAGTCTGAAAATATATGAAAAGTGATACCTGGAAGAAGGAAGATTGTAGGTCAGCACCTACGTACTAGTATCTTGGCTAGTACAAAAGAAAAAGGGGGTTGGAGCTCCCTTCCAAGGAAGTTTGGAGAACGAGAGAAGGTTGAAGCCTTCTGCAGGTTGTAGCCTGCGTACTGGTATAAGGCTGCACCAGTACAAAAGATTGTAAACTGAAGTTTCATATTAAGAAAGATAGAGACAACTTGCAGCAGGTGGTTTTCACCCACATTGGGTTTCCACCTTATATCTTGGTGTTCATGTGTGTGGCTTTTTATCTGTTCTGTTATACTGCACATGTTTACTGTTAATATGATGAATAATGTCCTGATGCACTTAATTGAAGAATAAGCCAACTAAATTGTGAGTTTTCTGCTTATACGCTGTTTTACTTCGTCACAGTAGCGTGTACACGCTGGTTCACTTAACTGAAGTAGCGTATATGTTTTGGGCATTTGAAAAGTTTGATTAATCTGATAATACTGATTCACCCCCCCTCTCAGTATTATTTCCAACACATCTAAGGACGCAGTATTTGCAGACACTTGTCC
This sequence comes from Pinus tabuliformis, assembly GCA_031772625.1. Lineage (NCBI taxonomy): Eukaryota > Viridiplantae > Streptophyta > Pinopsida > Pinales > Pinaceae > Pinus > Pinus tabuliformis. The sequence continues at coordinate 923,929,591 of CM062814.1, forward strand.
TCAGGAGGTGTTGGAGATTAACAAGGTTGTTTTGCAAGCAGCTAGTAGACGGCAGTAGCTGTTAGAGATGGTGGTGCATCCATATTTGGGCCGACCCACTGATGAGGTGCGGGTAGATGCATAGGCAACTAGCAGAGCTGTAGGACCTTCAGGGAGCAGCCCTCTCTAGGAGTATATAGATAGGGTTTGCAGCACATTGTTCCCACTTCTTCCCATTAGAGGGAGAAAAGCATAATTTATCGGACATGTTTAGATTGATCGGGTAGAGCCTCAGGGTTAAGCATTGACTAGTTTCGGCATAATAGACGTATCGCTTGCACAAGTGTCCATGCATTGGATTGTCGAGAGATCATGAGCTGGTATCCTTTTGATGGAGTATCATTTTTAGTCAGGAGCATTGTATTGCAGGAGCCCTCAAAGGTGAGAGATATCACATGCTTCAGTTAGCAACACGATGTAGGCTGGCCACTCATCAGTATTTCAGTACGACATCAACATGATGAGATTGACCTTGGTCTATGACAAGGGTTGGATTGGAAAGAGGTGATGAGTTGGTACGCGGTGGATGAAGCAGCATTCATGGTTGGAGTTATAGCACATCAGGAGTCGTGGACCCTTGATATTTGTTCTGGTGGCATTGGGATCCAAGAGGATCTGTTGATGACAGGTTCAGTCAGAGATTGGTCTGGGATCTGGGCATTGAGTGGTTCATTCATGATGGGTTGACACAGGAACAGAGCATCACCTAGTGGTTTGTATGGGATCCGGGCATTGGGTCTCAGTTGTGTCGGGCCACCAAATTGGTCCACAGATTTGGATTGTTTGAGGGCAAAAAATCTTGGGGCGGGACTGTCATGTCCCAATTTTTATTCTTCTTCATAGTACAGCGAAAGTGGATTTCCAGGGCAGGGGATGGTCAGGTCAATGGAACAGGTTTATGTCATCAGGGGTCCCTATGGAGTTCTGAGGAGTTTTTATGGGATTTGATGGCATTCGCTTGGCATATTCCATCATCCGCACAGTTTTCCATTCGTTCCGTCACATTCCGACAACTTTCAAAAATCAACGTTATTATTGGGCATAACTTAATTAATTATGCTCGAGGTGGCATTCTGGGGAAATTAATTGATGGAACACCTTGTTGACCACTATGTGTCAACGACCCATAGCAGTACACCCCCATTTTTCACAAAAGGGATAGCGTCTGATCGATGTGTCTGTGCCGTCCAACTATCATCATCAGTCTCATCTTCATGTTATAATGTAAACCCAGTTTGCATGTATATGATATAAATAATCTCAGCAGATCTGTGTCGTGTATGTAATTGCCTAGGTAAACCTAATTTTTTAGTGACGACGTACATTCTAGGAGGTTTTTTGTCTCACCGATCCATTCTCAGATGGTCGATAGAGTTTTCCTTCAGTCCTACCCCAAAGCCGGAATATATTTGTCACTAGGATCTTAAACGAGTCCTAGTGTTATAGATCGAGTCTATGTAAAAGTGATTTGGAAATAATCCTAACTATTTGGTTAGATTATCTTATTACAAATTGCTTGGTCTATTGGATTATATTTGTGTCGCAAAAATGGGTAGTCTATAAGGGTCTTGTTTCAGATGGGTTTTTCCCCTTATGATGTAAAGTGTCTTGAGAGTTGGAGAAATAATTTATCCCCTCAGAGATTAATTAATTAAATTTTCTGGCCAAAAATTAATTAAAATCCTAAGCCAGAAATTTCATTAATTCTAGGTCCTAGGCAAATTTAAATTTTCAAGAGGCAAAATTTGTTGGTCCTTAAAATTCAAATTTTAAAAGGTCTCGGACTAAGGTAAATTAATTATTTTGCTAAATTTTAAGCCTTTGGTCCCTGGGATTTAAGTCAAAGTCAACTTTTTGAAGAAATTAACTCAAAAATTAAAATTTTATTTTTGAGTTAATTAAAATGCATTTAATTGAAAAATTCGAACTTTTGTATTCAAGCTTCTGTGATCCATAATGAATTAAACAGTCTTTCGGTAGAAATCACATGAGAGAATTGTTTGGTTGACGCATTTCGAACCAACGAGTGTGGTTCATCATCAGGACCAGATGAAGAAGCAGACCATGGAAAAGGCTTAAATAGAGAGCAATGTAGAGACATAATTTCAAGTAACGGCTATATTTGAACAATATTGTTTAAATTATAATATTAATTTATTAATATATTAAAAACATATATTATTAACGGCTATACTAAACGACTAGTTTTTGAAAAAAATATTTAAATAATGATATTATTTCATTAATTTATTAAAAATATTAATAGGTAACGGCTATATTAAACGGCTAGTTTTTGAAAAATAATATTTAAATAAATTTATTAAAACCAAATATTAATAGTTTTTGAAAAATAATATTTAAATAATGATATTAGTTTATTAATTTATTAAAATATTAATATGTAATGGCTATATTAAACGGCTAGTTTTTGAAAAAATATTTAAATATTGATATTATTTCATTAATTTATTAAAAATATTAATAGGTAACGGCTAGATTTTGAAAAATAATATTTAAATTAATTTATTAAAACCAAATATTACTAGTTCTTGAAAAATAATATTTAAATAATGATATTAGTTTATTAATTTATTAATTTATTAAAATATTAATATATAATGGCTATATTAAACGGCTAGTTTTTGAAAAATAATATTTAAATTAATTTATTAAAACCAAATATTACGAGTTTTTGAAAAATAATATTTAAACTGTGATATTAGTTTATTAATTTATTAATATTAAAAATATTAATAAGTAACTGCTATATTAAACGGCTAGTTTTTAAAATAAATAAATAAATAATCAAAGTCAAACTTTAAAGGAGGGGAGTCAAAAATTATAAAAACGGGTAAAGGCCCTAATCGAGACAAGATCATTTGATAAATAACTAATGGAAATAAAATAAAATAAATAAATAAAAACATAAACATATATATATATATATATATATATATATATATATATTCAAAGAAAAATAATCAATAAATAACACGGGGACAACAATAAAATATGGGGCTCAGGCCCATTAAACAAATAACAAAAATACTAAAAGGAGTTAAGAACGAATAGGGTGATAAAATACATAAAACACGAAGGATCAAGAAAACAAACTCTAATGAAGAATAAATCAACAACAAATACTATAAAAATGATGCCAATATCTACATAGATTACCACAAAAAAAAAAAAAAAAAAACTAGGAGGACAAGACAGGGACCCAACTTATACTAATATTCTAACAACCATCTCTATTCAAATTATTGGGTCTTTTTTCAATTTCTAGGGCCTCCCTCAGTTTTCGATGATGAAAATGACTAACCTTAGCAACGACTTGGGCCTCCTCAATGCAGATGTGATGCTTAGATTTATTTGCATGCTCCGCCAAAGCAGAGGAGCGGGTCCTGCCATGCTTGATGTCAGCAGCATGCTCATGAATCCTTTGATTAATCGAGCGACCAGTCTCACCAATGTAGGGAGTCCCACAAGAGCATGGGATAACGTAAACACCCTTCATATTCTTGGGGGCAACTGGCTCTTTTACAGATCTAAGGGAGCTCTGTATGGTATTTAAAGGCCGAAAGGTTGAAGCCAACTTATGCTTCCTTAGGATCCTTGCAATCTTGTCAGTGGTCCCTTGGATAAAAGGAAGATGAATACCAGAAAATCGATCATTGGTATCTTTCTTAGTATTAGGACCTTTTTCAGCTCTGAGGAAAGCCTTAGTACATTGGTGTCTACTATTATTAAAGAAAACACTTAGGAGATGTTCTTTCTCTTCCTTGAGATGGTTCTCATCAGAAACTCTTAAAGCTCTAGTTGCCAAGGTGTTGAGAACACCAAGCTTTTGAGCTGGGAAATGATGAGAATTAGTATGAAAATATTGTTCCGTATGAGTTTTCTTACGATATACCTGATGAGAGAAAGAGCCATTATCATTCCTTGAGAGGAGGACATCAAGGAAAGGAAGATTACCATTACATTCAAATTCCATGGTGAACTTTATAGAACTAGATTGATTGTTAAGATGGAGGAAAAATAGTTCCAACCTTTCTTTACCATGGGACCAGATGACAACAATGTCATCCACAAACCTCTTTCACAACTTAGGCAGAAGACGAGAAGAGGCTAAGGCCTTTGATTCAAAATCCTCCATGAATAGATTAGCTACCATAGGGGAGAGGGGGGAACCCATGGCGACACCGCAAGTTTGCTCATAGAATTCCCCATCGAATGAAAAGAAAGTAGAAGTAAGACAAATACCAACTAAATAAGCCGTATCAGGATCTGTGATGCGCTTGATGACTTCGATGGCCTCGTTGATAGGGATATTAGTGTAGAGGGAGACCACATCGAAGCTCACAAGCTTGTCATCTAGATCAAGCTTGAAAATCTTTAACTCATTAACAAACGATGCAGAGTCCTTGACGAAGGATTCTGTTTGGCCAACAAGGCGATTAAGTTTCTGGGCTAAATATTTAGCAAGAAGATAAGTTGGCCCTCCTATCGTGTTGACAATGGGTCTCAGAGGAGCCCCTTCCTTATGAATCTTTGGCAGACCATAGATTCTGGGGGTAAGAGGGCAACTTTCAATAAGATTATGACTAAACGAGCTGACTGAGCTACTAGCCTTTATAGCAAGAGCCACACTTTTGGAAATCTTCTTCAGAGGATCCTTGTTGAGTTTCCTGTAGCTCCCGCTATTTTGGAGGTGGTCCAACATCTTACGATGGTAATCATCTTTATCAAGAATAACCACAGCACCACCTTTGTCGGCTTTGAGAACAACAATATTCGTATTATCATTTAACAATTTGAGAGCATCAAACTCAGGTTTGCTGATGTTATTCTTGGGGGGCTTTGCCTTTCTAAGGACAACCGCACAGTCTTGATGAATGATATCTTTAGTGACATCTGGTAAGTCTCTAATACCATATTCAATGTCACAGATGATATCGTCGACCGGGATCTTTCTAAGAGCAAGAGAAAAATTTAAACCTTTCTCCAAAAGACTAAAGACAGGGGGATCATAAGAAAAGCTAAAGAGATTGACAACCCTATTACTAGAAGAGGAAAGAAAATTAGAACAACCAATATTATCCAAACTTAGAGTCTTACTACCAAACCTATTATTATTACAATTATGAGAATTGAAAACAAAGTCACTAACCTCATTAATATTATTATTATTATTACGTCCAGTGATATTATTATTATTACTATTATTATCCAAACATAAATTATTATTGCTATTCTTAATATTATTATTCCTATGTGAGGTGAAAATATAATCACTATTATTAGTATTACTATTAAACCAATTATTATTATTATTATTATTAATAGAACCACTTCCACTATTATTGAAACCAACAGAAACCAAAGAAGAATTAACAGACAACGAACCTGAGGGAATCTGACCCGGTGAATACGAGATTGTTCCAGCTTCACCTTCGATGGCAGAAGGGTGAGAAACACCGTCAACCCAAGATCGGAGAGTAGAGATTTGATTAGAATTAATTTTGCTTCTGGAAGGACCACGAAAGCAACTAGACTCATTAGGCTACAAGATGAATTTCTCCGAGAGCTTACTGAACTTCTTGGACTGCTTTACTTTCCATATTTCTTCCAGACGAGAAGATTTTAGAGCCGAGCATGCTTTGATCCTTGACCAAAGGGGAGTAGAGATCTGATTTGAAAGTTCCAAATGGAGAGACAACAAATTACAAGAAATGAAATCCAAAACCTTTCTCACCCTGCCAATCTCCAAACGAACCAATGCCATGCTAGCATTAAGAAAAATACGACAACCACTAGAATTATTAAGAGTGTGTTTGATCTGAGCGAACGGAGGAACAAGGGAAGAGTCTCTACATCGTTTTGGAAAAGCCAGATCTGTCTTCAACTTGGAAACCCTTACGCGAGACCTTTCAAAGTGATGAACTTTAATAGCAGTGGCCCCTCCGTATAGAGTAGTAACTTCTGTATTTAAGCTTTTGTGATCCATAATGAATTAAACAAAGTCTTTCGGTAGAAATCACATGAGAGAATTTGTTGGCCGACGCATTTCGAACCAACATTTGTGGTTCATCATCAGGACCAGATGAAGAGGTAGACCATGGCAAAGGCTTAAATAGAGAGCAATGTAGAGACATAATTTCAAGTAACAGCTATACTTGAACAATATTTTTTTAAATTATAATATTAATTTATTAATATATTAAAAACATATATTATTAAGTAACGGCTAATTTTTTAAAAAAATATTTAAATAATGATATTATTTCATTAATTTATTAAAAATATTAATAGGTAACGGCTATATTAAATTTTGAAAAATAATATTTAAATAAATTTTTAAGACTAAATATTACTAGTTCTTGAAAAATAATATTTAAATAATGATATTAGTTTATTAATTTATTAAAATATTAATATGTAAGGACTATATTAAACAGCTAGTTTTTGAAAAATATTTAAATAATGATATTATTTCATTAATTTATTAAAAATATTAATAGGTAACAGCTATATTAAATGGCTAGCTTTTGAAAAATAATATTTAAATTAATTTATTAAAACCAAATATTACTAGTTCTTGAAAAATAATATTTAAATAATGATAATAGTTTATTAATTTATTAAAATATTAATATGTAACGGCTATATTAAACGGCTAGTTTTTAAAAAATAATATTGAAATTAATTTATTAAAACCAAATATTACTAGGTTTTGAAAAATAATATTTAAACTGTGATATTAGCTTATTAATTTATTTAAAATATCAATAGTAACTGCTATATTAAACTAGCCATTTAATATAGCCGTTACCTATTAAATTTCTCTCATGTGATTTCTACTGAAAGACTTTGTTTAATTCGAATTTCCTCAAGAATTTAAAATTACGACGGATGAGATTAAAAGAAATTTTAATCCTCGTCAACGGTCGAGATTGCTTTGACAAAAATCACTCAAACTAGCCATTTCAAGATTTATTTTTAAATAGGAGGTCATTTGTCAGTTGATCCATCCGATCTATGAATCGTGTACTAAGCTCTCAAGCTCTCTTGTATACTTTTTTGAATTAATGAAAAAGTCTTTGGGGTTTCAACGTGCTGTAGTGTTACTCTTCATGAATTTATGGTAACATTGTTTTAATTTCTGCTTAATATTATGTGAAAACTATCAATCAATAGCTCTTAGAATAATCTGAACACAGGTATCTTATTCAGTTTGTTGGATCTAAAGTAACATTTTTAATTTTGATTGAAGTAGCAGGTATATCTATTTCTTCAGAATTTTATTGTTGTTCTATTTCTCTACTTGATTTGATGGTTGATCTAGTATTTGCAAAAGATCTCTTAGGTTCTCATTCAGCGTTTGGAGATAGCCTCGGGATTTATCTAACGATAAAAAAAATTCTGCAGTGTGTTTTTGGGCTAGTATCTCTCGAAAATTTCAAAATCTTTTAAATATTTTGCGGAAATTTTGATAGATATGGCTATTAAGAGCCTTAGATTATCAGATCTGAAAGCGGAGTTGGACTCATACTCCTCAAATCTGATAGATCTGTAAATTATTTGTATAGATTTGTTATTTACTTGTGTAGATCTAAAATTTTGTAACATAATTTTGAATTTTAACACTCGGGTTTTTGGGATTTTCTCTATTTTTGTACATATTGGATATTGGATTTTTCTCTTTTCATTTGTGCAGGAATAGATCTGAGAAATCAGCCAAGAAAATCTTTAGATCTGAACTAGATCTAGACCCTGGACGACAAGATCTAGGCTCAGAGATTGTGTGCAGGAATAGATCTAAGAAATCAGCCAAGAAAATCTTCAGATCTGAGCTAGATCTAGACCTTGGAGGGTAAGATCTCGGCTTTAAAATTGTGTGCAGGAATAAATCTGAGAAATCAGCCAAGAAAATCTTCAGATCTGAGCTAATTCTAGACTCTGAAGGGCAAGATCTAAGCTCAAAGACTGTTTGCAGAAATAGATCCGGGAAATCAACCAAGTAAATCTTCAAATCTGAGATTTTTTCAAGCAGATCCGAGATTTTTGAGACAAATCTAGGCCTTGAAGGGAAATATCTTGTCCCAAACATTTTTGCAGGGCCAGCCATTAAATATTTTGCAATAAATCTGAAGATTTGAAACAAAATAATTTTTTCAGAAAAAAGGTTTCAAGTTTTGGGGCTCCTAAGCCCAGATCTGCCTTCCCCTAGCCCAGCACTAGTTCTATTGGGCCTAGTGTTAGCTCTCATTGGCCCTAGATTCCCTTGCTCCATTTCTAATTTGAACATTTGATTTTCTGAAGCTAATCATTGATGGGTTTTTGCAGAAAATTTGGTAAAAAATTGTGTTTCAGGTATTGAAACTTTTTTGTCAACTTGGGTAGGTGATCTTCAAGGCCTAGGGCCTAAGAGTTTGATCTCTAAACCATCTTTTTCCTCACTTTTTGCTACAACAGTCATATACCTTTCTAATAGTGGTGAAAAACACATCTAAGTGGTTTGAAATTAATTAGAAAAATTGCTAAATACATTAATAAGTCATCTATGTTTGATGTGTATTAAAAATTTGGCCTAGATCTACATTTTGGGTGACTGTTATCTCTGAATAATTCTGTTTCTGAAGTCTGAAATATAACAATGAAAAATTTTCATATGGGTTGGCCTAAAATCAGTTCCTAAGTTGTCTAATACATTAAGGAATTAATTTCTTAAGTTGGGCATTTATCATTAGGCTTATTTCATGTTTTAATTGTTGGTTGTAATAAGTGTATCAGATCTGATATAATTCTGGAAATCACATCATAATAGGGTGAAAATTTTTGATAATTCATGTGGGCAAATTTGGAAACTTTTCGGAAAATTTTTGGCATAAAGATATCATTGATAGCTTATTGTTTTCATTGTCATATTGTTGTTGTCATAAAGTTTTTCTTACTGTTGACCTAAAAACTAATTTTCTGAAAATTAAGTACTCTGTCATGGAATTGTGATAAAATGCATATCTTCTGTTTCATAAACTGAGTAATTTTTGAGCATCTGTTGACATTGATTGCAAAGAAGTTTTTGTTCTCTTTGAGCTATAATTGTATCAAAAAATATTTGAAATAAGTTTGTGGTCTAATTATGATATTGCCAAGAAGTTTATCTTTCAATCTTCATCCTATAAAGAGAACATTTTATTTTGATGATTAAGGGCTTTTGCGACACAAGTGTTTCTAATCATCGAGTCTAACTTTTTCTCATCATCTGCTACATTTGCATATAAGTTAGTTTTGCATAAATAAAATTTACTTCCAAGCATAAGTTTAGTCGATAGAGATAGGTATCCATCCATCTTTGTTTGAGAAGCCTGCTTTTAATAGTACTTAAAATGGTGACCTTCAAGTTGTCAGAACCACAGCTCTCTGCAGCGCCGGAGGCACCAGGTATGTTAGATTTTCAAGAAAGGTATCGTTAATCACACCTTAGTGTGCTTCACCTTATCTTCTTTCTGCCAATTACTACGAAATCAGGCTCAATATAGAAAGGATCGAAGAGTTAAAACTTAGATAGACATTTAACTAAAATTAACCAAGATTTTTGCATCTCATATTAGCTTTAGGATCTGCACTTCATATAAGATAGTCATTCATCCAAGCAGCAGTTGCAAATATATTACTTGGTCCTAAATTTCCTAGCAAGATAGTTGACTCCATAAGGCACTGGCATCAATTGCTTAAAATCTAATCAAATCCTATAAGTCTTGCTAAATGTTAATCAAGTACTTGATCGCTTCACTGTGTCTCCCAAACTGGTTGGTTCCCAATTAGTTCTTCTTCACTCCATTTTTCCATAGGGTCTAACCCAATGTTGCATGAAGCGCCCCCCCCCCACACGGTTCCAAGCCCCAAAGCGCGTCCGGTACGGAAGCGCCTAAGAAGCTTGGCCGGAAGCGCGCTTCCGAATTTTTTGCCGCTTCCTGGAAATTCAAAAGCGTGGTACGAAAGCGCCGCTTCCGAAGCGCCGAAAAACCGGGAACAGGACCTATTACAATAATGTTTTTTTTATTGGGACGATAGTTCTGAAAATAAAGATTACCCGTCTTTTGTCTAATCTCAGGGGAAATACGATCCGGAGGGGCTAATTCAAAGCCCTCGGGTAAAATTAGAACAGCTCCTACATTTAAAGCCCCTTTTCAAAGGTTGATCTGTCGAGTGCTTACGCCCCGCCCTTCGACCGATGCAACCATTCGTGTATTTTATACGTCATTCCCTAACATGATGGCCCGGTGTCAGAACCGATCATCCACCTTGAAATATGGAGAGGTAGATCCCCAATCATTCTATAAGGAGATCATTCCAAATCATTTATATATGGACCAATTATCTATTCATTTTTTTCATCTTCTCCCGCACTTCGTACGGCGCTTCGGAGGAGGAAGCGTACGCTTCCGGAAAAGCGTTTAGAAAATCGTTTTTTTTTTTCAATTTCTTTTTTTTATTTTAGGTGAGTTTGCTTGTTGGGGGTGGGTCCACCTTGGGTTAGTGTGACGAATGTAGGCAAAAAAAAATATAAATATAGCACATGCTCCCTCATGGTAATGTTAAATTCTTAAAGTAAAAGTGACATTCTCCTTTATTTTTCATTTTCATTTTCATCCTTTTACTTAAATTTTTAACATTACCATGAAATGACTCAGGATGTTTGAGAGTGGTTCCAACCTCATTGGACTTCATATGGAGAAAATAGAATTTCATATCCTATTCAAAATTCAGCAGAATTAATAGTTTTCAGGAATTCAGGATCAATGGGATTGTGGCATTTCATTAGATTATATCAAGTATGAAGGTATGCGATTAGCATTTAATCAAGAGCACCAAGCCCTATATGTACCCTAGTGTTGGTGGTGTTAATTGTTGAACTCCTTTGTCATGCAGCACGCCCTTAGCAAAAAATTACCTTTCAATCAAGTCAAAATCATCGATCAAGCATGTTAAGCTTTTTCTACCATATTTTAAGTCTTGAATTAGGTAGTTTGATCAAAATTGGGCAATGTTGACTAATATCCCTAGACAATCGAGGTAGAGGCAAAGGCTAGACAAGAGGAGAAGAATCTAGATTCTAGATGGTTGATGCATCTAAATGGTTGATGCTCGAATAATTAATCATTAATGTACAATGGATGTTATATCTATCTTGATTTATGCAAAAATATGCATGTTTTCATGTCTTCTACAATTAATTTGCTATTTGGGATGTTTGTTTTGAGTATAAATGCAAAAAAATATAAATATAAATATATATATATATAGCAGACGCTTCCGCGGACGCTTCGCTTCCTAGATTTTTGGAAAATGACGCTTCCGCGTCCCCGCTTCCAAAAAATGCTTCCGCTTCGCCCCCGCTTCGTGCAACATTGGTCTAACCCCTTAGCTTGTTGTAGGGAGATAGCTTAAACGGAGAGATTGGGGATCAAGGTGACAGCGCCTGATCTGAGTCGTTGTCGTGGCGTCTAGACATTCTGTGCGACAACACACCTCAATGTAATAGCTCGTTGGAACCGGAACGAGAAGATTTACAGGATGGGATGCTGAGAAGAGACTTCCAGTGGCCGAAAAGAGTATAGTGGTCGACTTACCAATTTCCTTAGTTAAAAATGACATTAATTAGTCATTTAATTAAGGAAAAATAATTAATTGGAGAAAAAGGGCCAAAAGTGACTTAAGTGGAATAAAATAAAATTAAAGGTCACTTAAGATAAAGTCAATGGAGGAGCTTCTAGAATAATAATAAAATAAGATGCTTCTAGAGGCTTGGAGATCTATCCATCAGATCTTCCCTTGGTGGATCCATTCAAGGTTCACAGGTTGTAGTGTATTATTTTCCAGTTTGTTTTGGAGGCCAATTTGCCGCATTATTGTATATCTATTTGAGGCCATATTTTCATCTCAATTATATGGGTTGCATGTGCATGTAAAACCCCAGCTTATCTAATATAATAAAGCTGAGAATTTTCTTGTTCAGTTTGTTATGGATTGCAGTCTTCTATTTGTCTTTAATTTTACAATGGAAATCTTTTGTTAAATGCATGATAGATTTTATGTGAAGAGCTTGTTCCAAATTTATTTCAATTGGGAAATTACAGCGTTGACTTCCTCAACACGTCCCACCAAATTAAGGACAATGTGGGTGCATCCTTTGCCACAAGCTTCCCATACACAACTTCAACTTCTGCACTAGCAAACAAATATTTTTAGAGAGATGGGTAGGTAAATAAATGAAGTGACTTGGGTTTGGGTTTAAACATTGCACAAGCAACTCCTCCTCAGTCTCTAAAGCCATGTCCCCTCCTCCTGCTCAACCATATATTCCATTTCCACATTATTTTAAAAGAATTACAATTCATAGTGTCATTTACAACAGGGGTAGAAAAAGGGTTGTTACAACTCAGATCAAGAAAATTCCACATGACATGGAATTCTTTCATCATGCTATATAGTATAAGATTGGGTTCACTTTTTTACCACCTAGACCATTTTGCATTGGGAATCCTAAAATACATCGATAAACGTGAAATTTATCACAAGGGACTACTATGTTGTGAGAGTCGCCATGAGTAATACTACACCAAGGCCAAGGTCACCTACAAATTCTATAGACACTAACCATATGGGATGACATAGGTGCACCTTGACACGAGTTGAACTAGCTCATACACTGATAATCACCCCTACAAATGCAAGCTCCCATGAAACCATGAGTCCTCATGAGAAGCCTACAAGGGGCTTCCAATCCAATTAGGGACAAAAGCACCTAAGTGAATTTTTCGAGGGACGAGGGATGGTCTAACCAAACAAAATAGAGACAGACTCAAACTAACAAGACACAGGTCTAGCAGACCTAATACAGGGCCTTACATTGTTTTTACATGGCTTTGACTTGTGATCTTGGGCTTACAATGGTGGTGAATGAAGCGCGGGAAAAAATCTATGTACCCCCACTAGTAGAGGGGTAACGAAAAGGACCTCGTGAGAGGTTGCCTCCTAGGTTAAGCATGGGAAGAAGGGTATAATCAAGAGCAGTCAATAATCCAGTTGGGCTTATGATCCATATTAATATGTCCAAAAACAGTAAATGAAAGCACATGATTACAAAAGTGGTTAATGTACCTTGTGACAGATAACCCACCTTCCTTCAAGAAGCATTTCAGATGGGGAGAGAGCACTAACCGATGCATAGGTGGAGAGCTATGATGTAAAGCTATCTGTGTGGCCTATTACCGCTCAATCTAGCAAGGTCTTAGGAGGGGTTCCTAAAGGGCAACTACTAGTCAAATGGCAACAATGGGACAAGCACCTATTGTCACCTCAATCGATGTCCCCTACTCTTTACAATCTTTCACCGATGGGAGGAGTTTCGATATGAAGGAAATCACAAGAATTGTAAGGTCAATGACTAGGTGTGGTGTGATTTCCAAAGCCTATTCGAAGGAGAGGCTCAAATAATACCAAGATTGCTTCAAAGAAAAGCTAATGGCTCCCCAAGAAAGGGTTATATGGAGACCTAGACTTAGGGTTTATGATATCCAATTATGAAAAGGAAACCTAAGGTCAAGGCTCCAAAGATTATTAAGACTACTCAAGAAGCTTTTGAATGATGCTTTTATGCCTTAAAATAGACCTTTTCTATACTTGAGAAGCCCAGAGTGGGGCTACATGAGACTTCAGGTTTATGTGTAATCGTGGGAGAAGACTCTCCAAAGTGCTTTCTAGGTCAAGGTGGGATGAAAGAAAGGGTTTGAATAATTTATTCCACTGAATACTATGTGCTAAAACCCTCAAGAAATCCAACACTCCTAAAAATTCAAGATAAACTTCGAAATTGGAGCTAGGGCTTAAGATTTCTCAAAACTAAACTGTGGAAATTGCATGAAATATGGAGGATCACTAGAGGAGACACCAACGCAAAAGCCTATCCAAGCGGATTCGAAAAATAATCCCTCAAATGAATTTCACAGGCAGCCATAATTAGGTCGTCTAGGTTTGGAGGATGGAAACTTTGGAGGAGAAAAAGAGAAGGGACGAAGGGGTGATCACCAAATTCACACGAATCAGTGCCTTGTCCTTGGGCTATGGAGTCTATATTTTTCGAAATCTGGCCAAAATCATCTTTAAGGAGGCTAGAAAATGATGCCCTAGCAAGCACTCTCTAGCATTTACCCACCCAAGATTTATGGACTTTCATGGAAAGAAAACAAGTTCTACTCCACTAGGAACATTCATCTACTTGTTATCAATGAGTAACATGCACAAATTTGCATTCTAACATTCTTTTACAATGATATTCAACAATTAGGGCATGAAAGAACAAGAGCTAGTTGCATAATTTCCACACATTAGACATTATTTCATAAGCAAAAAATCCTTAACAAAATTTAATTGCAAGATAGCTAAGTTGTACAAAGCGCTGAAACATTTCAGAGTTTCCGAAACTGGTATGTTTAGAAACGTCACCTAAAAATGGAAACATCATCTGAAACGTCATATATGTTTATATATATATAAATAAATTTATACATAAGTGAATAACATAATATCTTGCAAGAAAAAAAGGGAATAAGACCCATAGATGACAATTTAGAAGGAAAACCAAGTCTATATTAACTCTCATATATGATTACAATATGGTCGAGTTTCGGCCGCGTTTCGGAGTTTCGGCTACGGGTACATCCCGAAACTTCGAGTTCCTAGAAGTTTCATGCAACATAGCAAGATAACAATAGATATATCCAAATCCAAGATCAAGAAGATAGCCCCAAGAGAATGAAAATTTGAGCTCCAAAAATATCGAAATGCATGAAGAGATCTCCAATAGAAAACCAAGAAAAAGTGTGAAATTCTCTTCAAGAGAGCTAATCCAAGTTCAAGTGATGATGAGAGATCAAATGAACCTCTCTTATATTTATATGATCCACCAAGGGATTAGAATGACCTAGTTATGCCTAATAATGTCCCTACAATAAAAATAATGTACAAAATAACATCCCTTTAGTGACAAGCCCACCAAATAGCTCCACAATAAGAATAATTAGCCTCTCAAGAGGGCCAAAATGATAGATAAGTAGCTAAGAGGGTCATTGGAAGGCCAAATGAAGTCCAACATGTGCCAAAATGAATAGAAGGGCTCCAAAAATAGTGATGAAGGGGATGGCCCCTTGATCTCCAAGCAAATGACCTGTGGTGCCCCTAAGTGGCTGTGGGGGCACAAAATCATCCTCATGGGTCTCCAACTGAATCGAACAAGCATGTATCCCATCTACAAGGGCTGGAACAATGATGCAAGCCCTCCCTTTGTCTCCCACGGTGAGACACAACCCTATCAGGGCCTTGGATCAATTGCAAAGTGTGTGTTGCAAGAGTGTAGCTAGTTGGGCAAGGTGGTCAAGGTGCATCATCATCATAAAATAAGTGGGACACGAGCGAGCAATGAATGGTGTTGAAGGATCCCATTGGATGGCTATCTTCTTTCTGCTATAGTGGAGGCCCATGGCTTTCAACACACACCCTATAAATGCCAATATGACCCCTTGGAGGGTTTGGACCCCGTACAGGGAGACCAAACTCCAAGATGAAAACCCACATGCAATCCTTCATAAGTTCCAATGTGTCTCCTTACATTCCAGTACAACAAATCATTAGTGTAATTGAGCAAATGAGCTTACAAGTCATGGAACCAAGTGGGCACTTCATAGTGGCATGCCCTTCCATAATGAGCTTTAGAGCGTACAACTGTCTCCAAGTTCAAGAAGGAGGTTAATCAAGGACCCTATTAAGTGGTTTCAACCTCTAAGAAAGAGACAGGTCCATGGTACATCCGTCATATGGCAGGTGGCATGTGATATAATGATGGAATGGAGTGGGGTATCAAAGAAAGGCTCCAAGCCACATGCCATGGTACAAGGGTAGCTATGATAAGGGAAGCCCACACTTGGGTGTATAGGTGTAGGAGGGAGCAATCGTGGTACATGAGTTACCTTGGCCTTTGTCTTTCCGCCCTTCTTCATATGCCTTTTACCTTTTATTGATTTTTATAACTACTTGGGGCTCCAGGGGATGAGAGCATGATGCGAATTATATAGAAGTGAATACCTCCTTTAAGGTTGGGCAGTTCATTGCCTACCAGGGGTTGGGATAGTCATGGGTTCCTTAGTGATGCAGGGGGGCAATATAAGGGCCCTAGGAACCAAGGTGATGGCCATGATGATAGAGGTAGAGCTCATGTTGGCTTTTGCCCACGTGCTAAATTTGTATGTCCTGACCATTTTTTGCATTTTATGATACATTTCCTATTGTGAGTGGCCAAATTATGCTTTTCATTTTCTTTTTAGCTACAACAACCTCAGGGGCATCGTTCCAAGCCAAACCCAAAGCGTGTACAAGGGGAGGGGGAAGGCTAACTCCTTGCGGACCCAATGGACAAATGTGGGCCCTGATGGGAAATATGTGAAAAGTGGTTATAATGAGCAAAGGGGGAGTGATCTATGTGATATCGGCAAGCAAGACCACCGAACCAAAATCGAGGTTTCCCATGTAGCGCGACTCCTAAAGCTAGTAGCCAATAGAGGAGATCCCACGGGACTAGGATACAAGCTTAACCACCAAGTTGGACAAGGGGACAAGAGTACAGACCTATGTTGCAAGAAGCGCTAGGCCAGAGGGCGCTTCTGGTAAAAAGAAAAGCATCGAAACGCGTTTGGTACGCCCTTGAAACGTGTTTCAGGTCATACTAGCACGTTTCACGAGGATGAAACATGGCCCAGTACAACCTAAAATGTGTTTCAAGGTCATTCAGCCACGTTTCAGTGATAAAGTGACTTTTTTTGTTTTTATTTTTACTATTTTTTATGGTGATTAAATTTTTTTGGATGTTTTTAGATGGCTCTCGCAAGTTATAAAAAGACTCTCACCTCATTCCCTCATCACACAAATTGAGCAAGTTGTTTTACTTGGAGACTGGCGATTTTAGCAAGAAGAAAAGAGGAAGACAACAGTGGTTTCAGCTAGGGCATTTTCAACAGTGAGCAAAGGAGATTTCAACAGCGAGAGAAAGAGATTTCACAAGCAAATTTGGAGTAGGGAGTTTCTAGCTATGACATTTTTGGTTTTTGGCTCAGCTACAGCCATCCACACCTTTTATTTGTTGATGATCATTTTGCTGATTTAGTCAAGAAAATCATTGTTGATCGGTGGAACATTTTCAACACTACATTGCACACTTTAGCACATGTTTTGAACCCTAATTTTTTTTATGAGGAGCTTATTCCTCAAAGCTATGGGAAGAGGAAGGCACCCTATAAGGATAGAGAGGTGGCTAATGGGGTGAAAAATGCCCTTACGAGAATGTTTCTAGCTCATCTACATAGGGAGGTGAAGGAAGAATTTGCCAGTTTTGCTGCAAAATTAGATGATTATTCGGATATATCAGCTTTAGAGGAGAGTAGCACCATGAATTCAATTAGGTGGTGGATTTGTCATGGAGCAAATGGTGTACATTTGCAAAACCTTGCCATTTGTGTTCTTTCACAAGTGGCAAGCTCTTCATTAGCAGAAAGGAAATGGAGCACCTATGGTGTTATTCATTCTGTGAAGCACAACAGGTTGGGCTCACAGAAGGCAAAGTATCTTGTTTATGTGCACTCTAACCTTCGCCTTGCATCTCGTAGGGGTCTAGAATATAGCAATGGTCCTTCTAAAGAATGGAATGTGGATCCATAAAATCTTGATTTGGAGCTCTCTTGCTGCCCTGAATATTGAGGACCAAAAGCCTAAAAGTGGAATTGGCCAATCATCTTCTTCAACTCCACCATCCACTATTGAGCATGTCTCTACTTCTATTTTTTATGAGGATTATGATGGTGAGGATGAAGATTGAAGAGTATTAGTCTTTAGACTTTATAGTACTTGCAGCATCATACTCTTTATTGTACTTGTAGCCTCATATATATAATAAAGGCTGATTTTGAAATTTGGATATATAATAAAGGTTGATTTTGGATATTCCTATTTTCATTATGTGATCATTCATCTGTAAATGTGATGTAAATTTAGAGACTTATAGTTTATGCATTGACATTGGACAATTTAATCATAATGTAATAAATTATAATGTATCATGTATGCTTTATGATTGCACATAACATTTCTTAAAAGTTAAATGTCCTAATATATATATACTGTGTTTCCCCGTTTCCAAAATACGGGGGGGTCATGTTTCGTACCCGTACCTATTTCGAAAACTCGTACCCATTTCCCCGTATCGTGCAACTTAGATACAGCGCAAGCCCATTCTTTTCGCCAAATCCCCTCACTAATCCATGCCCAGAAGTGACCATAACAAGTAAGCCAAAACACCCAACTACATAATGAAATCCATACCTTCAGGGTTGAAAGGCCCGCCTTCAAACATACGATCATGACAGATGAACGAGGTGCGTAATGGCAGGCTCAAGCGGTGAAGATGGTGGCACATCGAGCCATTTGGTGGCTGCAAGGGGTTGTTGACTGTCGACTGAAGACAATCTAGGAGAAACATTTGTCCTATGGGTGTCACCCACGGGTTGTGGGCAAAATTTGGCTCCAACTGGGACATGATCTTTCAGTAAAGTGCACAAACGTACTTGAATGGGAAGGTCATGAGAGCACTAGCAATCTCTTGGGACCGTAGACCTGTTACCTGCAGATGAAAGGCTAAGCACACAGGGCAGCATATTTTGGTAGCGTCTTATGATCATCCATGCTTTCGTTAGGCCACAAAAAATCAACAAGAAATAAAATTTCATTCTAAATTCACCTTGTTGTCGCACAGAATGTCTAGGCACTGCAACAACGGCTCAGATCGGGGCCTGTCACCCTGATCCCCAATCTCTTTGTTTAATTTGTCTCCCTACAGTAGGGTAAGGGGGGTAGACCCTATGGAAAAGTGGAATGAAGAACTAGTTGGGAACCAACCAGTTCGGGAGACACAGTGAAGCGATCAAGTACTTGATTAAGATTTAGTAAGACTTATAGGATTTGATTAGATTTTAAACGATTGACACTAGTGCCTTATGGAGTCAACAATCTTGCTAGGGAAATTAAGACCAAGTAATCGATTAGCAACTGCTGCTTAGATGAATGCCTATTTTATATGAAGTGCAGATCCTAAAGCTAATATGAGATGCAAGAATCTTTGTTAATTTTAGTTAAATGCCTATCTCAGTTTTAATCCTTCGATCCTTTCTATATTGAGCATGATTTCATAGTAATTGGCAGAAAGGAGATAAGGTAAAGCACACTAAGGTGTGATTAACGATACCTCTCCTGAAAATCTAACATAGCCGGTGCCCCGGGCACTGCAGAGAACTATGGCTCTGATGACTGTAAGGTCACCGTTTTAAGTATTATTAAAACAGGCTTCTCAAGAAAAGATGGATGGAGATCTATTTGTCTATCCACCAAGCTTATGCTTGGAACTAAATTTTATATATGCAAAGTTAACTTATATGCAAATGCACCGGAAGATGAGATGAAGTTAGACTCGAGAATGGGAAAACATTTATGCCACAAAAGCCCTCAATTACCCAAATGAAATGCTCGCCTTGTTTTTAGATGAAGACTTAGAAAATAAACTCTTGAAGATACTATTGCTATAACACCAACTTATTTCAAATCTTCTTGATACAATTTAGCTCAAAGAGAACAAAAACAACTTTGCAATTCGATATCAATGTCAACAGATGCTCAAAAAAATACTCAGTTTATGAAACAAATGATATGCATTTTATCACAATTCCATGACAGAGTACTTAATTTTCAGAAATTAATTTTTAGGACAGCAATAAGAAAAACTTTATGACAGCAGCAATATAACAATGAAAACAGTACGCTATCAATGATATCTTTATGCCAAAAATTTACCGAAATTTTTCCAAACTTGCCCACATGAATTATCAAAAATTTTCAGCTTGTTGTGATGTGATTTCCGAAATTATATCAGATCTGATATACTTATTACAGTCAGCAATTAAAACATGAAATAAACCTAATGATGAATGTCCAACTCAAGAAATTAATTCCTTAATGTATTAAACAACTTAGGAACTGATTTTAGGCTAACCCACATGAAATTTTACCACTGTTATATTTCAGACTTCAAAAACAAAATTATTCAGAGATAACAGTCACCCAAAATGTAGATCTAGGCCAAATTTTTGATACACATCAAACATAAATGACTTATTAATGTATTTAGCAATTTTTTTAGTTAATTTCAAACCACTTAGATGTGTTTTTCACCACTATTAGAAAGGTATATGACTGTTGTAGCAAACAGTGAGGAAAAAGATGGTTTAGAGATCAAACCCTTAGGCCCTAGGCCTTGAAGATCACTTGCCCAAGTTGCCAAAAAAAATTCAATACCTAAAACACAGATTTTTACCTAATTTTCTGCAAAACCCACCAATTATTAGCTTCAAAAAATCAAATATTCAAATCAGAAATAGAGCAAGGGGAATCTAGGGCCAATGAGAGCTAGCACTAGGCCCAATAGAACTAGCGTTGGGCTAGGAGAAGGCAGATCTGAGCTTAGGAGCCCCAAAACTTGAAACCCTTGTTCTGAAAAAAATTTATTTTAATTCAGATCTTCAGATTTATTGCAAGATCTTTAATGGTTGGCCCTGCAAAAATATTTGGGACAAGATATTGCCCTTCAGGACCTAGATCTGTCTCAAAACCCCCAGATCTGCTTGAAAAAATCTCAGATCTGAAGATTTACTTGGCTGATTTCCCAGATCTATTCCTGCAAACAATCTTTGAGCCAAGATCTTGCCCTCCAGAGTCTAGATCTAGCTCAGATCTGAAGATTTTCTTGGCTGATTTCTCAGATCTATTCCTGCAAACAATTTTTGAGCCTAGACCTTGCCCTCCAGGGTCTAGACCTAGCTCAAACCTGAAGATTTTCTTGGTTGATTTCTCAGATCTATTCCTGCATAAGTGAAAAGAGAAAAACCCATTACTCAATATGTACAAAAATAGAGAAAATCCCAAAAACCCAAGTGTTAAAATTTAAAATTATGTTACAAAAATTTCAGATCTACACAAGTAAATAACAGATCTATACAAATAAAATACAGATCTATACAAATATTTTACAGATCTATGAAATCTGAGTATGAGTCCAACTCTGCTCTTAGATCTGATAATATAAGGCTCTTAATAGCCAAATCTATCAAAATTTCCATAAAATATTTAAAAGATTTTGAAATTTTAGAGAGGTACTAACCCAAAAACACCCTGCAGAAAAAAAAAGTTATCATTAGATAGATCCTAAGGCTTATATGAAGTAGGCTCTTCAGAAAATGTGTTGAGAGTTGACTTGTAAAACTGAGGACTATCCCCAAACGTTCAATGAGAACCTGAGAGATCTTCTGCAAACACTAGATCAACCATCAAATCAAGTAGAGAAATAGAACAACAATAAAATCCTGAAGAAATAGAGATACCTGCTACATCAATCAAAATTAAAAATGTTACCCTAGATCCATGAGATTATTCTAAGAGAGCTATTGATTAATAGTTTTCACATAATATTAAGCAAAAATTTAAACAATGTTACCATAAATTCATGAAGAGGAACACTATAGCACGTTGAAACCCCAAATACCTTTTCATTAATTCAAAAAAGTATACAAGAGAGCTTGAGAGCTTAGTACATGATCCAGAGATCGGATGATCTCAACTAACAACTGACCTCCTATTTAAAGATAAATCTTCCAACAGCTAGTTCGATTGATCCTTGTCAAAGTAATCTAGACTATTGATGAGAATCAAAATTTCTTTTAATCTCATCCGTCGAAATTTTAATTATTGAGGAAATTTCAAATTTTTCAATTAAATGTATTTTAATTAATTCAAAAATTAAATTTTTGAATTAATTTCCTCAAAATTTTGACTTTGACTTAACCCCAGAGACCAAAGGCTTAAAATTTAGCAAAATAATCAATTAACCTTAGTCCCTGGACCTCTTAAAATTTAATTTTTAAAGGACCCACGAATTTTGCCTTTGGAAAATTTAAATTTACCTAGGACCTATAATTAATTAAATTTCTGGCTTAAGATTTTAATTAATTTTGACTAGAAAATTTAATTAATTAACATATGAGGGGATAAATTATTTTTCTAACCCTCAAGACACTTTACATCATGATTTTTACATTTTTTACATCTCAAGGGGGAAAACCCATTTGCAAAAGACCCTCACAGACTACCCAGTTCTGCGACACCAAAATATAATCTAGCAGATCAAGCAATTTGTAATAAAATAACCTAACCAAATAGTTAGGATTATTCCCAAATCACTTTTACACAGACTCGATCTATAACACTAGGACTCGCCTAAGATCCTGGTGACAAAATTCATTCCGACTTTGGAGTAAGGCTGAAAGAAAACTCTACCTACCATCCGAGAATGGATCAGTGAGACAAAAACCTCCCGAAATGTAGATCGTTACCAGAAAAATAGGTTTACTTAGGCAATTACATGACACAGATCTGCTGAGATTATTTACATCATATACATGCAGAATGGGTTTACATTATAACATGACAATCATGCTGATGATAATAGGTGGACGACGCAGACACATAGAACAGGTGCTATCCCTTTTGCGAAAAAGGGGGTGTACTGCTATGGGTCGTTGACACGTAGTAGTCAACACACCTAATCTAACATGAGAATAGAATACGATGTTAGTTCTAATGCGAAAATCAACATGCAAGGCATCCTACTCTAATATGCATATTACATCATACCAATATTAAGTGTAATCATAGACCTAATGCAACCAACATATCATGCAATCAATATGAGAACAATTGCCCCTTTGCTTAATCATGCAATAGATCCAAAGGCAAGGGAAGGAATGGCTATATGGAAAGTCACAAGGGCAGGAGGTGGGAAAATAGAATGACCACACATGGAGTATCACGGGGGAAGAGGGAACAAAGGGATGTAATCTACTCCACAAGATCCTTTCTTCCAACCAAAAGATAGAGATATCAACAATCAAGCTCATAAACTTTCGACGAATGGCAACCCTAGGCATATCATCCCAATCATGGTCTTTATCATTCATATCATGCTTTATGGCCATCCTAGGGTCATGATTGGATGGAAAGGGAGACTGATGACATGGGGTGTAATGACCCATTTTCAATTTATAGGCAAAAATGTATTAGCATGTATAAGATGTATGCATATGATAGCTACATATGTATACATTGCATACCTTGCATTAATATACTTATTAAATAATTATGAAAAATGTTTAAATAAATAATAAAAGGTTTGAGTGCCTAAAATAATTAAGAGAGGAGATAATACCTTAAAAAAAAAATTGACACTTAGAATATGCATAATAAATATAATGTTTCATAATTATAAGATTAATGAATAAAATTAATATTCTCCACCATAATAATATTAAAGTTATAAATTAATAATTATAATATATATATATATATATATATATTTTATTTTATTCAAATATTATAATTAAAGTTTATAAAGTTAATTCAGATAAAAGGCATTACAAACATATCCCAGTAAATGTACCTATAGTTAAAATCTAAAAGTAAAAAAATCAAACACAATAATATCTATGGTTATTAATGTTCGTACCCTTCCAGCAACACATAACACTATGACTCCCTAAATCTAAACTGTCAAGAGCGGTGGAAGAAGGCGGTGACCGCCTGGAAAAACTATTTATGCAAGTACGTGGAGAATTGGGAGCAGATGAAAAAGGTAACTGAAGACTGAAATTCTGAACTGAAGATCTGAATTCGAAGTTGAAGGATTGGAATTCAGAACTAGAGATTTGAGCAATTATTCTTGAAGCTTTTGGGCACAGGGGCCAAATTACTTTGAATTTAAAGTATTTTGGGAGTTGGGTACCAAGATTGTGCCCAGTTTGGCTAGGAGGTTTCGGTCTTTTGGTAACGAGAGCAAATTGAGAAACATCTTCAAACTAATTTCCAGGTATTCTTTTGCACTTTATTTCAAATTCAATGTCTGGTTAATGATAAATTTAGGGTAAATTATGGATTTTGGCATATGTGTTAAGATATATTTCATATTCTGGTAACAATAACTATCTGAGTTTATTAAAAAAATTAGGTATATGTTATTAAATTTAGGGTCTTACATGGGGAGACACAAGCAGGTTGCTCATGATGATCATATTCAGGCAAGATAAAGGATTTTTTATTACAAAAGGGCTTGATGAAAGGGTCCACATGCAATTCAACTACAACCCTAGGATTTTGAAGAGAGACAAGTGTCCTATTGGTATCCTCATCATCGGTGTAGTATATAGGGACCTTGTTAAAATGATTCCCATGAACCTCCCATTTCCCTTCTTCAATATGCAAGTAATCATTGATATCAATGTTTGAAAGGGTTATGGAATCACCTTCTCCAAGGTAACCATAGAGGGGATTATCAAAAATAGTATCCTCGGAAAATGTAGGGTCAATTTGATCCGAACTTAAATAGGAACGCAACAAAATACAAATATAACCATAAATATAGAGTTGCAGCAAAAATAACACTTCATTTCATTAATATCCAAGAACTGAAATATGCTTACATACGGAATGGAAATAAACTAGCTCGGGTAATGGTAGCTTATCTCTAAGAAGAGATGTGGCGGCTACATGCCTCTGAACTGTGTTATAATGAGGCTCGAAGGTCTATTTATTATTGAGAAACAATGGAAAACCCTAAACATCCAAAAACCTAACCCTAGGAGATGAAGCACCAAAACTGTTGGCCCCGTTGGGGTAAATTGGTACATCAACAACCTGGGGTCGTAACTTTCGCATACGCTCTTCGTTTGACATGCACAATACCTCATTAGAAAGATCTATCTCAGGACTACAACTTTTGACTACAAATGTTAGTTAAAGACTCACACTTGTTGTTTTTTCAAAAAAACGTTGTTTAGGGCCTCAAAATAGCTCTAGAAGTTTAGCACCTAAAAGACTACCAAAAATATTAAGTTGTGCTACAATTAAGGAAACTGAAAAATTGAAAGAAACAATGATGGGGGTCCAAGTGGAATAGGCGAGTGGCCACCAATATCTACCTGGATCAGTCCTCCACCCTTAGGAAGCAATGGTCCCCATTGCGTTGAGTGCCTCCATGAGATGGGGAAAATTCTGTTGAACTTGGTCCCTGGTGAGCCACTTCACTTGGTGCGGGAGTTGGCTAGCTTTGACAACCCGATATAGTTGGATCTTCTGCTGGTGAGTGTTCTTGATTTGTGTGTCCATGATCTGATCAGTTGTGGCCTGTTCCATGCAGTCTGGGTTTAACTTTATTGGTGTGAGTTGTTCTGCAATGTCGGATGTGTCCAGTAATAGTGGAAAGTATGGTCGAAGGTGATCTACATTGAACACTGAATGCAAGCCAAGGAACGGTGGAATGTTGAGCTCGAAGGCATTGTCCCCTATAGCCTTGGTGATGGTGTATGGCCCATATCGGAGTGGGTGAAGCTTGCAGTGGGGCCCAACGAGGCACTCCTGCAAATGTAGCAATAACTTGTCACCCACCTAGAACTTCTATGGTACCCGATGCTGATCATGTTGTTGCTTGTACTTAGCATTGGCTTTATCCAATATGTCATGGACCTGCTGGCGGATGTGCGGAATGCGCTTAAGGAAGTTGTTAGCCCTGTCAGCTTTGGACTGAACATGAGACGAATCTGCCTGAGTAGCTGCAAATGGTATGGCCACATCAATGGAACATAGTGGCTGGAATCCCAACCCCACCTGAAAGGGGTTGTGGCCAGTTGAGTTATGGAGAGCTCTGTTGTAACTGTGGTGGACATACGGGAGGCTTTCGTCCCATGTGCGTGGATGCTTCGAGTTGTACATGCGCAGAATGTGTACGATCATCCGGTTGACGACCTCTGTTTGGCCAACAGTTTGGGGCTGGAAAGTCGTGGACTTGGTGAGCTCGGTATCCAGCATTGACTAGAGACTTGACCAAAATGTACTTAGGAACTTGCTGCCTCGCTCTGAGATAATGGAAAGTGGGATCCCAAAGTGTACCCACACTCGTTCAAAGAAGAGCTTAGCAGTGGTTTATGTTGTGATACTCTTCTTGCAGGGCACCAAAATGGCCATCTTAGAGAATCTATCGACAACCACGAAAACGCAGTCATTGCCATGCTTAGTAAAAGGAAGGTCCAACATGTAATCCATGGAGATGGATTCCCAAGGTTGACTAGGAGTAGGCAGAGAAGTATATAGGCCTTGCTTCTTGATGGTTGGTTTGGCAATAGCACAGGTAGTGCAGGATTTGATGTACTTCCCAACATACTGTCGTAGGTTCGGCCAATAAAAATACTTTTGAAGCACTGCCACTGTTTTCTCTACTCCGAAATGTCCAGCACCCCACTGTAGTGCGCCTCCCAAATCATCTTGGCACATTCACTTGAAGGAACATAGATGTGTCCTAGGTGGCATAACAGTGCATCCTGGAGGTGAAAAATTGGAACTTGCTTGCCTTCCAAGAGCGTCTAGTATGTGTTGTCAAATTCTGGATCGCCCTTATAAAGATGCAACTGTTGATTTTGGGTAGCATCGGATATGCTCTAGCTCCAAAATTTGGTGGAGGGGCTAGAACACATGAGATCTCCATAACCCAGAAATTTCCAAAACCCAGAAATCGTTTGGCGAAATTCCACCCAAATGAGGATTTACTAAAATAATTAATATTTTTAATGGGTTCCTAAGTCTAAACTTAGGAAAATAAAAATATTAATGTGTATTAATAAAAATATGGGTGAGAAGGTTCTAAGTGACGAGGATCAAGCCTGTTTTAATCTTAGCCGTTGATTAGAGATTAGATCACGGTCGTTGATTCATCAACAGGAAAAGTATAAGAGGAGGCTTGAGGGTCAGTTGGAGATACACCAAATTGATCAAAGAGTTCGATTTTTCTGGGGCAAGGTTTGCTGAGAAAATCGAGCTAGTGATCTGAGTTGCAGTGAGGGGCAGTTTGGCAGAGGGACTTCAGTCCAAGGCCGAAGAATACATAGCAGAGAGGCAGAGTAGCACCAGGAGAGACAACGCAGCTCCAGAGAGGGTGATGCAGAGGCCATAGGGGCTGATGCAGGTGACGCAAAAGCTGGAAGGGCTGACGCAGGCCCTTAGAGGCAGCGCTGGGGTTTTTTTATGGGGCCAAGAGAGACCAATCCATCATATCGACTTTCGGAGCAAGGGGGGTTCACTGAAAGGGTGACGCAGCTCCTAGAGGAGGTGACGCAGTTCTAGCGCAGAGCTTGGAGCAACCATCGCTGCCCAACACTGGGAACAATAGGGTCATCTATGGGGTTTGATCATTCAGTTGCTGGATTTGCCGAAATATTTGTCTCCGGATAGAGGTACTTCTGCCAAGGTTATCCTTTGTTGGGTGAGCCGCATTTGGCACCCTAGTTGTATTCAAAAATCTGCTTAATCATATAAAGTTTAAACCCTCTATATGCTGCACCGGTTTTCCCGAATTGGGTTTTTCCGAGGGACGATTGCCCAAAAATAACAGTGTCCCTTGTGTGATTGTCTCAGTTTATTTCAGTTCATGATCTGTATGTATGTGCAGGTTGCAATAGTATTTTTCATCGATGTTTATGTAATTAAATAACTTGTTAAATGAAAAGAACAAATAGGAGATGAGAAACCAGTGATTGCAGTAGGGGTTTTTGATGTGTAGATTCAGAAATTTTCATAAGGTATCAGAGGGTTGCAAATCATAGGAGACTGAAGACACCAGCCAAGAAATCCGGAGAATTTGTTGCAAAAAAGTAGCTGCCCCAAGAGACAGCGTTGTTCCATAGTCAGAGACACAAAAGGAGGAAGGACGCAGTGCAGAAAAGGTGATGCAAAGGCTCACGCAGTGCCTGCGTCAACACTCGGAGCCAAGTGAGGTGATGCAGTAGCTGGGAGGAGCCCATGCAGGGGCTGCGTCAGCGATCTAGGCCAGCGCAGAAGCCGAAGAGGGGGCAGATCAAGCTCACGCAGTGCCACGTCAACCAGGAAGGATTGACGCAGTGGCCAGGAGGCGTTGATCCAACTCGCGTGATTGCACAGAGCCAGAGGGGCTCAGATTCTTCAGTTGCTGGGGCTAAGGGAGCAGAGCAGATTTTGATTTGAGGAGCTGGTGAGACACTGTTTCTGTTGGTGCAGAATGGTATATGTGGAGATACAGCTCAGGTAAAGGGAGTCCCTGCCTTGACAGATTTCTAGCCAAAGAAATCTAGATTCCGGTTGCAGCAGCAAAGGAGGATTGGAGACGAAGTGATTCGACAGTTGGTCGGAGGATTTCCGAGAGGGAAATCAAGACTCAGTGGGAGTCCAGAGAGGAGCTTATTCCTTAGAGGGTTTCTTGCGCCCAAGGAACCCAGATCCAAGTCCTGCTAGATTGATGGCAGGAGAGAGAGAAGAGAACCAATTCTATTCTTAAGCAGAGATGGCAATGAATGGCTTGAGGGATTAGGACAGATTGGACGGAGCATCCAATTTTGTCATCTGGAAGGCCAGGATCCTAGCAATTCTAGATAAACATCGCATCAAGGAGTATGCCTTGAAAGTGGTTGTTGTTTCTTTGACACTGATGCGGCAAAGAAGTACGAGGAGGCCCAGGCAAAGGCAAACTGCATGATCCTAGACGAGGTCAAAGATCATGTAGTACCACACATTGCTGAGAAGGAAACAACAAGGGAGATGTGGGAGACCCTGACCACCTTGTACCAGGGCTCTTCTATGCAACGGAAGATGCTATTAGAAAATCAGTTGAGACAGTACCAGATGCAGAAAGGAGAGGAGATAGATCCCTTCCTTCTCAGGTTGCAAGGGATTCACGACCAGTTGACTTCCGTGGGGTCTACACTAGATCCTGAGTTCATGATCAGGACTGCCCTGAATGCAGTCACCGAGGACTGGGAGACATTTGTCCAAAGTTTGGGCAAAGCGACTCTCCCCAGTTGGGAGGAGATGTGGGCAGCTCTTCGAAAAGAATCAGGAAGTAGACCAAGGCAGGGAGTAGCGGCAAGGAAACCTGAGTCAAGAAGGAGGAGGAGGAGGACGCAGCTCTCGCATCAGCAGGACAGCAAGGGCAGCAGAAGAGGAAGAAGAAGGACATCACCAAGGTCAGATGCTTCAACTGTGGGGAACTAGGACATTATGCCACTCAGAACCCTAGAAGAAGGGCAAGGGGGACGCTTCTAAATTGAAGGCTGCTCCAGCAAAAGTAGACAAGGATGTCGAGGACAACGATTGTGCCATGAGTGCTCATGCGCCTCTAGAGAAGAGGTGGGGCGACATGGAGTTGTAGTCGAGAGGACTACATGTGGGAGCAGGATCCTTGAGGTACCCAAACTCTTGGATCACATACGGCTACGGGAGCCCTTAACGACAGTAGCATAATGACGGGTGTCGGTTGGAGCGAGGTGTGATGGAGCGACAGTGGCATTGCTAGAATGCCAAATTCTGAGGCAGCGCAGTGGATGTTGTAGCAGTGTGAGAGGCACAAAGCAGTTGCAGCAGCGCAGTGTATGTTGTAGCAGTGCGAGAGGCATAGAGTAGTTTGCAGCAGCGCAATAGTAGCAGAGGTAGCTTCAACATCAGAGGCATCCAGACTGACCAGCATGTCCATGTTTGGATGAGGTTTCAGTTCTTACTTCTCAGTGACTAAGTTGCAGTGCAGCAGTTAGCAGTGCCAGTGCTATGGGCAGCATGATGCAACATTTTGAGAGGGAGCTCTAGTACAGATGTAGTAGTGGCAGTGGTAGAGTCATGGGCAGTGGTACAGGAAGCAGCGATGTAGTGGATGAAGGGCAGCAGGCCAAGCAACAACAGCATAGAGGACCGATGCAGTGGATCAGTGTAGTATTTTTGTTGAGAAGTATTGATAGAGCACATTCCTCGCTAAGAGGGAGTATTGATTTTGGGTAGTATCAGATGTGCTCAAGCTCCGAAATTTGGTGGAGGGGCTAGAACACATGAGATCTCCAAAACCCAGAAATTGTTTGGAGAAATTCCACTCGGATGAGGAGTTATTAAAATAATTAATATTTTTAATGG
The DNA here is from genome assembly GCA_031772625.1 of Pinus tabuliformis. Classification (NCBI taxonomy): domain Eukaryota; kingdom Viridiplantae; phylum Streptophyta; class Pinopsida; order Pinales; family Pinaceae; genus Pinus; species Pinus tabuliformis. The sequence continues at coordinate 923,959,810 of CM062814.1, forward strand.
GTTCCTAAGTCTAAACTTAGGAAAAAAAAATATTAATGTGTATTAATAAAAATATGGGTGAGAAGGTTCTGAGTGACGAGGATCAAGCCTGTTTTAATCTTAGCCGTTGATTAGAGATTAGATCACAGTCGTTGATTCATCAACGAGAAAAGTATAAGAGAAGGCTTGAGAGTCAGTTGGAGATACACTGAATTGATCAAAGAGTTCGATTTTTCTGGGGCGAGGTTTGCTGAGAAAATCGAGCTAGTGATCTGAGTTGCAGTGAGGGGCAGTTCAACAGAGGGACTTTAGTCCAAGGCCGAAGAATACGTAGCAGAGAGGCAAAGCAGCACCAGGAGAGACAACGCAGCTATAGAGAGGGTGACACAGAGGCCAGAGGGGCTGACGCAGGTGATGCAAACGCTAAAAGGGCTGATGCAAGCCCTTAGAGGCAGTGCTGGGGTTTTTCTGTGGGGCAAAGAGAGAGCAATCCAGCATATCGAATTTCTGAGCAAGGGAGGCTTACTGAGAGGGTGACGTAGCTCTTAGAGGAGGTGACGTTGTTACAGCACAGAGCTTGGAGCAACCATCACTGCCCAGCATTGGGAACAACAGGGTCATCTGTGGGGTTTGATCATCCAGTTGCTGGATTTGTCAAAATATTTGTCTTCGGATAGAAGTACTTCTGCCAAGGTTATTCTCTGTTGGGTGAGCCACATTTGGCACCCTAGCTGTATTCAGAAATCTTCTTAATAATCCTCTATATGCTGCGCCGGTTTTCCCGAATTGGGTTTTTTCGGGGACGGTTATCCAAAAATAACGGTGTCCCTCGTGTGATTGTCTCAGTTTATTTCAGTTCATGATCTGTATGTATGTGTAGGCTACAATAGTGTTTTTCATCGATGTTTATGTAATTAAATAACTTGTTAAATGCAAAGAACAAGTAAGAGATGATAAACTAGTGATTGCAGTAGAGGTTTCTAATGTGTAGAATTCAAGAAAATTCACAGCAGCCACCCTGAAGTCTCGTGCCCACAAGAGTCGAGCACAGTGATCAACGCCATGACCAGCATCGACTAAGGCAGTATGCAACATTATTGGTGTCGCCCTTCTTGTACTTAATGTTCAAATGGAATCATTGTAGGTATGTGGACCATTTCTGATGGCGATCGTTCTGCAACTTCCCTTGTGTCTGTATGAACTGCAGGGGTCAGTGGTCTGTGTGGATGGTCGTTTCCTTCCTAGAATGTAATGCTTCCCTTGTCGACAGGCCTGCACAATGGAATACATCTCTTTGTCATAGGTGGAATACTTTCGGACTATGTCTAAAAGTGTCTCACTGTGATATGCCACTAGATGCTCCTATTGAGTAATAACTGCACCAATAGCATAGTCGAAGGCATCTGTCTCAATCTCAAATGGTTGTTGCAAGTCTGGTAATGTGAGCACTAGTGCAGAGTAGAGGCAATGCTTCAACTCGGCAAACACCTTATGTTGGGATTCGGACCAAAAGAACTTTGCTTTCGCTCAACCCTTGGTGACTTGACGACTTAAAGGCCGAGTGATAGGAGAGAACTCCAACACAAACTTGCAGTAGAAATTGGCAAGACCCAGAAAGTTGCAGAGCTTTGTTAGAGTGGTTAGGGTTGGCCAATCCCGAATGACTTGTATCTTGGCTGGATCCACATGCACACCCCACTCATCAATGATGTACCCCAGATATTGAACCTAGGTCATACCAAAAGTGCATTTCTCCAAATTGGCACACAACTTGTGTTGTTGACGGATTTCGAGGACCTGTTGAATATGGTGGAGGTGCTCTTCGCAACTTTCGCTAAAGATTAGGATGCCATCCAAATATACCACCACAAATGAGTTGGTGAAGGGTGGCAAGATGTCGTCCATCAGCCTCATGAAGGTTGCGGGGGCATTCGTCAACCCGAAAGGCATGACCAACCATTCGAAAATACCCTCCTTGGATTTGAAGGCGGTCTTCCACACATCGGAGGATTCAATTGGTACCTAGTGATACCCAGACTTCAAGTCAATCTTGCTGAAATATCTGGCTTCCTTGAGCTAGTCCAGAAGGTCATCAATCTATGGGATTAGATACCTATTCCGAGCAGTGATCTTGTTCAGTGCCCAATAGTCAATACAAAGCCTCCAGGTCCCGTCCTTCTTCTGTACCAACATGATCGGGCTCCCACAAGGGTGATGAATTTGGCGGCTTGGCCCAATGTTCCCTTTCTCCAACAACTCCTAAATATGCCTCTTGATTTCATCGTTCTCCAGAACTGAGTGTTGATAGATCGGTCCATTGGGTAGTGGTGCACCTAGGGTCAGATCGATGCAGTGCTTGACATGCCAATGTTGAGGTACCCCTGTAGGTGAGGTGAAAATGTCCCTGTACTCCTCCACGACCTTGTCCATCTGTTGCCGCCGTGCAGAGAAGCCATGTCTGGAGGCCATGGCCACAATCTTCTTCTTGCCCTAAGGGCGAATCATAAGGAAAACAAATTTCCCAGTCTAGGAAATGATCTTAGTGCATTGTTTCGCTTTGATCAAAGAGATGGTAGTAGGCGATGCTACCTTTGGTATCTTGTACAACTTATTTCCCAAAGTAATAATAACGGTGCGAGGCCTAGACTCATACATAGGATGTCGCTTCCACAAGTATGGTTGTCCTAATAATACATCACAAACTTCAAGAGGAGCAACATCAAACATTACCTCACCCGTGAAGGGCTTGATGTTGTAGGGAAGGCAGCACTACTAGCTAATCCAAAGATCTCGTCCTTTGTGAAGCCACCCAATGGTGTACGGCTGCGGGTGTACTGTTGTCAGTAGGCCCAGCCGCTTCACGACCTCTGTTGAAAATGAGGTTCTTTTGGCTCTCACTGCCGACAATGAACTGCAGCGGAGAACCCTTCACCCACATTGTGAGTGGAAGAGGCATTCCCCCTCTAGATCTTCGGGCTCATTCTTCTGGATCTTGGTGGTGGCAATGGTGGCACTGGGCTCTGCGTCAATAATCTTCTTCCCTTTGTCATTCCTCTTGCCGGGGTTCTGACTCAAAGTCGGAACATGCATCTGATTTGGAAGCCTTCAACTCGGCCACTAGTGATTGCTTGGCCCGACACTCACTTGTTGTGAGTGGGGCTCTTATGGAACTCACACCATTTTCCCGTGTCCTTCTTTGTCTTCTTGGTGTTGTTCTTTGCTTGTGGCTTCAACAAGTTGTATTGGGTCGCCCTGCCGTGGCTTTGTCCATTACTTTGCGGTTTGGGGGCGCCTTTCCCTTGCTTCGGATTCGCAGATCCAAAGTCTCGCTTCTTTTATTTAAATTTTTGCTCGATCTTGACAGCGTATCAATAGGTCGTGCCAAGCGAGGAGATGTCCAGGAACTCCATCTCTTCCTAGATGTACTTGTGTAGACAGTCACAATACTTGAGTACCAAATGTCGTTCAGAATCCTTAATACCCAACTTCGTGCGAAGGGTATGAAAAATATTTGTGAACTTCGGCACGTCTTGGTCCCTTCCCTGTTGCAGTGTGGTGATATTTATGTGTTTATCCTCATAGCTCCCGACAGGGTAATACTACTTGATGGCGTCCCAAAAAGAATTCGAAATGGGTGCGGCTGAAAATAGTGAGGGTGCACTCTCGTCCCTCTTCTCACAGTAGGTTTCCCACCAGTCCTTGACGTGGGGGACAGCTTTGATGAGTGAAAAAGTAATCTTTTCCCGATTGGAAAAATCATGAACCGAAAAATATATTTCTAGCATATTTAACCATTTATCTATGACATCCGCATCTATCTGACCTTCAAATATGGGAATGCCAAAGTTAACTTGTACCATAAAGGACATGGCACTTCCAGAGTGGCTGCTAGAAAGAGATGTGTCGCTTGTGGGTAGCCGATAAAGGATTTAGGCAAAGTTGTCCATCATCGCGTTCCTCGGTCACTCGAGGGCTTCTTCGAGCAATATTTTGAAAGGATCTCCTGCCCCCTCGTCTTTCTTTCCTTCTGCCATGGGAGGCCGTCAGGGTTTGTGAGGTTGGTCTTGCAAAGGTTCCACTAGTTCGAGCCCTAACTCCTTATACCCTGACCTCGTTGGGGACATGCAAAGAAAAACAGAGAAAGAGCAGACCACTTTGATACCACTGATCTGAACTTAAACAGGAACATGACAAAATACAAATATAACCATAAATACAGAGTTGCAGCAGAAATAACACTTCATTTCATTAATATCCAAGAATTGAAATATGCTTACATACAGAATGGAAATAAACTAGCTCGAGTGTTGGTAGCTTATCTCTGAGAAGAGATGTGGCAGCTACATGCCTCTGAACTATGTTACAATGAGGCTCGAAGGCCTATTTATTATTGAGAAACAATGAAAAACCCGAAACATCCAAAAACCTAACCCTAGGAGATGAAGCGCCAAAATTGTGGGCCCCATTGGGGTAAATTGGTACATCAACTTCCCGGGGTTGTAACTTTGGCGTACGATCTCCATTTGACGTCTGTGATACCTCATTAAAAAGATCTATCCGAGGAATACAACTTTCAACTACAAATATGAATCAAAGACTCAACGACTCACATTTGCTTGTTTTCCAAAAAAACGTCGTTTAGGGCCTTAAAACAACTCCGGAAGTTCAGGACCCAAAAAACTACCAAAAATAATAAGTTGTGCTACAATTAAGGAAACTGAGAAACTGAAAGAAACAATGGTGGGGGTCCAAGTGGAATAGGCGGGTGACCACCAATAGCCACCTAGATCACAATCTCAATCTCATTTTTCGTAGACTCATCCTCCCTATCACACATGTTCTGAAAATGACCTTTTTCGCCATGTGGACCCTAGGAGGACCCTCCTTGCTCATCATCTAGATTCCCAAGGTCATCATGATGCTTAATGAAGGCTTCCTCTTGAATGTTTAGTGCAAGGCATACTTGAAAATGTTTAAGAAAGCCATTAAAGAATTCCTCAATAGATGAGATGCTCCTAGGTTCGTGATTATGCAACCATGAATTATGACCATGGAGGGATCTCATGAACAATAGTATAAGGATGTCCTAGTGGACCACTTTCATCTTTGAAGTATGCGCAATAAATCTTTCTACATGATCAGTCACAGAGAGTGGATCACCATCAAACATGGGCACCCCACGTACCATCCTCCCTGTGACATGATTAGGGTGCCTAGGGATGCTAGTGATGTCCAAAGCGAGAAAATCATCAAAGAAAGACATCCTATAGAGATATACATGTAAATTATGTAGGAGTCGCCAGGGTGAATTTAGTGATGCCTAGAGAAATGCTTGCTCCACCCTACAAGCATTGACCTTAAAGTTCAATGAAGAACATAGGCTTCATTCTTCCAATGGAATCGCCACGAATGATATGTCAATATTATCGTATGAGGAACAAGACACATCTCGTGTCCCCGACAATGACGCCAAAAATGTTACCACTCAATCTAGCAAGGTCTTAGGAGGGGTTCCTAAATGGAAACTACTAGACCAAATGGCAACAACAGGACAAGGACCCACTGTCACCTCAGTCGATGTCCCCTGCTCTTTACAGACTTTCACCGATGGGAGGAGTCCCGATATGAAGGAAATCACAAGAATTGTAAGGTCAATGACTAGGTGTAGTGTGATTTCCGAAGCATATTCAAAGGAGAGGCTCAAATAATACCAAGATTGCTTCAAGGAGAAGCTAATGGCTCCCCAAGAAAGGCTTCTATGGAGACCTGGACTTAGGGTTTATGATATCCAATTATGACAAGGAAACCTAAGGTCAAGGCTCCAAAGATGATTAAGACTACTCAAGAAGCTTTTGAATGATGCTTTTATGCCTTAAAATAGACCTTTGCTATACTTGAGAAGCCTAGAGTGGGACCACACGAGACCTTAGGTTTATGTGTAATCATGGGAGAAGACTCTCCAAAGTGCTCTTTAGGAGAATGATTTATTCCGCCGAATACTATGTGCCAAAACCCTCAAGAAAGCCAACACACCTAAACATTCAAGATAAACTTCAAAGTTGGAGCTAGGGCTTAAGATTTCTCAAAATTGAACTGTGGGAATTGCATGAAACCTGGAGGATTATTAGAGGAGACACCAGCACAAAAGCCTATCCAAGTGGATTCGAAAAATAATCCCTCCAACGAGTTTTGTAGGAAGCTCTAGTTAGGTCGTCTAGGTTTGGAGGCCGAAAACTTTGGAGGAGAAAAAGAGAAGGGAAGAAGGGGTGATCACCAAATTCACTCAAATCAGTGCCTTGTCCTTGGGCTATGGAGTCTATGTGCTTCGAAATTTGACCAAAATTGCCTTTAAGGAGGCTAGAAATTGATGCCCTAGCAAGCAATCTCTAGCATTTACCCACCCAAGATTTATGGACTATCGTGGAAAGAAAACAAGTTCTACTCCACTGGAAGCATTCATCTACTTGTTATCAATGAGTAACATGCACAAATTTGCATTCTAACATTATTTTACAATGATATTCAACAGTTAGGGCATGAAAGAACAAGAGCTAGTTGCATAATTTCCACACATTAGACATTATTTCATAAGCAAATATTCCTCAATAAAATTTAATTACAAGATACAACAAGATATATCCAAATTCAAGATCAAGAAGATGGCTCCACAAGAGAATGGAAATTTCAACTTCAAAAATATTGAAATGCATCAAGAGATCTCCAATAGACAGCCAAGAAAAATGTGAAATTCTCTTCAAGAGAGCTAATCCAAGTTCAAGTGATGATGAGAGATCAAATGAACCTCTCTTATATTTATATGATCCACGAAGGGATTCGAATAGCCTAATAATTCCCCTACAATAAAAATAACGTGCAAAATAACATCTCTTTGGTGACAAGCCCACCAAATAGCTCCACAATAAGAATAATTAGCCTCTCAAGAGGGCCGAAATGATATATAAGTAGCTAAGAGGGCCGTTGGAAGGCCAAATGAAGTCCAACATATGCCAAAATGAATAGAAGGGCTCCAAAAATAGTGATGAAAGGGATGGCCCCTTGATCTCCAAGCAAATGATTTGTGGTGCCCCTAAGTGGCTGTGGGGGCACAAAATCATCCTCATGGGTCTCCAACTAAATCAAACAAGCATGTATCCCATCTGCAAGGGCTGGAACAATGATGCAAGCCTTCCCTTTGTCTCCCATGGTGAGACACAACCCCATCTGAGCCCTGGATCAACTGTCAAGTGTGTGGTGCAAGAGTGTAGTTGGTCAAACTGTCTCTTAGTATCCAAATTTATTGAGGCGACGCCAAGCTGAACGAATTGGGAAAAATAAAGGGTAAAAACCCTAGATCGAACTAGAAAAATAAAATAGCGTAAGAACAAGCGAGGTATCCCCATCTGCAATTCTCTAGATGTAGGGATCCAGGTGGCATGAGTTACCAAAGGAATGCATGATTCGATATGTTGGGGGTCATCAATTCTGCCGTTGAGATTCCACTTTTGCAAATATTCAGTTCCGTTGTTACACTGCAGGATTGCCTTCAGTGTTTTCCTCTGAAAACTCGCAGCGTCCTTAGTCATTGCCTCAAATTCATCGATTAGAAGCATGGAATAAAATATTTATCCGGAGTTTGAAGCAACGAATTTTTTTCTTTTTTGTGTTGTTGTCAGTGCCACATAGAGAGGCGTCAATGTTGGGCATCTGCACTTACTGTGTGGACAGATTATATTCTTGTTCTGTAGTCGCTCACAGAGAAAAGGACATTACACCAACCAACTAGTCCATCTTGTAATGTACCTCGGAACCATCCCTGATAAGTGCCCCAAAATGTATTTTGGAGAAATGCGTTCTAAGTGTTAACACACCTAATTCCCAAACATGTAAGAAATAGTCTGCAAAATGTTCACATCAGCACCCACCTGTTCAGTTGTCCTTTTGTCCACCGCACAAATCCTATTAGCTATGATCACATTAGATAGATTCTTAAAGCCTAGTCACAAACCCTAGTCTTCTAGAGAGGGAATTCTTCATCTCAAAAGCCGTGAAAATGTTGTATAATCCACATGAATTCATTGTTATTCTTCAGATATGTAGTGTCAAATCACATTAGTTATTGTAGCATGCTTTACAAATAAATATAACTAATATCCATGTTGTAAATTTTTAGATGGAAATGGTACAAAATAAATTGTATAATAAATTTAAGGAGGACCATAAGTGCTTTCTTTCAGACCCCTGGTGAATAATATTAATCTTTTAACTTGCAACCTTTACGAATGTGATGACCTGAAAGGAATGTATCTAAGGTAGAGTGTCAACTTTGAGTATAGTTACCTTATAAGTATATAAAATAAGTGGTGAATCATCATCCTTCCGAAATTGCTCATAACTACCTTTCAACCCAAAAAGATCATCATCATCACTCTCATTATTAGCCTCAAAAACACCATCAGACTCTAAACATGTCAAAGTCCTCCTAGAATGGCTTCCAATGTCTGGTTCTGTTGTGGCAGGACTTCCATCTGTCACTACCTTCATAACCATCTGGCGGACCTCAAATGATGGAGATTTTCCTATTCACAACATATCATGGAAATTTTATAAGTTTGAACAGACCAAGATAGATACTTGATTAATTATTTCTGTTTTTAAATTGACATTGCATACTGTATCATACAGCATATTTATCCCCTGGAATGGATATGAAAAACTTTATAGAGCACCTGCTAATATGGCATCAACAGTTGCTTCTAAGCTGTGATGAATACGGCATTCGGTCCTTGATGTCATCTCTACAGCATAAGTAAATGAGGATGGTCCTTTTCTCTCAAGTATAGTCTTCTGAACTCCCCTTCTCTTTGCCTCATCATCACCAAGGGTAACACTCTACAATACATACAAGTCAAACACGCAAATATCTATCAGAAGAGAGAATGAAATAAAAAATTTACTATAGAACTACTACCAAAATGCAAAATGAATATATGAATAAGTTTTTGCTTCAAAACCATTAAATTTCATCACACAATATATTATGTTCACACATAAATGAAATGAAATGAAATTATATTAATGTCCATGAGTGACCAAAATATGTCAATGCAACTAAGAAGTACAACAGCAATGAAGAGTTCCCATAGCATCTCCTATGAACTTGTAAAACCTAAGGAATGAAAGAAAGAAACAGTAGACAATAAAGTTAAAAGCAGGAAGCCTGAAAGGCTAGCCCTGGAAAATGGAGCAGATAATACTCCAGAAGAAGAAAACCTTCCAACGCTGCACCATGACAGGTTGTCCAGATTCCAGAATGCAGAAAAAACCATGCAAGCTAAGCAAGAGCAGCATCCTGGCTAGCATCTGAATTAGAACAGGAGCCATCATCATCCATCGTAATAAATACATATAGTTTCTTGAGCTGACTACACATTTGGCTGCAAATATTGACCCTTCTAAGTAAGTACAGAATGCAGATTCTATATCCTGCCCTTTGGCAAATAGATTTTCCAATTGAAGGGTGAAAGTGGATGGATCGGCATTGCAAAAGTTGTATCCCAATTTGGGCACCAAAAGATACAGCTGCCAGTTTCTTTCTTTCATTTTCTCAGATGTATTGTTAGAAATTCCTTACCATTTTATAGAAAAAGAGAAGTGGTATTGCTGTAAGAAATTCAGGAACAATAATCTTTTAGATTTAGGGTTGTATAAGCTTAACCTGGCAATATGAAGTCAGTCAAAAACAGAATAAGGCTAAAGCACAAGATGTTTACGTATAAATATCACTGCAAAGAGAAAAATCATTCAGAAAACATAATATCATTATAAGAATAACAAATAAATTAACCAGCAATTCCTTTATTTAACCAAATGCAACAATGAAGAATGAATGCAAATATTAAGGGGGAAAATTTACAAGCAAACTCCTATGCCAAAAGATGACAGCATCCAACCTCTTTAAGGATTCCAATCAAAGCTACGGAAATTCAGTCAATCTCCCTCGGAAACTCCAAGAATAGCCAAGACAAGAAGGATACTGAAAAAATAAAGATACAGTGCTGGTTTTCTTAGGGAAATCCATAAATATGTGGTCAAACGTCAAAGGTTTCCATTGAATATGTTGATCCTAAGGGTAAACTGTATAAGGTTTCAAATTTTACTTATCTGATATTTGCTGCTACAACTGATTCTCAATGTAGTCTTTGGATTGAACAATTGGGTCATCTTCATTTTCAGTTTACTGTTAATAAACAGACTAAAAATGGATCATAGATTGCCTTTTCTAATCTCAACGGAGGAATGTCTGAAGTTTTAAAAACTGGCTGGTCCAAACCGGTAACTGGCCAAACCATCTGGTTGGACAGGGCGAGGTAATGAACTAGTAGAAAAACCAGGTTGGAGAGTCAGTTTGTACTGGTTAGGTAGCAAACTGGCTAGTTTGGTACCTAATTGGTACAAACCAGCCCTAACCGGCTGTTGTCAGGCTAACTTATTTGCATAAGACACTAATTTATCGATTTGGAGTTTGTAAACTAATGAAGTACAATCACTGTATGTGAAGAATGTAATGTTCCAAACTTAAATAAATAGTGATATGCAAAGTAAAAACGATTTACAACACAAAAATTTTAAACAATCAGCAAATGCTCATAAAAACTCTAGAATTAAGAACCAGCTGAGACATTTTATTAATCAATGGAGCAAGTACAATAGTATGGAGGAATGCACCTGGGCTTGCCTCAATGACAAGCGTGACAGAACTCAAGCGATAATACAATGATCTCAAATGCTGGAAATGACTGCCCCTCTAATGCTCTGCGCTGCCTAGAAAACTTCACTGCTGCCTGGAAAGGGACAGCAAGAAACTCCTCCTCAGGTGCTCAGAAAATGATGAAACTTCAGCCACAAACTCCCTGACCAAAGCCCAAAAACCCAGAAATGGTTGACCCGATTTGGACTTCCCAAAATCGACCCCCAAAGGCACTATTCAATCCCCAACAATTCTACATTGTCTGCTGCAAAGAAACAGCTTAAAACCCCACCTCTGGTGGTCAGTTATGAAACTTTATATTTGGGATCCTTGTCAAAAACCCATAAAGGATTTTGGCCGGTTTGGACTTCTGAATTCGACCCCCTTGGAGCCCAACCTCAGCTGCAACTACAAAACTCGGCCTGCTGGAAACTGCTTATAATCCTCCCGGAAATGCCCCCAAAGTGTTGGGCTGACCCTTGCTATACAATCCCTGACTTCCTGGGTGAGCTCTTGGCCTAAGACACTTGCTCCTAAGCTCCACGAAAAACTGTTGAGTGGCCTCTGCGCTGTCCCCTAGCCCAGCAATTCGAACTGCTGGAATGTTGGCTCTGTTGGCTGTAAAACTCAACAAGAATGTTGGTCTATTGCTACTATCTCAACTCTCTAACTCTCTGGAAAACAATCTGATCTCTGTTGGCCTCTATCTCCCTCTGTGTATTCTCTCGCTGCCCAGAAATACACACTCCCTACTCTGCGCTGGTTGGTGGTGCTATGTCACTGCCCCGGAACTCCTGAAATCCTTGTAGAACTACCTCCCTAGGGCGGGCACGGATGGTCCCCTGAAGTAGAGGTTGAATCTCCTGCTTGAGAGATTCATGGCTAAATAACCAGTTGACTCAGCTAAACAGCAGAGTGAACAATCAAGTGATTTTATTTGCAAGATGTATGAATGAATCCAAAATGAGAGTTGCTCCCTCCTTATAACTCCTTGGGCCTCCCTAGCCTCATGTGGGCTCCTCCATCCACCTATTTGACTTTCCCTCCAAGCTATTTGAATGGGCCAATTCGAACTCCCATGTGGGTGGTCCCCACATTCCACTAGCAACCAAATAAAGTCGAATTGCCTCCTAAGTCCCTAAGTCGAAAATGATCGGTTATCTTCCTTAGCCAAAATTGTGCAAAATTATGTAGTAGCACCCTGTTACAAATGTATTTGAGAAGGGACATGACAGTCCTCTCCTCCCAAATGTTGCTTGCCCTCAAGCAACCTCAAAGCTGGGTGCTCCAAAATGTGTTCACCCTCCCAGGTGGCATCCTCATCCAGCAAGTTCTTCCAACGCTCCAAAAATCGTTTGTCCTCAAGCAATGCCTGAACGAGCATCCTCTCTAACTATTGCTCCCCACTGTCACTGCAACATGTGTCAGGGTCCCAAATGTGCCACCAAATCGTCCCTGACCTTAGCACTGTCCTGATATGAAAGAATCCTTCAATACCAAGATCCCAGGCCATCCTATCCAACATGAAGCTCCCCTTGCTCCACTCACTATCTTGCCCGGTGCAAGTACCAAAAGTCCCTTGCTCCATCAGTGACTCGCTAAAGCCCAATGGAAGATCTGTATGATTCCCCCCTGCAGTAGTCGGAGCATCCCTAAAGGTTATTGAGTTGTGAAGAGTTGTGACGCCCCAATTCCCTGCTAGTCCCAGAGTGGTGCAACCATGCTGACGTTGCTCTACTCTGACTATGTCATACACCCCAACGTGCACAAACAGTATCCTCCTCTCTTGGAACTCGATGGTGGAATACTGAAAGAGGTGAGACACATCCTGCTTAGGCATCTCCATGGCACCAAGGCCTACCCATCCAAATTTAACTCCGAACTTATGCAACAATAGAGAATATCTGCCTCCCCATATGATGAAACCCTCTGTGAACCCCCTTGTGTCATCCCAAGAGCAAACTATATCACTCTCTGCCACGATTCCGCTCATCACGAGTGATCTATCAATCAACTGAATCCCTATATCCCATAGCCAGACCTGCTGCGGCAAAGCCGTGTCAACTAATGGAATCTCTCTGGCCCTCTTCTCTAGTCCCCGCATGTGATCACTATAGAGGCTCCATATATCGTGGCCTAATCTGATGCATGCTAACCTGCCCTGTGCCTGCCACTGTGTAGTACCGATGATCACTGGAAGCCACGTGTTGCAAAGAGCTAGCCCCTGAATGCAACCAAAAGATGGGTATCTGATACTCATAATCTACTCATGTGGATCCCTCCTGTCCCTGCCAACCATCTCCCTTGGGTCTGTCATTCGTCCTCTCGATAATGTGCCAATATAAGGTCTGGAACCCCAACACATACTGGGAAACTACCTCAGTCGTACCCGGTATCCTCTGCTCATGCATGGTCCCAACATGCCCTCAGAAAAGAGTGACACATGTCTCCCTTGTGACTAGCTCCCTAGACGTAGGCTCGATAATGAACGATATGACACCCCTGCAGATGATCACCTCATCCCCCAACCTGTGGTTGTCAACCGATGCACCAACCCAATGCCACTGCTGAAAAGTCTCCCCCCTAGTGCGCTTAGTGTCACCCAAATACCTTGGGTGAGCTCCTCATCCTCCACTGCTCATGCCCAGAGTGCAAAAAGTCGACAACAAAATCGACTGTGCCCATGAGGGATGTAGAAGAGGGTTAGGCGTGTGAGTCCCTGCGAATACCATCAAGTATCGCTCATCTATGTCCCCATCAATCCTGGGTGAACTACGCCAAAAGGTATGCCTTGTGTTTCCGTCCAAGGGTCTCCCTAGAGGCAACACTCCAAGACCTCGTTGTGCGGCACTATACACCCTTGCATACCACCGATCATCCCAGTACTTCTAGACATGCCCGATCATCCCAGTACTTCTGGACATGCCACTATACACCGCGGCCTACCCCTGTACACTACTAGATACCCTCGGCTACAGCTATGCCATCCTGTATTAGCTTGTGTCCCGCCTGTGTCACTGTACTTGTCACTCCCCACATGTACTCAATGTGATGTGAGGCACTCCCACTCCACAGTGCAATCCAACATACTATGACACACCACCATGCATCTCCATGCCCACCTGTAGACCACTGCTCAACACTAGATGCTCCCACACATCCCTGGATATGATGGCCTAGAGCTATGTCTCTACGTGTCCGACCACACTCGATCAGTATCATCACCTCCACCATCGCATCATTATCCTCGTCGATGAATGGATCTTCCCTCCAAATCCCCCTTGAGGGATCTGAGAAGTGACTCTCCCTATGTGTCAACGGTGATGCCACCACTGCTCCGCTCCTCTGCGTCCTCTATGCCCCGCACAAAAGTGAAGAGCCCCCAGCTCCATGCAAGGCACCATCTGGTGGCCTGCCAATGCCACCTCCTCCGACAAACTCCTGCTAGAGTATGTTGATCACCCAGTGATCCCGTGTACAAATGCCATACCAAGAAAACCAAAAGAGTCTGTCCATAAACTGGTCGGCCACTGGTGCTGACCAAGACTCCCCTAGCGAATGTGCATGCTCAACTGCTAGGTCAACTGCACCATCCCGTTGTAGTCAACCAGCATACATGGGAAATGATAGGTAGTCCCTCCTGGATCCCAATGCCAGTCAGGGCTTCCAGCATCCCCAGTGCCTGGAAACTCCTGTTGAGCTCCACCTGGGTCCACTACCATCTCCATAGTCCACTCCACCGAGTACCAACTCAGAATCTCTCGCCACCCAACCCTAAGAGAAGGATCGAATGCACGAATTCCCGCACATAGTACAACCCCAGCGTGCGGGTGTTGCACCCTGTGCAACTCAGGTCGTCTCATCTTTCTATCATGGTCAATACATACAATCTGACTCAGTAGCTCTGTCTCTCTCTATCCAATGGGCCAAGGTAACCTAACAATGTTTCCAGCCCTGTCTATGTATGCCCGAAAAGGGCTGCTCTCACGCTCCAACGTGCACTCTATCTGCACCAGAATGGAATCCAACTGCTCCCCAACATGAGTCAATTTGGTCGTGGACTTGGCACAAACCGCTCTCATGTCCTCCAGCGCCTCGTTCTGCTGCAGAATCACCTCTCGCACTAACACAGTCTTCCTTTTTAATGCCAGAAGGTCAGCTTGAAATTGATGGAACTGTCGTGGGCATCTATCCCCTGTAAACTCGATCACGGCACCAGATACCTCAACAACTGTTGGCATCTCGTCCAAGGATGGCACCCCCTCAACAAATGGCTCTATGCGAGTAGGCTCTATCCTCTCCACCAGGGTGTCAACTGGGGCTATCAAAGAGGTCTCTAATAAAGGTGACTCCTGCGCCACACCGGGTATATCGATGTGCTCCTCACCATCCTGTGGGCTCTCAGCATCATGCTCAACCTCCTCCTCAGGCTCCTAATATCTAAAGCTAGGTCTCCACCAGCAAAAGCGCCCCCTGGTCTCACCCTCTAATTGTCTTTGTCCTGTCTGCTCCTTTTCAAGAGATCTGGTGCCCTGATCTGGTCGACTTTCCCCACACGATGTAGATGGTTGCACCCCCACGGCCTGCTCACCTCTAACGTCTTTGTTGTAAGGGTGAGGATGGGTTTGGTCTATCACCCTCCTCAACTGGGCCAACCTCCCATCGTCCCAATGAATTCTACCCCAAAATTTTTGCATACTGGATTTCCTTTGAGCCATGGGTTTGTCTCCGATTTCACCCATCACTGTGCCTTCATACCCAAAGCTTCCATGATCTTCTGGCTAATTTCCCACAGTTGGGCTAAGATCATGCTCTGATACCACTGTAATGTTCCAAACTTAAATAAATAGTGATATGCAAAGAAAAACGATTTATAGCACAAATTTTTAAACAATCAACAAATGCTCATAAAACCTCTGGAATTAAGAACCAACTGAGCCATTTTATTAATCAATGGAGCAAGTACAATAGTATGGAGGAATGCACCTGGGCTTGCCCCAATGGCAAGCGTGACAGAACCCAGGTGATAATACAATGATCTCAAACGCTGGAAATGATTGCTCCTCTAATGCTCTGCGCTGCCTAGAAAATTTCACTGCTACTTGAAAAGGGACTGCAAGAAACTCCTCCTCAGGTGCTCAGAAAATGATGAAACTTTAGCCAAAAACTCCTTGACCAAAACCCACAAAACCTAGAAATGGTTTGGCCCGATTTGGATGTCCCAAAATCAACCCCAAAGGCACTATTCAATTCCCAACAATTCTACATTGTCTGCTGCAAAGATACGGCTTAAAACCCCACCTCCAGTGCTCAGAAAATTATGAAACTTTATATTTGGGATCCTTTTCAAAAACCCAAAAAAAACCCAGAAAGGATTTTGGTTGGTTTAGACTTTTGAAATTCACCCGCTTGGAGCCCAACCTCAGCTGCAACTACAAAACTCGGCCTGCTGGAAACTGCCTGTAAATCCTCCCGGAAATGCCCCAAAAGTGCTAGGCTAACCCTTGTTATCCAATCCCTGACTTCCCAGGTGAGCTCTTGGCCTAAGACACCTGCTCCTAAGCTCCACGAAAAACTATTGATTGGCCTTTGCGTTGTCCCCTAGCCCAGCGATTCAAACTGCTGGAACGCTGGGTTTGCTGGCTGTAAAACTCAGCAAGAATGTTGGTCTATTGTTGTTATCTCAACTCTCTAACTCTTCGGCAAACAATCTGATCTCTATTGGCCTCTATCTCCCTCTGCATATTCTCTGGCTGCCCAGAAGTACGCACTCCCTGCTCTATGATGGTTGGTGGTGCTATGTCACTGCCCCGGAACTCCTGAAATCCTTGTAGAACTACCTCTCTAGGGCGGGCACGGATGGCCCCCCGAAATAGAGGTTGAATCCCCCGCTTGAGAGATTCGTGGCTAAACAGCCGGTTGACTCAACTAAACAGCAAAGTGAACAATCAAGTAATTTTGTTTGCAAGATGTATGAATGAATCCAAAATGAAGTTGCTCCCTCCTTATAACTCCTTGGGCCTCCCTAGCTTCATGTGGGCTCCTCCATCCACCTATTCGAATTTCCCTCCAAGTTATTCAAATGGGCCAATTCAAACTCCCATGTGGGTGGCCCCCCACATTCCACTAGCAACAAAATAAAGTTGAATTGCCTCCTAAGTCCCTAAGTAAAAAACGATAAGTTCTCTTCCTTAGCCAAAATTGTGCAAAATTGTGTAGTAGCACCCTGTTACAAATGTATTTGAGAAGGGACATGACAAAGAATTAGTTCAGTATTTTCCTAAGGTTCTACTTAGTGAATGGTTCAAATTTCCAACGAGGATAAAATGATAATGAAATCCAAATTAAAACTACAGTTAAAAGAAATATAAATGCTATCGACACTTAAACTATTGCATTCCAAAACAGAAACTCTAACTTGCCATTGTAAACTTCAAAGTAAAGCAATATTTAATCTTTTCAATCTAACAGTACTTGTTGCCACGCAATCTAGTAGGGGTCCTAGGAGGGGGAACCTATGAGATAACTACTAGACCAAATGACAACAATGGGACATGTTATCACCTGCTGCCTACACCTACCTACAAGTCAATGAGAAAAGCCTTCAACCCCACAAGGTGTGGTTGGTGGCAGGGAACTCAGAGAAGGAGTTGTCAAACTAATCCTGACTCTCTTCATTTGAGCTATCTCCAAGGTTAGCTAAGGGGGGTGGTCCCTAATGAAAAGTTAAGTTAAAATATGTGAGTTTCTAAAAGAGTGTTATAGTGAAAAGGGATTATTTTTAAGAATTTATGAGCAAATATGATGTGAGCAACTTGAAATAACAATGTCAATCATTAACATGAGAAAAACCATAAAACCAGTGCCTTATAAGGAATTTGTTCAACAATTTAAAGATATATTTGCTCAAAGTAAAATGAAATGCTCTCAAAAGAGAAAGCAAAGTAACCTTGAAATGTAAACAAGAATTGTTAGCACAAGATATGTAAGATACAAAATGCTCTTGAGATAATCAACTTTATGAATCAAAACATGTGAAACATATCTTGCCAGAACCCAAAAATTAGTAATTAACTTGGAAATGTAAAAGAAAGAAAGTGTTAAACCAAGGCATCAATATGCAATTAGACTTTAAGCATGGAAAGAAAGAACTTGTTTGGAAGGATTACAATACTTGTGTTCGGAATAGACTTTGCATATGAAAACTCAAACCATCAAGAAACAAGTAAAGTAAATGTAATGGAAAGTCCTCTTGGTTAATTTTATTAATTATCTCTACAACAAGATTACAATTTAATTCTTCAATCCTCATACCTCACCTTTGCCCAAAGATATGGATCTCACAGTGAGGAGTCAGTAAAGGAATAGAGGGTTCCTAAGATGTCTACTTCAACCAACTTATGTTGAATGTAAAATTTTAATGAGGCTTGGGGCCTTCCTATACTAAAATGCCTAGATGAAGTGCAAATTGTATTAATTCCCCAAATTAAACTAATACTACATGCAAATGCTTCAAAGAGAAATAGTTTGCAA
Source organism: Pinus tabuliformis (assembly GCA_031772625.1). NCBI lineage: Eukaryota > Viridiplantae > Streptophyta > Pinopsida > Pinales > Pinaceae > Pinus > Pinus tabuliformis. Next base: position 923,978,069 of record CM062814.1, read on the forward strand.
AATTTGAGAGGCTAGAATGTAAATAAATTCATATGTGTTTTCACCATTGAATGGAAAATAAGCAAGTAAAATGGAATAAATTGCTTTAAGCTACAATTTTTTCAAATAAATGATCGTGCTCCAATAGTTTCCATGACAAATAGCATAAATTGACCAAGTAGTGAAGCATATGCTTGAAGAAATTATGAAACAATTAAAACTTATCAAAATATAAAGTGTTTACACATAAGATGAGATTTTCTCAAGTTTACAATTTGGAAGCTTATGCATATGGGAATTTAAATACAAGATGAGTAAAAATTTGCATGTGGAATGAGATGTATTGATTTTAAGCATGCACAATATGAAATTAAAAGCTAGAAAGCTAAGAAAAACTAGAAGCAAGACTAGACCACCCACAAGAATCTCTCCTCTAAATGAGGAAGGAGGATGCCATGGGAAAAATCCCAAGCTCCCTCCAACAAATATTTTTATCTTTTATTAGCGCTTGAAGGGGGTAAAAATGTCTCTAAGAAGGTTGTTCACAATATAAGAGAGACGTTTACAAAGATAGAAATCTAACAAAGCTAGACTCTCTCCCAAAAAATATAACAGCAACAAACTTGAAGATGGAAAAAACTCTCCAAAAGAGATTCACAAGGCTCAAAAGGCCCACGGCTTAGATGAGTTTTCAACTCTCTCCCAAGTGCTTACGACCTCCCTAGAAATTAGTCTTTGGATAGCGTGAGGGGGTCCTGCATAAACACGAGTGAGTAGTTTCCCAAAGCTTCTCCTCAAGCACCTTGCTGCCCAATGATCAAGCCTATGGGTTGCAAAACACAAAACTAATTCTCAGTGTGAAATTAAGAAAAAGAAACCAAAACTAAACTTAGAATTTAATATAGAAAGTACTAGCTCAAGTAATGAGAGTGAACTCTCATACTTGTCTAGCATTGGAAATGACTCTTGAATAGGAAATATCACTTTGAAAGAACTAGAATCAAAGAAGTATTTTAAATTTAAATGGATGATCAAGTAGCTATATATTATAGAGTAAGAAAACTTCATTTTGCTCTTTGTTGGATGGAAGACTTGGAGCGAAAAAAGGTTGAGTCTTGAAGCGTTGTGACTCTAGGAGTGAGTTGATCTAATTGAGATTTCTCCCACTTCCAAATGGATTCCTGCATATAATACAAAAGCTCTTTCCTACACACTTGAACAAGTATTAGTTTGCAAAAGATTAGATGTAATGTTCCTTCCTAAATTATTTTGGAACAGGATTAATTTCTACATTTTGGGGCCGATTTTGGAGGTGATGGGTCCCATTCGCTTTTATTAAGAGGTTAGACTTAGTAGAAGTTATTTCGATGTGGTTAATTTGTACATGGAGGCCACCCACACTAGGAGAATACGCATTCCCTAGTTCGATTTGCATGGAGGGGAAATCTATGGTTAAGTGAGGGACCTGCGATGGAGGGAAAAGTGCTCCATGAAATCTATACAAGGAAACTCTCCTCATTTCAGTATCTTATATTTTGACATATTGAACTTGTTAAGTTATGGTATGTTCTATGCTTATAACAGTTTACTTCTTTTCCTTATTATATTCCAAAGATTAGCAATCACACGTACATAAAGTAAAGTGCAGATAGAACATTAAACGATCGACAGAAAACAAGCCAAGACAAGAGACACAAGATGTGGCGGCTAGCCAGGGACAAACCCCACAATGTGTTGGGAAACCCTTTGATCAAATCTTCTTTTATCTTCAATAATTTAGCAGAGAGAAATAGTACAATAAATCTGATTCATATCAGCAGTAGCAAACCCTAGATCAATAGCATCAGCATTAGCGGCTTCATTATCAAACTAGGGCAGGCGATATCTTGCAAACCGTTCGTCGGATTGACTTCATTCCACCACCAAAAGTTGCGGCTTTCAGAGGAGGTTCAGATGAACCTACAGCGCAGTTCCAAAGAGGAGATCTTCTAGGCCACGCAGGCAATCTTTACTTCTGCAGTTGCAGCTTCAATTTCAGCAGTTTCCGGCTTCAAACTAGGGCAGTCGATATCTTGCAAACCGTTCATCGGATTGACTTCATTCCACCACCAAAAGTTGCGGCTTTCAGAGGAGGTTCAGATGAACCTACAGTGCAGTTCCAAAGAGGAGATCTTCTAGGCCACGCAAGTCAATCTTTACTTCTGCAGTTGCAGCTTCAAATTCAACAGCTTCCGGCTTCACATGTGTGAGAGAGAGACCCATTTCAGCGCAGTAGAGAAGAGACTCATTTCTGCATAGTAGAGAGAGAGAGAGATGTGATGAGATGAGTGAGTCCAAATGAGGAAAAGTCCTCTTATATTTATACACAACGTTGGTGGGTGAATAGATGCGACTGTTGGGCTTCTGAGCCTACATGAGTTGTAGGTCGGCTTGATAATAATTCCATAATCAAAATAAATTCATATCTCCATGAATACTTATCGGAATCGGATGATCTTTATATCAATCCTACACCTCTCGACAAGAGGAATCTAATAAAAATATTATCAGCCATGAATAAGATGATCCACATGAAGTTTTGCCCTGGTTGCCAATTTTAACACTCCCTCTCAACCATGGAGAACTTCATCTGCAATCTGTCTATCGGTCGTTACTATTCATCCATCAAATGCACTGCCCTGTACAGCCTGACCCTTGCCCTGCTCTGCACTATTCTGCCTGTTCTGCTTTGTCTTGTTCTGCCCTGCACTGATCTGTACTGTTTTGCTCTGTTCTGCTCTGCTCTTGCATTGTTCTGTTTTGCTCTGCTTTTGTCCGAATTATGAAGAAGAAGAAATGATCGAGGATGTATCATACTGACTCAAAGTCAATCTCAGAGTATGTACCACTGGTCCCAGACCAATCTCAACCAACCCGAAGTCAGCGTCATAGTGAGTACAACTCCACTGGTCCTAGACCAGTATCATCCTCCACTGACTCAAAGTCAGTCTCAGAGTGCATACCACTGGTCCCAGACCAGTCTCAGCCGACCCGAAGTCAACTTCATAGTAAGTACCACTCTTAGCACTGGTCCCAAACCAGTATCGCAATCTCAGAGAGTGTACCACTGGTCCCAGACCAGTCTCAACCGACCCGAAGTCAGCGTCATAGTATGTACCACTCTCACTGGTCCCAGACCAGTACTGCACTGACACGAAGTCAGTCTCGGAATATGTACCACTGGTCCCAGACCAGTCTTAACCGACCCGAAGTCAGCGTCATAGTATGGTACAACTCCTACCACTGGTCCCAGATCAGTATCGCAGTCTCAGAGAGTGTACCACTGGTCCCAGACCAGTCTCAACCGACCCAAAGTCAGCGTCATAGTATGTACCACTCTCACTGGTCCCAGACCAGTACTGCACTGACACGAAGTCAGTCTCGGAGTATGTACCACTGGTCCCAGACCAGTCTCAACCGACCCGAAGTCAGCGTCATAGTATGGTACAACTCCTACCATTGGTCCCAGACCAGTATCATTGATCCCAGATCAATGGAGGTCATCCTAGCGTAGGGAGTACGGTAGATACAACGATGCGTCCATCGGTACTACTATGGTCCCTAACTTCATTTCCCTGCTCATTGATCAGATGAGAGGTACTTCCCATGAGTCCCAGACTGCATGGGTGGGATGCCTCGACAAGAGAACTAATCAATCCTGTCCTCACAGGAGAACACATCAATCCTGCTACAATCGTCGTGGAGAACACATCAATCCAGGCTGCCATGGAGAACACATCAATCCGGGCCTCACAAGAGAACTAATCATCCTGCTACACAGGAGAGTGAATCATCATGTTCCACACGAGAGCGAATCATCTTGTCCCACAAGAGAGCGAATCATCTTGTTCCAGTGTGCACCACCAGGGGAGGGTGAGTCACCCTGTGGTCATATGTTGCTCCAGTAGGAACCGCAAGCCCTCAGAGCTCCCAGAGCTCAATGTATGCAACATGCAGGACCCTTGTACAAAGGTTTCTTGCCGACTCAAAGTCGTTTGGGAAAATCACAGATTAGATCTTTCCTCGGGGCTTTGACAAGGTGTATCAACCTGTACATCATCTTAATGTGATGGAGCTTCCTTGCTCATCGACTTACCATATCCCAGATGATGTCTATCTACTGGAGCAATTGACGAATACGACATTCCTCAATAATCGAATCCCACCTCTGGTTGTTACAGAGAATCACAGTGGTATCCAATGTAAATCCAAACAGCTCACTGAAGAGCTTTCGCAACCAGACTGCCTCACACGAGGTTATGCTAGCAACAATATATCTTGCTTCGGCGGTGCTCAAAGCCACCGACTTCTGTTTCCTGCTCATCCAGGATATCGAAGCAGATCCCAAGGTGAAACAGTACCTGGAAGTGCTCTTACGGTCCACCACACAGCCTGCCCAATCAACATCAGTATATCCAAGTAGTCTCACATCTCCGGCAGTGTATCTTAATCCATGAGAGATTGTGTCATGAAGACATCTCAGAAGATTCCTGGCATCAATCCAGTGAGGCTTAACCAAATATGAGCTCACAATGCTAACTGCAAAACATATGTTCGGACGGAGGTTCACCAAGAACATCAATGCGAATGAGTTTTTTGAAACTCAGAGGCATTTCCCAAGTCTGGTCCGACATCACTACCATATAACTTCTAAAAGTTAAGATCCTCGAGGTAGTCACAGGCTTGCAGTCCATCATACTGAATCTTTCCAATATATTTACCACATATTTTCCTTGAGATAGGAAAATTTCCCTTGGCTTCTGCCACACTTCAAGTCCTTGGTCCTTCATTTCAAATTCAGAAGCCATCTCCCTCTTACATTTGTGAATGAGAGGGTTTGCACCTGTTAGAAAGAGGTCATCCACATACAACACCAGTATGAGAGGCTTGTCATCTTCAACCTTAAAGTAAAGGTTAGGATCAGCTTCACTCCTAGTGAATCCCAGCTTCATCAAGTAGCTATCGATCCTCTCATACCATGCTCGGGGTGCTTGCTTCAGCCCATAGAGAGCCTTCTTCAACCTGCATACATGAGATTTTCAATCATAAATCTCAAATCCTTCAGGTTGCTCCACATAGACCTCTTCTTTGATAGAACCATGCAAGAACGCGGTCTTGACATCCATCTGATGTAGGTTCCATCCTTGTGAATCCACAAGGGTTATGATCAAGCGGATGGTCGTATATCTGGCAACAGGTGCAAATATCATAGTCTTACCTCCCTTCTGGGATAAACCACGAGCAACAAAATGAACCTTATACTTTTCCATACTTCCATTTGCTGCATGCTTTATCTTGTAAAGCCATTTTGAAGTAACAATTGTCTTGTCCAGGGTCTGGGAACTACTTCCCAGACATCATTCTCCATAATAGACTCATATTCTATGGTCATAGCATCCTTCCATAGTTAATGCTTGATGACATCTGAGAATGATGAAGGTTCATTTTGTATGATCGTGCTCATGATGGTCAGGTATCCCTGATACCTGTTAAGTTTCTTACTTTGATGGAAGGTTCCTCAGGGTGCAGCATGTCCTTCAGCATCATCAAGTATCCCCCTAAGCCATGAAGGCCTCTTCCTAGAAGAGGAAGGCTCATGTGGATGAGAATCAATCAGATCCATGGGTTCTTCTACATCAGGCATTGATTCATCATCCTTTTCTTTCGGTTCCCTAGTGTCGGCTTCTTGAGAGCTCCTCAAAGTCGGAAGATTGTTCACCTTGTGGTGAACTTTTCTTCAGGAGTCTTGGAACCCAATGCTTGATGAGGGCATCGATTTTGTACATATACGGTGGTGATTGTAGTTTCAGCCCATAGAAACTTCAAAAGTCTTTGATCATGTAGCATGGCCCGGACAGCTTCCATCATCGTGCGGTTCTTCCTTCCCACCACACCATTCTGCTAAGGAGTATGTGGTGTAGTAGTCTCCCTCTTAATGCCAACCTCAGGTATGCCTGAGTGAACCAATTGTAATATATCAGAGGTCTTGCTTTGGCTTGAGGGGAATGGTCCCCTTTTGAGCTTTCCTTCGGCACATCTTGGACATACACATTTTTTCTCTACTCAGAAATCGGGCATCCCTGTCACCATCTGTCTTACATCGGGTAGAGATTTGTAATGAATGTGGGCAAACCTCCGATGCCAAAGTTCGGACTGAAGAGATGTGTCATAAGACATGACACTTAGCGGACTTCCATCAACCTGATATAATGAATCAACACTAAACCCAAGAGTAAAGTCATCTTTAACATTATTTTTCCATATACGTACCTTGCCATCGCTGAAGGTTACCTTGTAGCTTTTGTCTTCCATTGCCGAGATGGACGCTAGGTTCTTTTTGAGGTCAGGTGCATTTAATACATCCTAGACTTTCTAGCCTTCTTGAATGGTTGTCCTCTTCCTCGATCCCCAGCTCTCCTCTTACCTTTGCTGTTGAATTTGTCATTCCTTTGATTTGCCATCAGAGGGATTTTGATCATCGTCCCGGTGTGATTCCTTTCTATCAGGGCACTCCCTAGCATATTGACCTGCTTTATCGCAGATGTAACATCATCCTTTTCTTCTAGCCTTAGGTCCAGCCTTTCCTTTTGATTTAGTCCCGGACTTATTTCTTTTCTTTGCATGAGAAGAAAAGGCAGCAGGAGGACCTTTAGGCATGGGCATTTCTTGCACTTCTTCCCTTGTTTTTTGTTGAATGCATCTAGCCATTAATTCCTCGAAACCAGGAATTACATTATAGTTCAAAAGAGTAGTCCTGAACACATACCATTCAAATGGCAATCCTCCAAGAGTTGTGAGTGCCATTTCTCTGTCAGTAATAGTTTCCCCAATAGATAGGAGATCGTTCTTGATCTCGGTGATTCTTAAGAAGTATGCTTGCATACTTTCATCTTTACCCTTCTTGATTTCCCTCAGCTTATTTCTAAGAAACAAAACTTGATTTGCATCATTAACTATAAATAAACTCACCAGTCTATCGTAGATTTCCTTGGAGATGTCCAATTCAGAGATGTAGGCCACCAAGTGCTTGTCGATAGAGTCCCAGATGATCTTCTATTGTTTTGACTTCTCCATTTTTTCATTTGTTCCAGGCAGCAGCGGATGCATTTGATGGAGGCTCAACAATATTGCCTCTCACATGATCCAACACTCCTTGATTCTCAAGGGTTAGATCGATAGACATCTTCCATCCGTGATAGTCAGCTTTCTCACGGAGCTTGTCTTCAGCAGGAAAGAGTGTTGAGGACCCCATAGTTTTTTTAGGATAGCCTTGCCAATATTCTCTTCGATGATTGCTCTTGCTCTTGCTCGAGCTTTGTCTTCACCTCAGCTCTGATACCATGTTAAGTTATGGTATGTTCTATGCTTATAACAGTTTACTTCTTTTCCTTATTATATTCCAAAGATTAGCAATCACACGTACATAAAGTAAAGTGCAGATAGAACATTAAACGATCGACAAAAAACAAGCCAAGACAAGAGACACAAGATGTGGCGGCTAGCCAGGGACAAACCCAACAATGTGTTGGGAAACCCTTTGATCAAATCTTCTTTTATCTTCAATAATTCAGCAGAGAGAAATAGTACAATAAATCTGATTCATATCAGCAGTAGCAAACCCTAGATCAATAGCATCAGCATTAGCGACTTCATTATCAAACTAGGGCAGGCGATATCTTGCAAACCGTTCGTCGGATTGACTTCATTCCACCACCAAAAGTTGCGGTTTTCAGAGGAGGTTCAGATGAACCTACAGCGTAGTTCCAAAGAGGAGATCTTCTAGGCCACGCAGGTCAATCTTTACTTCTGCAGTTGCAGCTTCAATTTCAGCAGTTTCCGGCTTCAAACTAGGGCAGTCGATATCTTGCAAACCGTTCATCGGATTGACTTCATTCCACCACCAAAAGTTGCGGCTTTCAGAGGAGGTTCAGATGAACCTACAGTGTAGTTCCAAAGAGGAGATCTTCTAGGCCACGCAAGTCAATCTTTACTTCTGCAGTTGCAACTTCAAATTCAACAGCTTCCGGCTTCACATGTGTGAGAGAGAGACCCATTTCAGCGTAGTAGAGAAGAGACTCATTTCTGCATAGTAGAGAGAGAGAGAGAGATGTGATGAGATGAGTGGGTCCAAATGAGGAAAAGTCCTCTTATATTTATCAGTGTTGAAAATATTGGTATCGGCAAAATATCGGCGAGGGTCCAGAAAATATCTTATCGGCAATATCGGCGAAAATATCGGCAAAATATCGGCAAATATCGGCAATCATAAAAAACAATTTTTTCAAATTTTAAAATATAGCCGATATTTTGCCGATATTTTCAAAATATCGCGATATTTTGCCGATATTTTCCGATATTTTGAAAATATCGCGATATTTTCAAAACAGAAAATATCGCGATATTTTCTCGGCGATATATTGTTTTGCCGAAAATATCGCGATATTTCCGAATATCGCCGATATATCGCCGATATTATCAACAGTGATATTTATACACAACGTTGGTGGGTGAATAGATGCGACTATTGGGCTTCTGAGCCTACATGAGTTGTAGGTCGGCTTGATAATAATTCCATAATCAAAATAAATTCATATCTCCATGAATACTTATCGGAATCAGATGATCTTTATATCAATCCTACACCTCTCGACGAGAGGAATCTAATAAAATATTATCAGCCATGAATAAGATGATCCACATGAAGCTTTGCCCTGGTTGCCAATTTTAACAGAACTCAATCTTACTTGCTCGAGTTGCTTAGATGGGTTACTGTGTTGTTTAGCACACGAGTGTCTCCGAGCAGAGATCTCAACCCTTGCTCGGTGGACTTCGAGTCCCAGCCCTAGGAGCAATTTCTTCTTCATCTTAGTAGCAGCAGCCGGGAGATGAGTTAAAACAGCTGTAAGTCGAGTACCAGCAGCAGGGGGAGTTATAGTAGTGCGAGAATTGCGCAGTCACAGCGTGAGGCACTTCGGAAAGTTGGGGAGACAGTGGCATCCTTTCAACATTTTCAGGAGTATAGAGGGTAGCGACAGACAAGAGGGCCATCCTATACGCAACTCTCATTTCATCACACACAAGACTACATCATCTCCTCCATGACTGCGCAGTGATTGGAGTGAGACTCTTTGGGGCAGCACCATCCGGGGAAGCTTGGAGTTGGGGTGCTGGAAGATCATTTGTAGGGCCATTTGAGGAGGATTGTTGGTGTTGGGATAGCAGAGATTGTCAGGATCAGTCACAGCAACAAAATTCGAAATTGGAGAAGGGCCAAGTTGTGAAGGGTCAATTTTTTAAGGTTGGAACTAAGAGAAACCCTTTCTGGTTTTTTCTGGGTTTTGGGCAAGGATCACACTCCTAATTTTATAGAATTTTCTGGGTAGATCTAAGGGGTCAATTAGGGGTCCCAACTCAGCCAGTAGCTAGAGGAGCTAAGTGGAATTTGGGCCAAAATTTCAAGGTCAACATTTGACCAATTCCTTCGTGGGTTATTCTGGGTATTTGGTGGAGAGGCCGAGGTAATTTCCTGTAATTTTCTGAGCACCGGAAGTTGGGTTTCCAGCGGCATCTTTGCAGCAGACAACACAGTTTCACAAGGGCAGCGCAAGCCATCATTGCAGCAGTTATTTGTGCCATCTAGGCTTGACATATTACCACCTGGGCTTGATCAAGCTTGCCATTGAGGCAAGCCCAGGGGCACCTCGTCCACATTATTGTACTTTTCTCCCAGATTATATTAAAATGGCTCAGCAGTTGGTTATTCCTGGACTTTTTATGGGTGTGCACTAAATGTTTCAATTCTATGGTGTTGTTTTTATTGTTTGTTTTGCATAGCACCATTTTTCCTAGTTTGGAACATTACAGTGGTATCAGAGCATGATCTTGGCCCAGCTGTGGGAAACTAACTAGAAGATAATGGAAGCTTTGGGTATGAGTTCTCAGTGATGGTTGAAACTGGAGACAAACCCATGGCTCAAGGGAAATCCAGTATGCAGAAATTTTGGGGTAGAATTCATTGGGATGATGAGCAGTTGGCCCAGTTGAGGACGATGACAAACCAAACCAATCCTCACCCTTAAAACAGAGACGTTAGAGATGAGAAGGTCGTATGGGTGCAACCATCTACATCATGTGGGGAAATTCGACCAGATCAGGGCACTAGATCTCCCGAAAAAGAGCAGGTCGGACAAAGACAGTTAGAGGGTGACACCAGGGGGCGCTTTTGCTAGTGGAGACCTGGCTTTAGATACCAGGAGCCTGAGGAGGAGGTTGAGCATGATGCTGAGAGCCCACGGGATGGTGAGGAGCACATTGATATACCCAGTGTGGCACAAGAGTCAACTTTATTAGAGACCTCATTGATAGCCCCAGTTGACACCTTAGTGGAGAAGATAGAGCCTACATAGATACAACCATCTGTTGAGGAGGAGCCACCCATGGACGAGATGCCAACAGTTGCTGAGGTATCTGGAGCTGTGACAGAGTTTACAAGCATTAGATGCCCACGGTAGTTCCACCAGTTTCAGGCTGACCTTCTAACATTAAAAAGGAAGGTCGCATTAGTGTGTGAGGCTATTCGACAGCAGAACGAGGAGCTGGAGGGCATGAGAGCGGTTTATGCCGAGTCTACGAACAAATTAACTCACATTGGGGAGCGGTTGGATTCCGTACTGGTGCAGCTAGAGTGCACGTTGGAGCGTGAAAGCAGCCCTCTTCGAGCATACATAGACGGTGCTAGCGGCACTATTAGGTTAGCTTGGCCCATTGGACAGAGAGAGACAGAGCTACCTAGTCATATTTTATCTATTGACCATGATAATGAGATGAGATGACCTGAGTTGCACAAGGTGAAGCACCCGCATGCTGGGCTTGTTCTATGTGCGGGAGTTCATGCATTCGATCCCTCTCTTGGGGTTGGGTGGCGGGAGATTCTGAGTTGATACCCGGTGGAGTGGTCTATGGAGATGGTACTGGACCCAGGTGGAGCTCAGCAGGAGTTTCCAGGCACTGGGGATGCTGGAAGCCCTGACTGGCATTTGGATAAGGGAAGGACCACATATCATTTCCCAGGTATACCGATTGACTACGACCTAGAGGGTATAATTGACCTAGCAGTCAAGCATGCACCTCACTACGAGAGTTTCAATCAGCACTAGTGGCCAACCAGTTTATGGACATGCTTCTTGGGTTGACTTGGTACGACATTTGTACACAGGATCACGGGGTGATCAGCACACTCTGGTAGGAGTTTGTCGAAGGAGGTGGCATTTCCAGGCCACTAGATGATGCCTTGTATGGAGTTGGGGATTCTTCACCTTTGTGTGGGGCACAGAGAACGCAGAGGAGCAGCGCAGGGGTAGCATCACTGCTGACAAATAGGGAGATTCACTTCTTGGATCCCTCAGGGTGGATTTGGAGTGAAGATCCATTCACCGGAGGGTATGATGATGTGACGATGGAGGTGAAGATACCGGTCGGATGTGGGTTGATGCATAGGGACACAACTTTAGGCCATCTCATTCGGGGATGGGTAGGAGCATCTAGCGTGGAGCATTGGTCTGCAGATGGGCTTGGAGAAGCATGGGGGAGTGGCTCACATTGCATTGAGTATATGCTAGGAGTGACCATTGCAATGACACAGGCAAGACACAAGACGGTATAGGATGACATAGCTGTAGCCGGGGGTATCCAATGGTGTACAGGGACAGGTTGCGGCATACAGTAGCATGTCAAGGAATGCGGTGTTGCTTGGTGGTGTGCAGTGATGCATGGTGTAGCGCAACAGACTCTTGGAGTGTTGCCTCCAAGGAGGCATATGGACAGGGGCATTAGGTGTACCGTTGGATGCAACTTACCTATGATTGATGAGGACATTGTTGACCATCTGGGGACACCATGTTTAGCGGAGACAGGGCTTCGAGGGAGTTATCAGCAGATCCGAGGCGGAGAGAGTGTTGTCTGTAGGATCACTCTTGGGCATTTCGGCAGAATTTTGATCACACTGTTTGGGACATACTCGCCCATCATCGTCCAATGTTGCTTACAGTCGCAGAGTGTTTGGTTGTTCCCCTTGACAATCTCCATTCAGGCAGCAGGGTATGGGAGGCTCACCCTAGACAATTGGATGAGACACTGCGTGCCATGAGCCGGGAGGAGACTCTTCAATTTAGACCTTTGGTAGGTGCACGAGCTGTCAGATACAGGCTTAGGGATGGCGTGGCTGATAGCCGAGGTAACATATATTCCACCCCTGAGCTCACAATTGAGGGACGGTGGATGGTAGACTTCGTCCACAGGAGGGTACCCAGACTCCGAGCAATGTTGAGGTGTATCATCAGGAGTTGGGATGACAAATTTCATTGCGTCGTCTGGCAGGAGTAGGATAGGTTCACAGGCATGAGACCTACTCCTTATACTTGGGGTCCACCCAGGGAATACATACAGGGATCGAAGATGAGGGCCATATGGGTTCTAGATTGTAACGACGTTATGCAGCGACATCCTGTGAGGAGTGGAAGTTATGAGCTCCCCGTATGTTTGGGGAATATGGGGATCTGGTTGGTGGGAAGATCACTCCACTTTGTGACGAGCAAGGATCATGGCAGAGGATGATCCAATTCACTTTGGGTTTGACACATGGGGGATCACTGAAACCTCCACTACATGGCGAGGCAGACTTGTCCTGTTATGGCTCAGAGTTGAGATTGGCAGTGGAGGGGTAGATATTGGCATCATGGAGATGCCCAGGCAGGATGAACTTGACTCTCAAATTTTTTGCCACTAGGCCTCAGGAGGGGAGGATATTGTCTGCGCACGATGGGGAGTATGTCATAGTCAGAGTAGCGCAGCGTCAGCATGGTGGCACCACTCTGGGACTAGCAGGGAACTGGGGCATCACAGCTCTTCACAACTCAATAACCTTTAGGGATGCATTGGCTACTACAGGGGGAGATCATACAGATCTTCCATTGGGCTTTAGCGAGTCACTGATGGAGCAAGGGACTTCTGGTACTTGCACCGGGCAGGATAATGAGTGGAGCGAGGGGAGCTTCATGTTGGACAGGATGGCTTGGGATCCTAGTATTAAAGGATTCTTTCATATCAGGATAGTGCAGAGGTCAGGCACGATCCAGTGGCACATCTGGGACCCTGGCACATTTTGCAGTGACAGTGGGGAGCAGCAGTTAGAGAGGATGCTTGCTCAGGCATTGCTTGAGGACAAGTGATTTTTGGTGCATTGGAGGAGCTTACCAGATGAGGATGCTACTTGGGAGGGCGAGCGCATACTTGAGCATCTAGCACTGAAGTTGTTGGGGATAAGCAACATTTGGGAGGGTAGGATTGTAATGTTCCTTCCTAAATTATTTTGGATAAGGATTAATTTCTACATTTTGAGGCCAATTTTGGAGGTGATGGGGCCCATTCGATTTTATTACAAGGCTAGATTTAGTAGACGTTATTTCGATGTGGTTAATTTGTACATGGGGGCCACCCACACTAGGAGAATACACATTCCCTAGTTTGAGATGCATGGAGGGGAAATCGATGGTTAACTAAGGGACCCACGATGGAGGGAAAATGGAGGGAAAAATGCTCCATGAAATCTATATAAGGAAGGCAACTCTCCTCATTTCAGCATCTTATCTTTTGACATATTGAACTCAATCTTAGTTGCTCGAGCTGCTTAGCCGAGTTACTGTGTTGTTTCGCACACGAGTGTCTCCGAGCAGAGATCTCAACCCTTGCTTTGGTGGACTTCAAGTGCCAGCGCTAGGAGGGAGTTCTTCTTCATCTCAGTTCGTAGCAGCAGCCAGGAGACGAATTACAACAGCTGTAAGTCGAGTACTAGCAGCAAGGGGAGTTATAGCAATGCAAGGATTGCGGAGTTACAATGCGAGGCACTCCGGAAAGTTGGGGACACAGGGGAATCCTTTCATCATTTTCAGAAGTATAGAGGGTAGCGACAGACAAGAGGGCCATCCTACACGCAGCTCTCATTTCATCACACGCAAGACTACATCATCTCCTCCATGACTGCATAGTCATTGGAGTGAGACTCTTTGGGGCAACACCATCCGAGGGAGTTTGGAATTGGGGTGTTGGAAGATCATTTGGAGGGCCATTTGAGAAGGATTGTTGGAGTTGGAAGAGCATAGATTGACAGAATCAGTCACAGCAACAGAATTCGAAATTGGAGGAGGGCCAAGCTGTGAAGGGTCAATTTTTGAAAGTTGGAACTGTTGACCACTGGGGTGGCACCTGATGATTATATGAAGACTCCATGCCCAAGGATGATCCAGAGGCCACTTGTACCATCAAATATTATCAGTCAACATAATTTTTTATCTCTACTACTATCTTTTCATCATCTTTCTTGTAACCAGATTCCACATCCTACGGGGAATTATAATAAGTGATACTAGTAATGATGAGTTTTTGAGTCTGTAATAGGCCTAGGATGTTGGGACTCCATCAAAAAATGAGTACGCCATAGAGTGTTTTTTTTATCTGGTTAATTATCCCTTCTTTTTCAGAGGCAGATAATTTTCTAGGTTTTTTTACTCATTTTTTACCCCAAAGCTGGGGTGACGGTTTGAAGGTTAAGCCCCTAATACATCTTAGTGTCTAGAGTCTATGTATATTACCATAATAGATCACACAAAAAAATTCATGGAATTTGGCTAGGTCTAAATAGGATTTTTTAATAATTAAAAATTTCCCGCAAAACGGGATTTTTTAATTATTTTCTATCTAATGATGTAAAAAGTGGCCTTAGGAAATGTCTGGGGCGTGTGACTACTTGAAATTCATCCTCAAAGACCCAGCATTATCCTAGGACCCACTTTGAGGGTCAAAAAATGACTTATAGTCCCTCAAAAGCCGATTTTCTTAGTGACAATGGCAAAAAATGAGAAAAAATTCAGTAAGTGAAAAAATTTCTAAATTTTTCCAAAGTCAAAATAAGTCAAATTTTGACATAGAAATATAAGGGAATATCAAAGGTTATGTGTCAGCGATGTGGGGCCCACCACATGGAGGAAAATCAAAGTCAAAGTTCCAAGTGGCAAGTCAAAAGGTTCCACGGTGAGTTAAAGAGGCCACATTGAAATATTTTATATGGTGAAAAGTTAAGTTACTGATTTAATTGATGTTGGAGATTAAAGTTCAAATTCTAATAAAATGAGTGGGAAATGGACCCCACTCACTCTCCATAATCTATGTATAGCCAAAAGCAAATAAGCACATGCCATAACAGAGATCCACGATGGCCCAGTCAAAGTGTCAACGCAGCAGCGACACTCCATCTCCACGCAAGTTTGATTTGCTTGTACGCTGATTACACACGGCAGCTCAACCAATATGCACATGAGGAAAAGATTGACAGCACAGTTAACAGCAGTTCAGTTTGAAGACCCCACGCTGGCACTCATCCTCAATCATACGCAGCAATTTAGAGGCAGCCAACCACACAACACTTACAGCAAGTACGCAGAGCTAGTTTGATTACATTTGAGGTGGCAGATTAGATGGGGTTGCACAGCAGATCTAGTGGAGCTTTGCCTCCTCACCTTTCCACTCTAATTACATGTGGCAGCAGTGAGACACGCACAGAGGTTACCAATGGATGAACGTTGATTCTCAAGGGAGATATACACAGCTAGTTAGGGAGCAGTTTACAACAGTGATCTCCAACACTTGGACAATTATTGCAACCACTTGCAAATTCGTTTTTGCTTTGGAATCTTCACCCTTCCACTTGTCACTTGCACTCACATTGGGATTGGCTCCCATTTGCCTATTTAAATGAGCTTTGGCTCTCATCTTTGGATCATAGAACGAGTTGTTGGGCTTGCGGAGACTCTGCTGGATTTTGTATTCATCTTTCATATAATAATAAAAAGTCTTTGTGGTTACTAGCTTCTCTTGTGGTGCATTCTTTGGTTGATGAGGTATACCTGTTTCATTTGATGTTATTATTCATCTGATTTTACATTGCTATCTAGTTGTTTTTTTGTGCATTTGCCTAAGGGCAATATTGTCTAGGGAGGAGAGATTTGCAGCTATCTCAAATCTCCTTTGGGCTTGGTATATTTTATGTTCTTGTTGTAGCTTGTTATTTTCGGTTGAATGACAAGCTCAACTTGGCCTCTTTATGCCAAGTCCTTTTTGCACTAACAATTGGTTTGCAGGCATTTATGTGTTCAAAGGATAGGTTGCCAACTTTATTGGAGTGTGAGGACTTCTTCGGTTGGAATAGTCACCTCCAAAGATATCAAAGATCCCACAAGTTGTTCAAGCCAGCGATCTCATAAGGCATCAAAAGATTTATTTAAAAGGGGGTTTCTTAAGCCCTTTGCTTCTTTTCCATCTTGAAAACTATCATATATTTTCTTCTCCCATTTGTGTGCATATTGATTTTATCTAGCATTTGAGGCACTATTTCTTTTGCATGCTAACTCTTTTGCTTGCTTTCCTACAAGTGTTCTTGGAGGAACTTCAAGTTTGAAGAAAGGGAGTTGAAGCATAAGCTAAGTAACCCTTTTCCATTTGGAAACTCAAGTCCAAGGTTATTTGGACTTTCCATTTGAAAGCATTTCACTTCATTCTGAGCAAAAAACAATTTCATTTCTTAAAGAGAAATACTTTGAAGGCACTGGTTGTTTATGTATTTCATGCTTATCTTATGTGTTTATGGTTATTGCTCATATCAGTTTTGCTTATAAATCTTAAAAAAATAATATATTTAACTCTAACAATTCTCCTAGAAACTCACATCTTTTTTAACTTAAATTTTCATTAGGGACCACCCCCCTTAGCTAACCTAGGAGATAGCTCAAATGGAGAGATTCAGGATTAATGTGATAGCCCCTTCTCTGAGTTCCCTGCCACCAACTACACCTTGTGGGGTTGAAGGCATTTTTCACTGACTTGTAGGTAGGTGTAGGCGGCAGGGTCAACATCTTTGGCGCCGTTGCCGAGGACAAGATTTCTTGTACCTGAGAAATCGACTAACCTTTTGGTTTTAGCATTTTTGGACTTTAGATTTAGATTCTTGCTCAAGTGGCAACTCCACTCAATCCAAATTTTGCAAGAGTCTCTACTAGGAGAAATTCAAGTGGTCTAGTTAGCCCCTCTCCTGATCCTGAAAGGGTTTTTAGAGAGAGGTTGAATAGACTTTCTCGTAGTTGAGCTCTTGCTAGTCTCGGGCAAGAGGCTATTTCTGATATTCATTTGCTTTTTCAAGAACAAGTAGAGCCTAGCATCATGAATGATCTTTTTGCTCCATGTGACTTCACTAACATAAATGGCTATCCTCACAATATTGTTGACAAGGCTATTGAAAATTTGCCTTCCTTTCAAGGTCACAATGCCATTAGTGCTACATCACATGTGAAAAACTATAATGCTTGTATCTTTAAATGGTATAACACTGCTAATTATGAGGATGTGAAGATGAGACTTTTTGTTTTATCTTTAGAAGAGGATGCTCTTGATTGGCTCACTAAGCAACCTGCTAACTCATATAACTGTTTACAAGCCATTCTAACTGCATTTTTGGATAAGTTTGGAGAGAGGAAGGAAAATAGGCATTTGATCAATGCCAGTAGCAACATGAAGAAAAATGAGAATGAAACCATGGAGGAGTTTAACAAGAGATTCAATGAATTAGTAAAAAGCATGCCTGTTATTGTTAAACCTCTTGATGAATTTCTTTTATGCTCATATCTAGATGCTTTTGGGGTCAACACTGCCTATGAGTTGAGGAGGAAGGAGCCTACGAATCTGAGCGTAGCTCAATCTAAAGCCTTGAAGATAGAAAGGGCTAGAAAGCAATCAGAGAAATCTGAAATTCTTGGTTTCAATAGAGGGCCATCGAAACCGAATGATTCAAAGGCAAGGCCAAAGCAGAGATTACACATGATCCTATTAAGGAGTTAACCCAACTCATCAAGAGTATGGAGGCAAATCACACCAGTCAAATGAATGCTATCCAAAATCAATTAGTGGCCATGGAAAGAAATCAAGGTGGGAGATTCCCAAATAGAGGAAATGATAGATGGCAAAAGAGAGGACCTCCCAATGACCATAGGCCATCTAAACCACTCGAGTCTACAAACTTAGTTGATGATTCCATGCCTTATTGTAGACCTTGTGATGACATACATGATGAACTCACTTGTCCTTGTGCAAGAAGGATCCTAGGAGATATGGTGGGAACAAGTGAGCAAATCAATGTAGTTGGAAAAGAGCATCATTTGTCCTTGGAAAATTAGATGGGAGTTATGGGGAGTAGTCAGAAGGTAAATAAAAAGTCTCCATCCTCCTATAGTATAAATAATTTTGAAGATTTGAATAGGATCACTGAGTTATATAGAGAGAAGCCTTCATCAACTCAGATTTTAGAGATAGCAAAGGATAAGGAAAGGGGAAAGAATAAAGAAAGAAATCATAGTAAAACTTTCACTCCATCCACATCGAAGTTGAATATTGACTCGGGATGATGGATTAATAATGCTAATATTTTAGTTCCCGTCACTGAAATCATGAAGATTCCCTCCCAAAGATATAAATTGTTGAAAGCCATTGATGCTCCCAATGGAAAAGAAATGTCTAATTTTTCTAAGGATAGATATGAGGATGCCCCTATCACTCTGCAAAGTAGTGATATGTGTAGAGATAATAGAGACCACCAACCTTTTTTGATCACTATGTTGGACAATGGAATGCTTTTACACAATTGTATGTTTGACTCTGGGACATCATCTTGTGTCATGACTAAGAAAGTCATGAATCAGTTAAATTTGAGGATTTCTAGACCCTACCACAACATTTGTGCAATGGATTCAAATATCATTGAAGTGTGTGGTTCGATAACAGATCTTCAAGTCCACTTAGCTGTACATCCTGACATTATTATCACCATGGATATTGTGGTAATTGATCTTTTGCAAACACTAGATCAACCATCAAACCAAGTAGAGAAATAGAATAACAATAAAATTCCTAAGAAATAGAAATACCTGCTAATTCAATCAAAATTAAAAATGTTACCCTAGATCCAACAAACTAAATAAGATACCTGTATTCATATTATTCTAAAAGAACTATTAATTGATAGCTTTCACATAATACTAAGCAGAAATTAAAACGATGTTACCATAAATTCATGAAGAGGAACACCACAGCAAGTTGAAACCCCAAAGACTTTTGCATTAATTCCAGAAAGCATACAAGAGAACTTGAGAGCTTAGTACACGATTCAAAGATTGGATGAAAAATAGACTGATACCAACCTCTAATTTATAAATAAGTTCTCCAATAGCTAGTTGGCTTGATCCCTGTCAAATTAATCTCGACCGTTCATAAAGATTTAATTAATCTTTAATCATCACCGTTGAAATTATTTATTTTTGAGGAAAAATCGAATTTTTCATTTAATTGATTTTTAATTTACACAAAATTAATTATTTTGAGTTAATTTCCTCAAAAATTTGACTTTGACTTAACTACCAAGGCCCAAGGGTCCAAAATCTCTTGAAATTTGCAATATTCCTTTGGCTGAGGACCTCCAAAAATTAATTTCTTTAAAACCCACGAATTTTACCTTTGGAAAATTTAATTTTACCTAGGACATAAAATTATTTAAATTTCTAGCTTAAGATTTTAATTTAATTTTGCCAGAAATTTTAATTAATTGACTTATGAGGGGATTAATAATTTTTCCAACCCTCTAATATTTAGCCATGGTGTCTAATTATGAGGGACCATGCACTAAATATTTTGTTCATGAAGATTTACATTTTAATACATGCAAGGGGAACACCCGTTCGTTATAGACCCTCAAAAATCTACTCAATTCTGCGACTCAAAATATGATCTAGTAGACCAAGTAATTTGTAATAAAATAATCTAGCCAATTAGCTAGGATTATTCCCAAAGTACTTTTACAAAGACTCTGATAAAAAAACACTAGGACTCACTTAATATCTTGATGACGAAATCCACCCTAGCTTTGAGTTGAGGCTAAAGGGAAAAACTTTGCCGATCATTTGTGTCTAGAGACATAGATGAATCAGTGAGACAAAAAACCTCCTAAGATAAAAATCATCACTAAAATACTATGCTTACCTAAGTTGTTACATACATGATGGTCTTACTAAGATCATTTACATTATAACCATGCAAAATGGGTTTACATCTTTAACAAAATGCCGACTGATGATGAAATCTGAATGATGCGAACACTTTCAACATGATAAATCCCTTTTGCGAAAAAAGGGGTGTACTACCATGGGGTCATTGACACAGAGTGGTCAACAGGTCTAAAATTGGGTCCGTATTCATCAATTCGCATCCCTCTACATAACACTGGACTTTACGGCATATCTCTATGCACCCATGGTTACCACTGCCTACGGTTGTACCACCCTGTATCATATGCCATCCCGCATTGCCAACGCATCCACCACTCTGCTAGTACGCCCTCCATGATGTGGGCTACATATCCCCATCTTCCCTAAAAGACCTAAGTGGCCCGACTCCTCACATGCCAACAGGAATGACACTACTATGCCTATCCTCAGTAGCTCCAATGTCCAATATACCAATGGGAGAGCACCGTCTCCATGTAATGCCCTGTCTGGTGGCCTATCGATACCACCTCCTCCTACCAACACCCTGTGACTCCACGCACAGCCAATATGCCAAGACAACTCATGAAATTTGTCTGCTCCCCTGTCAAACCATCCTGTCACTAGTGTTGTCTGAGGCTCTGATGGAGATCTAAAAATGTGTGTGCCCCCAAACGTCAGATCCATCAAGTAGCTACTACCATCACCTACCTACTATATGATGAGATGGGAAATCCCACTTGGATCCCAATAACAGTCTGGCCCTCGAGTCCCTCTGGTAATCCATGGTCTTTGCTGCAATGTGGCCATGGATGTATCCAACCACCTAGCCTACTCCATCAGGTACCAACTCAGTACCTCTTGCCATCCAATCCCAAAGGAGGGATAGAATGTACAATCCCCTATGGAAGGAACAAGCCCTCTAAGATGATGCAGTGTCATACTCAGCTCATGTCGCTCAGTCTTGCTAACCTAGTCATTCCCTCAGGTATGTCTAGACAACTCTGCCTCCCTCACTCCAATGCGTAAGGGTGGGCTAATAACATTGTAGATCTCATCAGAGTTCCTCTGAAACGCACTGTGCTGAAATACCAACATATGGTCTCTATGTTTCCCCTCATCAATGGCTAGCCCAAAGGATGGCTACACATCCTCCTCCATCATGGACTCAACATGAGCCTCCAACTGCCCCTCCATAGACAACCCAACAAGCAAGACATGTTCGCCAGTCAGCTGCAGGTGACTGTCGTTTGGTAACTCTAGCATAGATCTAGATTCCTTTGTACCTATCAACTCCTCATTGATAGTGGAGATGTCTCCCGGCACCTCATCAACCTTTGGTGTGCTGTTATCACCTGAGAACTCAACCACAAACCCAAATACCTTAACAACGGATGGCATCTCATCAACGGGTGTATGCTCAACTATCTCCTTGCCAACCATGGCCCCTTCAACAACTCCATCTTCTGCCTTAATCCTCCTCATCATCCCTGCATAATTCCACTGAATTCCCACTGATTTATGCATGTCTCTTAGTTCACAGAACTCCCAAAAAGAAAGGGACGCCTGAATGCCATGTCCCAATGATTGGTATGCCCTCCAATTTGCTGCCAATAACTCCACATCAGTTGTAATCATGTCTTTCCATCTTGATGCATTATCCATAAGTTTGGGCACAATGGATTTATTGTATAATTGAGAATGGTCCTAGTTCCCAATTGTGATATGAATCAGTTGCTTCCCCACATCAATCATCATTTGTTGCATCCCAATCACCTCATTCAATGTTACTTCCATGTTGTTTGATTTTAACCTTTCTTTGGATCCCACGGTTTCTTAGTTTTTTTTTTTTGGCCTTGTCATAGAATGAAGGGTTTCCCACAGGCTGAGCCAATATTATGGCTTTGATGACACTGTAATATTCCTAACGGAAATATTAAGTGTATAACGGAAACATTCACTATGACAACAACTAGGAAATTCAACACATGCGCAAGAAATCACAACACAACAGGAAATGAGCAAAAACTTTGAGCCATTTTATTTATTTTCGAGCAAATAGGGTACAAATGAGTATGAAAGAGGAACCTGGGCTTGCTACAACTAGCAAATCCAAACCCAAGTGGTGATCAAGCTGCCGAAATGTCAGATGATCTCCCCACCATGATCATGCTCTAGCCCAAAAATTATTGTCACTGCTTTGTAGGTAAACTGAGATTTTGGCCCTCAAATCTACTCCAAAAATTCTGCAAAATTAAATGTAGGCTCTCTACACCAGCTCCATCAAAATCCAGAAATCTCTCACCGACCCAAGTGGTGGAAATGGTCCCGGGGTAAATTGCACCCTCCTCCAACAATTTATGTTGCTAACCGCTGAATGGAACTAGGTATTCTTCCCTCAGAAGTGCTCAGAAAATTATGTAAAAATAATCCTAGCCTCCTCTCACCAAACGCACAAAAACCCAAAAAGGGTTTGGGTTGAATCCATCAACCCCCGGTGACCCCCAACAAGTGTAAATTGCTCAATTTGGCCAAAAAACATCTTATAATTTAGATACTGTTGAATTTGGTCCAAATCTCCCTTCAAGAAATCCTCCCTAACTCCTTCAAATTTCTCCCCTCAATCACTGAGCAGATCCCAACTTGAATGCTCCCCAATTTCTGAATCTCTGCAAGTGCACAAAAGTTGTCAGTAAACCCCTACGCAGGCCTTGGAATAGATAAATTTGTTGATTTTGGGTAGCATCGGATGTGCTCTAGCCATGAAAATTGGTGGAGAGGCTAAAGCGCATGAGATATCCAAGACCCATAAATGGTTTGGACAGATTCTAACCGGTTTGGGAGATATTAAAATAATTAATATTTTTAATGGAGTTCCTAAGTCTAAACTTAGGAAAAATAAAATATTAATGGGTATTAATATAAAACTGAGTTAGAAGGTTCCAAAAGTCATGGGTCAAGCCAAATCTAATCTTAGTCATTGATTAGAGATTTAATCTCGGCCGTTGAAGGACCAACAGGAAAAATATAAGAAGAGGCTTAAGGGTCAGTTGGAGAACACGTTGAAGGAGACCAGTTAGTTCGATTTCTGGAGCGGGGATAGCTGAGAAATTCGAACTAGTGGTCTGGAGAGCAGCAAGAGGCAGCAAGTATGGAATAGCACTAGCGAATAGCGCAGAGGTTTGAGAGGCAGACGCAAAGGCTGCAGACTGCGCAGTCACTGGAGGGCCTTTGTGGATGATGCAGAGAGGCCCAATGCTAACGCAGAGAGGCAGGGGCTGATGCAGAGGGTCTGGGAGCTAAGCAAAGGTCAACCAAGCTGATGATGAGACTAGGAGAAGTACTGAAGAATTTTCTCTTTGTTGGGCAAGCCAGTTTGGCACCGAATTGTACTAAAGAATTGTTGAATAATAAAATCCTCCCTTGTTGCACCGGTTTTCCCACATTGAGTTTTTCCAAGGACTGATTGTCCAAAATATTTGTGTCGATGTGTTAATTCTTGTGCATGTGTTTGTTTCTGTATTATGATGTTATATCTGCAGCAGAAATTATTTTAATGCTTACTGAAGGATTTTCATAAATAACTTATTGGAAATAAGTAGGTAAAATAAATCAGTTGTTGCAGTGATAGAATTTTCACATGGTATCAGAGCAAGTAATCAGAGACAGGAAGGGAAAATCAATTATGGGTCGAGACCATGATGGAGAGGCATCTACGTCAGGAGACTCACATAGATTTTCAGAAAATTGCACAAGAGAAAGAGATGTTGATTTCTCTATGTTGGCTTCTAGGCTGGAAGAAGAAGTGGCTTGTGTAACTAGCTCTGCATCATCAAAGGTATGGTATATAAACAGTGGGGCCTCTTGGCATATGACGGGAATCCGAGAATGTTCTCAGATTATCGAGAGGAGAAAATGAACTTTCAGATCACCATGTTGAACAAAGCAAAATGTACTCCAGTAGAGAGGGGTACCATAGTTTTTCAAACAGAAACGGGAGAGCGGTTCCGTGCTACCAATGTGCTGCATGTACCAGGATTGGGGATGAACTTACTTTCCATGTCACAACTTCAAGGCAAAGGCTATGACGTTTTCTTCATCAAGAAGAAGTATACGTCAAACACCCGAGCTGGAAAAGAAAGTGAAAATCGGGATCAAAAGTAACAGGTTGTACAAACTACAACTAGAATCACCAATAGCACTAATAGGCAGTCATGGAGACAAGGATTTGAACGAACTATGGCATAGAAGAATGGGACATTTGCACCATGGGGCTCTGAGAATTCTCAGGAGCACTGTAACAGGAGTTCCTGATTTTAGTACGAAACAAGATGATGTATGCAGAAGATGTGCTCTAGGAAAGTATGCCAAGGCAGCATTTCCTAGAAATAAAAACAGGGCCAAGAGTGCACTAGGATTGATACACTCAGATATCTGTGGACCCATGTCCACTAAAGCTCTTAGTGCTGCCGAGTACTTCCTTACCTTCATTGATGACCACTCAAGGAAAACTTGGATTTATTTTCTGAAAAACAAGGACGAGGTTTTTGTCGATTCAAAGAGTTCAAGGCTCTGGTGGAGAATCTGACTGGGAATAAAATAAAAGTTTTGCGGTCAGATAATGGTGGAGAGTATATCGATAAGGACTTCATTGATTTTTGCGCTAAGGAGGGCATCAGAAGAGAGTGGACATCTCCTTATAATCCGGAGCATAATGGAGTAGCAGAAAGAAAGAACGGGACTATTGTAGAAGCAGCTAGGGCCATGATGTATGATCAGGATATGCCAAAATTCCTATGGGTAGAAGCATGCAACACAGCAGTCTATCTTCAGAATAGAACTCCTCATCAGGGTTTGGGCAAGATTACTCCAGAGAAAGTCTTCACAGGGAAGACGCCTGAAGTCAGTCATTTCAAGATATTTGGGAGCTTAGCATATTGCCGCATACTCGAGGAAAAGAGGAAGAAGCTGGATCAACTGCAGAAAAAGGATATCTAGTGGGATATAGCGAGAACGCTAAGGCATACAGAATCTATCTTTTAGGGAGCAGGAAGGTAGTAGTTTGACGAGATGTGAAGTTCATGGAAGACAGAGCTTTCAGAAAATCTCAAGAAATGCCTTCCGAGGAGTAGTCAAAAGAGGAACCATTGGTTAGACCTCTTCAACCAACGAAAAAAAAGAATTCTCCCTCGAGTCAGGAAGAATCACAAGATGAGGAGTTAACAGAAGCACCTACTGGCAGAGAAAGAATGAGCAGGGAACTTCGTCAAATTTTGTGAGATGCAGAGGACTTCATCGGTGCGCCAAGGAACAATAAGAGGGAGCGAAAACAAACAGATAGATATCATGCATTAGTAGCTCAGGATGGGGAGCCTGCCAGTTTTCAAGGGGCAACTCAACATCAAGTTTGGCTAGATGCAATGGTAGAGGAGTACAACCCCATAATGGTGAACGATGTTTGGGAGGTAGTGCCAAGGCCTCAAGATAGATCAGTGGTAGGTTCGAGATGGATCTACAAGATTAAATATGCTGCAGACGACAATGTTGAGAAATACAAAGCCAGGTTTGTGGCTAAGGGGTATGCTCAGAAGGAAGGAATTGACTATGAAGAGACCTTCACCCCAGTAGCTAGGTATACATCTATTAGAACCGTGATATCTCTTACAGCACAGATGGGGTGGGAGATTCATCAGATGGATGTCAAAACGGCATTTCTGAACGGTGTGATAGAAGAAGAGGTATACATTGAAAAACCAGAGGGCTTTGAGACACATGAGAAGAAGTCTCATGTATGCAGATTGAAGAAAGCCTTGTATGGGCTGAAACAAGCACCAAGAGCATGGTATGGGCGAATCGATGGCTACTTGCAGAAAATGGGATTTGTTGTAAGAACGTAAGAACTGTGAATAATTTAAACAAATATTCCCTATGAACAGAATATGGAATAAAGAATATGACAGCCATTGCAGAGACGGTAAAGGCTTCTAAAATTACACATCATAATCCTGTGATAAAAATTACTAAATTTAATAAATTTAATTGATAGAACCAATGAAAGTACTTACTTCTAATCCTACGATCGATGATGCCTCAAACTACTCCTACTTCGGTTACCAAAAGACTGAAACCACCCAGCCAAACCGAGCAGAACCTCGCTACTCAGTACAGTAAACTTCTCAGTTGAAGCAAACTGTTCCCTCGTGCCCAAAAACCTCAGAACAAGCAAGGCCCAACTGTTCCTGATGATAAACAAACTTTGTGTATAAGCTTTTCTCCTGTTTTTCTCCCCTACCTCCAACCATCCTTTTTTTCTAATAAGTTTTCATTTACCGACATTTATAAACGAAATCTGATTTTATTTTATTTGATTATCTTAATTTGAAATAAAGTTTATTTATTTTAATGATTTAATTTTAATTTATTTAATTTTTAATTCAATTAATTTTATTTGATTTCATAAACTTTAATTTACTATAAGTGGGTCATTACATACATTCCTCCTTCCAAAAACTTCATCCCAAAGTTAGGGTTTATATATTAATGATTATTATGAGTATATAGGTCTTTATATTACAAAATTGAATTTGTTTTCTTTAATATTTTTAATATTTTACAACTATAATATTCATGTTCTGCCTTGGTTGATTTTCAGCTATTTTATAATCATCCTATCCTTCCTAATCTCTTCCGCTCTCATCCTATCCGTCCTCTACTGCAGTATGTCATGGCGTCAGTTATACTAACCTAACCATTCATAAACTCCAAGGATGACAGCGTCGGCTATACCAATCTGATCCCTAGTAGGCATCCGACAGTCATCATCACACGTCTAGGGGAGCGTGACTCGCAGAGTCCTCCCATGGCTCCAGGGTTCGGAGGATAAACGGTGGGCAACACCTCCACCCCTCCCAGTAGAATCAGGGTTAATACCCTATCATGGAATCTTTTTGAGCCTTAATTGTTCTGAAGTTTCTGTAATCACGTGGTCATTTTGGTAACGGATATTATCTGCAATCATAAACACTTGTCCATGCATTTATAAAATGTGCATTAATATATTCAAAAACACATAGCTTATGTATATTTCATACATGTCATCTACAGTATAACATACTTTGCCATAATCTATTTATGTCAGTAGTTTTCATATCAAAATGTAATCATTCTTTGATTTCTATCTCATCAATCATATTGATATGCATAAATAAAGCAAAATTATAATATCTTAATTCTCATCAAAAGCAAAATTACTCAAGTATTTAAACTTTACTTTGATAACTATAATTTAGTAAGATCAATAACATATTCCGTTTTGGTATCCATGTACTAGCGGAATTAAACAGGTATTATGTCATAAAAATTCATGTTTATATATGGTCCTTCAAAAATGGTTCTAAGTCTCTGATGTACAGTAAAGTAAATATATACAAAACATAGTTTAAAGTTCTTCAAAATTGACACAGATAGGGGTATTTTTGACATATGTTCTCTATATCTTCCCAAGTAGCCGATCCAGGACTATGCTTGTCCCACTGGACCTTAACTTGGTCTACCAGACGATTCCTAAGCTGTCGAACCCTACATTCCAGTATACGTTATGGTTTGACCGATATGATTCCTTCGTCCGATACCTGCAGTTCCTTCCATTGAAGGTTATGAGATTGATCAACTATATAATGTCTTAATACAGATACATGAAATACATTATGAACTTTATGCAAGTGAGGTGGCAACGCAAGACGATAGGCGACAGATCCAACTCTTTCCATGACTTTAAATGGTCCAATAAATCGGGGTGACAACTTTGTCCCTTTTCCGAATCGAATAGTGCTTTTATTCGGTTTGATGCGGATGAAAACCTGATCCCCTACTTTATACTTCCTATCAATTCTGTGAGCATCAGCATAACTCTTTTGTCTATCATGTGCTTCTTTAATCGTTGCCTAATTTGTTTTTCCTGCTCCTCCATTTCTTGGATTAATTCTAGTCCTACTATTACCCGCTCTTCTAATCTGTCCCAACTTAATGGTGTTCTGCAAGGTCTACCATATAATGCTTCAAATGGAGGCATTCTGATTGAGCTATGGTAACTGTTATTGTATGCAAATTCGACTAAGGATAAATACTTTTCCCAGTGTGATTGCTGATCCATAACATACATCCTCAACATATCTTCAAGTACTTGATTTACCTTTTCTGTTTGCCCATCAGTTTCAGGATGATAAGTTGTGCTCAAATTTAGCTGAGTTCCTAAGGCTGACTACATGCAACTCCAAAATCTTGAAGTGAATCGTGAATCTCTATCTGATATAATCTTCTTAGGTATTCCATGAAATCTGATAATTTCATTTATGAATACTCGAACTACGTCAGCAACTTCATAAGTATCTCTTACGGGAATGAAATGGGCACTTTTTGTTAATTTATCCACTACTACCAGAATGGCATTGTGTCTTTGAGAAGTAAGAGGTAGCCCAGTGATAAAATCCATAGAAATAATCTCCCATTTGGTCTTAGGAATGTCGTGAGGTTGTAAAAGACCCGCTGGATGACAATGATTTGCTTTTACTTGTTGACATTCCAAACATCTTGCAACGAATTGAACAATATCACGTTTCATACCCGACCAGAAGAAGAGTTTCTTGGTATCCGCATACATTTTCTTTACTCCAAGGTGTGCACAATACACTGCTCTGTGGGCTTCCTTAAGGATAGTGTCTTGAAGATCCCTATTATCAGGAATATACATCCTTCCATGGAATCATAAGATTCCATCATCTTCTAGTTCATATCCTTCAAACTTAGATTCTTTTGGCTTTTTACTCTCAAGACTAGATCTTACCTTTAAATACCAGGTATCTTTTATAAAATATTCTAGTACTCGTTGCCTTAAGTCTACTTTGATAGGTATGAGAGAAAATATCCGTGGTCTTCTGCTTAAAGCATCTACTACTACATTTTCTTTTCCCTTAATATATGATATTCCAAAGTCATATTCACTTAGGAATTCACTCCATTGTCTTTGTCTAGCATTTAAGTCTCTTTGGGTGAACAAATATTGTAGACTTTGATGGTTGCTTTTAAGTGTAAAACTTCGCCCCACTAGATAATGTCTCCAAATCTTTAAAGCTAGTACTACAGCGGCTAACTCTAAATCATGAGTAGCATAGAGTTCTTCATGAGACTTTAACTTTCTTGAGACATACGCTATTACTCCTCTATCCTGCATCAATACTGCACCTAGCCCTTGTTTGGATGCATCAGTACATACCGTAAAATCTTTGTCCATATCAAGGACTCTTAAGATTGGTGCACTGGTTAGTGATCTTTTGAGTTCAGAGAATGCTTTATTACATTCCTCGGTCCATTCATACTTAACACCTTTACGCTGAAGGGTTGTAATCTGTTTTGCAATTTTGGAGAATCCCTCCACAAATCTTCGGTAGTAACCGGCTAAACCCATAAAGCTTCGTACTTCATGTGCGTTTTTTGGTATTGGCCATTCCATGATTGCTTTTACCTTCTCAGGGTCTACTGAAATCCCTTCACCTGATATGATATGACCTAAGTAATGAATCTTTTCCTGAAAGAACAAACACTTGGATAATTTTCCATACAACTGATGTTTTCTAAGGCAGGACAATACTATCCGTAAATGATCTTCATGCTCTTTCTTATTCTTGGAATAGATGAGTATATCATCTAAAAAGACTTGTACAAATTGATCAAGATATTTGCAGAAAACATTGTTCATAAGATTCATGAATACTGCTGGTGCATTTGTTAATCCAAATGGTACCACAATAAATTCATAATGTTCAAAACGTGTCCGGAATGCAGTCTTAGAAATATCGCTTTCAGAAATCCTTAGCTAATGATAGCCTGATCGAAGATCACTTTTTGAAAAGATAGCAGCTCCTTTCATTTGATCAAAAAGATCATCAATTTGAGGCATAGGATATCGATTCTTTATTGTAGCTCGATTCAAGTCTCGATAATCTATGCATAATCTTAAGGATCCATCTTTCTTCTTGACAAAAATTACAGGAGCACCCCAAGGTGATATACTGGGTCGAATATGTCCTATATCTAATAGTTCCTTCAATTGAATTTGCAATTCTTGAAGTTCTGGAGCTGTCATTCTATAAGGTGTTTTAGAGATTGGTTGAGTACCAGGTTTCAATTCTATTGTGAGATCTAGCTCTCTTTCAGGGGGTAATCCTGGTAGTTCCTTTGGAAATACATCTGGAAATTCGGCTAACACCGGATATTGTTCTAAAGATGGTCATTTTTCTTTACTTACTTCCTGAATTACATATGCCTGACAACCTTTTCTTAAACAATGCTTCATTTTCATTGCTGATATGTAGCGTAAAGATACTTTTCTCTTGATTCCTTGAATTTGGATCGCTTCTCCTTCATCATTTATACCTAGAATTCTTTTCCCATAACAGTCTACCCAAGCTTGATGAGCTTCTAGCCAATCCATACCTATGACAAGATCATAAGTTCCTAAGGTTGTGACATAAACTTTTAATTTAGTTGTACAGACCTCTAGGTCAATTTTGCATTGATCCACACTTAAGTCTACGGATTGGAGGTCTCCTGAGGCCATTTCTACCTGTCTGAAATCATTTTGTCTGCGAGCTGCCAACCCACATTTGTTTAATGCATATGACGAAAATAAACTATTTGTGGCACCAGTATCAAATAAGATTTTGAGTTTTATACCATTAATAATACCTGAAGATTCCACTACAGTGGATTGATGTGTTGCTTGATCATTGTTGACTAATGCATGAATTCTATGATTGTCTTGGTTATTTGATATTGGTTCCTTTCCAATCCTATGCAATATACTTGATGAAGTTTCTGGACAATCACGTTGAAAATGCGGTCCTCCACATCCCCAACAATTAACCTGTGTTGGTCCTCTTGAATCAGAACGTGAATTTCTAGATAAAGAGCTTCGTCCTCTCATGTTGCTTCCTCTCGAATTTCTTTCTCTATTAGCAGTTCTACGAGATTTCCATGGATTTGTGTTTGATGATTCAGCGGCTATATTATTAACTGCCATGGGAGCTCTTGTTCCTACATTTCTTGGGATAAATCTATTACCATAAGGTGGCCTTGAGCTACCTCCCCTGAAGAAATTTCGGGGAGTCTTTCCTAGAAATCCTGATTGTAAAGGTTCTGCTGGCCCTACATCCTTTTTTATTCCTAGATGTTCTTCTGCATAACGGCCACATTCTACCGCCTCAGCTACTGATGATGGTTTCCACATGCTCACCAAGGCCCTGATGCGAGGATTTAACCCAAATATGAAGCGTTCAGCCTGACGTTCATCAGAATCTAAGTAGTGAATGTATTTTACAAGCTCCATAAACCTTATCTCGTATTCCTCCACTGTTTTATTACCTTGAACTAATGTATGAAAGGCTGCGGCTTGTTGTTGTTGAAAATATGGAGGTAAATACTTTGCGCAGAATCTTTCCTCGAACAATTCCCAAGGGACATTATCCGTGGTGAGGTGTAGTTGTTTTTCCAGATTTCCCCACCAAATCAAAACACTATCTTTTGATTGAAATACAACAATTTTTGTTTTTGCAGAAAAATAATATTCTCTTAATTTAAAACATCTGTTCATTCCTTTTAACCATGCCTCGGCATGTTCTCCTGCTCGACCTCCTGAAAATTCTGGGAGTTTAGTTTTTTGAAGCTCCCTAGAAATATCTTCCTTTGATATTTTATACTCAAAATTATTTGGTTCCGCTGAATTGGTTGCTAAGGGTTGAAGTTCTTCTTTGGTCTTAGCCATGGTTGACCCTTTTAATGTTTCCAATAAGGCTTCCAAGGAGTTCATTATCACAGTCAATTCCGGTGCTGGAGCAATCGGTATTGATGGTGGTCTCGATGGAGGCGATGATGATGATGGTGGCGATGGAGATGGTGATGACAAAAATAGTGGCATTAATGACGGTGATGCTACCCGATCACGTCGTCGTCGCTCATATGTCCTTACCATCATAATGTTTCCTATATGCATAATAAAATTTGTAAAAATTTGAGGTATATATTCGAATTTAACATATAGTTTTGCGATTTCACATTTATAAATGGGTATAGTTTTTTTGTTATTTTTACCTGCTAGGCAGATCTTACTGGTACCGAGGTCAAGGAGGGTGGTCTCGCGACCTCCTTGTCCTAATGCAGGGAATCCTATCTTAATGCGTAATAATACTTTTCTAAAGCATGAGTCTTTATAAATCCTCTTTTAACATTGCAACATAACCTAATTATGTAATATAATCATTTTATTATTAGTGGACTAATTTTAATCTATTTTCTTTTAAATGTAATATTTATAGTAATCGATATACATAATATCATTACTTAACATTATTGCATTCGCTATTAATTTATATTACCTGTGAGTATCACTTAATAATATTATCTATATATTTCATCATATATATTTGGCGTCATTTCATTATATTACTACTTGTTATCTTTTCATATATTTTCGTTGCATTCCTCTGTTTGCTATACTTCTACTCCACTATTTAATACATTTTTATATCTTGTTAATTATATATATATATATATATATATATATATATATATATATATATCTTTTTTTATTGTATTGCTACTATCTTATCTTCCATTAAATATGACGAAAATTGCATTAATATGAATGATTCTTCTAACCTGGGAATAGGGACAAGCGGTTGAATTTAGAAAATATATGAGTCATCAGAGGCCTCTCCAGAAGGAAGATGAGATTACTTATTTGCAAACTATGATTTTTAGTCCTAACTTCATGGTTAGCACGAGTTTGCACGCATTTTCACTTTAAGAAAACTGATCCTTTCGACACTTGCTAGGTCTGTTGTTAATATATATATATATATATATATATATATATATATATAGTTCAACTTCAACATAAATACGGAGATCAAAGGCACAAGCAACGTGAATTAAATTTTAGTTTAATAAGTCAAAGGTTAGGTATCCGATCTTCAAGTGGACCTCGCAATTTGCAAAGGTACAAACGATTTTCCGACTTCTTCATCGACAAATTTGTCCAAATTTTGACTCGTATATCATGGTAAAGCCAATAATTCATTTTTTTAGCGGATGGGTTCAACACTCGAGCTTCCTTTTGTTACGTTGTATAGCGGACTTGGGAAAAACTTGAACTAAGTTTCTTGCATGCAAAATGACAGTAATGCATTTTAGACAAATTAATTAATTTTTTTTTTATATCGATTAATTGGAAATAACATTGATCATTAATTAATATAAATAGATTTAAAAAAAATACTCCTTCGATGACCGCAATATTTGTGGTGTCTATATATATATATATATATATATATATAGAAAGAGAGAGAGAGAGAGAGAGATATAGATATATATATAAAACATTAATATCGATCACTTTTCTATTTTCTCGATTCAGACAAAGCCGAAATGGAGGCACCAATAACATTGGTCATCATTAATATATAAAAATAATATTCTTTCGATGAGTGGAATTTATAAACCGCAGAAAGGCAAATTTAGATAAGTATGGAGTCAACATCGTAAATAAAATAAAAATATATATATATGATGGGCTGGACATGACGAGGTGGCCATGGTTTTGAAACAGGCACCCACCTTTTAACTAAACCGTCTTTTCTCTGGTACTCTTTATCTTTCCATAAGCAAAACAATTCTCACAACTAGAAACCGCCTACACCGCCTACAGACACCAAATAAAAAAACCAGTTAACGAAATGAATTGGATTTCCGACACCCGCCACAGACTAAATTTAAGTCGGTTATATATTACTGCGATTTTAACATTATAGCCCACATGGAGTTTGTATACCCTTACGTATCGCTAAACTATAAAACTTACGCCATAATCCAGCACGCAGTTGATTAACTGGACGGGTGTCAGATATAAGTTTGACCTGGCATTGGGGCCGCGTTCCTGCCAGGGAGCTTATCATGGAGGATTTGCGGTGAATTTGCCGTCTTTGTAAATGTGTTGGATGAGCTACCTGAATCACTCGGGCAGGGCGTGAGGAGGAGCCATGGAGGTCACCCTTGTCAAATTTTCGGCCCTGTTTCTTGTGGTTTCCATCATCGAATGGGTGCTTTCCATGTTTTCTGCTAGATTATTGGCTTAGGTTCTTAGCCGAACAATGGGAGCATCTGTCCAATTTCGTGTTGCAGGATGCAACTGTGCAAGGGATTTATTGGTAAAGTTTAAGAAGGTTTGCTTGCTGCACAAGAAAGTCCATAGTTTATGTTGAAGGGGCATTCAACATTCTGAGGCCTTGTTTGTTTTCACAACAGGCTCTGTTGACCTCTACTGGTCAACTACCCATGCAGTGCACCCCGTTTTTCTTGACAGAAAGAAGCAGCACCTGATCAGCATGTCTGTGCCATCCTGCCATCATCAGCAGCTTGATCATTTTTTGTTGTAAACCCAGTCTGCATGTATAAGTTGTAAATAATCTAAGCAGATCAGAGTCATGTATGTAAAGCTGCCTAGGTGGACCTAATTTTCTATGATAATCTATGTCCCGGAAGGTTTTTCGTCTCACCGATCCATGGATCGGCAGAGTTTTCCTTCAAACCTGACCCCAAAGCCGGGATGGATTTTGTCATTAGAACTTTAGGAAAATCCTAGTGTTAAATCTGCTAGATTATAGTTGTGTCGCAGAACTGGGTGTTTTGTGAGGGTCTGTATTAAATGGGCTTGTCCCTTAAGATGTAATTTTGTACAAGTCATGATGTAATGAGTCCTGAGGGTCGAGAAATGTTTTAAATCCCCTCATGAGTCCTAAGTCCTAGGTCCTAGGTGATGTTTCCGAAAGGCTTAGTTCAGTGATCCATTTTAAAATGAATTAAAAAATTAAAAAAATGAATAAAAATAATAAAATAATAAAAAATTAAAAAATGAAGCAAAAACCCTAACTAATAAAATAATAATATTTTAAGTTAATAAATCGACGGATGAGATCAAGAGATGTCTTGATCCTCATCAACGGTCGAGATCATTTCTACATGGATCACTCGAACTAGCCGTTAGGATCATTTCCTTTATATAGGGTCTTAGGGGGTCATTTCAAATCATTTGATCTGTGAGTCTGTACTGAAAGCTCTCTTGTAATCTGATTTCTGATTAATAAAGAAGACTTTGGGGTTCAAACTGGCTGGTGTTACTCTCTGGAATTGCTGTGAGATGTTTGCTTTTCTGCATATTTCAGTTTTCAGCAGTTAAAATAGCTGGTTTTTGTCAGAGCATTGTGAGTACAGGTATCTTGCTCACGTGTTAGGGTTTGAATGTTGTAGGGTTTCTGGAATAATGGCAGGTATCTCCATTATTCCTTGAATTCTAGCAGCATTTCTTGCCCTCTTTGCTGATGTTTGCTTGAGGTGTGCAGGAAACCTTTAGGTGCAGGGTATTTGTGGGCGTTTGGGGAAGTTCTGGGCTGAACCAGCCGACTCCCACAGGCTGTTCTGTGCAGAGCCCAGCTGATTGTGCCCTGGGTTAATCGTTTAAAGTTTATTTTCTGTTTTACATGAGAAATTTTCTTTCTGTTCACAGTAAAGTTCAAATTTCTGATATTTCGAAAATATTGCTGCAATTATTGTTAAATTTGGCTGTTCTAGAGCTGTAAAATTTTCTGATACTAGGTTACTTTTGAAGGGTTTTACTTTGAAGTTTTGCATATCCCTGCCAGGCTCTTGTTTTCTGTTTTTCCAGGGTTTCAAAGGCTCATGCTGCTGCTACAACCAAGAAAACTGTTCATCTGATATCAGACGTCTCAATCCCAGTGACAAAGGGAAGATTTTAATTTCAAATTTATAAGGGTCATCATAGTTTTGGGATACGCCTGGGGTTTCACTGGTAAATAAAACCCTGAATTGCATCTGCTTAAGAGATCATACCATACTGCCGCCATCAAATTTGATTGTTATGCAAGCCATCGTCTCCAGGTAACCGTGTAATCGATCTCAAATTTTTCAAAGCTGTCCAGGTAAAATCGTTTTCATTTTTATACAGGCAGAGCATAAAAATCGATTTTCGTTTGGGCATATTCGTTGGGTCTTCCTGACTGTGCGTTTTTTTTTTTTTTTTTCTGCGTCTAACATCATTGACGAAAGCTGTCTGCGTGATTTCCCTTCAGGGTATTCGCGTGGGTATTTTTATCAAATACGATTTGAATGCGTATGAGTTTTTTTTTTGGGCGTAGGCATCATTTCCTGCTCCTTCCATTTGCGTCTACAGCAAAGCCCGAGCACACCGGCAGCAGGTGATTCGGTTTCTCTGCGACAGCTGAGGTGATATGGCTTTCTCTTCAGGTATGCAGCAATGAACCCGTAGACTGCCGACGCCTTTGAAATTGCTCCCTCTGTCATACAAAGCGTTTGATTTTCGGTTCAAGCCTTTTCCTGCGGGTTGCATTGTATCAGCCTTCATTCGATTTGCGGCTTCCATTCACGTAGGTCGTTTCTCTGCGTTGACTTCTTTTTGTTTACAAAGAAATAAAAAAAAAAAATCAAAAATGAAATGCGTTCAGTTGTAGGACTTTAATCATTTCCTTAGTTTTAGTTTAACCATTTCCTTAGTTTTAGTTTAGATTTGATTAGGATTTGTCTTTTTTAAATCTTAGTTAGGTTGCATTTAGACTAATTTTTTTTTTTTTTTTTTTAGATTGTAATTTATTTATCTTTTAGTTTCGTATTGTTTTTCTTTTTAGATTTTTAGTATTGTAAATCTTAGTTAAGATTTAGATTTAAACTTTTTCATAGTTTTATTTAGATTAGATTTTAATTAGATTTTTTTTAGATTTGGGTTTTGTTTGTTTTAAAATATAAAAAAAAAAAAGAGGGGAAATTTAGGCTTTAGACTTAGTTTCAAATTTTTATATAGTTTAGTTTTAAAATTAATTTAGTTTTAAAATTTTAATTTTTTTTTAGATTTTTTTGAATTTTAAAAAATAAAAATTAAAAATTAAAAAAAAAAAAATTAAAAAAAAAATTTGTGGGAAATTATTTTTTCCAGTCTCAGGAGCCTTCGCGTTGTATGTTTTATGCTGAGATGCTAAATTTTCAAGTTTGAGATATGAAATAGATATCTGGTGTCACTGTTATGCAAAGCAATTTATTTCTCTTGGTTTGCTGGATATCGTTGTTTGATGAACTTTGTGGTTTTACTGGGTATTTAAAGTATTGTTCTGATTATTTGTTGATAAATGATTGCTGTTATGATTCATGTTCTTATACCATCTAGAAAGTAATCATTTAGGCACCAAATCTCATAAGGCACTGGTCTCCTCAATTCATCAAATCATTTTAGTGCTTATCCCTATCGTGCATCTCGTCTCCCAGCCCAGTTGTTTGGCAGTTGGCCTCCATCAACTCACAGGGTCTACCCCCCTTAGCCGCGGGAGACAGGCTTAAACGGAGGGATCGGGGATCAGAGTGACAGCCCCCGATCCGAGCGTTGTCGTGTCAATCCGCGCGACAACATTTTTTGGCGCCGTTGCCGGGGACAGAGTTTTTCTGTTCTTGGGGTTTCATCGACATTCAGCTTCTCATCTTCTCATCTCTCATTTGAGCTGGCAGATTCAAATATTTTGGCATCTTTTCATCACATATCAGCAGCATCTCTTCGGTTTTGTTTCTTGTTTGGGTGGCGACTCCATTTTTTCTCATTTTTCCCAGACAAGAAGCTTTCCTCATATCTGCTTGTGTTTACTTTTTGGATCTTAGAATCAGAGTCATTGTTCAAGTGGCGACTCCACTTCTTTCATCTTTTGATTTTCTTGAGCAAAGAGCTAGTTCTATCATCCATCTGATCCCTTATTATTTATCATGGATTATTCATTTAAACAATGTCGTTTTATTCACCATCTCCATGATTTTCCAGAAGAGGCCATTTCTAAATTACCTATTTTTTCAGGTGGTGGTCCAATCGCTGTTAGAAGGCATCTAGGCTTGTTTGATCGCATCATGATCATATATTGCAGATCCCCTCAATTTAATCATGAAGATATCAAAATGCGTCTATTTGTCCTTTCTTTAGAAGATGATGCTTTGAATTGGTTTAACAGTTTTCCTAAGGAATCTTTCACTTCTTTAGAAGACATTATTGATGCTTTTAAAGATAAATATGGTTATCCAAACAGCTTGCCTTCTGCCTCTAAAATTGTGCAGCAGAATGAAAGTAATTTAATAAGAGGTCCAGCTGAAAGATCCCAAGACGATTCATCATGTCAGAATGTGTCATCCACCGGAAATATTGCAGTTCATGATAGTGAAAAATCAGGGACAAATAATAGTGAAAGGGAAGAACAAAAGCAAATTATACAAGATCTAATGATGCTGGTAAGAAACATGGAAAGCAATCAAACTAGTCTTATCAATGATGTTAAAACTTTAGGCACCCACCTGGAAAAACGTAATAGGGAGTTGGAGGTTACGCAAAATCAGCATGCTAAGGAAATTGAGGCCATGAAAATTAGATATGAAACAGAAATTAGAAGCATGCAAAGCAAGATGTCAGTCTTAGAGGATAATATGGTGACCATGAAAGCTGATCATGATAGGGAAATTGACTCTATGACATTCAATCATAACAATCAGTTGGCTGACATGCAAGCGAATCATAAAGAAGAAATAAATTTCATGCAACATTGCTTGATGGACATAGAGGAAAAGAATGATAAAGTAATAAAACACATGCAAGAACACCATGCCATGCAAATCAGCGCTATAAGGGATGAATGCTCTAGTCAGATGGATGCCATTAGAATACAAGTTCAAAAGATTCAACAATGGTCAGATGATAAGAGAAACCAGGAGCCTTCTCATTTGCCGCAACAAGTTCCATCTTACTATGAGGAGGTCATTAGGTGGATAATTGAAGGTGATCCAGATAAGCTTAAAAACGATAAAAATCAGATGCAAGACACAAAGGGACTTAGCATGCATATCTTACACACTTCATCTGATAGTTTCGAAACAGAAAGTTCCAGATCATTAGTAATTCATCCTGCCAGAAAGAAGAAGCGCAAGAGGAAGAAGATTAGACGAAGATTTGATGCATCAGACGGCCGTGAGCAGCTTGATTTTCGGATAGGAAAGAGTCCTACCATATGCAAAATTGGACATGGCACATCCGACAAGCAGCCGACAGATTTGCCTGAAAGCAGGCAAATGCTCAGTATGCACTATATTGAACACATCTGATGCCGTAGGGCATCCTTTGTATCGTATTTCTAACTCTACTCCTTGTTTTTTCCGCATTTTCGTTTCTGCTTTAGATAGTTAATAAATGAAGAGCTTTTTATCTTTATTGTGCTTAACGTATATGCTGATTTTTGGATGGACGCTACTTATTTTTTCTATTGTATGGATGCAGATTCTGGATTCTCACATTCCTGCAAGCGGCAACGTGTCCCCAAGTAGAGCCAGATGTTGACCTCTACTGGTCAACTACCCATGCAGTGCACCCCGTTTTTCTTGACAGAAAGAAGCAGCACCTGATCAGCATGTCCGTGCCATCCTGCCATCATCAGCA
Organism: Pinus tabuliformis; assembly: GCA_031772625.1. Taxonomy (NCBI): domain Eukaryota; kingdom Viridiplantae; phylum Streptophyta; class Pinopsida; order Pinales; family Pinaceae; genus Pinus; species Pinus tabuliformis. Next base: position 924,017,813 of record CM062814.1, read on the forward strand.
GCTTGATCATTTTTTGTTGTAAACCCAGTCTGCATGTATAAGTTGTAAATAATCTAAGCAGATCAGAGTCATGTATGTAAAGCTGCCTAGGTGGACCTAATTTTCTATGATAATCTATGTCCCGGAAGGTTTTTCGTCTCACCGATCCATGGATCGGCAGAGTTTTCCTTCAAACCTGACCCCAAAGCCGGGATGGATTTTGTCATTAGAACTTTAGGAAAATCCTAGTGTGTTAAATCTGCTAGATTATAGTTGTGTCGCAGAACTGGGTGTTTTGTGAGGGTCTGTATTAAATGGGCTTGTCCCTTAAGATGTAATTTTGTAAAAGTCATGATGTAATGAGTCCTGAGGGTCGAGAAATGTTTTAAATCCCCTCATGAGTCCTAAGTCCTAGGTCCTAGGTGATGTTTCCGAAAGGCTTAGTTCAGTGATCCATTTTAAAATGAATTAAAAAATTAAAAAAATGAATAAAAATAATAAAATAATAAAAAATTAAAAAATGAAGCAAAAACCCTAACTAATAAAATAATAATATTTTAAGTTAATAAATCGACGGATGAGATCAAGAGATGTCTTGATCCTCATCAACGGTCGAGATCATTTCTACATGGATCACTCGAACTAGCCGTTAGGATCATTTCCTTTATATAGGGTCTTAGGGGGTCATTTCAAATCATCTGATCTGTGAGTCTGTACTGAAAGCTCTCTTGTAATCTGATTTCTGATTAATAAAGAAGACTTTGGGGTTCAAACTGGCTGGTGTTACTCTCTGGAATTGCTGTGAGATGTTTGCTTTTCTGCATATTTCAGTTTTCAGCAGTTAAAATAGCTGGTTTTTGTCAGAGCATTGTGAGTACAGGTATCTTGCTCACGTGTTAGGGTTTGAATGTTGTAGGGTTTCTGGAATAATGGCAGGTATCTCCATTATTCCTTGAATTCTAGCAGCATTTCTTGCCCTCTTTGCTGATGTTTGCTTGAGGTGTGCAGGAAACCTTTAGGTGCAGGGTATTTGTGGGCGTTTGGGGAAGTTCTGGGCTGAACCAGCCGACTCCCACAGGCTGTTCTGTGTAGAGCCCAGCTGATTGTGCCCTGGGTTAATCCTTTTTTAAAGTTTATTTCATGATTTACATTGAGAAATTTTCTTTCTGCTCACAGTAAAGTTCAAATTTCTGATATTTCGAAAATATTGCTGCAATTATTGTTAAATTTGGCTGTTCTAGAGCTGTAAAATTTTCTGATACTAGGTTACTTTTGAAGGGTTTTGCTTTGAAGTTTTGCATATCCCTGCCAGGCTCTTGTTTTCTGTTTTTCCAGGGTTTCAAAGACTCATGCTACTGCTACAACCAAGAAAACTGTTCATCTGATATCAGACGTCTCAATCCCGTGACAAAAGGGAAGATTTTAATTTCAGATTTATGAGGGTCATCATAGTTTTGGGATACGCCTGGGGTTTCACTGGTAAATAAAACCCTGAATTGCATCTGCTTAAGAAATCATACCATACTGCCGCCATCAAATTTGATTGTTATGCAAGCCATCGTCTCCAGGTAACCGTGTGATCAATCTCAAATTTTTCAAAGCTGTCCAGGTAAAATCATTTTCATTTTTATACAGGCAGAGCATAAAAAATCGATTTTCGTTTGGGCATATTTGTCGAGTCTTCCTGACTGTGCGTTTTCTTCTTTTTCTGCGTCTAGCATTTTTGACGAAAGCTGTCTGCGTGATTCCCTTCAGGGTATTCGCTTGGGTATTTTTATTAAATGCAAATTTGAATGCGTTTGAGTTTTTTGGGCGTAGGCATCGTTTCCTTCTCCTTCCATTTGCGTCTACAGCAAAGCTCGAGCACGCCGGCAGCGGGTGATTCAGTTTCTCTGCGACGGCTGAGGTGATATGGCTTTCTTTTCAGGTATGCAGCAATGAACCCGTAAACTGCCGGTGCCCTTGAAATCTCTCTCTCTGTCATAGAAAACGTTTGATTTTCGGTTCACGCCTTTTTTCCCTGCGGGTTGCATCGTATCACCCTTCATTCGATTTGCGGCTTCCATTCACGTAGGTTGTTTCTCTGCGTTGACTTCTTTTTGTTTACAAAGAAATAAAAAAAAAAAATCAAAAATGAAATGCGTTCAGTTGTAGGACTTTAATCATTTCCTTAGTTTTAGTTTAATCATTTCCTTAGTTTTAGTTTAGATTTGATTAGGATTTGTCTTTTTTAAATCTTAGTTAGGTTGCATTTAGACTATTTTTTTTTTTTTTTTTTTTAGATTGTAATTTATTTATCTTTTAGTTTCGTATTGTTTTTCTTTTTAGATTTTTAGTATTGTAAATCTTAGTTAAGATTTAGATTTAAACTTTTTCATAGTTTTATTTAGATTAGATTTTAATTAGATTTTTTTTAGATTTGGGTTTTGTTTGTTTTAAAATATAAAAAAAAAAAAAGAGGGGAAATTTAGGCTTTAGACTTAGTTTCAAATTTTTATATAGTTTAGTTTTAAAATTAATTTAGTTTTAAAATTTTAATTTTTTTTTAGATTTTTTTGAATTTTAAAAAATAAAAAAATTAAAAAAAATAAAAATTAAAAAAAAAAATTTGTGGGAAATTATTTTTTCCAGTCTCAGGAGCCTTCGCGTTGTATGTTTTATGCTGAGATGCTAAATTTTCAAGTTTGAGATATGAAATAGATATCTGGTGTCTCTGTTATGCAAAGAAATTTATTTCTCTTGGTTTGCTGGATATCGTTGTTTGATGAACTTTGTGGTTTTACTGGGTATTCAAAGTATTATTCTGATCCATTTGTTGATAAATGATTGCTGTTATGATTCATGTTCTTATACCATCTAGAAAGTAATCATTTAGGCACCAATCTCATAAGGCACTGGTCTCCTCAATTCATCAAATCATTTTAGTGCTTATCCCTATCGTGCATCTCGTCTCCCAGCCCAGCTGTTTGGCAGTTGGCCTCCATCAACTCACAGGGTCTACCCCCCTTAGCCGCGGGAGACAGGCTTAAACGGAGGGATCGGGGATCAGAGTGACAGCCCCCGATCCGAGCGTTGTCGTGTCAATCCGCGCGACAACAGGCTCCAAAATGAGCGGGGACGTGGCTTTCGTTACCTCAAATTGAAGATTCGGCAGCACGAATTTATAATTCTATGACTTCTATAGTACCTACCAAAGGGCTGCAGATGTGTTTTTCTGTCTGTACCTTTTTCTACTTGTATCACCTTTTCCCTGTTGTAGATCAATCTGGACAGTTTTAGGCAATGGCGGACTCGTTTCGTAATAGAAATCGCACGCAGTGGTGGCAAGAGCAGCACTCTAGGGTTTCAAACCCTTCTTCGTCCAATTGGAGCAACTTCAATGCTACTCACTCAGCAGCTCAGAGTAACCAGCACAGGGGGGGTGAATGTGCAGGCTGACATAATAGCTCGTGCTGAGCAAGCAGCCACAGATGCATAGAGGGGCCTTCTGTCAAAGGGAGAGAGTGCGACTGTTTGGAAACTTACTCAATCGGTCTTCTCCACTTTGAAGATTGCTTCCTTGGAGTCTGTGGGTTTGAGGGTTCATGAAATACCTTGCTTGTATAGGATCATTCTCTTGGAAGGGAAGCTTTGATCAGATATATGCAGTTACATGGCTCTGTTTTACATCAGATGGGCAAAGCTATTTTACACAAAGCTTAAATATACAGTTTCCAGTGAGATTGAGAAGGCCTATGATAAAACAACGACAGGGAGTAAAACTATGAAAGTTCATCTCACTGAAGTCCTAAACAAAGAATAAGTGCTGTAAAATTTATTACTGGGTGCATGATTTAAATGGCTTTAGCACAACCTTATTTCAATAAATTTAAATCCTTAACAAACTTAACAGGTCCGAGAGTTTGACCTGCTCTGATACCAAATGTAAGAACTGTGAATAATTTAAACAACTATTCCCTATGAACAGAATATGGAATAACAGAATATTATAGCCATTGCAGAGACAATAAAGGCTTCTAAAATTACACATCATAATCCTGTGATAAAAATTACTAAATTTTATAAATTTAATTGATAGAACCAATGAAAGTACTTACCTGTAATCCTACGGTCGATGATGCCTCAAACTACTCCTGCTTCGGTTACCAAAAGACCAAAACCACCCAGCCAAACTAGGCAGAACCTCGCTACTCAGTACAATAAACTTCTCAGTTGAAGCAGACTGTTCCCCCGTGCCCATAAACCTCATAACAAGCAAAGCCCAACTGTTCTTGATGATAAACAAACTCTGTGTATAAGCTTTTCTCCTATTTTTCTCCCCTGCCTCCAACCATCCTTTCCTTCTTATAAGTTTTCATTTATCGACATCCTCCATCACCGTGTCCAAAGTATGATATGTCGTTATTTTTATAAACAAAATCTGATTTTATTTTATTTGATTATCTTAATTTGAAATAAAGTTTATTTATTTATTTTAATGATTTAATTTTAATTTATTTAATTATTATTTTTAATTTAATTAATTTTATTTGATTTCATAAACTTTAATTTACTATAAGTGGGTCATTACATTTGTCAATAGTGAGGCAGATCCAAATCTCTACTATTTGGTTGTAGAGAATGAGCCTTTAATCTTAGTATTATATGCGGATGATCTCTTCCTGACAGGATCATCCAGACTCATAGGAGACTGCAAAAAGAATCTAGCCATCGAGTTCGACATGAAAGATTTGGGACGAATGCATTATTTCCTGGGGTTGGAAGTTTGGCAGCAAAAGGGGGAGATCTTCCTTGGGCAAGGGAGATATGCTACAGAAATCCTGAAGAGATTCAGGATGGAGGACTGTAGACCCATGGCTACTCCAATTATAACCAATTGGAAGAACACTGATGCATCGGAAGACAAAGATGTTGATCCCACCTTATACAGGCAGCTGATAGGGTCTCTGATGTATTTGGTCAATACCAGGCCAGACATTTGCTACACTATCAACACCCTCAGTCAGTTCATGGTGGAGCTGAAGAGGGCGCACTAGGCAGCAGCCAAACATGTTCTCAGGTATTTACAGGGAACAGTCGATTATGGACTCTTGTACACCAGGGGTAAGGATATCAGATTGAGTGGGTTTACTGATGCAGATTGGGCAGGAAGTTCAGTGGATCGGAAAAGTACCTCTGGGTATTGTTTCAACATTGGATCAAGAATGACCTCCTGGTGCAGTAGGAAACAGAAATCCATGGCTCTGAGCTCAGTTGAGGCAGAATATATGGCCGCAAGCACAGCTTCGTGTGAGGCCATATGGCTTAGAAAACTGCTTGTGAACCTATTCAGAAGAAAGATGGAGGCAACTAGGATCATGTGTGATAATCAGAGTTGCATCAAGCTCTCTGAGAATCCAATTTTTCACGATCGGTCAAAGCATATTGATATCGGGTGTCACTTCGTTAGGGATTGTGTCCAACGGGGGGCTATACAGTTGAGCTACACTCCTACACGAGAACAAGTGGCAGACATCCTTACGAAGGCCCTTGGAAGAACCAAGTTTGATTATTTCAGGGAGAAGATGGGGATGATAAAGAATCCATTTCAGTCATAGAAATGGGTATGATGTTGCAGTGCCGTAGCAGTAGCACGATGCAACATGATGAGAAGGAGTTTGCAGTGCAAATGCAGTGTTGGGAAGAAGGACCAGCAACAGCACAGATGCAGAGGAAGTTGCAGTGCAGATGAAGTGTTGGGAAGATGGACCAGCAGGAACACAGATGCAGAGGGAGTTGCAGTACAGATGTAGCAGTGGCAATGATAGAACCATGGGCAGCAGTGCAGAGGATGTTGGGCAAGGAAGCTTAGCATCGGCACAGGTACCGATGTTGTATGATCAGAGTAATGCTCAATGTGGAGTATTACAAGAGCACAATCCTCGCTAAGAGAGAGTGTTGATTTGGGGTAGCATCGGATGTGCTCTAGCCATGAAAATTGTTGGAGAGGCTAAAGCACATGAGATCTCCAAGACCCAAAAATGGTTTGGACAAATTCTAACTGGTTTGGAAGATATTAAAATAATTAATATTTTTAATGAAGTTCCTAAGTCTAAACTTAGGAAAAATAAAATATTAATGGGTATTAATATAAAACTAGGTTACAAGGTTCCAAAAGTGATGGATCAAGCCAAATCTAATCTTAGCCATTGATTAGAGATTTAATCTCGACTGTTGAAGGACCAGCAGGAAAAGTATAAGAAGGCGCTTGAGAGTCAGTTGGAGAACACACTGAGGGACACCAGTCAATTCGATTTCTAGAGCGGGGTTAGCTGAGAAATTCAAACTAGTGGTCTGGAGAGAAGCAGGAGGCAGCAAGTACGGAACAGAGAGTCTGGAACAGTGCAGAGGTTGGAGAGGCAGACGTAGAGGCTGCAGATTGCGCAGTCACTGGAGGGTCTGCGTGGATGACGCAAAGAAGCCCAGTGTTGACGCAGAGAGGCAAGGGTTGAAGCATAGGGCCTGGGAGCTACGCAGAGGTCAGCTAAGCTGACACTGATACTGGGAGAAATACTGAAGAATTTTCTCTCTGTTGGGTAAGCCAGTTGGGCACCCAGTTGTACTGAAGAATTGCTGAATAATAAAATCCTCCCTCGCTGCACCAGTTTTCCCACATTGGGCTTTTCCAAGGACTGATTGTCCAAAATATTTGTGTCGATGTGTTAATTCTTGTGCATGTGTTTGTTTCTGTATTATGATGTGATATCTGCAGCTGAATTTATTTTAATGTTTACTGAAGGATTTTCATAAATAACTTATTGGAAATAAGTAGGTAAAATAAATCAATTGTTGCAGTGATAGACCTTTCACAAAATTCGGTCCTCCAAAATGCAGCACTCTCGGCCCTGCAAATACCCAAGGAAAAACTCGTTCTCCTTATGGATAATTCTCTACAAATTCTCTGGCCAAAACTCCACTATCTACTAGCTTCTCTCAGCCCCTTCAAATTTCCTTTTGCGCCCTAAGAGAAGCATGCTCCAGCTGGAAATAGTATGCAATGTAGCTCCTAGAGAAGCCCTAAGATGGACTCCTTCTTACTCCCCTAGGGTGACACTCGAAGTTCACCGAAGGTAGAGGTGGAATTTCGCTTGGAATTCCTAGTGCTAAACAACACTTTTCTTCTTGTGCTAAACAACCCCAAGAGAAGATGAAAGGTGAAATGTAATAGTCAAAAGATGATTAGCAAATGAGTCCATCCTCCTTTTATAATTTCTCCCCATGCTTCTAGACTCCTTTTTAATTATTATTTTATTGGTGGGGGCCATTTTCCACTAAGTGACTTTTGCCTCCATTTTAATAAAATAATAATTTGTCGCCAATCTCCAATAAAATAATACTTGTCACCTTTCTCCAAAATAATATTTGCCCCCTTTACTTAATATCATCAAAATTAGGCAAAATTCCCATGCTCACAAAATTTGGGATATTACACAAGCCAAAAGTGGAAGCCTAAGAGGGAATACAAGGTTGGGGATGTGGTCTTGGTAGATAAAAATTCCATACCTGTCAAGATTCATGGGAAAGTAGGGGAAGATTACTACTACATTGTCAAACTTAACAACAAACTTTGGCCACAGTCGATCAAGTTAAGTCGTATCACCCCTTTCCTTGACACTTGACATTGTACCATATCCATGTTAGAGTAGGGTGCATTGCATGCTTATTTTTTCATTAGAAGTAACACCATATGATATTTCTCATGATAGAATAGTTGCATTTAGATTAAATTTGAGTATTTCTACTTTCTTGTTGATTTTTTACAGCCTAATACTAAACATGGGTGACCATAAAGCACCATAAAAGCATGCTTCCCCGTGTGCTCAGTCTTTGATATCTGCAGTTAACAGATCTGTGGTACCAAGAGATTGTTGGTGTTCTCATGACCTCCCGTTTGAGTAGATTCACACACTTGCCAAGAGATCATGTCCCAGTTGCAGCCAGATGTTACCCACCACTTGTGGGTAGTGTATATAGGAGAATTTTTCTCCTAGATGGTCCTCAGTCGGCAGCCAGCAGCACATTATGGCCACCAGATATCGTGATGTGCCATTATCTCGGCCACCTAAGCCAACCATGTGGTCCCTCAACCACTTGTCATAATTGTATGTTTGAAGGTGGGCCTCCCGACCTCGAATGTATGGTTTTTCATTGGTATAGTTGAGTAATTTTCCTTACTTGTCATGAGCACTTTTGGGCATGGATTGGTGTGGGAATTTGGCGGAAAGAGTGAGCTAGGTCTGTATTCTTGTCTCCACTACCTGATTCTGTGGTTACCCTTGTATCCTAGTCCTGTGGAATCTCCTTTACTGGCCATTGGCTTTAGGGTTGGCAATACATGGGAAATCATGATTTTGGTTGTGTGGTCTGCATGTGTGAATTGTAAATAATATTAGCAGAGTTGAGTCATGTATGTAAATTGCCTAGGTGGACCTAATTTTCTAGTGATAATCTACGTTCCGGAAGGTTTTTTGTCTCACCGATCTATGATCAGCAGAGTTTTCCTTCAGCCTAACCCCAAAGCCGGAATGAATTTTGTCATTAGAATCTTAGAGGAATCCTAGTGTGTTGATCTGCTAGATTATATTTGGTCGCAGAACTGGGTGGTCTATGAGGGTCTATGTCAAATGGGTTTTCCCCTTTGAGATGTAAAATTATAAAAGTCATGATGTAAAGTGTCTTGAGGGTTAGAAAATGTTTTAATCCCCTCATAAGTCCTAAGTTCTAGGTCCTAGGTGATTTTTCCAAAGGCTAAGTTCGAGGATCCAAAAATAAAAAAATAAAAATAAAAAATTAATTAATTAAAACATAGATAAAAATAATAATAAAATTTAAAAATAAATTAAAAATAATAAAATAATAATAAGTCAAATTTTTGAGTAAATAAATGCAGAATTTAAATTTTTTAATATATTTAAATTCGACGGATGAGATTAAAGGAAATCTTGATCCTCATCGACAGTCGAGATTAGTTTGACATGGATCACTCGAACTAGCTGTTGGGAATTTTTCCTTTAAATAGGGTGCTAGGGGTCATTTGAGATCAGATTGGATCTGAGAGTCTAGTGCTAAAGAAAGCTCTCTTGTAGTCATTTTTTGTGCAATAAAGAAAGACTTTGGGGTTGAAATCTTGTTGGTGTTACTCTTCTGAAAGTGCTGTAAGATGATTTATTTTTCTGCATAATTTTATTTTCAGCTATTGATTTTAGCTTGATGAAGATTGATTCAAGCACAGGTATCTTGTCTGATCTTTGGGGTTTGAATGATAGTTTAGATTCTGAAATATAATGGCAGGGATCTCCATTTGATCTAGATTTCACTATTGTTTTCTCCCTCTATGTTAATGGTTGATTTTAAGCTGTGCAGGAAATCTTAGTTTTGAGTTTACTGGGCGTTAGGGGAAGTTCTCGGCTGAACCAGCCAACTCCCGGGTTGCGTTTTCTGAAAGAGCCTAGCCAGTTTTAATCCCGGGCTTATCATCTGAAAATTTTTATGAATGCATGCAAGATTTTTCTGAAGCATCTCACATTAAATTAAAAGTCTGAAAATATTTATGTGGCATAGCGAGAAATCTGGCTATTTTAGACCCTGCAGTTTGTGAATATTGTAATTGTTTAGTTGGGGTTCTCAGTTTAGTTGTTTTGCATATATTATTTATGGGTATTTTTGTTTTGATTGTCACAGGTTTTTTGGAGCTAAGGATATAATCTTGCCTTGAAGCGAGATCTAGGCCCTGGAGGGCAAGATTTGGGTTTACAATCAATTTTTTTTTTTACAGGGCATTGTTTTTGTTGTCTGAGGGTTACTGTTAGATCTGGAAATTTATTGCAGGGTTTTCATCAGAAGCAAAGGGAGCAAAATTTCCTTTCAGTTTTCAGAAGGAGCTCAAGGCTGCCCAGGCCATACCAGTCCTCTGCGTGAATCCATTTTTCTCTATTTATTTTGCTAGCACACCCGCAAACCCTGCTCACACAGCTACTGTTCCATTGCCCATTGTGTCTTCCACACAGCCTTCCAGATCCTCGCACACTGTCTATTAAATCCGCTTAATGTCCCTCTACCTGCGAGGCTCCTCCTTCAGTCAGACATACTGCCATTTTTCACACATTTCACATTGTATGTCTGTGCAAAGAAACTCAAATCCGTATTTCTCAGGCTGACCTGCACGCTGTCCATTTTAGTTTCAACACATACTTCATTTGCTGCAATACGCGTATTCACTGGCCATTGTTTTGCGCAGACAATGATTTCATTATCTGTCACCACCGTATGCATCCCTTTCTCATCTTCTGCATATGATCCCATCATCTCCACGCTCATCCAAACCTGCAACCTGCAAACAAAGTGTTGTACCCATCCGCAGCCTCATTCCTCCAGCATCTTTGACCTGCAAAGAGAATTCACTATTCTTAATGCGCATAACCCTCACCTCGCTCCAAATACCTGCACGTTATCCCTAAACCCTGCTAACCCTGCGGTGTTCCTCCATCAAAACCTGCAATGCGTCTTTGCCTGCACACCGCACGCGCTCATTCACTCTGCCAGATCCGCGTGGCTCCTGCTTCGGCCCTTCTCCATCCCGTAGCCTCTCCTCCCTTGCTCATCTTTCGACGTCAAGCTCCATATCCGCATCAATATTTATCTTCTCCACGCATTTCCATTTCCGCCGTCCTACATACACTGAACACTCAGCGAATTTTTAATTTTGATTTATGAACAGGGTTAGCGTGGTTAAGTTCGTATTTTGTAATACGTCTGGTATGATTTGGTCTAGGTTTTACATTTTGATTAAGTTAGTTTTTTAGGATTAGATTTTATTTGATTTAGGATTTATATATTTTCATTTTTGTTATAAGTATTCGATCAGGTGTTAGTGTCTTATTTAGCGTAGTTTTTAGTTTTAGCTTTAGTTTTGTTCGATTTTTTATTTTGATTTTAAATAAATCCAAAAAAAAATAATAATAATAAAAAAATCATAAAAAGCATAAAAAAGGGTTGCTTTAGTTTCTATAGATTAGGTTAGTTTTAGATTAGATTTTATTTTTGTTTCATTTTAAAATTTAAAGTATAAAAATTATAAAACTATAAAAGAAGCAATAGGAGTTCCTTTTAGTTTACTAGATTTTAAATTTATTTAGTTTTGTTTAATTTTTGGGATTAAAAAAAATAATAAAAAATAATAATAAAAATAAAATTTTAGCTAAAAAGTGAAAAATCATTTTGGTGACTTTTGTGGTATTTTCTTATAGCTAAATGCACTTAATGTTCATTTCGAAGTTAGCGATGCAAAACTGATAACTGGTTAGCATTTGAAATTATGTGGTTATTTCAAGCATTTAATCCTTCGAATTTTAATTGCTGGAATATCGTTATTGAGTTTTAATTGCTGGATCACTATTAAAGCATTGTGCGTTTATCGAATATATTGCATTGCTTGAGTTATCTGATGGTCAATGATTGTTAATGAGTTCATCTTTCCGCAACGTTTGATAGATAATCATTCAGCCATTAACTCTACAAGGCACTGGTCTATTAACTTAATAAAATCAAATAAGTGCTTGTTTTCCCTCGTGTCTCCCAACCCAACTGGTCCACAGTTGGTCATCCATTGTCCCATAGGGTCTACCCCCCTTAGCCGCGGGAGACAGGCTTAAACGGAGAGATCGGGGATCAGGGTGACAGCCCCCGGTCTCAGGGTTGTCGTGACAATCTGTGCGACAACATTTTTTAGCGCCGTTGTTGGGGATAGAGTTTTTCTGGCCCTGGCGTTTCAACGACATTTATCATTCTTTCATCTTTCGTATATCTCATTTGTGCTGGCAGAGTCAACATTTTTTGGCATCATTTGGATCTTTTCATCACCTTATCTTTCGTCATATCAGCAACTTCTCTTCAGTTCGTTTCTTGTTTGAGTGGCGACTCCATTTTCTTATTTTTCCCAGACAAGAAGCCTCCCTCATATTTGCTTATTGGTTGCTTTTTGGATCCTAGAATTAGATTCATTGTTCAAGTGGCCACTCCACTTCTTTCATCTATTGATTTTCTTGAGCAGAGATCTCGTTCTATCATCCATTTGGTCCCTCGTTATTCATCATGGATTATTCGTTTAAACCATGTCAGTGTACTGATGATCTCCATGATATTCCGGAAGTGGCCATTTCTAAATTGCCTTTGTTCTCAAGTGGTGATTCAGTCGTTGTTAAAATACATCTAGGCTTGTTTACTCATATAATGATCATATATTGTAGACCCCCTCAGTATAATCATGAAGATGTCAAAATGCGTCTTTTTGTCTTTTCTTTAGAGGGTGATGCTTTGAATTGGTTTAACGATTATCCTAAGGATTCTTTCACTTATTTACAAGACATTGTCAATGATTTTAAAGATCGATATGGTGATCCAGATAGCTCGTCTTGTGCCCCTAAAATTGTGCAACAGAATGAAAGTAATCTTATGAAAGGTTCAGCTGTCGGTGAAAGATTCCAAGACAATTCTTCATATCAGAATGTGCCATCCACCTGTACTATTGCAGATCAAATCCATGATAGTGGAAAAGCAGGGACAAATGACAACGAAAAGGAAGATCAAAAGCAAATTATACAAGAACTAATGCTACTAGTAAAAAACATGGAGATTAATCAAACTAATTACGCCAATGATGTGAGAACTTTATGCACCCACTTGTTCTTGCTTGGAAAACAAGGGGCCAACCCCTTGTCCACTATGTTTGGAGTCCATTTCTACATCATGGCACCCCTTGGACTTCATTAGGCCTCCTCAAAGGCCCAACGACTCACTTTATTGATCATTCGACCCTCTTGAGAGGCTTATTCTTGTATTATTGAGCTATTTGGTGGGCTTGTCACCAAAAGTATTGTTATTATGCACATTATTTTATTTTAGGGGCATTATTAGTCCAAATTAGGCCATTCGAATCCCTTAGAGGATTGTATAAATAGAAGAGAGGCATTCTCTCTCATTCATCATCACTTGGATTGGGTTATTATCTCTTGTGATATTTTCGCTATACCTTTTGGAGGATGAGTTTGGATGATATGGATGAATTTTGATGTTTGGATATCTCTCTCTTGTCTTGGAGCTTCTCTATTGGCATAATTTGATGATTGGATATACTCTTTTATACATGTAAGTGTTATTTTCATGCTTATTCTTGTTATTTACTTTTGTCACATGAATGTTGTTGGGATTTTCGCTATACAAGTCTGAAATTTACTGCTTTTCTATACGAATTAGTGGAAATTGTGATCTTTTATAGCATTGCATCATGTCATGGGCCATGTATGAATGGGTGAATGTTCCTAGAGATATTTTATGTTAAATACATCTTGAAAAGTCATCATTTATTGCAAATTGAAGTGTAAAGACCTTGAAGCAACTGCTCTCATGCCCTAATGCCATGCGAAGTTGTTTGAAGGCCTCCTTGATTGGGTGAACTCTTTCCAAACCATAAATTCTCCTTGACTCCATCTCTCCCAAAGGACAAGGCACTAATCCTCCATAGGTGATCACTTTTAAAGCTTATTTCTCTCACCTCCCCTTCCTTTTCTAGGCCTAGCCTCCATAGGTCACCTAGGGCATCACTTTTCTCACGATTTAGCCATCAAAAGGATTTGATCTCTTGCCCACAACTGCGCTGGTGTGTCCTCTAGAAGCCCTCCAAATTTCACAAAATTCCGACAATGGGATCTTGAGATATCTCAAGCCCTAGCTCAAAGATCGATTCTTGCCCTTGGTTTTCCATTGGCTAGTAACCTCATTAGGATCATAGCATTAAATTATCCAAAGAATATTCTTTCCTTGATCCTCTTCCCTTCCCTAATTAGGTCAAGCCCATTCTTCATTGATCAACTCTATACCCTTGACCTAATTGTGGGTCCACTTGACCTTTTGTAGTCCGCAATTTGCTGATTCCAATTTCACAAAGATCACATAAAAGCCAAGTCTCCACAAGGATCCCTAGGTCTAGGAACCATCTTGGCAAAGCATACTCTCATAACCTAGCCCTAAGGATCTTCTTGGCCCTTCCTAGAGAGCCCATCACCTTGCTTCCAAAGCAAGCAAGCCATACAATTGAGTCTCTCTTGTGAATAGGCCTTGGGAATCACCTTTCATCATTTTCATTGACATATCCATTATCGTGATTCCTCTCATACCGGGTCTCCTCCCATCTGTGAAAGTCCGTAAAGAGCAAGGAGCCTTAGCATAGTTGAAAGTGGGCTATGGCTCCATTGTTTCCCTTGACCTAGTAGTTGCTCTATAGGATGTCCCACTATTTAACCTCATACTTTGATAATAAAATGGCTCAGAGCAGCGTAGTTTTTGGCTTATTTCATGGTGTCTGATTTGTGTGTGATTTTTGTGAGTGTTTTTACTATGCATGTTTTGTTTATCATTGTAAAATTTCCTTAGGGATATTACATTCTTTTACTTTTCTGCATTAGAGTAGAATTTTTGCTTGCTGGTTTTTACTGTTATATTAATTTACAAGAAGTTATTTGTTGGGTAAAACTGATAAAAATACTAGATATAAATCCAACTTAGATACAAGTTATTATTTTATGCATTTTACGGGTCATTTTACATTTGTATCTAGCCTTCTAGATGCAGATTACCAAGTAAAGTGGGCTCTCTGTTTGTTGGACCTGTGTTTTCAGCCACCAGAAATGAGTTCTACAGGCCTACAGATAAGTATGTTACACTAAAAATTTTGATCATTCAGCTCTATACTAGTTTATAAGTAAAATTTTGATGTTAGAGTTGAATAAATTTTATTTTCTAGCCATTTAAATTGCAAAATATTTTTTTGGAAATTTTTTGGATTAGTAAACATAACCAGAAATCTGAAAATCAATTTCCAACTAGCTAGAAGTTGTCTTTTCAACCCAAATTTAGTAGAGGGGAGGCCACAAAGCCTCTACAATCACTCTCTAGCCATTTAACTCCTTAGAGATGTTTCTCACATAATAAGTTGGCTGATCAAACAAATAGGTTGTTGTCCCTGCAATTTAGACAGGTTTTACACGTTGTCATACAGGACAGGAAGTTATTTTGACTTATAACTCCTTAACCAAACTTTAGAATTAATAAATAATCACATATTGGCTAGGATAACTTCAGTAGACAAAAATCCATAGGTTACATGTTATATCTTGGAATTACTTTAGCTACTAATCACTACTGTTAGAATTCTGCTCTATTTTAGCATTGTTTTTATGCAGAACAACAAATAGGCTGAGAACACCTCCACCCCATTGACTCCATATAAGGCAATGGACATAAACCAGAGTTGCTTCGGGATATTTAGGGACCCCTCCCTTGGATGATTAGGGGGTGTTGGGCCTAAATAGTGGGGGGAGTGGGCCGAGTTGACAATGGGTCCCTCCCCATGTGTGTCCATCTAGTAAGGCTTCCAGGACCTTATCGGCCTTGTTAAAAAGATCTGTTTCTCCAAAAGCTCTAAATTTCACTATAATTTACTCTTTTTTCTACAACTAAAGGTGTGGATCAGCCTGGTAAACTCACTGAAAATGATAGGAAGACACAATAAAAAAGAAAATTTTGACTTTGGATGATACGTTTTAATGGTAACATTTAGAATTAACTATCTAGCAATCTATGAACAAAATTCACACTCAACATTGTAGCCCATGGAGCTTTACCTAAGCCTCCAAATCATAAAGAAAATTGTATCAAACAAAGACTGGTACACTCTTAACTTCAATGACAACACAACTTTTATTGATCAAATGGTTAACAAACAATAAAGTCCTTTACCTGCACACCCCCTACAAGCATCTCTAAAGAAGGATTCTTTATGAGATTTTCAATAGTCATTCCATGCGCAGTTCCAACCAATTGGATCCCACGCTGAGAAATAGTACTGGCTGCCATTGCTTCAAGCTCTGTTCCAATTTCATCAATAATAATTGTTTGAGGCATATGATTTTCAACTGCTTCAATCATGACCTGCAATGACATTATATAACAAAAAATCATCATCTAGAATAATGAAAGTCTATGTCGAAAATTGGAAGAAAACAAATTTAACTGTAATGCACATGAAGAGTCAACAAACAGAAACACCAGGTTTTTAAAACATACTTTATGTTGCATATCAACATTTGGTACTTGCATTCTCCGTGCCCGACCAATGCATGTATGAGGGATGTCCCCATCACCAGCTATTTCATTTGATGTATCAACTACCACAGTGCGCTTCTTATAGTCATCGGCTGTCACTCTTGCTATCTCCCTGAAGAACACAACAGAATGGATGAGTATCTACTACCTCACTCATGATTAGGGAATGCTTAGAAGCGATCCAGTCAAAACCAGGAAACAAATAACAGAGTTACAGAAATTGAAGATGTTTATACAATCCGTTTAGACGAGCTTTTCAATTGCATGATTCCTTATAGCAGAATGGTTCAGATGATTCCCTAGACACAGAAAAACAGCATATGAAACAAGTATTCTATGCATAAGGCACCTCAAATCATATAAGAAGAGGATATGTCAGAGTTAAGAAGGAAAAAGAAAAGGTTACAAATCAATGAAATCATTCATTCTTGTGATTAGAACAATTCAAAATGAAGGACAGAGTAATAGCATTTAACAGATTCTGCTCAGTGCTAAGTTATTAACCAATGTCTGCTGGGTTTTGAAATGGATAGGCCATAGGTTTAAATTTTAATTCATTTTCAGCAGTGAAGTTCAATTGTCATTTGTAGAAAGAGCATCACTAAATGCTCTATACAAGAAATCACATCCACTGAAAGAATGTAACAAATGAAAAATAGACATTGGTGAAGCTACTATCATCCTCAGAAAAATAAAAGATCAATAGGATCATATAAATTTCATATATCAGAATATTACTGTATTTCCATGTAATTGAAGAGAAGATTAAGGGAAATACCAGACTATGGAAAACATAACCTCTCTACAACATATCTACAAACTGGAAAGACAAAACATTCGAGAGGAAAAACTTACATCGTACATAAAGATAGGAAAGTATGAAGAACAAAAACACGAAACATTTCTACAGTTGCATGTCAAATTACTAAGACTGCAAGATATCATAAGAGAGTCAAGATTCAAAAGTTCAGGTAGTGATAATATTATAAGACAGATGAGGGAGCAACTAAAGCCATTTAATATGTGTCATTGGGTTTTAGTCTGGCATTCTCAAAACCATTTGAATTGTAAAGCCTAAATTGAATGGTAATAGCTTTTGCACTAGAATACCGTCATTTTATGTGAATACAGTCTACAAAACAAACAATGTTAGAAAGTCGTAATCCTCCAAGATTGACTACCTATCAGGCTATTCTGCCAACCAATGTGGAAAAAGTCGAAGTCGGGATTAATTCGGCAAGGGTCCAAAAGTTGAAAAACTCGTCAAAGTCGGGAGATTTTTGAAAAAGTCGGCAAAAAGTTGGAAAAATTAAAAAAACACAAAATTATTCATTTTTTTTAATTTTTTTTAACATCTAGAGTATCCACAACATCAAATAAATGCATTTCCACATAAACATGTAAAGAAAGCTAATATATAATATGTATATGAAATCTAATGCTACATCACATATCAAAATAGTGAATCAACTCCTGAATTTTGAGCCCTGTCCGAGTCTCAACTCTCAAGAGTCAAAATATCAACAAAAAATATAATAAATGTATATCATGAGTCATCTAAAAGTCATCAAGTAATCAGTCACTGAAATCCTCCTCCCCTTTTAATTTTTGTTTCCGCTAATTGTATTAAGAAATAAATCATGCATTTATTCAGTAGATTGTAATCTGCTTGGGTAATAAGGTGTCAGGTGGTAGGTCCAATGAAAATTAACAGTGAGTATCACAGTAGATGTGAAAATTAACACTTGGTGAATCCAAGCTGCTTATTTTATGAGAAAACAGTAGATGTCAGAGTATTAACCTAGCCTTGGCATCTATTATTCAAAAACTCTTGGAGGTAAAATCCACTTCTGATACATAACCTTTCCCCACATTTACAGGGAATTCACCACTAAAGAAGATTCCCTTTCAAAATGTGCTCTCATTGCAAGAAGGAACTTTGCTGTCACAAGATTTCACAGGTACTTTGTTCCTGTCTGAAAAATGGGTTCTTTTTTGAGGCACTGGTTTTGTTTTTTTTGGACAGCTTGTTGCTATTTGATCTTCATTACCTCCTCTTTGTTGTTTCTTCTAGAAGCATTCAACAACTGTAACAATGTTTTTGATGGTGTGGGGTTCTTTCTACGGAAGACTGTCCTGTCCTTTTCGTACTTTTGTAATCTTTTGAAGGGGCAGTGGCTGTTAGAGTTTGGATCACTAAAACCCTGGATGCTTAGCTAATGTATACTTTGCTTTCTGACTAGAAATATGAAGTATAAAGATTTGTTTTTCCTTGGAAAACAAAAACATATCTTAACCTCAAAACTAACAGATTACAAATGAGACTGCTATGCTCGCAAGAAGTATGACAAACAATACAATGCAATAACTTGAAAATGCATGGATAAAAGCTTCAATTCACAGTTTTTTCACCTTTGCGGCATTTTTATCCATGGCCTGGGAAGGGAGGAAAACTTTTTGGGTCGAAGGAAAAAATCGCGATTTTTTCGTTTGTGAAAAAGTCGCCAAAAAGTCGGGGGATTAAATCGTTTAGTTCAAAAAATCATGTTTTTAGGATTAAATCAGGATTTTTTGCAGACTTTTTCCACATTGCTGCCAACCACTGAAAAGGCAACATGGGTAGCATGTCAAACAGACTTTTGCCAAATTTATACAACCTCAGAAGATAGCTGTCTAGTATGAATTATCTTTCCTATTTTCATGTCAAAAGGGAGTAAGTAACTCATTGTAATAACTAGTTTGAGTGGAATTTTCTCACCAATCTTATAATGTCTTCCAACATTGTCCTCATTGAAAATATCAGTGTGGATTCATAAAGGAGGTGAGAGGAAAGATGCCCTCAATACTAACCATATGTTTTCAATTTTACCATGGAAGAGTGTTGCACCAGAAGGAAGTAACTTGCTCACAAATGTACTTGGCCTCTCTGAGAGAGTTTTGCACCACAGGGAAGTATTGTGTTCACAGATGTACTTAGCCTCCCCAAGAGGGAGCTTTATTAACTTTTAAGCACTCTAATTTATAACCTTGCCTGGGGAAGCAAAAACAAATTTAATTTATCATTTGAATCCCAAGATTCATGCCCCTCACTTTGCTCTATTCCTAGACATAGCTTGCAGTTTTTGTGCTGATTTTACCCCCAGAATCAAAATAAGTTGGTTGCATGTAACTATAGTTTCCAAGATAAGTGCATGCAAGTGTTGCTTCAGGTGCAAGTACTAGCACAGGGTTGTAATACTGAAACTCTCTCAGTTCACCAGTTTATGGATGTGGCCTCATACACACATATACTGTTTCAAAACTAATATGTAGTCAAATATAAATGCATATTGTATACACTTCCCACATGTAATGACCAAATTAGTTTAATCTGATTCATCAACTCTAATTCATGAATTATGAAAATTCCAATACCGGAATCCTATTGCAGCAACTGATGTTATTTCTCCTAATTGTTAATTAATTAACAATTTATCTTCTACGGCAAATATCGAAATAAATACACTGCAACCTTCACAAATAAAATTTTGCAGAAAAATAAAACGCTGGAAGCTAAGAAATGCTAGCACACATAAAAATAACACAATTATTTTTGGACAAAAATCCCCGGAAAAACCCAACTTGGGAAAACCGGTGCAGCAGCTAAGCTTTTTTGTTGATTTGTTGTAGCATCGGATGTGCTGTAGCCACGAAATTTGGTGGAGAGGTTGGGGCACATGAGATCTCCAATACCCAAAAAGGGTTTGGGCAGATTCTAAACAGTTCAGGAGTATTAAAATAATTAATATTTTTAATGGAGTCCCTAAGTCTAAACTTACAGAAATTAAAATATTAATGTGGATTAATATAAAGCTGTGTTAGAATGGTCCAAAAGACAAGGATCAAGCCAGATCTAATCTTAACCGTTGATTAGGGACTTAATCTTGGTCGTTGATATGTCAATGAGAAAAGTATAAGAGGGGGCTTGAGGGTCACTTGGAGAGCACACCAGATGATCAGTCATTCTATTCTCTAGAGCGGGGTTTGCTAAGAGAGATAGAATCAGTGATCGGAGTTGCAACTGAGGGGATTTGAGTACAGAGAGACAGAGAGGCAGAGATAGTGCCAGGAGATCAGCGCAGGAGCCAAAGAGAGTGATGTAGTAGCATCCAGGGCTCACACAGGGCCACACAGAGGCAGCGAGGAGCTGCAGAGTGCTTCAAAGAGGCTAATGTTGCTAACGTAGAGGGCCAAAAGGCTGACGTAGGGCCTCCTAAGGCTAACGCAAGCCCATTCAGGGTGATGCAGGGCCAGCGCTGGGCAGAGAGAGGCTGACGCAGTCCAGAAAGGCAGACATTGGGGTTTCTGGGGTAGATTGGAGCTGAGGAGCTGCCGAAAGGTTTATCCGGGGTTTCAGCCAGGACATTTGTCTCAGACTGAGAGGTACTACTGCCAAGGAAATTCTCTGTTGGGTAAGCCGGATTTGGCACCCAGATTGTACTCTGAAATTGCTTAATAAGAAAACCCTCAAATAGTTGCACCGGTTTTCCTGCATTGGGTTTTTCCAGGGACATTGGTCCAAAAATAACAGTGTCATTTTGTGTGCTTGTTTCTATTTCCTTCAGTTGATGATCTGTAATATGTTGAGCATGCACTAGTGTTTATTTTCAGTATTTACATTGTAAATAACTTGTTAAGTAACGGAACAAGTAGGTAGGAATAAATCAGTAAAGTGAATGGAGGGTTTCTAACTAGTAGACTTAGAAACTTCAACATTTTTATTATTATGCAGCAATGAGAAACTTTGAGTACAACTGGATGCCAAAATCTGGCAATCCTACAAAGAAAAATACTGGCAAAAATCTAGTGAGGAATTTTCCTCACCCCACAGGCTATCTCCTGGCATGACTTGCCTTTAGAAATTCGGCCCTCTGACCCTCTGTGTCAGGCTTTGCGTTGCTCTGCGCAGCCTACTGGACGTCTAGCCTCAGACTGGTCTCTGATGAAATTTTTCTGCTTTCTGCTAACTGGAAAGATGCTTCTCTAGAATCCTAGGACTCCTTCCCAACCTCTTGAACTGAACACATCTCTCCCTTTCAGCAAATTGAACTTGCCTCTAGAGGTTGTTGCGCTGCCCTAGTGTCAGCCTCTCTATGGCTCTTCTACCTCTTTGTAAATGCACTCGCTGGATCTGGAATGCCTCCTCCAACCTCACTGTCTCTCCCCTTCTCTCACTGCTTCGATCTCTAGCTCTCTCTCCGACAATTGACTGCTGCTACTCTGGAAATTGATCTGCTCAAAAATCGAACTGCTGAAGTGTGTTCTCCATCACCACATTGACCTCTTCTTATAATCCTCTGTTGGAGCACCAACGGCTAAGATTAAAACGTAATCGATACCTAAGATTATCTCTGGATCGATCCATGTGAGTTTTTAGATGATTCTCACCTTGACCTAATTAATACTGATTAATTAACCATATTCCCTAAGTTTATACTTGAGAAATATTTTAAAAACGATTAATAATCTAATTAAGTCATTTCTAGGTGGAATTTCTAGAAACGATTTGTGGTTTTTGGAGATCTCATGTATTCTAGCCTCTCCACCAAATTTCGTGGCTAGAACACATCGGATGCTACAAAAACTAACACTCCCTCTTAGCGAGGAATGTGTTTTAGTGCTGCACTTCCTGCCACAACACATTGTCTCTGCATCATCTCCTATCACGCCGCTAATGTTTAGCTACTACTGCCCACCAACCACTGTGCAACTCTAATATACGTTGCATCTGTGTTGCTGTTGACCCTACTGTACTGTTGCCAACACTGTGTCTGCACTACAACTCCCTCTCATCTATTGTTGCTACAACTGCAACATCTGCAACTGAAAAGAATCCAAAATACTAAATCAACTATGATCAGTATGGTGCATTTGTCTCATGAGTTTCAGACTGCTACTAGCATTTGCACTGTCATTGAAGAATCTATGTTGCTGCTGACTCTGCACTATGCCAAATGCACTGCTGCCAACTCTGCACTGCGCTCCCCAGCATCTGACTGCTACTAGTCGCAACTATCACTCTGGCATTTGACTACATCAATTGTCCTCGATCAATCTTGCTACTGAATAGTATGGGCCCCCGTAGCAAGGCATTGATCCAGGAGGTGGACTCCTCAAGGATCCTGCCCAACTGTAGCGCTCTGGTGCTACAGCACCAAATCTCCCCTCCTCACTCCTGGAGGTATATCAGCGAACATGGTGAAGTCTTCCTCCAGCCTGGAGGACAACCTATCGATCTCTAATGACGCTGCCTATTGGTCCTACTTCTCCTCCTTGTCCTTCCTGAGAGGACACTGCATACTGTAGTGACCAAGCTAACCACATCTGAAGCACTTGATCATCGACAAGTACTTCTTCTTCTTCCTCTGCTCCCCCTGTCCCTGACTAAGACCCTTAGATGTGAGGGCCACATTCTCCTCCTTCACCTATTTCTGTCTGTCGCTGCTTGCTTCAATTCCTCCTGCTGCAAGTCAGCCCACATCCTGTCCCACTCTAGTAACTTGTCTTTGCCCAATATGCTTTGGACCAAGACCTGCCAATCCTCGGAGACACTATTGAGTGCCAATCTCACTAGCTCTGTGGGTTGAGGCGATGCCCCAATGGCTGACAACTGGTCCCGGACCTCCTAAATCCTGGTGAGGAAGGGACCTATGCCTTCCCCTTTCTGCATCCGGATGAGCCGGCTTCTCCTCGAGGTACATATTCTGTTGCTCAGAAGTACCTGATATAACGTGGCAAGAGCATCCCACATCTGCTTGGCAGTATCTTTGCCAGCTATATGCAAGACTATATGATCCCGGACTCCATCTAGGATCAACCGCTTCACCCATGCCATCTCCTTTATGTACTCTTTTAGCTGATCTGCATCCGTGGGAATTGCCACCATATTCTTTCAGACCATATTCATCTAGAAGGACATCCTTGCCTTCTAGATGATGTAGTTGGAAGCTCCATCCAACCTATCCTGATCATGAAGCCCAGCAGTGGCCATCTCAATGAACTGTTGAAAACTTCCTCTTTCCTTCTGCTCGGTTGTTGCTCTGCTATTCACACTCCCTTCTAGAGTGAGAAGATCTGCTCACAACGACTGTCGATCTGTAAGGAAAAAATCAAACTTCTTGACACTAAAAGCTCCCTGAGTAAAATTTTCCCTCTATGTGTGCTCTTCTCTCTTCCACCCCGACGTTGGCTCTGCTCTAACGAACTGCTGCAAAAACCACCGCGTCTAGCTAGAGATCTGCCCAACGAAAAATCTGAGCTGCTCCATCTACCTCTGGAATCACTTGATCTGGTAGGATAGGATTTTTTTGCCCCACTCAAAAAAATCAAACCTCCACAAGTAATTCAGCCTCCTGGTAGAATGACTACGTTGCGCTTGGGAATTTCGGCCTCCTTCCCACAATGAGTAGCGAAATTCCTTCTTTTTTCACCTTTGAGCTCTCTAGCTGATCAACTGCGCTCTGATACCATCTGAAAATTCCAATACCGGAATCCTATTGCAGCAACTGATGTTATCTCTCCTAATTGTTAATTAATTAACAATTTATCTGTTATGGAAAATATCAAAATAAATACATTGCAAACTTCACAAATAAAATTTTGTGGAAAAATAAAACGTTGGAAGCTGAGAAATGCTAGCACGCACACATAAAAATAACACAATTATTTTTGGACAAAAGTCCCCGAAAAAACCCAACTTGGGAAAACCGGTGCAGCAGCTGAGGGTTTTATTATTATGCAGCAATGAGAAATTCTGAGTACAACTGGATGCTGAAATTTGGCAATCCTACAGAGAAAAATACTTCAAAAATCTAGTGAGAAATTTTCCTCACCCCACAGACAATCTCCTGACACGACTTGCCTTCAGAAATTCGACTCTCTGACCCTCTGCGCTGCTCTTCGCAGCCTGTTGGACGTCTAGCCTCAAACTGGTCTCTGATGAAGTCGTTCTGCATTCTGTTGACAGGAAAGATGCTTCTCCAGCACTCTAGGACTCCTTCCTGGCCTCTGGAACTGAAAACGTATCTCCCTCTCAAAAAATCGAACTTGCCTCTAGAGGTTGTTGCGTTGCCCCAGCGTCAGCCTCTCTATGGCTCTTCTACCTCTCTGCAAATGCACTTGTTGGATCCGGAATGCCTCGTCCAACTTCATTGTCTCTTTCCCTCTCTCACTGCTTCGATCTCTAGCTCTCTCTCCGGCTACTGACTGCTGCTACTCTGGAAATCGATCCGCTTAGAAATCGAACTGCTAAAGGGTGTTCTCCATCACCACATCAACCTTCTCTTATAATCCTCTGTTGGAGCACCAACGACCAAGATTAAAACATAATTGATGGCTAGGATCATCTCTGGATCGATCTGTGTGAGTTTCTAGATGATTCTCACCTTGACTTAATTAATGCTAACTAATTAACCATATTCCTTGAGTTTAGACTTAGGAAATATTTAGAAAACGGTTGATAATCTAATTAAGTCATTTCTAGGCGGAATTTCCATAAACGATTTCTGGGTTTTTGAAATCTCATGTATTCTAGCCTCTCCACCAAATTTCGTGGCTAGAACACATCCGATGCTACAAAAAATAACATGAATACCTAGCATGAATGTCATAGCCACATAAGTGAATAAAATTCAGATTTTAAGTTTGAACATTTTCCATAACAAAAATAATGTCTTTTAAACTGTAATTCCTCCCTACAACCAATTATTTTCACTTCAAATATTTTTGGATATTCTCCTTTACTGTTGTCCACTTGTCTCCCTCTACTATTTTTGTCATTGCGCATTGTATTATTGAGAGCTTACTTGCTCATTATGAATGAAAGTTCTTTCAATAATTCGACCTTTGTTGTTGTTTACTATTTCTTGAGTGCTTATGGTGGCACATCTGTCATCCTTTCTTTTTCAATTTTTTGTGTTCTTTTGTATTATCGTTTCTGATGTTTAAAACTAAAACTTTCTTTTCTAATGTGTTTGCATATAGTTACTATTAACTTCAAAAAGGATTAATAGTCTTGACTCTTCTCAATTTGATTTGAGGTATTTTTCTCCCTCAAAAACTGTAATAAGAGCATGTGAATGAGAAAGAGCAGCAAACCAAGAGAAAAAAAGAAAAAAAAAAGAACAGGATCAGTTACAAAAGATGAAAGAACGATACAATATTTATACTTCATTAGAGGCCTTTAGATAGGCTGATGAGTACATAGAACCAGTTTTGCAAAACTATGGTCCACCCAAAAATATGAGCTTGAAACCACAAATCAGGTCAATGTTATCCACCAAAAGTGGGTGACCCCATGGGAGAATTTTTCTCCTAGATATCTCTTCAGCCAGAGCCAACAACCGTTGACAGTGACCAATGTAGCCGATGCATTGTACCATTTAATCTCTGCTCCCTACATCAGTCATATATCCCCTCGCCCATCTGTCAGTCCAAACCAAAAGATATGTTTTTCATTGTGCAATCGGGTGCTTATGCTTGTTTTTCTTGGACATCTTGGGCATGGATTATTGAGTGACTTGGAAGGAGGGGCTTTGACCGTGGTTTTGTTCCCTCACCTTAAATGGGGGGTTAATCCTCAATCCTAGTCCCATGGGATCTTTCCTATTAACATATGGTTTCAAGAAGGCCACTACTTGGGAAACCACGATTTTGGTAGCATAGTCCTGTTTTCCTGTTTCAAAATTTTCACTCCCCTCCGCACATTATGAGCCCCATTTCATCATGTTCCTTCTTTGGGTCCACATGACTACTGGGTCCATAAGGCACTTGCACACCCCCTCCCCTTGTCCACATGTCTGGATCGGGGCCTAGAAATGTTGCTCCGGAGGTTGATGCAGCTAAAAGAACGTTAAAAGAATATTATAGCCACAAGCAAGAAACAAAAGAAAAGAATATTATATAATGCAAAAGATGGTCGAGGCATTAATATAACACGTGGGCAAAAGCCAAGCATGAGCTCTCCCCCTCATTATGGCCATCACCCTGGTTCCTAGGGCCCCATGAGTGCCCTTGTATCATTAAGGAACCCATGCATGTCCCAACCCCTGGTGGGCAATGAATTGCCCCACCTTAAGGGGGTAATAACCACTTACAACATACATAGCATGCTCTCATTTCCTGGATTCCCGAACGGTAATACAATGAAAAATCAAGAAAATGCAAATAAAGAAGGGTGCAAAAACAAAGGTCGTGGTAGCTCATGTATCCACGATTGCTCCCTCCTACATCTATAAACCTAACATGTGGACACTCCTCATCATTTTCACCCTTGAACCCATGACATTCGGCCTTGAGACCCCTCTATCCCCAATCCATTCATCATCATTTAGATGAAACCTATCAAATGAAGGATGCACCAGGGACTTGTCTTTCCCCTTAGGGGTTGGGAACACCTAATAGGGTTGTTTATTAACCACTCTGACTTAGGGAGGTAACACTATCACTAGATTAAAGCCCCAAATTTGGAAAGGAAGCCCCATATGAAGTCTCAATGTGCCCTGGATTAACAAGCTTGTTTCACTTAGATGCATTAATGAATTATTGTATCTAATGGTGAGGATGCAGCATTGGACATTATATGTAATTGGCAGGTGGTTTCATCATGGGTTGAGCAACTTAATTGGGGCCCAAGTCCACCAGAGGATCATATTGACACCCCCGGGTGAAGCGTTGAGAGCCATGGGACTCCCATCATGTGTAGAGCATCATTTTATGCCATGGACACCCTCAACACCTTCAACGGTCTGCTCATTGTCCTACTACTTTATTCACGAGATGGTGCACTTGGACCAGCATGCCCCAGTCGGCTTAGCAACGATCACATGGTTTGGAAGTTGATCCAAGGCCTAGAGGAGGTTTGTCTCACACCTTAAGACATGGGAGGGAAAGCATCATCATCAAAGCCCTCAATATTGGAGCATTATAGGCTATTCTATCATCAGGAGACCCATGAGACCAGCTTCTGTGCCCCAAACCCAATTTGGGGCCCCACATGATGACTTGCATGGAGACTTAGGGGTCATTCCCTAGTTCGTAATTTATGGAGCCCTCTCACACATTTTGGCACCAAGAGGACTCAACGTGGCCCTCCAACAACCCTACATCAGTGTGATGTCATCAATTCGGCTAGCATTTGGATGGCTAATTCATAATTTGTAAAAGCTACTTGGTCAGCTTGTGACCAAGGGATGTATCTTGCCCATTTTTACATGCTAAATTCGACCTAGTAGGACTCATATAAATAGAACTCAACTTCATTTGCATTGGATCATCATCACACTTGGATTCTTTCTCTTGTAAAGAACTCGCACTTGTTTCTTTGGCTATTAAAGACTCTTTGGATGCATTTTGATGTATGGATATGATTCACATTTCTTCTTTTGAGTTATTTTCTCGAGGAATGGATGGATATATTGCATGCATTCTTGTAAGTGCCTAATGTTGATGAATTCTTTCTTTTGAATTTGTTTAATGTATGGAATTGTTGCTTTAGAACATGTTAAATTCATGCCCTAATTGTTGAAGATTTGTTTTGAAACCTTTCTAGTAGAGTATTGCATATGTTATCCAATGTATGGCATGTAATGAATGTTCCTCGTGGACGAATATCTTTGAATTCTCCATGAAACTCCATTAGTTCTTGAAGTAGGTAAATGTTCAAAATTGGCATCTAGGGCATCAATTTTGAGCCTCCTTAGGGACATTTTATCTCATCTTGAATAACCTAAGACTACATATGCCCAAAGGGCAAGGCACTAGTCTAAGTCCTTGTTGGTCAAACTTCCTCTTTCTCAATAATTTTTCCTCTTAAAACTTGGTCCTTTAGGGCTAGGGCAAAAATCTAAGGCTTACAGCGAAATTTTAGGGAAGAGGCTTTTTGGAATTCGAGAGCCTAAACATCAAGCTTAGGGTCTAGGCTACCTATGCTCCAAGTTTGGCGGGCATCCACTCAAGTTTAATAGATAAAATTTCTTGCCCTATGTGCCACTCCAAGAGGGAAACCCTAGGTTCTTCTCCTTCAACTTGAATACTTCCTTGAAGGTCGTATGAGCTTAGTACTTGTTGAAGTATAACACAAGAAGCCTTTTCTCTCATGCCTTGACCTTTTGAATACCTATTACCGTCGAAAAGCCACAAAACCCTAGGTCTTGTGCCTTATTTTCTAAGGCTTTTCCTTGAAAGAAATTTGCTTCTTTGAAGCCTTGTACCTTTATTGAGTCTCTCTTTCGAATGAGCTCTAGCTTGATCACTTCATGTCCTATACCTAGTGTATCTATTCTAGGTGATCAAAATCATATCAGGACTCATCCCATTGGTGAAACTCTATAAAAAGCAGGGGATCTTGGCTGTAAAGCCCTAAATTCGAAAATAAACAAGTTTTAAGAAAATTTGTACTCGGAATCCAGATAATGAAATTTTGAAGCAGAACATATCAATTCACTACTGAGTACTTACCTAGAACCCTGTGTTTGAAGATGTTTCTGACCCGTCGTGGCTCCCGCTCCCGTTACCAAAGCGCCCTTTTCCTCCCAACCTATCTAGGGTCTACCTATATGGTCCCCAGATCTAGAAGACAAGTCTATTAGCCCCCGTTCCCAAAACTCCAAGAACGATCAAGCTCAATCTCTCTCTGTTTGTGACTGTTAAAACTTCCTACTCTGTCTCTGTAAAACTCCAAAGAAAACTCTCCAACTCCCACAGTTAGAAATAGTACTTCAGTTCAATGCTCCCCTCCCCTGCCTTCATCTCCTCGACTCCCTTATATGCTCAAAATTCACTGTCTCAAAATCCTTCGGTTGTTGGTTTCTTACCTTCTAGCACCATCTTTTCCTTTTAGAGTCGGTTACCTTCATAATGAAATGATGCATAGGTTGAATTTATTTATTTAGTTTAGTTAGGAGTTAACACTATTTTATTTAATGAAATTTTTAATTAAATTAATTTACTTTATTTATAATTTTAAATAAATTACCTTATTTAGAATTTAAATAAATTATTTTATTTATTTTAATCAAATTAAATTGTAAATTAAATAAATTTACTTCATAATTCATTATATTTTATATTTTCTTTTGATTAAGGATTATCATACATATATATGTATATAAGGGTGGTATACATATCAAGTACCTAATTTGATATATTTATTATATTCCGGTGAGATAGGAATTTACTTCGATAATCAATTCATTAACCTAAACTTAGACATTTTCCAATATTAGCCAATATGTATACTAGTGCAATACATGCAGTTCATGCATATGTAGCTATCATATGGATGCCCCGTACGCATGCTAATATTCACACCCTGTATGTAATTGTAGGTGGTTCATTACATACACCCCTCCTAAAAACTTCGTCCCGAAGTTAGGGTTTATATAGTATATTAGTAATTGTTTAGTGATGAGTATAATTACGTAAGAATTGTGTTTCATAATTGAATTTTTGTTTAATATGAGGGCACTTAAAATTTTGTGTTTTGAACATTTTAAAATTTTATAAACATACAAGTCATGTCCTGCCCCAGCTAGGTTCCCAAGCTATTCTAGAATCATCCTATCTTTCATAATCTCTTCCGCTCCCATCTTATCTGTCCTCTAGTGGAATATGCCATGGCATCAACTACACTGACCTTACCATTCATACACCCCAAGGGTGACCGTGTCAACTATATCGACCTAATTTCTTAGTAGGCATCTGGTAGTCATCATCACGCGACTAGGGGAGCGTGACTCGCATAGTCCTCCCATCACTCCAGGTTTTGGAGGATAAAACGATGAGTAATACCTCCACCCCTCCGAGTGGAACCAGGGTCAATATCCTATCTTGGAATTTCATTGAGCCCCAATTGTTCTTGGAGTTTTGTCATCACATGGTCAGTTTGGTAACAATGTTATCAGCAATGTCAACACTTATCCACACATATGCATCAATATATTCAAAACAAATTGCATTTAAATAACAGTTTTTGTGTATTTCACATATGTTGTTATCTACGATATTGACCCTTGCATTTACATAACGTAGTTGGCCATGTCCAACCCATATATCTGTAAGTTAGCTTTCATATTAAAATATAGTCATTATTTCATTTCCATCTCATCAATCATGTCGATATACGAAATAAAATAAAATTAGAGATATCTCATCCATAACATAATTCAAAATTTAGATTTCATAGCAAGGTTAATCAAATACTAAACTTCATATTGGTATCCATAATCCAGCAATGTTAATTAAATATCATATTTCATATTAGTGTCCACGTACCAACAGAGTTAAGCAAATAATATATACCAAGTATCAGCAAAATTAAGCAAATAACATATTTCTTATTGGTATCCATGTACCAGCAAAATAAAACTCATTTTTACATGGATAGTTCAAAATGATAGTCTTAAGTATCTAACTAAAATAAAGTAGTCATATAGAAAATAAGGTTTTAAGTTCTTCAAAATCAACACAAGTTGGGGTATCTTCGACATATGGTCTCTGTATCTTTCCAAGTAGCCAATCCAGGGCTATACTTGTCCCATTGGACCTTAACTTGGTCTACCAGGTGGTTCCTAAGTTGTCGAACCCTACGTTCCAGTATACGTAATCGTTCGACCGAAATTGTTCCCTCTTCTGATACCTGCAATTCCTTCCATTGAAGGTTATGAGATTTGTCAACAATGTAATGTCTTAATACAGATACATGAAATAAAATATGAACTTTATGCATGTGGGGTGGCAGTGCAAGACGATAGGCGACAAGTCCTGTTGACCATTGGAGTAGCACCTGATGATCATTTGAAGACTCCACGCCCAAGGATGATCCAGAGGAAAGTTGTACCATCAGATATCATCAGTCAACAGAGTTTTCTAACTTTACTTCTATCTTCTCATCATCTTTCTTGTACCCAAAGTCCACACCCTGTGGGGAATTGTAATAAGCAATAATAGTAATGATGAGTTTTTGAGTCTGTAACAGGCCTAGGATGTTGGGACTCGATCAGCAAATGAGTACACCTTGGAGTGTTTTATTTATCTAGTTAATTATCCCTTATTTTTCAGAGGCGGATAATTTTCTGGGTTTTTTCACTCACTTTTACCCCAAAGTCGGAGTGACAGTTTGAAGGTTGAGCCCCTAACACATTTTAGTGTCTATATTTGATATATATTACCATACTAGATCACACAAAAAATTTCGTGGAATTTGGCTAGGTCTAAATAGGATTTTTTAATAATTAAAAATTTCCCGCAAAACATGATTTTTTAATTATTTTCTATCTAATGGTATAAATAAGTGGCCTTAGGAAATGTCTGGGGCGTGTGACTACTCGAAATTCATCCTCAGAGGCCCAACATTATCTTAGGACCCACTTTGGGGGTCAAAAAATGACTTATAGTCCCTCAAAAGCCGATTTTTCAAATGACAGTAGCAAAAATGAAGAAAAAATCCAAAAAAATGAATAATTGGAAAAATTTATAAATTTTTTCAAAGTCAAAATAAGTCAAATTTTGACATGGAATTTATGTGTAGAGTCAAGGGTGATGTGGCAAGCATGTGGGGCCCACCTCATAAAGTACAACAAGCTCAAGTCAAAAATTCAAGTCAAAGCAGGTCAAAAGGGTTTTAGCATTTTTGAACTTTAGATAGCTTAAACAGAGAGAGAAGGGATTTAGTGTGACAACTCCTTTTCTGAGTTCCCTGCCACCAACCACACCTTATGGGGTTGAAGGCTTTTCTCACTGACTTGTAGGTAGGTGTAGGCGGCAGGGTCAACATTTTTGGCGCCATTGTCGGGGACAAGCTTTTTTGTACTTGAGAAATCGACTAACTGTTGAAGTTTCCAAGTCTGGCATGTTAGAAACCCTTCATGCACTTCACTGATTTATTCCTACCTACTTGTTCTGTTAATTAACAAGTTATTTACCATGTAAATACTGGAAATAAATACAGATACATGCTCAACACATTACAGATCATCAACTGAAGGAAATAGAAACAAGCACACAAGTGACACTGTTGTTTTTGGACTAATATCCCGGGAAAAACCCAATGCAGGAAAACCTGTGCAGTGATCTGAGGGTTTGATTTATTAAGCAGTTTCAGAATACAATCTGGGTGCCAAATCTAGCTCCCAACAGAGAAAAATCTCGGCAATAGTACCTCTCTACTCGGAAGTAGATATTCCGGCTGAAACCACGGATAAACACTCCGGCGGCTCCACAGCTCCAATCTTCCCCACGAAACCCCAGCGTCAGCCTCTAGGGACTGCGTCAACCTCTCTCTGGCCCAGTGTTAGCCCAGCGTCACTCTAGCTTGGCCTGCGTCAACCTCTGGAGGCTGTGTCAGCCCTCTAGCCCTTTGCGTCACCCACGCTGGACCTCTGAGGCACTGCGCAGCTCCTGGCTGCCTCTGCATGATACCTGGCTGCCTCTGCGTGAACCCTTGGCTGCTTCTGCGTCCCTCTCTCCGGCTACTGTGCTGATCCTCCCGGTGCTATCTTTGCCTCTCTGCTTCTGTATTCACTGCCCCTCAGCTGCAACTCTGACCACTCTCTCAACTTTCTCAGCAAACCCAGCGACAAAAAGTCGAAATCTTGATCTCTTGGTGTGTTCTCCAAGTGACCCTCAAGCCTTCTCTTATACTTTTCTCGTTGACAATTCAACGACCGAGATTAAGTCCCTAATCAATGGCTAAGATTAGATTTGGCTTGATCCATGACTTTTGGACCATTCTAACACAGTTTTATATTAATTCACATTAATATTTTATTTTTCCTAAGTTTAGACTTAGGGACTCCATTAAAAATATTAATTATTTTAATATCTCCCAAACTGTTTAGACCATGCCCAAACCCTTTCTGGGTATTGTTGATCTCATGTGCCTTAGCCTCTCCACCAATTTTCATGGCTAGAGCACATTCAATGCTACCCCAAATCAACACTCCCTCTTAGCGAGGACTGTGCTCTAGTAATACTCCTCACTGAGTATCACCCTGATCATACGGCATCTGTCCTTGTGCTGATGCTAGGCCTACTACCCATCATCTGCACTGCTGCATCTTGTACTGCTACCCATGGCCCTGCCACTGCCACTGTTGCATCCATACTGCAACTCCCTCTGCATCCGTGCTGCTGCCCATGGCCCTGCCACTGCCACTGCTACATCTGCACTGCAACCCCTCTCATCATGTTGCATTGTGCTGCCCATAGCACTACCACTGCTAACTGCTGCACTGCAACTCAGTTACTGAGAAGTAAGTAACTGATCTCCCAACTCTGACATCTCCGTCAGGCTAGAAACACTCTTGATGCTGAAGCTCCCTCTGTCACTGACAAGTGCTCCCTCTCTAACCTCTGTGCTGCTGCAACAACTCCATGCATCTCACACTGTTGCACACCTCTCTGTGCCATCTTGCACTGGTGCAACACTCCTGTGCCTCTCGCACTGTTGCAGCTTGCTAGCCTCGCGCTGTCCTGGGAATCTTGCACTGTAGCTCCCTCTGTCGCTCCATCCGCATCCGTCTCTACTGACATCACCAGTACTGCTACTCCTCTTCAGGGCTCCCGTAGCAAGGTCTAATCCAAGAGGCTGGGTACCTCGAGGATCTTGCCCCTCATCCCCTGTATTCCGCCTAACTACAGCTTGATGTCTCCCCACTTCCACTCAAGTGGTGTGTGTGCACTCATGGCACAATCATCGTCTGTCTCCACTTCCTTCTCTTCCATTGCTAGCACTGCCTTGGTCTTGGATGCCTCTCCCTTACTCTTCTTCCTTGGACACTGGTCACATAATGACCTAGCTCCCCACAGTGGAAGCATTTGACCTTGGAGAGGTCCTTCTTCCGTTTCCCCTGCTTTCCCTCAGATGCTAGGGCAAAATCCACCTCCTCCTCCTTCTTGATTCTGATCCCCTTGCCGCTGCTTCCTGCCTTGCTCAGCGTTCTGATCTCTTCTTAGTGAAGAGCAGCCCACATTTCCTCCCAATCTGGAAGGGTCGCCCTACCCAGTATGCTCTGGACAAACACCTCCCAGTCTTCTGAAACTGCGTTCAGGGCTGTTCTCACCATCAATTCTCGATCCGGCGTTGCCCCTATGGAAGTCAGCTGATCCCGGATCTCCTTCAATCGACCAAGGAATGGGTCGATCTGTTCTCCCTTCTGCATCTAGTATGATCGCAGCTGATTTTCTAGTAACATCCTTCTCTGCACAGAAATATGCTGGTACAATTTCTTTAGGGCCTCCCACATCTCATTTGTCGTTTCCTTTTCGGCAATATGTGGTACTACATGGTCCTTGACCCTGTCAAGGATGATGCTCTTGGCCCTCACAATTGCCTCCTCGTACTTGTCGTTATCAGCTGGGTCAACTGGGATAGATATCGTCCTTAAGGCAAAGTGCTTGACACAATTCCTGTCTAGAACGGATAAGATTCTGGCCTTCCAGACTACGAAGTTTGAGGCTCCGTCCAGTCTATCCTGGTCTCTTACCCCGTTCACTACCATCTCGCTGCTCCTCTACTTCCCTCCTGGAAGTTCTTGGTGTGACTCCTTCTGAGCCTCAATTTCCCTCCTAGAAACCCTTCTGCCAATGTCGAGATGCTCCCACTCCGATCACTAGTGCAGCTACACCACTGATCTTGATTTCTCGGCTATAAATCCTCGGTAGCAACTCCCTCCTCCTTGGCCTTGCCCTGTTAGGTACTGTTCTGACTACAGTACCCCACCAGCTCCACTCTACAACTTACCCACAACCTCCTAAACCCCAACAAACTGAAGGTTAGAGCTCCTAGGCTTTGCGCAATCCCGGCACCGGCAATTCAACTTCCTCAACCAACTGCGTCAACCCTCCTGGCCTCTGCGTGGCTCTGCATGAGCCTGTCTTTGCCTCCCTCAGCCTCTGCACTGCCTCTTCCTAGCTCAATCTTGATGACGCAGGCACTACGTCACCCCTTCCTTGCTGCTACTTTGCTAGGAATAGCTTCTATCACTCGGGACAATTGTTTTCTGTTGCTGCTGCTCTGCTTGGATGATGTCCTCAGTTCTCCTATGATCTGCAACCACGCTCTGATACCATGTTGAAGT
Organism: Pinus tabuliformis; assembly: GCA_031772625.1. Classification (NCBI taxonomy): domain Eukaryota; kingdom Viridiplantae; phylum Streptophyta; class Pinopsida; order Pinales; family Pinaceae; genus Pinus; species Pinus tabuliformis. Next base: position 924,053,104 of record CM062814.1, read on the forward strand.
TTCTAAGTCTGGCACGTTAGAAACCCTTCATGCACTTTACTGATTTATTCCTACCTACTTGTTCTGTTAATTAACAAGTTATTTACCATGTAAATACTGGAAATAAATACAAGTACATGCTCAACACATTACAGATCATCAACTAAAGGAAATAGAAACAAGCACACAAGTGACACCATTGTTTTTAGACTAATTTCCTCAGAAAAACCCAATGCAGGAAAACCGGTGCAGCTATCTGAGGGTTTGATTTATTAAGCAGTTTCATAATACAATCTGGGTGCCAAATCCGGCTCACCCAACAGAGAAAAATCTCGACAGTAGTACCTCTCTACTCGGAAGCAGATATTTCGGTTGAAACCCCGAATAAACACTCCGACAGCTCCACAACTCCAATCTACCCCACGAAACCCCGGTGTCAGCCTCTAGGGACTGCGTCAGCCTCTCTCTAGCTTGGCTTGCGTCAACCCTCTAGCCCTTTGTGTCACCCACGTTGGCCCTCTGAAGCACTGCGTAGCTCCTAGCTCACGCAGAGGCAGCCAGGATAATTGCATTTGTTGCCCACTCTGTTGTAAAGGACATTTTAGTCCAAGATGATTGCTTAGGAACTCAAGCTAGGTGGGTCTCGAAAATTCAAGAGTATGATTTGGATATTAGACCTACCAAGCTTGTGAAAGGCCAAGGATTGACCAAAATCTTGACTGAAGGAAATGAAAAAGCGATAAGAATGATTTGTCAAAATGATTTGGAATTAACTTCATCAGAACTTCAAATATTGGGTCAACTTGAATGGTATAAAGACATTATTTATTATTTGCAAAATTTTCATGTCCTAACCATTTAGTTGGCCATAAGAGAAGAGCATTAAGGCTTAGAGCAACTAAGTATTGCATTATGAAGGATGGTCTGGGTTGGAGAAATCCGAAGGGGATAATACTTAGGTGTGTTGATGAAGTTGAAGCCAAAAATCTTCTTTCTGAGTTCCATTCAGGATTTTGTGGAGGGCATTATGTCGCTAAGACTACTAGCCACAAAATCTTGAGGGCTGGTTATTTTTGGCCTTCTATTTTTGTTGATGTGCACAAGTATGTTAGAGGTTGCCAAGCTTGTCAACTATTCGCTAGGAAGCAGAAGTTAGCCTCTTTGCCTCTTCAGCCCGTGGTCGTGGAGGCTCCCTTTAAACATTGGGAGCTAGATTTTATAGGGAAATTAGATGAAAATTCAAGTAATAGCTACTCATGGATTATAACTGCCACTGATTCTTTTACTAAGTGGGTAGAGGCCATCCCTACAAAACACGCCACCAACAAAGTAGTGATAGATTTTCTTGAAGATAAGATTATCACTTGTTTTGGTGTCCCTGCCAAGATTACTACCGACAATGCCAAGCCTTTTAGCTCTGCTGAATTCTCATCGTTTTACTTTAAGTATGGCATTATTTTATCCCATTCATCAAACTACTATCCTCAGGGTAATGGCTTAGCAGAGACTAGTAATAAGAATTTGATAATCGTAATCAAGAAGATAGTAGGGGATAACAAACGGGCATGGGATAGTAAAATTAAATATGCTTTGTGCGCTGATAGGATTACAAAGAAGAGTTCTACTGGGAAGAGTCCCTTTGAGTTAGTTTATGGCTTGGATGTTACCCTTCCTGTGCATTTGAGGTTACCAGCTTACCAATTGCTACAAAGTTTTAATCTAATAAAGATGTGCAATGTAGGATTGACCAAATTGTAGAACTGGATGAAACTAGAAGAAGAGCCTTTGAGCATTGTTGTAAAAATCAATCTAAGGTAAAAGGAAATTTTGACAAATCATCTAGCAATAGAATGTTTTCTAACAATGATATGGTTTTGCTATGGGATCGCAGGAATAAAAAGCCAGGAAATCATGGTAAGTTTGATAGTTTGTGGCTTGGACCATACATTATCAGGGAAGCAGCTGGACAAAATTCCTACCATTTGAGCACTTTGGATGGAGAACCACTCGAGTTACCTGTGAACGGCCAATTGCTCAAATTGTTCTACAAAGAAAATATCTGATGCAATGGGGCATCTTTTTGTATCATATTTCTAACCTTATCTCGTGTCATTTTTGTTTAATTAGTTTTATTTCATGAATAAATTGTCATTTATGCTATTAAAATAAATTTTCATTTCTTCGTTTCTATACTTTATTTTATTTGATGATATTTTGAATGGATATTGCGGATATATGTCTTTTGTCGGTTGATGTAGATTCCAGGTTCTTGCACACTATCACTTTGTATCTAGCATGCATCCCCATATGGAGCCAAATGTTGACCACTAGAGTGGCACCTGATGATTATATGAAGACTCCACGCCCAAGGATGATCCAGAGGACACTAGTACCATCAAATATCATTAGTCAACAGAGTTTTTTAACTCTACTTCTATCTTCTCATCATCTTTCGTGTACCCAGATTCCACAGCCTGCGGGGAATTGTAATAAGTGATACTAGTAATGATGAGTTTTTGAGTCTATAACGGGCCTAGGATGTTGAGACTCAATCAGCAAATGAGTACACCTTGGAGTGTTTTTTTATCTGGTTAATTATCCCTTCTTTTTCAGAGGCAGATAATTTTCTGGGTTTTTTCACTCACTTTTTACCCCAAAGTTGGGGTGACAGTTTGAAGGTTGAGCCCCTAACACATCTTAGTGTCTAGAGTTGATGTATATTACCATACTAGATCACACAAAAAATTTCGGGAATTTGGCTAGGTCTAAGTAAGATTTTTTAATAATTAAAAATTTCCCACAAAAAGGAATTTTTTAATTATTTTCTATGTAATGGTATAAATAAGTGGCCTTAGGAAATGTCTGGGGCATGTGCCTACTCGAAATACATCCTCAGAGACCCATCATTATTCTAGGACCCACTTTGGGGGTCAAAATATGACTTATAGTCCCTCAAAAGCCGATTTTTCAAATGATAGTAGCAAAAATAAGGAAAAAAATCAAAAATATGAATAATTGGAAAAATTTATAAATATTTCCAAAGTCAAAATAAGTCAAATTTTGACATGAAAATTATGTGGAGAGTCAAGTGTGATGTGGCAAGCAAGTAGGACCCACTTCATAAAGTACAACAGGCTCAAGTCAAAAATTCAAGTCAAAGCAGGTCAAAAGGGTGGTCAAAGGCATCACATAAAATTTATGAAATGTCAAGTATGGCTAAAGTCTCAACTCAATGCATTAGAAATAAAGTGCAATCATACGTTGGAAATCAAGTGCGAATGAAAAGTGAGTGAGTGGGGAGTGGACCCCACCTCACTTCCTTGTATATGCATAACTCAACCAACAAGAAATACGCATATGCCAATCAGACTTATCAGCATCTACAGCAGTCAATACAAAGGTATATACACAGATTTGGATGCGCAGTTGACTTCAGTTGAAGTGGAGTGTGTTTCTACTTTAAAGACCTCTTGTTTACGTGAGTATCCAGCCAAGTACACGCAGATTTACTTGAGATCAGAGCCAGCTACACTCAGCCTTCACACTGGCAGTCTTCTAGAACACACGCAGGGACAAATTTGCACACATTTTTTAGGACTGTGGGTTCATGGGACAGTGTTGATTTAGTGGCAGTTCACAGCATTCATTACTTTTTTTTGGTGGCAGTTTTCAAGAGTAAATTGTGGGATATGTTTCCCTTCATTTCCACACAAATATATGCTTGTGTCACTCATACTCATACGCTTGGCTAAACAGGAGTATACACTGCCACATTTCAGATTTAACTTCACATATGTTTTGGTCTCTCATACACTTGGAGTTCAATTTGGCTTTGTGATCTCCACATTTCTCCACTTATCACTTGGTTTCTCCATTGGGATTGGCTCCCATTTGCCTATTTAAATGAGCTTTGGCTCTCATCTTTGCATCATATAGAACAAGTTGTTGGGCTTGCGAAGACTTCGTTGGATTCTGTATTCATCTTTCATATAATAAAAGAAACTTTGGGGTACTATTATGTTGGTGTTCTCCTTCCATTTCTTGAGGTGATGTTATTTCAATTGTTGTGCTTTACATTCTACATGTATGTTGGATTATGCTAGTTATGATTTTCCCACTTGTTTGGATTAACATATGCAAGCTATCTTGTATGGTTTTTCGGTTAGAGAAATACTCTAGGAAGAGGAGCACTAGAAGATTTTTGGTGAAATTCTCAGCCTTCTCCTCCATTGTATAATCTAATCATTTATGATTGCTGACATCTTTTTTCCAAGTGTATAGAGATTTTTAGATTTGGTTGGAGGATTTACTTGGGCGTGGGGTAGCTCTCCAATAGACGAACTAACTCCCAAGATCAAGAATAGAAGGACCCAATCGGTTTGCCTCAAGGATCTCATCAAACGATTTTGAAAGAGGGAGTTTCCTTTCCTCTAGACTACTAAGATCACATATATTTAAATTAAATATTTTTCTTGATCAATATCTTGTGCTTTCAAGGATTTTATTTGCTACCTAGAGCATTGCTTTAACTAGACAAGTATGGAGTTCTACTTGCATGTCTTGATCTAGTTCTTGTACACTAATTGTAGATTATCCTTTTGACTATTTCATGTCATCTTTATCTCCACTTCAGGATTGCTTTACTTTCAATTTTTTAATCATTCTACTATTATTTTAAGCAAAATACAATTTCATTTCTTAAAGAGCAAATACTTGGAAGGCACTGGTTGTTTATGTATTTCATGCTTATCTTATGATGGTTATTGCTCATATCAGTTTTTGCTTATAAGTCTTAAAGAAATAATCTATTTAACTCTAACAATTCTCCTAGAAACTCATATCTCTTTTTTAACTTAACCTTTCATTAGGGACCACCCCCCTTAGCTAACCTAGGAGATAGCTTAAACGGAGAGAGAAGAGATTTAGTGTGACAACCCCTTCTCTAAGTTCCCTGCCACCAACCACACCTTGTAGGGTTGAAGGCTTTTCTCACTGACTTGTAGATAGGTGTAGGCGGCAGGGTCAACAGGCCCAACTTTTTCCAGAATTTTGAATGGCCCAATAAATCGAGGTGACAACTTTGTTTCTTTTTCAAACCGGATGGTGCATTTGTTTGCTCTGATGCGGATGAAAACTTGATCCCCTACTTCATAATTCCTATGTGTTCTGTGAGCATCAATATAACTCTTCTGTTTATCTTGTGTCTCCTTTAACCGTTGTCTAATTTGTTTTACCTATTCTTCCATCTCTTGTATTAATTTTGGCCCCACTATCACCTGATCTTCTAACTTGTCCCAACTTAACGACGTTTTGCAAGGTCTATCATGTAATGCTTCGAATGGAGGCATCCCGATTGAACTGTAGCAACTGTTATTATATGCAAATTCAATAAATGGCAAGTACTTTTCCCAGTGTGTTTGTTGGTCCATAGCGTACATTCTTAGCATATCTTCTAAAACTTGGTTCACCCTTTCTGTTTGTCCATCAGTCTCAGAATGATAAGTTGTACTTAAATTTAATTGAGTTCCTAAAGCTGACCGCATACAAGTCCAAAATCTTGAAGTGAATCGTAAGTCCCTATCTGATATGATTTTCTGAGGCACTCCATGGAATCTTATGATTTCATTTATAAATACTTGAACTATGTCAGCAACTTCATAAGTATCTCTCACAGGAATAAAATGAGTGATTTTCATTAATTTATCCACTACAACCAAAATGGCATTATGCCTTTGTGGTGTAAGAGGTAGCCCGACAATAAAATCCATTGAAATCACCTCCCATTTGGTCATAGGCATGTCATGAGATTGTAGGAGACCTGCTGGATGACAATGGCTAAGGCACATGAGTTCTAAAGAACCTAGAAACCGTTTGTTGAAATTCCATCCGGATTGTATTTTATTAAAACAATTAATATTTTTAATGGGGTTCCTAAGTCTAAACTTAGGGAAATTAAAATATTAATGGGTATTAATCAAAATATGGGTGAGAATGATCTAAAAGGCGGATCAAGTCATGTTTCAATCTTAGTCGTTGATTAGAGACTTAATCTCAGCCATTGAAGACTCAACAGGACAACTATAAAATGGAAGCTTGGGGTTCATTTGGAAACACACACACAGAGATTGAGGAAATCGATTTTCTGAGGTGAGAAGTTCTCAGGAGGAAAATCGATTGGGGGGATCTTGCTACAGAGGGGCAATGAGAATCCGGGAGAAGGGCTTTCCAGAGAACACTAACAGATAGGCAGAGAGAGCTTGCAGAGAGGCGGCGCAGAAGCCGGGAGAGCTGACGTAGAAAAGTTGCCTGTCACGCAAAATCCAGAATTGTCGGAACCGCCGAAACTGTCGGGAACAGCCGAAACTGTCGGGAACTGTCGGCATTACAGAAACAGTTGGGAGAGTTGACGCAGAGGCAGCGCAGTAGCTGGGAGAGTTGACGCAGAAAAGTTGTCTATCACGCAAAGTCCAGAACTGACAAAACAGCGAAAACTGCCGGGAACTATCGAAACTGTCGGGAACTGCTGGAACAGCCAGGAGAGCTGACGCAGAGGGCAGAGACGCTGACGCGGGGCTGACGCAAAGCCTGAAAGGTTGACACAGAGCCTACGCAGGGCTAACGCAGAAATAGTCAGGGTTAGCCAATCTTGTGCTGGATCAACCGGAATTCTGCTAGGTGAAGTGAGATAAAACTCACTCAGATTTTCAGCCAATATTTTCTCTGTAAAGGATTGCTAGATGAGCATCCTAGATTTGTATTCAGATATTTCTCCTACATAATAATAAACCCTCAAAACTGTTGCACCGGTTTTCCCGCATTGGGTTTTTTCGGGGACTATTGTGTCCAAAAATAAGCGTGTACTATGTATCTTGTTCTTTGCTCTGTTTTTTGTTTCATGAAATCAAATATTTAATAAGTGTAGGCTGCAGAAGTAATTTGCTTCAGTATTCAGAATAATAACTTGATGAACATAATTTAAAAATCAAGTAGGTGAAGTAGATTCAGATTTGTTGTAATAGGGGTTCCTTCAGAGTGTAGGATTTTCACAGGCTGAAGACCCTTCACAAATGGGATAACACTTCAGAGAATGGCAGTCCATGGGAGCAGACTTCAGGGAAGCACTCTCTTTCAGAGATTTCTACAAGCTCAATCAGAATGAGAAGAGAAAGGGTTATGGAGGATAGGGCACGCAAAGCTATGAGTTGCAGAGGACGATAGGGAGGATGTACTTCCCCACGTACGTGTAAAAATTCCTAGAATCGAAGGAACCCCTACTACAGAAAATCTGAATCTACTTCACCTACTTGATTTTTAACATTAACCAAGTTATTCTTTTGAATACTGAAGCAAATTACTTTTGTAGCCTACACTAATTAAATATTTGATTTCATGAAACAGAATACAGAGCAAAGAACAAGATACATAGGACACACTTATTTTTGGACACAATAGTCCACAAAAAAACACAATGCAGGAAAACCGATGCACCAACTCTGAGTGTTTATTATTATGCATCAGCAATATCTGAATACAAATCTAGGATGTTCATCTAGCAATCCTTTACAGAGAAAAATACTGGTGGAAAATCTGAGTGAGTGTTACCTCACTTCACCCGTCAGAATTCCGGCACAAGACTGGCTAACCCGAGCTATTTCTGCGTTGGCTCTGCATCAGCCCTGCGTCACCTTCTCTGCCCTCTGCGTCAGTTATCCTGGTTGTTCCGGCAGTTCCGATTGTTCTCAGCAGTTCAGATAGTTCCCAACAATTTCAGTTGTTCTGGCAGTTTTGGATTCTGCGTGACAGACAACTTTTCTGCGTCAACTCTCTCGACTACTGCACTTCCTCTGTGTCAACTCTCCCGGCTGTTCCGGCAGTTCCCAACAGTTTCAGTTGTTCTAACAGTTCTGGATTCTGCGTGACGGGCAACTTTTCTGTGTCAACTCTCCCGGCTACTGCGCTGCCTCTCTGCAAGCTCTCTCCACCTCTCTGTTCTTTATTTTCGAAAAGTCCTTTTCCCATATTCTCTCTGCCCTCAGCTACAAGATCTCCCCAATCGATTTTCCTCATAAGAACTTCTCACCTCAGAAAATCGATTTCCTCAATATCTCTGTGTGTGTTTCCAAATGAACCCCCAAGCCTCCATTTTATACTTTTCCTGTTGAGTCTTCAACGGCCGAGATTAAGTCTCTAATCAACGGCTAAGATTAAAGTATGACTTGATCCGCCTTCTAGATCATTCTCACCCATATTTTGATTAATACCATTAATATTTTAATTTCCCTAAGCTTAAACTTAGAAACTCCATTAAAAATATTAATTATTTTAATAAAATACAATTCGGGTGGAATTTCACCAAACGGTTTTTGGGTTCTTTAGAACTCATGTGTCTTAGCCTCTCCACCAATTTTCAAGGCTAAAGCACTTGCAATGCTACCAAAAACTAACACTCCCTCTTAGCAAGGAAAGTGCTATAGCAATAATGTCCCCTTGCATGTTGTTCTGTTTCTAAAGCACCTCCTCTTTGCACTGTTGCTACCACCAACACTATGTTATTGCTGCCCATGACACTGCCACTGCCACTGCTGCATCTGTACTACAACTCCTTCTCAAATGCTGCATCTGTTGTGCTGCTAGTGCTGCCACTACTAACACTGCATCCGTACTGCAACTCAGTTGCTGAGAGAAGCAACTAAAAAATAGTTGAACTGAACTGTGTTCAATATAATACAATGAATGTTGGAATCTGACTGCTCTAGTCTCTGACGCTCTGAATCTTTTGCACTGCTGCTGACTACTTGCCATCTGCATTGCTACCAACCTTACTCTGTGTTGATCAATCTCTGGTCCCCAGCTACTGCATCTATCCTCCAAACACTCCACTGCATCATCCGACACTAAGTCCATCTCGCTACTCCTGAATCTTGGGCTCTTGTAGCAAGGAATTGATCCAAAACGTGGACTCCTCAAGGATCCTACCCACATGCAGTCCTCCCGATGACAGCTCAATATCACCCCATCTCCCTCCTGGATATGCGTGGGAACTCATGGCAAACTCATCCTCGTCAATCTTTGTTGAAGCAGCCTTATGATCATGTTTCTCATCCTTGTCCTTTTTCTTCAAAGGACACTGGGATGCATAGCGGCCCAACTCGTCACAATTGAAACATTTCACCTTCGAAATGTCCTTCTTTCGCTTCGGCTTCTATTATCCCTTCGATGCTAAAGTTGCGTTCTCCTCCTCCTCCTTCGTCTTTGTGCCACTCCCACTGCTACCATTGAGGTTGACCTTCACTAGGTCCCTCCTTAACTCCTCTTGTTGAAGAGCCGCCCACATCTCCTCCCATGAAGGTAGTTTTTCTCTGCCTAATATGCTTTGGACGAAAACTTGCCATTCATCTGAGACTCCATTCAAGGCTATGCTCACCATTGCGGTTGGTTGAGTGGATCCCACTGCAACAAGCTAGTCTCTGGTGTCCTGAAGGCGTTTAAGATAGAGGTTCACCCCTTCTCCTTTCTACATCAAGGTCCGTTGCAACTTCTGCTCTAAATACATCTTCCGTTGTTCGGAAGAGTCTTCATACTGAGAAGACAAGGCTTCCCACATCTCTTGGGCTATATCCTTGCCCTGCAAGTGTGAGACCACATGATCTCGAACTCCATCGAGAATAAGCCTCTTTGTCTTCCCCTGCTCCGCCTTGTATTTTTTCTTTTGATCGCTATGAGCAGGAACAGCTACAACATTATTGACGTAGGCCTCGAGATCATATTCCTCCAGACTAGCTAAGATTCTGGTCTTCCATATGACATGGTTGGAAGCACCTTCCAACTGTCCTGATCTTTGAGCCCATGCGATGCCATGTCACCCAACTGTCGAACTGACTCCTCTAGTCACTATTTAGCACTGCTCAGCTGCTCAATAAGTGAGAAATTCGAACTTACTGGCGGAAAGTTCTCTGAGGAGAAAATTCCCCTTCTACTTGTCTTCGTTCTTTTCCAGCGAATTTCTACCCCGGCAGAAACTGTGCCCTTCAAGCACTGCGCTAAGGCTCTGCGTCACTCCCTCTACCTCTGCAAACTCATGAACTGGAAATCGTACCTCTCTGTTGTCTCACTCAGAGAGAGATTTCCTCAGATCTCCTTCCCGACAAGGATTGCGCAATCCCTTCAAGGAGATTTGAATTGCTGCCAAGTGCAGCTTTTGTCCTCACTGCTCAACATTGGATCTGCTTTTCCTGTTTCAAAATCAATGCTCTGATACCATGTGAAAATTCCTAGACTCGAAGGAACCCCTACTGCAGCAAATCTGAATCTACTCCACCTACTTGATTTTTAACATTAACCAAATTATTCTTCTAAATACTGAAGAAAATTACTTCTGCAGCATACACAATTAAATATTTGATCTCATGAAACAGAAAACAGAGAAAAGAACAAGATACATAGAACACACTTATTTTTGGACACAATAGTCCCCGAAAAACCCAATGCAAGAAAACTGATGCAGCAATTCTGAGGGTTTATTATTATGCAGGAGAAATATCTGAATACAAATCTAGGATTCTCATCTAGCAATCCTTTACAGAGAAAAACGCTGGTGGAAAATCTAAGTGAGTTTTACCTCACTTCACTCAGCAGAATTCTGGCTGATCTGGCACAAGACTGGATAACCCCGTTTATTTCTGCACTGGCTCTGCGTCATCCCTGAGTCACCTTCTCTGCCCTCTGCGTCAGCTATCCCAGCTATTCTGACAGTTCCGATTGTTCCCGACAGTTCCAGCAGTTCTTGGCAGTTTCGGTTGTTCCGGCAGTCTAGATTCTGCGTGACAGGTAGCTTTTCTGCGTCAGCTCTCCTAGCTACTATGTTGCCCTTGCGTCAGCTCTCCTGGTTGTTCCTGCAGTTCCCGACAGTTCCAGCAGTTTCGTCAATTTCAGTTGTTCTGGCAATTTGGATTCTGCGTGACAGGCAACTTTTCTACGTCAGCTCTCCCGGCTACTGCGTTGCCTCTCTGAAAGCTCTCTCCACCTCTCTGTTCTGTATTTTTTGGAAAGTCCTTCTCTCGGATTTTATCTGCCCCTCAGCTACAAGATCTCCCCAATCGATTTCCTCCTGAGAACTTCTCACCTCAGAAAATCAATTTCCTCAATCTCTATGTGTGTGTTTCCAAATGAACCCCAAGCTTCCATTTTATACTTTTCCTGTTGAGTCTTCAATGGCCGAGATTAAGTCTCTAATCAACGGATAAGATTAAAACATGACTTAATCCGCCTTCTAGATCATTCTCACCCATATTTTGATTAATACCCATTAATATTTTAATTTCCCTAAGTTTAGACTTAGGAACTCCATTAAAAATATTAATTATTTTAATAAAATACAATCCAGGTGGAATTTCACCAAACGGTTTCTGGGTTCTTTAGAACTCGTGTCTTAGCCTCTCCACCAATTTTCAAGGCTAGAGCACTTCCGATACTACCAAAAGCTAACAATACGATTGCACTGCCAAGTGCACTGCTCGGGCCTGAGTTGAGAAGATGGACACTTATTTCCAGCTTAACTGGATGACGGAGTTGGAAGCCATCAAGATGGCCACGTTGCACATGGAGGGGGAAGCCCACGACTGGTGGTTTCATGGCTTGGCTACCTTGGGGCATGCCAATGTGACTTCATATGAGGATTTCACTAGGAGGGTGGTGGAGCGCTTTGACCAGAGGGATCTGGAGGCTCACTTTAGGGAGCTAACCCAACTCCGACAAATAGGCAACCCAAAACAGTACATATCGGAGTTCTTGAGAGTCTCAGTGATGGTGTCGGACCTATCAGATGCTCGGAGGGTATACACCTTCATAGAGGGCTTACTCGAGCCCCTGCGTGGACTGGTGAAGTCATGCAGACCCTCCACGCTGCAGGAAGCAGTTACATGTGCCAAATATTTACAGGGGGCTATCCCCAAGACACGAGCACTCTTTCCTGCACGTACCACCTACCCCTAGAAGGGGAGTGATACTAGACCCCCAACTCAGAAAACCACCCAGGGACGGGGGCAACTAGATGATGAGACACGGAAGGGCCTCAGGAGGAGGAAGTTGTGCTTTACCTGTCGAGAGTCCTAGGCACTAGGCCATCGGTGCACAACTGACAAAGCACACTACATCGGGGGTTTCTCAAATAGTGACCAGGAGGACGAGGTGGAGCAGGAGTGTGGTATGGGAGATGGTGAGAGTCCAGCAGAGAGGGGACCACCACCACCACCTCCACAGGGGGGGTATCCTTTGCCCCATCCGGGGGAGTCCTTGCTTCTTTATGCGGGGTCCCCAAATTTCTAACATTGAGGATCAGAGGCACGATACAGGGGTAGCAAGTGTCAGTCTTAGTTGACAGTGGGGCTACCCACAACTTCATAGATGCCTAATTGGTTCAAAGGAGGGGCCTCACCACGACCGAGTTTGAGGGCTTTTCAATCTTGGTGCCAGGTGACCGAACCATGCAGTGCACTTGGTATGTGCCCACATTGACGGTGGCCATGGGAAACTACTCCATGACAAATCATTTCTTTGTGCTCGATGTGTCAGACACCAACGTGGTGATGGGTGTCCAGTGGTTGTACTCCCTTGGGCAAGTTACCACTAATTGGAAGAAACTGGAGATGGAGTTCATCGGCCTAGATGGCAAATCGGTGGTCCTTAGAGGCATGCATTCGTACCCACCACAGACAGTCTCAACGCATAGGATGGATTAGATTTGCAACATGGAGACATAGCATGGGCAGTAGAGTTGAGGGTTTCAGACGTTGGGGGGCAAACCCAGCCACCACCTCCAGACATATAGGCCTTGCTAAACAGGTAATCAGTGGTATTTGGAGACATCCCGCCAGGGCAGCCACCAGACAGGGGATTCGAGCACACCATCGAGCTAGAGCCTGGTGTGCAGGCAGTGATTACCACCCCTTATAGGTATCCTAAGGCCTATAAGGACGAGATTGAGCATGCCATCAAGGAACTGTTGGCATTGGGCCACATCAGGCCAAGTTCCAGCCCCTTTGCTCCTTCAGTGGTGCTGGTGAAGAAGGATGGAACCTTGTGCATGTGCATTGACTATCGAGCCCTCAACAGGAAGACATTGAAGAACAGGTACCCCATACCTCACATTGATGAGTTGATGGATGAGCTTAGAGGAGGCAAGTACTTCTCTAAGATAGATCTACGTTCGAGGTACCATTAGATCAGAGTGAGTGATCAAGATATCCACAAGACAATTTTTCGATGCCATTATGGGCACTTCGAGTTCCTGGTCATGCCCTTTCGGTTGACCAACGCCCCGACTACCTTTTAGTCATGTATGAACCATGTGTTCTGGAGGCAGTTGAGGAGGTTTGTATTGGTTTTTTTATGTCATTGTTATACAACAAAACTTGTGAGGAGCATCTCAAGCACTTGGAGGAGATGCTGCATATTTTGGAGGAATATCAGTTCTATGCCAAGATGTCCAAGTGTGAGTTTGGCCTACTGAGATGCTCTACTTGGGGCATATCATTGGCTCAGATGGGGTGAAGGTCCATGAGGAGAAGATACGATCTATCCGTGATTGGCCAATACCCAGAGATGTGACAGCGCTGAGGGGCTTCTTAGGCATCTGCACGTATTACTGGAAGTTTGTCAAGGGGATTTTGCAGTTAGCAGCTCCCCTCACAGATTCGACTAAGAGAGGGGCTTTCGCATGGACAGATGGGGAACCATTAGCTTTTGACCGCCTCAAGGAGTTGATGAGTAGTTTTCCAACATTGGCACTTCCAGACTTCTCCCAACCCTTCATCGTGGAGTGTGATGCATCAAGGGAGGGAGTTGGAGCAGTACTATCTCAGGATGGGCACCCCATTGCTTTCGAGAGTCGGAAGCTTTTACCACATGAGAGGTCCTATTCTATATATGACAAGGAGACATTGGCCATCATGCATGCCTTGGCCAAATTTCGGCAATATTTGGTGGGTAACAAGTTCCGGGTGAAGACTGTTCACAACAGTCTCCGTCACTTCATGGGGCAGCAGGGCCTCAACGACAGACAGTAGAGATGGGTCAACAAGGTGCAGGCCTATGATTTTGACATAGAGTATGTGTGGGGGAAACACAATGTGGTGGTTGATGCCCTATCCAGGAGACTTGCATGCCTATCACTCATGAGTATTTGCCATGATTGGAAGGCCCAGTTGTTGGTTGAGTATTCTAAGGACAGGAGGGCATGCGAGATTCTGGAGGGGACCCACACAGATGAGCGCTACCGAGTGATGGACGAGGTCATCTACTACAAGGGGCACATATTTCTGGTTCCCAACTCGCAGTTGAGGGAGAGAGTGCTCCAGGCAGCACATGACTCGCCATTGTCAGGACATCAGGGGTTTAGGAAAACATACATGGCAGTCAGGGAGTGTTTCACATGGAAGGGCCTCAAGGGGGACGTGTTGAGGCACGTACAAGAATGTGAGGCATGTCAGAGGAACAAAGGGGAGTTGATTCATCCCGTCGGGTTATTACAGTCGCTTCCCATCCCCAAGGGGAAATGGGAGAGTATCTCCATGGACTTCATCACTGGGCTCCCCATAGTACAGGGCAAGGATTGCATCTATGTAGTAGTTGATCGGTTGACCAAGTATGCCCACTTTTTCGCCATCCGACCCGGTATTCGGCTTCACAGGTTGCAGAGTTGTTCTTCAGGGAGGTCTTCTGGTTACACGGGCTTCCTAAGGACATAGTGAGTGATCGAGACAGCAAATTCATGGGAGGATTCTAGCAGGAGCTCTTCAGGTTGGTTGGTAATGAGATCACCCCTAGCACGAGCTGCCACCCCCAGACAGATGGCCAGACCAAGCGAGTTAATCAATGGCTTGAGGGGTACCTGAGAAACTACGTGACTGGGTAGCAGAGGGCTTGGATTCGATGGCTACACTTGGGCGAGTATTGCTACAACACCACCCATCACATGTCCATCAGTATGACTCCTTTCCGTGCCTTGTATGGTTATGATGCATTATCTTTTGCTGACATTGTTTTTGGAGAATGCTGGGGCCCAAAGGCAAAATACTGGATCCTAGAGAGCCAAGACATCCTCAAGGCTCTCAAGGATAACTTAGTGACAGCACAAATCAACAGAAGATGTACGCAGATAGGCACCGAACTGAGAGGCACTTTGAGGAGGGGGATTTGGTGTACCTCCGGTTACAGCCATACAGACAGTCCACCTTGAAGCAAAAGGGGGTCGAGAAGCTACAACCACATTTTTATGGGTCGTACAGGGTAGTCAAACGAGTTGGGGAGGTGGCCTACGAGCTGGAGCTACCTCTGAGGAGCAGGATTCACAACATATTCCATGTCTCATGCCTCAAAAAGGTGCTGGGACAACAGGTGACAGCAGCAGTTGAGTTACCCCCACTGGATGATGAGGGCCATTTGGTTTTGGAGCCTGAGGCCATTTTGGAGAGACGGGAGAGGAAGCTGAGGAGCAGGACCATTAGGGAGTTTTTGGTGCATTGGAAGAACCTGCCGAATGAGGATGCCACATGGGAAGGTGAGCACATTCTGGAGCACCCAGCGCTGAAGTTGCTTGAGGGAAAGCAACATTTGGGAGGGGAGGATTGTCATGTCCCTTCCCAAATGGATTTGTAACAGGTTTTGATCTCTCCACAATTTTGTATAAAATTTTGATAAGTAAAGAACCCAAGCAATTTTGACTTAGGGACTTAGGAGAAATGAAGGTTGTATTAAATTGCTAGTGGAAGGTGGGGGCCACCCACGTGGGAAAATGCATTGGGCACTTGGGCAATTTGAATTGCCTTAGAGGGGAAACTGTATGACTTGTGGAGGGGCCCACATGGGGGAAAAGTAGGCCCACGAAGTTATAAGGAGGAAGATTTCCTCAATTGAGGATTCATTCATACTTGCATATCAAACTCACTTGTATGTTTGCTCGAGTTGCTTAGCCACAAGTCTCTCAGGCGAGAGATTCAACCTTACCTTCGGGGGACTACGAGTGCCATCCTAGGAAGGAATTTTCAGATTACTTTGAGAAGCACCGAGGAATATTTGTGGCCATTACACTCAGCCCACAAACCAGCAAAGAGTAGGTCTGGACCACGCAGAGAGGAGAACACGCAGTTGTGATCAAGGGTTCATCTCGCCAGCATTTACCGGAGAAACATGGAGAGTTGGAGTACATCAGGAGACCAGCCTTTGGGAGGAGTTTTGGAGGAGGTGGGTGCTACATTTGAGCAGTTCAAAATTCAGCCTTGGAGGACTGTGCAGAGGGCTAGACTGGGCTCACGTGGGTATTGAAGGAGAGAGCTACAGCACTGGGATCAGATTGGAGAAGGGTGGAAATTCATAAGGGATAGCACCTCAACGATTTGGGGCAGATTTGGAGAGATTTCCCAGCACATTTCACACAGGTCGAGTTTTCCAGCTTGAGGAGGAGGACGTGCTCCTTGGGGGTCGATTTTCAGGGGTCTGAACTAGGCCAAACCCTTCCTGGGTTTTGGTGGGTTTTGGTTGAGGATCTGAGAGCTGAAGTTTCATAATTTTCTAAGCAAGGGAAGCAGGGGTTTCAGCACATCCTTTCCAGCAGACAGCGTAGTTTCTGGGCAGTGTGGATCACTTCCGGAGCAGCAATTGGGCCCCTCGGATCATCATTTTCTCGCCTGGGTTTTATCACGCTTGTCCTTGGAGACAAGCCCAGGTTCACCATTCCATTCACTATTGTATTTGCCCCATAATGATTTAATAAAATCGCTCAAAAGTTCTCTATTTCCAACGTTTTCATGGGTGTTTTGTGATTGCATCTCATTTCTGGATGTTGGTTTGTCTGTTTGCTTTGTTTAACACTGAATTTCCTAGATAGGAACATTACATGTGCTTCGACCTTCTTGGTTCTCTGACAATCTTCATATAGGTTTGATCAATACAAGGTATCATAATCGAATCCAGCATGTCATCAGATAGTCCATCAAACACTTTATGGAGCCAAACTACTTCACAGTTGATTGTACAAGCTTCCATATCTTCTTTCTTTGTAGTGCCATAGAATTTTGTTTTATGCTCTACCAAGAAACCAAATCCCAAGTAGAACCAACCATCAGTAGTCTCCCTACTCATCACTAGCACTGCTAACCCAATCGATGTGTCCTTGATCAAATGTTTCATGGAACCAATCAACTACAATGATGGATCAACAATATTAGAACTTTCCAACTTCTGCCATAGGTATATAATTTGTCTTCTAGAGGATCTTGGTAACAAGTTTCTCTTAGTTTTCTGCCAATCCTTAAGTAGTGATGCATCCATCCAAGATATGTCAAATTCTGCTCTTAAATCCCTCTGGAGATAATATCTCTAACTCATCAGTTGTTCTTGAATCATTCAATTCGATTCCAAAGTATGAGGTTCCTTTTTCATGTCTTTCAAGAATCTGGAGTAACCTTTCCAACTGAGGTAAGTAAACTTCTTCCTTTTATTGGGAGAACCTTCTTAAGTCTTTCCATGCAGCCATCTAATGCAAGTGTTGACTTCCTTGATGTATACTTCAAACTGCTAGCTTCTCCTATAGAATATGTTCTGCTACATATAAGAAAAGTTTGCTTCTTGAAATACTCTACTCTAGCTACTAGTTCATTCTTCAATGCATAAGGTCAAATTTGCTTCACTGGATTTCAAGTGAATGTTAACTCTTTCTAGCTAATGGAATCTCTATTATGCTGCAAGTTAGATATTGACTACCACTATAGTACTTCTTGTCTAATATTTCCTTTTCTTGATTGCCATCCCACTAGCTTCCTTACTCCTTAGAGAAAAATGTTAGCTTCCTCTGAATCTTCATGATGAAATCTTGTAGACATGAATCTTTCTATATTATCTGTAAATGTCACTGAAAGCTTCTTCTAGAGTTCTGTGATGGATTTTATGTTGACAATGATCAAGAAAACTCCTCTTCTTACTATAGTGAGTTGATTTTGACTATGAGCTCCTTCTTAATTTTGATCTCCATGAAAAGACTTAACTTACGAGTCCCAATGATCTTCTATGCTATCCCTCATAGATCATATAACTGTCTTATCAACAAATATTATTCTATCTGCCATCTTCTAAACAAAAAATATAAAACTTGACTGTAAACTTGGTACAAAAGTAGATTGTAAAGCTATGTACACCTGCCTTGTTCTTTATTAACACTAATAGTAGAGATCCATGTTGTCTTCGACCTTGGGTTTCTTCAAAGCTTCTTCATCTTCAATTGTTAATACTTCATTTCTTTCTTTCCTCTTATTGCTCTTATTGTTCTTAGCGTTCTTGGGACAATCTCTCTTGATATGTCCATATTCATGACAACCATAGAATTGAATTTTGAACATATCCTTGTTTTTATGAGACTTGTTGCCATTGTTTTTGTGATGAGATCCAGACTTTCCAAACTTCTTTTTCGATATAGCTGCGAAAACTTGAGACTTTTCATTATTAGGTTCAGTATCAACTTTAGCCTTCAGTTTTGATTCCTCTAGAACACATGAAGCCCATAATTCTTCAAAGGTTAGAGTTTCCTTTCTAGCATAGATGCCTCCTGCAAAACCACCTCAACTTGGAGGTAGAGCATTGATTACAAAAGTAATTAATTCAGATTCAGATATAGTTTCACCAAGTCCTTGAAGTTGATCTTTCATTTTTTATATCTTCATAAAGAATGAAGCCACGGATTTCAAGTGAATGTTAACTCTTTCTGGCTAATGGAATCTCTATTATGCTGCAAGTTAGATATTGACTACCACTATAATACTTCTTTTCTAATATTTCCTTTTCTTGATTGCCATCCCACTAGCTTGAAACATGGGATGGCATCTCCCTGTGAGATGTCAAGAACACCGTCGACTAGTAGCCTGATCCATTGGGCCAATCCCAAACATGTATATGCTTTGTTGTATAATCTCTGTGACTGAAACTCTTGAACTGAAAATACACCCTTTTCTGCAAACTGAAATCTGATCTGAAACTGAAAGAAGGTACTGCAATTCTCAAACCAAACTAATAGATCATCAAGATCTTTAGGACCTTTTCTTCGGGCTTCAACTTCTAATGAATTATTTCATAACTTGCTGAAAACTGAAAACTAAAATAAACTGAATTCCTACCTACTTACTCTAATCAGTTGTTCAACTGCTGGTTAGGTAAAATGAAACAGCCAATGCAACCATTCAAGCATTATGTAATTTGATGTATTTTGCTGCATTTGCTTGTTTGTGATCAAAACTGAGATTCTAAAACCAATTATAACCTTGTCAACAAATGAGAAGATAAGGAAATACTTGATTTCCTTTGTTGACTCTAGAAACTGTACAAAAGGATCTTCCAAGATATATACACTAATGTTTAACTGATTTAAGCAATTGTACAATTGTTCTGGATGGCCTCCATGCCATGAAAGTGAAATGTCATTTTCATCTTTATCACCCTGCAACGTGATAAGAGTGAAATGTCACTATTAGGGTCCTATAATAATAGGATTCATAGTTTTGAATTGACTATGCTCAGTATTGTAATATTGTACATAACTTTGCTTTCTGCAAATGTATTCCCAAATTAAAAAATGTAAAGAGGGTATGTCCTAAAAGAAATATCAAATGACAAGAAAAATAATAAAAACTCAAAAATAAACAAAATTGAAAAATATATATATGAACTACAAAATAAAAACAGACCATGAAAGTGTGCAAGTCCAAGTGCCACTACTCTTTACTTTACTGTCTTAAATAATGGTTGTGTGCAGCTTGTCATACATGCCACAACCCATGGTAGGCAAATTGCTTAATCTTCACTATTTCATGCTTTGAATTTTATGTTTATAATTAGAGAATAAAATCTGACCAAACAGCTTTATCTTGGCAGATCATTAGATAGGTAGAGAAAATAAAAGGAGCTCATCAGTTTAATCTGAGCCCTTAGAATATATAAGGTTAGAAGTAGATAGTTTGTTTTATAAAAGAAAAGAAAACAAAAGGGTTTTCTAGCTTAAGTGCACCAACCAAAACGAAGAAAAAATGTTAGGGTAAGTAATGGGTAAGTAGAAGAAAGGTTGCTAAAGTATAAATTTGATTGGGCAAAAGCACATTTATCATGCTTAATCATATGTTTCAATATGCATGAGCAATTAAGAAAGCAAAAACAGAGGTTTACAAGTTGATTTAATTGACTTCCCCTCATTCATTTCACCCCTATACTTACTAATTTCCCCATCCACAAGTATGTTTTAGTACTAAAAATCCTTCAAGTCATAAAGGCTCGAAGAATTTCTCTGATTTTTGGTGGAACCGGACCCTCGGCTTAATGACTTATGGACATCAAGTGTTAGAATTCCCTTTATAAAATTCATTTCCCTTCATTATCCTAATAAAACCCCTTTTCCTAAGGTTAAACTCCATTTGCCTATGAAAAATAAAAAACTCCATGTTAAATTCCATTTCACTCAAAATACCCACAAAAAGATTGTATCCTAAGTATAAGTGTATGTAAAGGAAAAGCGCAAATATTACATTATACTTAGTATTATTTTCATTCTACTCATTTCAGTTCATATTAATTTCTAACTTAATAATATAGCTCCCGATATACCATTTTTCCTCGTATATAAATAAATCCCCGTATATATTACCCCTACCCTTAGTTTAACTATAAACTATATTTTTACCCTATCCCCCCGACAAAACCCTCTTAACTCACCAATTCTCCGTAAAGTTAAGATAATCCCTCCATTAACCCCGTCCGATCATTTAATCCCGTGTTTAACTCCAGAATAATCACAAACCACCATTAATTAAAGCCCCCCCCAAAACCTTTGCCCATTTCATCCATGCTAATCTGTCACCCGACTATCGTCCGATCGTCAACACCTGAATCTAACGATTCACAGCCATATCGGGTTCACCCGATATTCGACCTTTACCCGCCCAATAAAGTGGTATTGCCCGGACCCCCATCTGCTACATGTCAAGCGTTAAGGTAGATCGGGTGACCTCGCCAAAATACCACCTCCTCGATAAAGCGGTGCGATGGCTTGGGAAACCACCTCCCCGCCCAACCCGAAAAACCACCCACTATTCATTTGTAATTCGCCCGCCAAAAAATGATTGTTGTTCAATAAAAAGGCCGAGAAGCCCTATTTGGCCTTTTTCGATCAATTTCTTTGTAAAACCTCTGCAAGCCATTGCAACACCTTCAAACCCTGAAATTACCAGTTGACCTCAATTTCACTCTTGAAGAAGTTGCAGAGACCCCAATCAAGCTCTCAGTCCGTACCAAAGCCCTTTCAACCTTCTGTAGTTGCCGAGAACACCAATTTGAAGTTATTTCACCCAAATTCCAGGTATTTTGAGAAAAAACCAAAACGGCCCTCTCATTTGAAGATGTACAGTAAAAGTTAAAAGGTTATAGTGAAAGTCAAAAAAGCACAGTAAAAGGAAAAAGATAAATCAGCCAGATGAAAGAGTATCAGTAAAAGTGTATCAGATTGAAAAATCAAAGAGAATAAATGCAGCCAGCGGGAAGACAAACAACATGGAAGACAGTTACAAAGCATACAGATAAAATAAATTCATGTCAAAGTGAAGATAGATGAAAAAACAGAGCAATCAAGGTAAACAGTAAAAGTAAACATGGAGGCAATAAGGGTTAAACAGAGATAAAAACACTTTCACCAACAAAAATGAAGTTTATCCAAAATAAAGCTAAAAACAGTTAAAAGAAAATTAAGGTTAAAAGATGAAATCAGAGCATGAATGGTACATTTTCCAGAAATTTCCTGTTTAAGTCATAATTTTGCAGAAACTATTGTGGCTAATCCAAGATGCATTTTGAGAAACTGGAAGAGGTTTGTGTTCCTAAAAGGCTACTCTACAAAAACCTATCTCACTTTTTACACAGGTATTACAAAAAGGTAGATAAATGCATATCTTCACAACCTATGTTTCGAACTGTGCAAAGTCCTGTTTTTGACATCATTTTGCAGAGAATATTGTGAACAATTGGAGCTGAATTTTTGGAAACTGAAAGAGGTTTATCTCAATAACATACTTATCTACAATAACCTCTTTCACTTTTTACATATCTATCTCGGATTGAGATATACAAAGGTATCACTGAACCCTAATTTTGCAGAATTTCTGGGGCAGAATGCACAAAGGAAGGAGGTAGTTAGTGACTTGGAAACCTCATCATCGATTAAGAGTTGCTATCAAATTCAAATTTATCTTCTTTGTCACCATCAATTCATAAATATAGTGCCAAATAGATTCATTAGTTTTGAGTGTCCTTTATTTAAATTCTATTAATGTAAAACAGTTTGAGATATTTGTAAAACCAATCTTGATATTTTTTCAAGATATTTCAGTTTAGAATTTGTATAAATACTTCTTCATTTGAAGTATTTTGGGTGGATCCTATTAGACATTTCTATATACTTTTTAATCAGAAGACCTGGAAGGCCATTGTATCATTTGCTGAGCCAACAAGCTGGATTGATGAATAAAGATCAGACATTTCAAAGGATTCATGTGTTAAGCGAATTTTAGACAAGTATTCTCATGTGTTGTTGTCATTTTTCTCAAGTTATTTATAATCTTTAATGTTTTTCCAAATCTAAATGTTATGACTGGAATACTACTTCAGGACTTGTTTAATTACACTCTGACTTAACAGTTATGCATTTGAATTTTTTCTTCTGATATTTAAATTAAATAATTCTTAATTGCTCTTTGGTTTAGATTGATTTCCTGAATATCCAGGTTAAAGGATTCTTAATTGCCCTTTGATCTTGATTACCCTTTCCATCCTCATTCATTATCCGGGTCTGAGAACCCTTAACTGCTCTCTCACCCCAAGTGAAATCCTTTCACCCCTCTGTCTCAAAGATCTGAAAAACACTTTGCTATCTTTTCCTTTGAAAGTTCCCTTTAGTGAATTAATCCAGTTTTGCTTCCTTATTAGTTGACTCCATAGCCCAATGGTCTAAAAGACATCAATTTATCCATCTGCCTAAGCAGATCCCGCCACCCAATCTCAAACACAAATCAAACACCCTTAGAACAATCATAACTAGCCTAAAAACATCTTAACTAAAACAAAGTTAAATTTTAAAGAGAGAGCCCTCTCTGAGCATCAGGAAGGCTAGGTCCTGATCTCCAAAAGTGGTTTGTAGTTACCTCGGTGATTTCTTTCTTTAACCTTGAGAAAATATTGAGTGATAACACCATAGAGTTGATTTCTTTAGAGATATCTTTTGTCCAGTTGTATTGATGGAACATAATTTCACCAATGTGTCATAGACTTCCTTGGATGTGGACAAATCTAAAACAAAAGTAATGAGATGATCTTTGAAGGACTCAAAGAGAACCCTTTAAGCTCCAATTTCTCCCTTATTGTACTTGGCCACTTCTTGAGCATTGTTTTTATCTGGTACTAGAACATTTCCTTCAACAAATTGCATGACTTCATTTTCTTTAAGGACTAAGTCAATCCTCTTCTTCCAAGCTTTGAAATTGGATGCTTCTTCAAGTTTGTTGCCTTCCTTGCAGATGCCTTTCATTTGATTGGGAGTATCATACATATAGAAAGAAGAGTACTTACTTGAAAGTGAGAGAGATCTGCTACAAGAATATCTTCAAGAATGTTCTTAAGTGAGTGAGAGTTGCTATAATGATGTCATCAAGAGAATGATTTTCAAGCCTCCTTTCTTAGCTTTGGTAGTGAGAGAGAAATGCTACAAGGGTGTTTTCAATTATGCCAACAAGTTGTGATCTTCACGCTTCCTTTCTCTACCTTAGTGCTTCCTTCCTTCACCTTAGCTCTGATACCATGTTGAGAAACCAAGTGTAGTAAAGTTTAACACCTAATTTCTCTTCTTGATAATTACTTGTGAATATTAGATGTCTTCTTTATTACTTCTTATATCTTCTTCATCAAGCAATTCTACAAATGTTCAATCTTTCAAGAAAATATAGAAATCACAATAAGACCAGAGACACCAAAATTAGGCTACAGGGAAGGGCAAAACCCACAAGGGGAAAACCCAACAATCCTTCTCTTATAGAATCAGATGAAGTTGAGGTATCCAAGACCAAGACCAAAACAAGTCCAAACCCTCTTCCAAGTCACCTGCAAAGTCAAAGTCAATACTGGTCCAACCTGCTCCAATCTGGTCAAACTTCAGGATTTTCGGACCTGTAACTAGGGCCGAATTTGGCCTGCAACCACTTCACGAAATTCGGCCTTTTTCACAGAAATTTCAGTCCACACGTGTGAGCTGCTACAAGGTCAAACTTCAGTCAATTAGGAATATTCTTCCTGTCTTTTTGACTTCGTTCTTCTCTCTCCTTTTACTTAGCTTTCTCTTCTTTTCTAGGTTCAGATATGCTCATTGTGTATGAGTGAATAAGCTTCCAAATGAGTCGAACTTGTCCTCCATATATAGCTGTCCAGAAGGGTCAAATACGTGTCTGTTAGAGGTCTAGGCCAACTTGTCCAAGGAGGGCCAGCTTGGTTAACTTGTGGACTAATGACTCAATATAAAATTCAAATTCCTTCTTCTTACAAATGTCCAAATGGGACATGACTCAAATACATTTTCTTTTGACTCAATAAATTATTTTTCTCTTCTTGACTCTAAGCATGAACAACATGCTTTGACAAAAATATGACAAATATAAATATAATAAATATATCAATGATAAATTTACATTATGAAGACCAACTCTAGTTACATCTTCAACAAAATAAACACGCAAGATATGGATGTAAAGCTTCATGAGATCCAACTTTTTTGCAAAGCAGCAAGCCTATTTTAGTTGCTAGGATTCAAATCAAATTAACAAGAACATCAACCTAATTAAAGTGGTCTTCCCAACTCCTGGAGGTCCAATAATCAAAATAGAGCCTCCATCCTCAACCAAGTCGTGTACCAGCCCTGCAGTCCCAGGAATTGCACGGCCAACACGACATGTGAGGCCAATTATACACCCTGTGCGGTTTCTAATAGCACTGATACGATGCAGGGAACGATCAATACCCGCACGATTATCATCTCCAAAATCACCCACCTGCAAAATAAATTTTTACAACTGAGTTTACGAATCATAAATTATATGTCTCCAAATACTAATTTGAAATGTGTTTCACAAAATGAAATAAAGAAAAGAAAACTAGACCTCTTTTCTTGAGTTATCCAGAAACTACAAGTTTGACATACACTGTTATAATTCATGCAAGTCAAATGCAGAATTACATCCTGATAGACAAATATGCCACAATAAAATGCTTGTTATGAATCACTTTGGATCCCATCTTAATGTTAAAAGTCACAATTGAGGTTTTACAGTTTCATTATTACTGCGTGAAATTCTAGTCACTAAAATTTTTGGCACAATTTTGCATTAATAAAAGAAGTTCTTGTGGTTCAGAAAATCCTGATTCCTAGCCCTACAGTGACAGCATAAAATTCATGCTAATCATATGCTCAAAGGTTCCTTATAATGAATTTCACACAGTGTTGTGTATCCCCCATTGTTCAAATCATACAAGCAGACTGTCATAACGTTAAATATGGCATTCCCTCATAGATTGATATTTTACTGAATATTTCTTGCTTAGGACTAAGAAAATTGGTTTGGCCTAGTTGCCTGACGGTAACAGTGTCTACTCTCAAGTCACCATGGTACCCAACTCTAGTATGACACATATCCCTCTGGGTAACCAAACTCTTGACCTCCAGTCTAAGAATATATTACCTTTTTGATGTTCTAGGTATCTAAAGTTTCTGTAAAAACTGTCACCGTGAAGCCTCTGAACTCACAAACATACTCATATCCTAAAGGGCTCACCTCTCACAACCATTTCTCTTAAAATGTCAACTGAGAAAAAGTTTGGATGTTCATTAATAACAAAGAAGCAGATGATCCTCTCAGCTCCGATTCTACTATCTTAATGTGAGAGAGCTTACATGTCCACTCCCCAATTGTTCATGATATATCAGTATGAGTTTGAACTCTTTCTAAATTTGTTCTATAGAGTGTTCTTTATGTCAGTGCAGAAGTCTGTCCCAAAGATATTGATAAAATTTTCCCATAACCATTTTAGCAAACTAACGTGTCCTTAGTGCCATATTCAGACTTAATAGTAAAAACTCTTTGATTCAATTTACAAGGTGAAACGTGAAACTATCAATAGATGATCAATAAGTCGTAATTTAAATGAGTCTAGTACTGTTAAATTTTATGGTATGTTCTATGCTTGCAACAGTTACTTCAATGTCTTATCATCACAGCAATTGTAGATAGAACATCAACTGACAACAATACATACAAGAAGATATGAGATAATTTCATTACAACTGAGGGTCCCAATTATATACCTAGGTAGGTACCCATTCACGAATGGTCATGTCCTTGGAGACATGACCCTTCAACACTAATTATTAGTTAATTATTCATAATTTATGATTATTGTTATTTATAGTTATTTATATTATATTATATTTTATATATATATATATATATATATATATTATTCATAACAGGCTTCTAGGAAGGGGAATTAGCCCCTAGTTGCACTCTTTAACACTCCCTCTCAACTAGGGAGGAATTCCACCTGTTAACATCCATTCACTACTATGCCACCATGTCCATCATGTGCCATCTCTGCAACTTGTCTCATCTCTACTGAAGATTGATATCATAGTCCACTAAGAAAGGATTGAAAGAGGGTGGGTCACAAGACCTTGCCATCCTCGCCAAAATGACAGAGGCAAGTCCTCATGTCTAGGGATAGAACCCCTACCAGGCTTGATCCTTTAGTGATCAAGTTGTTGAACATCATGCATCCTAGTCATAGGGAATACAGTAGTACCTGACACGTCCGTCAGTAGTACTAATTAACCCTAACCACTTTTCCCAACTCATTGGCCAGATGAGAGGTACTTCCCAAGAGTCCCAGACTGCAAGGGTAGGATGTATGTTGGGGTATCCACAAGGGAAGGTGAACCACTCACCCTATTCTCATATAGCGTACTCCATAGGGGAAGGTGAACCACTCACCCTATGTGTATGTTTACATACTCCATAGGGGAAGGTGAACCACTCACCCAAGAGCTATGTCCATCATGATTCCCATACAAGCTCTTGTTTCCATGATACCACGATGCATCTTCTTATCATGGTCATATCTGCAAAGACTTATGATAGGACCCTTATTGAGAGGGACACCATCTCATTCATGATGGAGATCTATTACTCCCTCTTTCCCTAGTCCTTTTCTTCAACTTCCTCCATCCTTCAGGGGATATGAGCTCCTCTCCATAATCTTTCCATAGTACTATCTTGTCAACCTTTCCTTTGCACTTATTTGAGTCCTTTCAACTTGTCTTTCTCTATCTAGCATAGAGACCACAAACTGTTGATTGAGGTAACCTTCTTGTTCATGGACATTTGTTACCTTGCTTATCAATATCAATATCAATGATGATTATTTTCTCATCATTTTTCCCGGATCTGAGATCTCATGAAGATATTTCTTCATTCTTTGATACCTTCTTTGCTACATTTCAGAGAGTATATCTTCTAGCATTTCATGTATCCCTCTTATGTCTCCTTTCTTACTTCATAGGAAAGAGAGAACCTTAAGAGTTCTCATGAATTCAAAGGAGACCTTGATGTGTTCACTGACT
Source organism: Pinus tabuliformis (assembly GCA_031772625.1). Lineage (NCBI taxonomy): Eukaryota > Viridiplantae > Streptophyta > Pinopsida > Pinales > Pinaceae > Pinus > Pinus tabuliformis. The sequence continues at coordinate 924,080,819 of CM062814.1, forward strand.
TCTCTTCTCTATAAGGATTATGACAATCCTTCTTATTCCTTGCAAGAACCTTGATGACCCATCCAACATATAGGTTTTCTTGCAATCATGAAGTCATAGAACCAAACTTGATTATAGAATGAAAAGGTACTTACTTGATTGTGAAGATGAAGTCTTCACCTTGATCATGTTGACAGTAGTTGGAGCAGATGTTTTGAAGCTTCCTCCGATTGAGATTCTTGATAGGAAGATTGCCTTCTTTGTCTTCGAGCTTATATATCCAACAAACTGCTGATATAATTGGGCTACATAAGAAACCTTGAAGTATGCAGCATTGAATTGAAGTTGCTTGCCATGATGTATAGTGATCCATTAGATAGTACAACTTCTGATTTGAGTACTATCCATATACACTCCTATATATGCCTTTGAATCAAGTTCTGAGAATCTGATATCTTAAGACTGTGTTCTTTATAGAGAAGGATTCAATCTGAGATAGTGACTATCACTGAGATGTTGTAGATGAAACTGTGGGAGGCACCAAAATTGTTGTCATGTACCCTGAGATCTGAAGACTATTGACATCCAAAACCCTTGCTGTTGTGGACTGTTGTTGTAAATTGTTTCCTTGATCTAGGGTTCGATCAATATGATTCTTTAATGTAGATCTTGCCATCCTTGAGCTTGCTTTGATGCTTGAATCTTGATTCTTGCATGTCTCTTTTCTGCCCTTTCTTTGACTGCTGAACCTTGCTCTGATACAATGTTGAAGAATCTAGGGCATTCAGAATTAAGGTGATTCTTCTTAGCATGATAACAATTTGTGAAGTGTTTTTACAGTTTATCTTAGCTTGATCTTCTTTACATTATTAGTGTGTGTGTTTACTTCATCAAACTGCTATCAAAAACAAAAGAGACAAGAACACAAAATATTTGGCTTTCTGCCAGGGCCAAAACCTCTCCCTCTTGGAGAGGAAAACCCGCACAAAATTCTTCTTATAGAGATTCCAATTGACGAATACCAAGACCATGACCCTTGACACTTTCTGCCACTCCAAGACCAAGACATCAATCCTCTTCTCTGTTTACTGCTGAGATCATCATGATTGTTGTGCCATTGAAATCATCACTGCTGCATCACTGAGATCTTCACTGCTGCTTCTTCACCATATCAATGAGATCTATTGAGATCTTCACTGTGATCTTTATTCTATGCTTTCATTGATGCACTGAGAGCTTCATTATGACAATCATCATGATGATTGTTTCATCATACTTCCATAAGCACTAGAATCATCATTGTACCTTAAGATCATATGCCAAGAGAGTATTTCATGATATATATGTCGAGACTGTAATGATAACTGAGGGATCACTTATGCCGAGACTGTGAGCCTTTTATCATCATATAAATACATCCATCGAGATTGTGATAATGTTCTAGATCCTTACCCTTTTATTGATGCCGAGACTGTAATGGTTACTGCTCACCGAGACTGTAATCCTCTTTCACTTGTCATGATTCTGAGACTGATCATCTTTGTCATTGCAGTAGACATAGTTATCACCGAAATTCTCTCCAACATGATTATGCCGAGATAATGTTCATAACTGAGATAGTATATGCCGAGGCTGATCCATCCATAGGTGACTGCGTTCTGGAATGAACTCCGAGTTGGTATGCTGTTGTAGGATCACCGTGATACATATGTTTAGACTGCTTAGGAGACAGGTCGAAGATACATTCTCCTGTAGTGCGAGTTGCAGGGACTTGCCTCCCTCTTTACTTCATCCGAGACCTAGTTTGTCTGCCCTTATACCCATCCAAGGTGCAGACAGACCCTACAACAATTGCCCTAAGGCAATGCGGATCTGCTCCTTCTTTCATGCGAAATTTCAGAGAGGAAATTGCGAGTTCTCCTTATTTTATTTGCGCTGACCCTAGACGGGTATTTATAGTGGTTTGTGCTCCTATATTGAGCCGACGTGAATCCATGAACCGTCATGTCTTTTATCCAAGCCGACATGACATTTAACTATGTATTTTAATTCATTTTGGAGCCGACGTGAAGATCTCCTTATTGTTTTACTTGCAGACTTCTTGTGCTTGCTTTCGGAGGATTGTTCTTGGTCCTGGAGGGCTGCTACACACTTGTATACATTTCCATAGGCTCATGAAGAGCTTCTTTACACATGACATGACTCTTTGACATATAAATAAAATCCTAAAGACATCAAGAAGAAGTCTTTTACCTAGTGACACTTCTTGCTCATGAAACCCATGTAGCAAGGCATACAAAAATAATTTATTTCCTTTTATTACATCATTTACAAAGATCATGTCATTATGAAGACCGAACCTAGTTACACTTTCTTCAATATGTGGACCTATCGCTGTAAAGTCTCTTGGTGGGCATCAGTGTTATGTAACCTTCATTGATGATTATTCAAAGAAGACTTGGTTATACCTTCTCAAAAACAAGGATGAGGTATTCGGAAAGTTTTAGGAGTTCAAGAATGAAGTGGAAAACCTAACCGAGAGAAAGATCAAAATTCTAAGTTCAGACAATGGTGGAGAACACACCTCCAAAGAGTTAATATCTTTTTGCAAGGAAGCAGGAATCAAGAGGGAGCTCATTGTTTCCTATAATCCTGAACAGAATGGTGTGGCAAAAAGGAAAAACCATACTATTGAAGAATGTGGCAGGCCGCAGGGCTATGCTACATGATCAAGATCTCCATTAATTCCTACGGGGAGAGGCATGTAATGACAATTATCCACTTACATAGTCAAAGTCCTCACAGGATTCTTAACAACATAACTCCAGTAGAAGCCTTTACAGGAAAGAAGCCAACTGTGGATCATCTTGGGATATTTGGGTGTCCTGTGTATATTCATATACCAAAGGATAAGAGGAAGAAGCTAGATCCTACCAATCTAAAGGGCATCTTTGTGGGATATAGTGCTTCATCAAAAACATATAGAATCTATATCAAGGAGGATCGTCGAATTGAAGTGAGCAGGGATGTCATCTTTGATGAGAGCATAGCTTACAAGAAATCAAGGGATGTTTCGGTTGACTCTGATGAAGAAGAGATACCTATCTTTGAGGATATCTCTAGGGATAATGATGGTCAAGAACCAAGACCTGCTCAAGAAGATGTTGAAGGTCCTTGTGAGCCTATACAACAAGTAATTGTTCCAGAAAATTGGAAGAGGTCTATTTGGCTAAAAACTACTCTTCAAGAGAAAGAAGAACATACATCTTCAAGGGCATCCAGGAAAAGTAAGATACCAAAGAGGTATTCAAGATATGTTGCATACATGACAAGGCTTATTGAAGCAGAACCTTCCTCCTATGAAGATGCAACTAAACATCAAGAATGGAGGAATGCTATGCAGGAAGAATACTAGTCCATAATGAAGAATGATGTCTGGGAGATTGTCCCTAGGCCAAGTGACAAATCTATCGTCACTTCAAAGTGGATTTACAAGATAAATAATGTTGCAGATGAGATCATAGAAAAATACAAAGCAAGGTTTGTAGCAAGAGGCTTCTCGCAGAAGGAAAGAATTGATTATGAGGAAATCTTTGCTCCCACAGCTAGGTATACAACAATAAGATTGCTTGTTTCGTTAGTTGCTACTATGGGATGGAACATCCATCAAATGGATGTCAAGAAAACTTTCCTGAATGAGACCATTGATGAGGAGGTTTACATTGAGCAACCTCAAGGATTTGAAATAAATCAGAGGGAGACTCATGTCTGTAGATTGAAGAAATCTCTAAATGGCTTAAAGCAAACACCTAGGGCTTGGTATGATAGGATGGATGCATATCTATTAAGACTTGACTTTACCAAGAGTACTGCAGATCCTAACCTATATATCAAGGTGGTCCAGGATGAACAAGTTATCATACTATTGTATGTGGATGATCTACTAGTTACAGCCTACAGGTGTAGAGCATCCGATATAGGAATGCAAGAAGCAATTAGCAGCAAAATTTGATATGAAGGATCTCGGGATCATGCATTATTATTTGAGACTGAGGTATGGCAAAAGCCAGTAGAGATATATCTTGGTCAAGGTAAGTATGTGATCAAGATGCTTCAAAAGTATGGCATGATGGATTGCAAGCCTATGATGACTCTTATGATTACCAATTTAAAGAAGTTGAGGAGTTCAAAATCTAGTCCGGTGGATCCTACTTGCTACAGACAATTGATTGGGTCCTTGATGTATCTAGTAAATACTAGACTGAACATTTGTTTTGTAGTAAATGTCCTAAGTCAGTTTCAGATGGAGCCAAAACATGATCATTGGATTGCAGCCAAGCATATCCTAAGATATTTACGTGGGACTATATATCACTGCCTCTAGTACACTGGTAATGAAGTCCAACTCGTAGGATATACAAATTCAGATTGGGGTGGCAGTGAGACAGACAGAAAAAGCACAACAGGTGGATGCTTCAACCTAGGATCTTCCATGGTCTCATGGATGAGCAGAAAGCAAGATATAGTTGCTTTGAGTAGTGCTGAAGCTGAATATGTTGCTACAAGCGAGGTCTGTCAGGAAGCAGTTTGGCTCAAGAAGTTACTATCAGACTTGTTTGAAGGACCACTTAGCCCTACATGGATACATTGTGATAATCAGAGTTGCATAAGATTGATGGAAGACCCGGTGTTTCATGCTAAGACAAAGCATATAAACAACAAGTACCACTACATCAGAAGCTTGGTACGAGATGGGGTCGTGGAGCTGCACTATCTACCTACAGATGAACATGTAGCAAATATTTTGACTAAAGCATTACCAAACAAGAAGCTTGAGTACCTAAGAGGTAAGCTTGGTTTGGTGGATATCTCCTCCCTAATTGAGAGGGAGTGATATTAGATAGTTCTTGTCTTTATGGGTCAGGCACTAGACTAGGACTAACAACCATAAGTCTTAGTGAAGGCCATAAAGAAAGAATGGAGTTTGGAGGATTGGATAAGCATCTAGATTGGAACTTCTTATGGATTGTAGAATCCAGGGAAAGAAGTTGTTGACCGATGCTCTTTGAGGATGAGGTAGGGCATCCAAGATAAGAGTAGTCAAAGAGGACTGATATTCTTTGAGGATCCAGGTTTGGGAATCCAAGATAAGAATAGTCCTAAAAGGACATACCTTGTAGACATCTGGATGGGGTATGTGCCTTGAGAGGTAGTGTGGAAACTCACGTAAAGCCTCCCAACATAATGCTCATAATTAAAGATGAGTTTGTCCAGTTAAGGCCTTCAGGGACAGTGTTAGTTATGATAAAAAGATGCTTGACAAAGATGACTTATCAATCTGACTCTTCTTATGAGAATGCTTCAAGATTGAGATTCCTTGCACCATGAATACCTCCCTAGTTAAGGAGTGTTGAAAATTGTAGCTAAGTTCGGTCTTCATTATGATGTAACTGTAATCGTGACATTGTATATTCTTTATAGAGAAAGAAAATGAAAGAAAAAAAATTATATTTTTTTTTTGGAGTATGGGTTTCATACTCAAGTTTGAGTCAAAAGCATGTTCTTCGTGCTTTTAGGCCTTCTAGGTCTTTCTAGGATAAAGAAGAATATTGGTCATGTGTCATAGTCCCATTTGGATTCATTGTAATGAAGGAAAATATTTATTTTATCAAGAAAAAGCCATGGATAAGCCTAAGACCAAGTCGGCCTAAAAGGAGGGAAGCGACCCTCAAGAAAGGCTATATAAAGAAGTGCAAGTTGACTCATTTGGACACATATCCCAAGCTAGCTCGATCTGCAATAGCAAAAGAGAAGAAGAGTAGTTGGGAGGACAAAGAAGAAGTGCAGAAGTCGAAATTCTTTCAAGGAAACTTTTCTCTTGTCTTGCTAGAGTTTGAGAATCTGCTAGTTGCAAAAGGTCGAAATTTTGTCACAGTTGCAGGGGGGCGAAATTGCAATGGCATTGTAGCTGTATCGAAGTTTTGGAAGTTGTCTCAAGGAAGATCTTGCTGGGGGCTGGCTTGGGGCTTGGAGGGTTTATTGGCTTGGGCCTTTGGGTCTTGGAAGCCTCTTTTGTAAGCAACACTTAAAGAGGAAGAGAAGCATTTTTTGGGTTTTCCCCTTGGAGGGGTTTTGCCGTGGTTTAGAGCCTACATCTTGTGTACTTCGTCTCTTTGTGATGTTCATTGTGTTTGGTAATTGATTGATGAACAAATTTAAAGAAGTAATAAAAGACCAACTAATATCACAAGTAATTATCAAGATAAGGAAAATAAGTTATAATTTACAAGTCTCCATATTTTCCAACACTTTTCCTGCTAGTAAGAACATTCTGAAGATTGCTCCCTCTAATGCCAGTAATGGGGTATTGTTAAATGTAGATTTGGGAAGTGTCCTGACTAAGGTGAATGTGCTTGTCCCACTCTTGGAGCTTGCAAAGCTTGAACCTCCAAAAGGTCAAGTTTGGAAAATCCTCAAGCTAGATAAGGCACCGGAGGACCCTCGTGCGATATTACAAAACATGTATTATGACCAAAAGAATGGTAGGCATGCACCTTTTCTATTATCGCTAGTGATTAATGACTTAATAATGCACAATTGTATGCTCTACTCCAGAGCCTATACAATTGTTATGCCTTGAAGACTTATGAATCAATTGGAGCTACAGATTACTAGACCTTACAAAAATGTGTGTGGCTTGGAAACAAAGTCCATTCATGTTCTTGGTTTAATCAAAGATGTTAAGATTGCTTCGATTGCTCATAGACACATAGCCATGTTGATGGATATTGTAGTCATAGATGTTCCTAATGCCAGGGGCATGCTCTTATCAAGAAAATGATCGACCTATGTTGGTGGGCATTTGTAAATGGATCTATCCTATGACACCATACCTACAACTGATGGAAAACCATTTTTCTTTTATCAAGAGCCACATATGGTTGAGTGTGTTGAATACATCAACCCCTTCACTTTCTGTGAAAAATCGGTGACCCGATTCCCTAATGTAGCAACTGATTAAATTTCTCCTATTTGTTAATTTCTGAATCAAGATATTTACAGCATTACACGGTAAACATAGAAATAAAATCTACTGCAGCCTTCACAACATAAAATATTGCAGAAAAAAAAAATACTGCACAAGAGAGAAATAAACACACACACAAATACACCATTGTTTTTGGACAAACGTCCCCGGAAAAACCCAATGTGGGAAAATCAGTGCAGCCGCTGAGGGTTTTAATTATTATGCAATAGTTTCTTAGTACAAATACTTAGATGCCCAAATAAGCAATCTGATACAGAGAATAAATTGGTAAAGAGGTACTGAGAAATATTCTCACACTGCTGTTGGTGATCCAAATCTGATCCAAGCTCTAGATGGCTAGCCCCAAGCTGCCTCTGCGCAGTCTTTGCGTGGGCTCACGCAGTCACTGCGTCACAGCTTCTAGGAGCTGTGTCACCCTTCCAGCTGATAAATTTGCTGACTGGAACTTGACCCTCTAACCCTCCGGTCTCACACCAATGTTGCACGAAGCGCCCCCCCCCCCCCCCCCCCCGCGCGGTTCCAAGCCCCGAAGCGTATCTCGTACGGAAGCACCTAGGAAGCTTGGCCGGCGCTTCGGCATTTTTTGCCGCTTCCTGGAAATTTGGAAGCGCAGTACAGAAGCGCCGCTTCCAGGCCTCCGAAGCACGCTTCATACGGCGCTTCAGAGGAGGAAGCGTACGCTTCCGTACGCTTCGGGAAAGAGGCCGCGCGCAAGGCAAAAAAACATTTTTTTTTTTATTTTTTTTTTAATTTATGTTAACTTAGCATAAAGGGGGTGGGTTAGGGTGAGGTTAGAGTGAGGTTAAGGTGAGGAATGAAAAGAATAAAGCCCCCATTCATTCCTCATTTTCTCACTTTGAGTTTATGAGAGTTGGAAAAGAGAAGAGAGGAGAGGAGAAGAGAAGAGAGGAAAGGAGAGGAGAAGAGAGGAGAGCTTGGAGGAGTGAAGGAGGAGGAGCTAGGAGAAGGAGGAGGAGCGTGGAGCAAGAGCTTGGAAGGCTTCATCTACAAGAGCTAAAGAGGTAAGTTCAAACCCCAAACTCCCTTATTTTTTTGACAATTTTTTTGTATTTTTCTCCTCCCTCTCCTACTCTTTCCCATTGTTTCTACTTGTTCCTTTATTTACAGGTTGTCCACCACCTATACTTTGTAGATAATTATTTCGTCATTTTGACTGGATCCAACCTGATTATCCATAGATTGTAAATGAAAAATTTGCCTATAAATAGCGGATCGAATTGTATTAGTGTCTATAACTGATTTATTTTGGGTAATACTAAGTATTAAGGCTTCATCGGCCAGTGCTGCTAGATCTCGTGCAGCATAATCTATGGTTATAGATCCAAATTCATCGGGAAATTTTCCCGAGTATAATCCTTTGCTACATAAAAGAATAGGAAATTCCCTTTGTCGTTGTGGGATAACAAGCATTCGAATATTGATCGATCTATCTAATCGATTTGGAGCTATTAGAGCTGGATCCACTCTTTGGGGGATATGAGTCGAAGCAATAACAAGAATATTTCTCATAGAATCTTTTTCACCATCTCTAAATCTAAAGAGATTGTTCATTAATACACTAAGGAACAAATCAGTGAAGCCAAAACCAAATAAATAGTTAGTTGCGTCATTTAAATTCAGTTCATGAATGTTTGGAATCCATATTATGCAAGGAGACATGCTTTTCGCCAATTCTAAGGTAATATGGAAATCTTCCATTTTGTCTTTCACAAAAGGATCAAACTCAGTAGGAATACGTTCAGTAGGGTAATCTAAATACTCACCATACCAGAGCTTCTTCAGAGATATTCTTATTAAAGGAACATATGAGTCTGCTGCTAGACTTTTGACCAAATAGGATCGGCCAGTTCCCATAGGACCTATCAGTAAAATCCCTTTGGAAAGTAATGATCCTGAGTGGAGTGAGAAAGGTTTTCCATGAAATGTGGGGTTGGTTTGACACAATATTTGTGAAGAGGTAATCTTCTGACAAAAAGCAAGG